>VDFB02373365.1:199451723-199490858 GCA_007258455.2 Sequoia sempervirens
AAAAGCACAAAGATTAAATAAATTTATATAAATCATTCTAATTGAATCCTTCATATTGGACTATTGATTTTCTTAACTTTACTAGTCATAACTATTGTGAATCATTAAAATATAATTAATATGGTGGTTAAAGTTTATTGTCTTGATAGTATTGTAATTAGGGACTAATTTTCTTGTTATGACCAAGTATTGTTCATATTGAAAACATGATAAAAATTATTGTTGCATTGTTTAAGAAATTTGGATTGAGGTTATTTTGTGCTTTGATATCATTTAATTTATTTTAATTTGATAACATTGTTGTGCATATTTCTACACATGGATTTTATTCTAACAATTTTAGTGTGTGTTGTTATAAAGTTAGGTGGAAATGGAACTTGAATCTTATTTCATTGTATTGATATAAAGTAGGTACAATATTCTTGTTGCATTATATATAATGCTTGAGGTCGGGTAGGCTTTGTATTTGTACTTAGTAGTTTGCATGCCTTTATCCTTCAAATTAATAGATATAAATTATTACCCCTATGTAAGAGAGGGGGACCAACCACGTTCAAGGCCCTAGGTCACGAAGAACATAGAGAAGAAGCCTGCCCTAACTTACCTCACTCTAAAGGGATGTTTTAGATGAGGGGTGAGAATGATGAGGACTATAAGGTCCTTTGATCACTCTGCAAACTTGAAATCTAGAATGGGGCTAGGTGAGCCAATTTTTGGGTTCAACCCTATACCTCAGGTAGCTGTCTGCTTGAGGATGAAAGTATAGTTTTGAGACAATAGCGTGGCGCACTGGTGTCTCTCAAGTGCGTTCGCGTCTGCATGACCTAAGGACCGAAAAGACAATAAGAATTGCCAAAAAACAAGCTGACAACCTAGCTAGTAATTTCTAAGGGAACAAAATAGAACTATGAAGTAAGAGAAATACAAATGAATATGATAAAGTAAGTATATGAGAGCTAAGGTGACAAAGATGATCTCACAAAAGAGCCTGTTCACCAGCTAGCTCCAAATGCACATCCACCTACACACACAAAAAAGAGGGGAAATTTATTTGGGCTATATAGGGGCCTGCCTCAGTCAAACCCCCATTTTGGTGTTTCCACCTCCACAGACAACCAAGAAAGCAACAATAGAGAAATATATGGTAAAGAAGAAAAGAAAGTAGAGAACACAATAAACACTACAAAACATTAATGTGCTACTCAACCAAATTGTAAAGGAGAGGAGTGAAAATGCTTACCACCTCCACTAAGAGCTCACTAGCTAATGGAGGAGAAAAGAGAGGACTCAAGCCCCTGCTGCAATGGTTTGTTTCACACTTGCTCTACGAAGTTGATGGAGTGATGTTGTTGCTGCTATGGAGTGCCAAAGTGTTGCTAAGAGTGCTCGAAGTGAATGCTAGAATGCTTGGAGAGTGCAAGAGGATGGACTAAATGCTTAGAAGGGATGCAAAAGAGATGATTGAATGAAGAATGGAAAGAATTTGGAAGGAAGAATATGAGCAAAAGAATAAGGCATTTCAGTCGGTTCCCAATTCGAAGAGGAACGTTACAATTCATTCCCAATAGGAAGTGTAATGCCTCTACCAACTTCAAACACAGGAATCCATCAGGGATGTAAGCACACCGTGCAGACATTTGCGCGCCACATGGGCATCCCCAATAGTTATTCTTCTATCGACACAAAAAATAGATGCCAAGTGGAATGAAGGCAGGGCGCTGATGTGGAATTTCGCCTTTGAATTTGGTTTTCTAAGGTGATGAAGCGTAAAAGGGGGATTTGTGTAAGGGGTACAAATTTTCTCTTATAAATTTTTTAATCACTTCGGCGAACATGAATACTGATGAGTGCTTTGGTAAAGTAGATCAAAGATTGATTAGGGTTAGAAATTTATACATAGCCGGGAGTAGAGGCGGAGACCATAATATGACTTAATGAGGGTAAGGAAAAGGACTTCATAGCCTGCAAAGCTATCCCAAGGTGAAAGAATGAAAGCATCTTACAGGCTTGCAGACCTATAAGGAGGTGACCCGCAAGATCTCTCACATGAAGGAAGCCCCGAGAAGTAAGCGCCTCACAGGCCCATAGACCTGCAAGGAAGGTGTCCTCCAAGATCTCTCACATGAAGGAAACCCAAAAAAGCACCTTATAGACCTACAAACCTGCAAGGAGGTGTCCCCTAAGATCTCTCACATGAAGGAAGTTGATAAAGCATCTTACAGATCCACAAACCTGTAAGGAAGGCATCCTCCAAGATCTCTCACATGAAGGAAACCTAAAGAAAGTGCCCTACAGACCCGTAGACTTGTAGGGGAGCGATCCCCAAGATATCTCACATGGAGGAAGCTAAAAGGAAGCGCCCTAAAAGACCGCAAGCCTACAGGGATGTATCTTCCAAGATCTCTCGCATGGAGGAAACCCAAGGAAGGGGATTCCGTAGAGTCAAGAAGTGGCTTCACAAGTGCACCTACAAAGTGACATGTGTACCTGCAAATAGAACATGTTAGAAAGTGGCCATGTAGGCAAGTAAGAAGACAATCATGAAGACCATCAAAAAGTTGGAAAAATTTCAAAGGGGTCCCTTAGGAACCTAGCGTAAAGAAGGGGTCCACTCAAGGGATGAGTTATTCGAAAGTACAAAAGAGATGTTTCTTTCTCAAACTGATTCATCACCAAGGAATCCTTTTGAAAGATGTTCATTTCATCAAGGAATTTGAAAGGAAGAAAATGCCCCCATGCGAGGGGAAGGTCAAAGCTACTTCCACTTCGAAGGAAAGGTTCTCAAGTTCTTTCTTTGCGAACCCATGATGAAGGAAACACATTATGTTAGGGTTTCAAGTCAAGAATGTGATTCTTGAAGGAGGTTTGTGAAGATTCTCGAGAAAAGATTCGTTGGAAAAAAATGCATTTTCTAAAATTGAAATGCTATAGAAGTGGCGTTGTCACACATGAAAGGTACAACTCAAGCAAAGAAGAGAGAAAGATAAAAGAAAAGCTAAAATAAAAATTACAAACAAAGGGCACAGGGGTAGCCTGATATTTTAGGGTCAGAGCTACTCATAAATATATATATTTATATATAAGTATAATAATAGTATATAAAATGAATTGCCATCAACCCCCTACTATATCAGACCATGTGAAGAATGCATGAAAGGATAAAGTAAAAATTAAAAAAATTGGGTCAACATGGAAGGGAAGCTTAAATGCCCCCAATGCTTTGCATCGTCCCCAGTTTATCGAAAATCAATCACAAAAATGGAAGAATGATGATACAAATAGAAGAAGGTTTATGACACAAAATCCACGCCTGTATCCCAACACCAACAAGGGTGACAAGGGTCATCCAAGAACACATAGCATGATCATGGGGGAACACATCAGAACATACACACTCATCTAATCTAAAGATAAAGAAGGAGCCTCCCATAACACTGATCGACCAAGAGGTCATCTGCTTCCCGCTCTAGATCATCGTAGGGGGAAGGAGGACGAGCCTGCAGTGGTGGAATGTTAAGGGGAGTTTCTAAACCTCCCATGACAAGGGCTAAGGAAGAGGACCCCGCAATGTCCAGAGAGCTCTTGTGGAGCTAAGGTTAGAAAATTTGCAAAGATTGCTGACAAGGCTGGAACTTCATCCACATATTTAAACATGCACTTTACAAGAGTTCCATGTTTCACCTCAATGGACGAAGAAGGTTGCGCTCGAGATTCACCACTAGGCTTTCCAAATGATTCGAGAGCGGTGACAAACTAAGGGGAAGTCGGGACTAGTTCCATCACTAGGATAAAACAAGTCAGCACGGGATCACCTTTTGGAGAAGGTGGGGTCCTCTTACATCCTTCATTGTAGGAAGGACTATCTTCCACCTTCTACTTCACCGGGGGATGTGAACTCCCCACAGACGAAGCGAGAGGTGTAGAGGAAGAGGAGGAGAAGACCGTAGTAGACACCACTAAGGTGTTTGTCATATCCATGGGCTTTAAGAAAGGAGGGACGTCCAAAAGGGACATCAACAAAGGAGACTCTATCAAAGGAGTGATGAACACCTACATATTTTTGGGGTAAGGTGCATTCGTACTCACAGTGGAAGAGAAAAGCAGGACTAAACTAAACTAGGTGGAAGCAAAAGGGATGAGAGAGGAGGACGCATCAAGAGGCCATAATATAAGGGTGATCATCTCTTCTTCCTTCCTCTGTAAGGTGGTTTGCTCAGCGGTGAGAGCCTTTCGCCAATGCTTGCACTTAGGTGCAAGGTGGTTTTTGCGACTCTTCAAACCAAAGATTGGGGGCTGTGAGGGAGCAAAAGGATCCTGCTCAACCATGGGAGTGTCCACTACAACCATTTATGGTGGAGGAACATAATCTTGAACGAGAGCAGGAGGAGTAGGTTGGGAAACAACAGGGGGAGTCAGCTCAAGTGCCTTAGTAGCGGGCCTTTTCCCATTTACTGCTTTTGGAGTAGGAGTGGTAGGAGGTCGTGGGGAGAATTCCCTTTGAGAACCTTTCTTTATGTCGTACAAATAATACCAAGGTCTAGGATGCTCATTAGGGAGATTTAATATCTTGATCTTGGGCCTATGCCAAGGAGGTATCATCAAAATTAACAGGTAAAGGCTAGGTTTTCTCATCCAATACTCCTCCCAAGAAAGAGAGGCAGACGGGTTAGCCTAAGAGGAGGCAAGCTTCTTCTTTCCTTTTCAGGAAGAGGAGGCAGTTGATTATTGTGCTACAGTTAGAGCCAATTTTGGCTATCCCTTGTCTCCAGTCTTATACTTCATGTAGTTTTTGTAAAGTAGGTTCATTCTTGGAGGAAGCAGACCAACCGGGGCGGGCCAAAAGTGGTCTAATGAATATCCCCACGGGACACTAGAGGATGGTATCTAGTGTGACGCACTATGTGCACAACACCTTCATGGGATAACTTTAAACATTTATGATGGAAGCTGTAAGGTATGCCCTGGCTTCATCACAGTTAATTAGACTTCAAAATGACATCAAAACCATGTTAGCAACTGGGTCAATTAGGATGAACAAAGTTATCGAGCCATATGGTTTAAAGAAAGAAGACCATCATCATTACAAATGTTGAATTTTGTTTCTTCATATTCTTTTTTCTATGTAATGAATTAAGCCACAATGTCTCCTCTATAATAACATTCACTTGATTCACGGGGTCTACTAAGACTCTGTCATAATGTTTTTGATATTAGGGAAAAGCATATTTTGAAGGGATCCGTAACCCTTTACAACAAGAAAAGTCAGGCTGCAAAAAGGACAATCTGCAGCCAACAAAAAAGCCAGCACCCAAACAAAACCCATCAAGATTTACAATTAGCACTTTTCTTGTGGGAGCGAAGAGTCGTGTCGAAAGAAGGCCGTGAAGATTTATCTTTTTTACCCTTGACAGTAATCCATCCTTCTTCCACCTGCGCAACCATACTATGCCATACCTTCTTAATATTTTCATGGTGATGAAAGCCAGCAACCTTACACTTGGGGTTGTCCTCATGACTACTTTGTGAAGATAGCGACTTAACAGAAAATTTGTCGGGATGAACAACCGAGGCGCTTTCACCCAGAGAGGCAGCCAATGGCTCAATAGGGGTTGCCTTAACAACCTCACCAATAGAGATGACCGGAGGGGGGGTTCCAAGGTCCTGTGGTCCCGAAGCAGCCACCTCAGAAAAAACTCTTGTTTTGATCAGCATTCTTCTCAACCGTATAATAACGTTGAGAAGCACCAATCCACCAAGTTGCATTATGTATAACTCTGTCATAATGTTTCCATTTAGGCGAGTGGGAATATAGAGGGGAGAGGGCTTGTTATTTAAGGGTAGGTCATGCAAAGTGAATGTCACATCCAAGGAACTGGGCGCAAGTTGCACGATAGGAGTAACTATGACCATGTTAACATAGGCCTCAAGTTGAGTGACAATTGGTGGGATCAATAATCATGTTAGCAAAATGCAACAGAAACAAGTCCGTGTATATCTACAATTCACTATTCACTTTTGCCACCGATTTATTTGTATTTTGTTTGCTTCCATCAAGATGAATAGTACCATCCTCAATGTGGTCCTATATCTCGTGACGCAAGTACACACAGTGTTCGGTATCATGTCCATTAACCCAATGGTACTGACAGTAGGTATTTGCATCATACCAGTTAGGGTAAGGTTCTTTAAGAGGTTTAAGGCTCGACAAGGTTACGATCTTATCCTTCAAAAAAATTTGTAAGATGGAAGAATATGATTCTGATAACTTTGTGAACTTTTGGTTGCATCTGAGGTCGTTGTCATCCATCGTAGCTACAACATTCACAACAACCTTACCTTTCCAAGAGATTGATATGATGGATTTTCCTTTAGAACAAGAGTGTGAGGAGGAACCCTCGAACTAAACTATTGTTTGTTAATACTCCTGTAGGGCTACACACAAATGTGCAAAAGAAGGGTATTTCATGAGGGAATTTTTTTCCTGCCAAGGCCTATGCAAGATCCCTATGAATACCTTCTATACGTTCGAATCGGGCAGCGGGTGCGAGATTTGCGAAAAGAGCGCTTGATACTACACTATGAAATTAGTAATCTTTTCATTATCGCCTTGTTTGCACTAGACGAGATCCGAAAAGGTCATCTTTGGTTCGATGTTAGCTTGGAATTGATTTACAAGTTGGTCAAATGAGAAAATGGAATTATCGGGCAAGGAACAATACCACTCGAGTGTTGTATCCTTAAGAGATCAAGGGAATAGTTTTTCCATCAACACGTCATGATGGAAGAAATCTATGCACAAGGCGTTAAAGGGGGAAACATGTGTTTTTGGGTCTCCTTTGTTGCCATACTTTTCAAATTTAGGTATCTCTATTCCTTGAGGGAAGGGATTGTTCAAAATTTCTACCAACAACGAGCTATGCTAGAAGGGTTGAAAGATAGGCTGGGCAGAGGCTTGGGAGAGACTCGCCAATTGGCTCTGCATCATACCTATATTCTGAAGAAGAGTGTTTAGAATAGGGTCATTAGAAGACATAGGGCCAAAGGAACCTCCTCTAGAACCACCATCGAAGCCACCAGTAGAACCACCAATGTGACCTTCGCCGGATCAACTACCAAAGCCACTGACACCAGTAGGGCCTCCACTGGAGCCACCTCCACTTTGAAAGCCACCACCATGGCCTCCACTAGAACCTCCTCCGCTAGTGCCACTTCCACCACCGAAGCCACTGCCACTACCAAAGCCTCCACCGCTCATTCTGCCTAAACCTCTAGAGGTGACAAGAGGGGTGAAGCTAAAACCTAGGGGGTCTTGTTTGCTTTGATAGCTTCAAATCCCTCAAAGGAAGAGGGGATGTTGATTGAAGGGAAGACATCAGCCATGTACATAGACGTGGGAGGCATTGACATTCTTGGTTGTCTCTCATGATCTGCAAAAGTGGCCCCTTGTATAATGTTAGGATTGTTTGAAGGAGCACATGATTTAGTTAGACTAGTGAGACTAGCTAGGAGCTCTACACTTGTTTGATCTTTTTTGACCATATACTTTAACTCACTAATGACCCAAGCAACTCTGGCCATCTTCGAGTTTCTTTCCAAGTGATTGTCTAAGTCTTCCAACCCTTTTCTAAGGGTGGAGACATTATCCAAAGGAATATGAATAGCCTCATACTTGTCTATTGATGATGGTGTGGGAGACTCAGGAGGAGTGGGGACATGGTCAGTCTCATTGGAGATCCCTACCTCACCCCTCAACAATTGCTTATGTGTAGCTAGACCAACGATAGAATTGGCAAAAAGGTCTATAGAGAAACCAATAGTGACCTTTGTCCTTTCCATCAGAAGGTGTCGTATACTTCTAACAATATACTTGGAGGTTGTGGACTAGGTTGTGATGCTCATAAACCTTCACAATACTCAAGAGCATAATGATCGCAAGGTACAAGGGAAAAACCTCAATACCAAGATGAACAAATGTTGGTTCACGTTAGGTTCACCAAAAATGTAAGAGAGGGGGACCAACCACATTCAAGGCCCCAGGTCACGGTAAGCCAAGAGCGGAAGGCTTCCCTGACTTACCTCACTCTAAAGGGATGTTTTTAGATGAGGGATGAGAATGATGAGGACTACAAGGTCCTTCAATCACTTTGCAGACCTGAAATCCAGAATGGGGCTAGGTGAGCTAGTTTTTGGGTTCAACACTATACCTCAAGTAGCTCTCTACCCGAGGATAGAAGAGTGGTTCTGGGATGACAGTACGATGCACTGGCATCTCTTAGGTGTGTTGGCGTACGTATGACCAGAGGACCGAAAAGATAGTAGGGAATCGCTAGAAAACAAGCTGATGGCCTAGCTAGTAATTTCTAAAGGAACAAAATAGAACTATGAAGAGAAATACAAACGAATATGATGAAGTAAGTATATGAGAGCTAAGGTGACAAAGATGATCTCACAAAATATCTTGTTTTACAGCTAGCTCCAAATGCACATCCACCTACACACAAGAAAGAGGGGAAATTTTTTGGGGTTGTATAGGGGCCTGCCTCAATTAGACCCCCATTTTGGTGTTTCCACCTCCATGAATAGCCAAGAAAGCAATGACAGAGAAATATATGGTAAAGAAGAAAAGAAAGTAGAGAACACAATAAACACTACAAAATAGTAATGTGCTACTCAACCAAATCGTAGAGGAGAGGAGTGAAAATGATTACCACCTCCACCAAGAGCTCACTAGCTAATGGAGGAGAAAAGAGAGGATTCAAGCCCCTGTTGCAATGGTTTGTTCCACACTTGCTCTATGGAGTTGATGGAGTGATGTTGTTGCTGCTATGGAGTGCCAAAGTGTTGCTAAGAGTGTTAGAAGTGATTGCTATAATGTTTGGAGAGTGTAAGAGGATGGACTAAATGCTTAGAGGATGCAAAAAGAGATGAGTTGAATGAAGAATGGAGGAATTTGAAAGAAGAATGAGCAAGAATAAGGAATTTTTGGGTCGGTTGGTCAAAGAGGGATGTTACAATTCATTCCCAATAGGAAGTGTAACACCTCTTCCAACTTTAGACGCAAGAATATGTCAAGGACATAAGCACACCACATAGACATTTGTGCAATGCACGGGCATCCCCGACAGTTATTCTTCTACTGACACAGAAAAACAGATGCCAAGTGGAACAAAGGCAACAGGTTGATGTGGAATTTCTCCTTCGGATTTGGTTTTCTAAGGTGATGAAGAGTCAAATGGGGATTTGCATAAGGGGTGCAAATTTTCTCCTATACACCCTATAATAGGAACAATAAATTGCACAAATAATGAAAATTAATATATTGCATATCATTTTCAATTAGCTCTTTGACCATATCTCTTGAGTGAAAGTACCACACTTTTGATTCGAGAAGTTACAATATTATGCACAACATTAAATGCAATATGCAAGTAAAATTCTTTTGTTTATCTCTTTAAACAATAGTTATGTTGCATGCATAATTTGAACAACTTTCTCCTTCTATAACTAAGACTCAATGTTGTAATCTCTAATATCCTTGTACATGATATGTATACAAATTTTATTACTACCAAATTTTGGTTCTATTTTTGTAATTATAGATAGATGGTTTCATACTCTTCTAATTATTTTTTTACTACCTAAAATTTGTGATACTAATTTTCAATTTTATTACTACATTATTTTTAGGTAAAAAGAAATTTCCTAAGGGGTAATAATGCTTCTAAATTATGTATATGTATATTTAGGTATAACAAAAATATATGTATGTATGCATTTATGTATATGTATAAGTATGTATGTACATGTATATATGTATATATGTATGTATGTGTATGTATGTATATGTATATTTGTGTATGTATATGTCTATATGTATGTATCTATATATACATATATATTTGTGTGTGTGTGTATTTATTTATATATACAAATATAAATATATGGGTAAATGATAGATTTAGTCAATTAAACCATAGTCATTATATAATGTAATGGTGTGAATTTGCACCCTAGGAAAATTCCCCATTTAATTTCCCCTACCTTAGAAAATATAAATTTTATGATGTAAAATCCATTGTCTCCACCTTGTCCCTACCTCCTAGCTGTGTCGTTTTGCATCGATGGAGGAATTTTTGTCAGGGATTTGCATGTGCCGCATGGATGTCCGCATGTTGCGCTGCCATCTTGACAAGATTCATATTGTTGGGAGCTGTAGAAACATTACGTTTTCAATTGGATACAAAGAGTAATGTTCCTTGCCTCCCTTGACCAACGAAATTTGACCCTTTTGCTTCCTTTTTCTCATTCAAACTCAGTTGATTCTACTTCTTTCACTCTAGTTTCACTCTCTTACTTCATTCTTGCTTTCTCACACACTCTAGCTTTCTCATTCTCTCATTCTTACTTTTACACCATTATTCTTCTTGTTGACATAATCTCGTCATTTGGCTCCAACAACGCACTCTTGTTGCAATACCACTCTCATTTGCAGGATCATCAAGCTTCATCTTCTCTACGTGGTGGTGTCACTCTACTCCTTCCGCTATTGGCCTTGAGAGATTGTAGTTTTGATATTAGGGGAAAAGCAGATTTTGAAGGGATCTGCAACCCTTTACAACCAGAAAAGCCAGACTGCAAAAAAGGACAGCCTGCAGCCACCAAAAAGCCGGCTCCCAAGCCAAGAACATCATGTTTTACATTTAGAGTTAATCTTGTGGGAACGAAGCGTCATTTCTAGAGAAGGCCCGGATGCTTTTGATTTTTTACTCGTGACTGTAGTCCAACCTTCTTCCACTTGTGTTGCCTTTTCCTGCCAAGCCAGCACATCACAATCCTGGGTTTGATCATTTGCAGCCCTGGGCGAAACATCCTTGACCAGGCGTGCAGACTGGATCTTATCCGAAGAGCAGGCCGAAAGAGAAATCAAGCCCCTCCACCGAAAAGGCAGACAAGACTTAGACCAAGGTTCAACGTGAGAGATCAGAGTTGGGAAGGAAACATTGTGTTTTTTATATGCATCATCATGCTTATTGAGTAGCATTAGATAGTTGTTTGTGCTCTCTATCTAGCCATTCTACTTCCTTTCCACTTTCTTTATCGATTTCTATACTTTGTAGCTATCTGGTTGTTCATGGAGGTGGGAACACCAAAACAAGGGTTTGAATAAGGAAAACCTCAAACACAACCCAACATTTTTCTTTATTTCATGTGTGTAGGTACGTTTGAGTGGAGCTAATTGAAGAGTCAAGTCATGTGAAGTACGGTATCATTTTCTATCATTTCTAGAATAGTTCATTTTAAGTATTCCTTGTATTTTTTGTTTCAACACCTTTCTATTTTTTGTTAAAATGTAAAAGCATAAGTAGTCAAGTAGTTAGTAGGCTTGTAGTGCTTTTTTTTTGTTCTCTAGACCTCTACATGTACAAGACGCTGATGCATCCTTGAGACACCAGCGCACTGTGATAGAGTCTGAGATTTGCATTGCCATCCTCGGGCACTGAGTTGTCTGGGCAACAAACTAAAACCGTTGTAGCCAACTCTTCTAACTTTGTAAGCACCTAGTTTTAGTAGAAGGAAAGTGGTATGTTGATTGCCTTTCCTTTTTATCTTAAGTACTCTATCCTTTTCAACCTATCTAGTCAACCCAAGGTAGTTTAGGGTAGTATGTTCCTTGGGAATCTCTTGTGACCTAGAGTCTTAGGGGTGAAAAATCCCCCTTCTCTCTATATAATAAGACAAATAAGCCTTACAAGAAGAAGAACCTGGGCACAAAACAACAAAACCTTTAAGTTATAAAATACATAGTAGATGCTAACACATGAGAGCGCAACAATAAAAAAATATTATCCTCTATGTACAATGTTAGGGGAGAGGGGCTCATAGTGGAGCAAGTTATCTTTGGGTATCCACGTGGACTAAAAATTTATAAAATCTACACCACCATGTTAGGCTTTCAGTGGTCTAACCAGCAAAATTAATTAAGCCTTTATGGATGCAATTTACCATGTGTATTCTTATGGCTTAATCTAGGTCTTGTTGTAAATGCTTAAGTATTTTACATGATGTAAATGTTATTTTTTAATATTGTGGAAATGTATATATGTTCTATATGATGTTAATATTCTATAGGGTGTGCTATAAATTTCTAATGGTCTATATCATGTAAATGTTACTAATTTATGTAACAACATTTATATCATTTACATCATGTAAATGGTGTTGCCAATATCTACTATAAACTACTTATGCCTATATGTTCTATATGATGTAAATGTTCTAGCCAATGTGTTGTAAGTGTGATATAAATGCATACATGTGGTTTTAAGTTATAATGTTTATGCTTGTGAATGCCAATAGTAGGATGTAAATGTTCTAACCAATATACTATAAGTACATATATGGGTTTTTTTTTGTAATTTTAATGCCCATTTGTTCTAAATGATGTAAATATTGTTGATTTACACAACATTTACATCATACAAAAGAGATAAAAATGTTGTCGGTATCTATTGTAAATTGTTTATGCTTATATATTCTATACGATGTAAATATTCTAGCCAATGTGTTGTAAGTGTACTAAATGAATATATGGGGTTTCAAGTTATATTTTTGTATGCTTGTGAATGTCTATCTATTGTATAGGATCTAAATTTTCTACCTATTGTACTGTAAGTGCATATATGGGGTTTTATGTTGTATAGTTAATGCTTATTTGTTCTAAATTATGTAAATGTTGTTGTTGTGTATCTTATTTGCATATATCTCTTCTTTCCCTTTTAGTCATCCACATTAACTCTATGTCCCTTCCCATTTACTTGTTGTACACATCAATTACCCCATACATAGTTTCTAGCAACAAACTTGAAGGTCCGAGGCTCGAAAATCATGCAATCAAAACATATAACCAATTTCACTCATCTCACATGAGCCAATCAACCTAAACAAAAGGACATAAATTTAAGACTTCAACCCAAACAAGCATTCAACCAAATTAATGAACCAATCCAATTAACAACAATTACATCGTATAGGCATTTGCACTACACTTCCAACAATATTTACATCATATATGAAATTGAACCCAAATAAAATGACATAAATTAAAGACTTCAACCCAAAGAAGCATTCAACAAAATAAATGAACACCTCCAATTAACAACATTCACATCAAATATGAATTTGCACAATAGTGCCAACAATATTTACATCATATATGACATTAAAATTAATGTATTGGGAGGTGGAAGCATTTGGGATAATTGGTTTCCCAAACACTTTTGGTGTTTAACTATGTTGCACTCTATCATTCAAATTAAATTATAGATATGTGCAATATGGTTTAACACTAAAAGATATTTTAGAAAATTTAGTCTCCCCAATGCAAACTTGAATACAAAGAGAATCCAAACATGTATTGATTCCTATCAAAATGAACACTCGAGAAGATGCGTGTAAGCAGTGGGGTGTGGATGGATGAGATAAGAAAGGTTATGAAGCATTCAATGGTCAAATGCATCAAAATTGTGCATCATCAAACTTGAGTAAATGGGAAGGGACACATAATTAATATGGTTAGATTGGAAGGAAAGAGAAAATGAGATGCGATAAATGTGAGGAAGTGGACGTGACTGGTGAATTGTTAGCTTACCATCCGATGTTGGGATCTAATATAGCAGTGTGCCACACAATCTCTGAGAGTGGTCCTGACCCAAAATTGGTTAGTCATCCAAATAGGCAACTATTGAACACATTGGACCAATTATATGTATACATGTGACATATTACATCTACATAGGAAAAATTAAATTGAATACACCTAACCAATTCAAGATACTTCCAAACAAAAAGTATGTCATTACCGTACACAAGAATTATAAACATATATTTAGAACATAAATTTTTAGTCCCCTACATATACTAAACAACTAAACATAAAATGATTCCTTTATAGGTATGTAAAATCCCCATCTTGGGCACAACAATTTTTTTTTTTTAATTAGCAACAACTACCAGCTTAACCAACCAAGCATTTTCCATGTAGATTAGAAGTTTTAATTTCAATAAATCAACATTCATTGTGGTATCGAAAATAAACGTCACACTTATATTCTTACACTCAAAGGTGTTCAACTCATACAACTAGGGTCATTCCTAAACCTATGACCTAAGCCTCAAGGGTTCATGATGAGCTTGCCTATCTATCCCCTCATGGGAATTAGAGGCTTTGTAGTTCACCTCACAATGATAGATGGAGTTCAATCTCTCCTCTTGTATGAGATCAATTATCTCACCTTAACCCATAACTATTAATTTAGTATATGTAAGCTATCAACATAGTCCATTATAATATAATGATAATAATCTTGCCATCAAATGTTGGGTCCATACCAAACATTACCGTACAAGGTTTCACAATAATCACTAGGGGAATATCATAACATAATCCAAAAGATCATATACAATGATTGTCACAAGCATACCTCCATATTCACAAGCTGATTGGCTCTTACATAGTGCAAGTATAACAATGGTTGGATCATACATAGATCACATGTATAACAGTGATTGGATCATACACAAATCACAAGTATAACAGTGGTTGGATCATACATAGATCACAAGTATAAAAATGATTGGATCATACATAGATCACAAGTATAACAATGATTGGATTGTACATAGATCACAAGTATATAGTGACAAGCTCCATCATACTTCACATACATAGTGACGAGCTCCAATGTACATAGCATCCACAATGATTGGTTAAAACATCACAATGGCTAACACATGTCCATAATGCATCCCAGATAGAGAGAATATCGGTACATTGTGCACTACATCGTGAATCAATCCTTTCCACCGGTCTTCTACACCATTGTACAAATGGGAAGAGGATTCGGTGCATCCCATACTACACCGTGGGTCCGTCCTCAACCCCACAAGGCTAGGTATATAGTCTGACAACTAGGAGGGGATTCGGTGCATCCCATCCTACACCACGGGTCTATCCACCATCCCAAGGGTTTCCCCAAGCAGTGAACCTACCAAACTGGTGGATTCCGACTTCAATCGCCTATAGGCCACCGACGACAAGTCTGTCCACCCAAGAAGAAGTAGCTCCCAACATATACCACCTTGTGACCTTAGTGGTATTGTTAGCTATCTTCTCCACAATCTTGGGTAACACATGGCATTGGTCACTTCTGTGCTTACCAGTGACAGCCAATGAACCCTCCCAATACGTGGTTAGCCCCAGATTACCATTACCCACATAAATGGTCCCTACCCATGTAACCACTACAACCATATCATAACCAGGGTAGCCTACTACCTTCACCTCTGTGAACCAAGTGAATGCTGACTAATCCCTAGCAGTAGCCTAGACATCGGTCATTGGAACAGTCCAATGACTATTTGTCCTATTCAAATATCCCGAAGGTTCACTCTTGGGCGGGTCATACACAACATGAATCACAATCACATTCAAAAAATACACAAGCCTATACATAAAGAACTCTAGATATGGAGTTGATTTTCATAACACATAAAGTCGTATGGAACCAACACGAGATGGAATTTTCCAAACTTATACATATATTAAATTACTAATTATAAGGTAGTCAATCTTCGCTTACTATACAAAAGCATATTATGTATTAGTTATCATTTATTAGATTCCCTTAACATGCTCATACCCATTTGATACCCATTCAACCTCAAACTGAAGCCTACTTAAGGGAGAAGGTCAAACCAATCAAGAACAACCCCCAACCCTTGGAGTTATTTCCCTCTTAAGCCCTCCCCCTACGGACTTGAAGTCACAGGGGCATCCTTCACCCAAGGACCGCCTACGTTCCCACTTCCAAATGGGTCAAAGTCACATGTAGTTCTCCTCACAAGGCCTCTCAATGGACCTACACATAGGTTCCAATAACCAAAGTTTTGTTACCCTTCAACTAATAATAGTTGACAGTAGTTAGGAATCCTAAGTCAGCTCACCATTTGGAAAACCATACCATAACATTTCACTTAAAGATCGATGTCATTAATCAAACTCTACCCAACATTACTCATAAACCAACTCAAACATCCCAAGGTTTTCCTTATCAACATAGGGGCTAGGATTATTATTCATCATGAAATTACCTTGGTTCACATAAACCCATAGAAAAGAACTTCCATTTGAAATTTGCATATTAGATTCAATATTGAGGTTCTTATTCTCAAGAGGTCAATAGGTATCCTTGGAGGACATCCACAAGTAATTATAAGCTTGTTTTATGTTATAATCAATGCCCAAATCCTACTTGAGAAAGTTGGCATCACTATATCCATTAGACATTTATATGATAACATAATCCTATTAATAATATTCTTGGTCTTTTGAATTCCTTTTCCTTATGGTGTAACCCCATATTCTTATGTTAGTTTATTGATAGACTAGATAGTTTAATTATACTTATCATTCAATCTAAACCTAACCTTAATGGTCATTAGTAAGGTATCAAAAGATGTTAGGTAGAATTTATCTCATAACTCGATCTTAATCAAACTGTCAGATTAATGATTGTTTCCATCCAAGTGGTACACAATTTATATTGTGTTTCCTTATGGGAATAATAATAATAATTTCAATATCAAGGTCCTCGTATCTAGGATATTGATAGGCATCATGTGGTCCTATAAAGTAGTTACCAAGGCATCAATGGATTATCAAAAGTACCGAGTTTCAACATTAAGGATATTTTTAGCAAAGTATGGTTGTAGTGTCACTAAACGAAATCACCTTTACAATTTTATACAACCAAGTGCTAAGGATCATATTAATCATATATGATTCATGGTTCATATTATAGGGTTAACTTGCAGCTAAGTATTTGATCTCAGACTCTTTGCCATAGTATTTGAAATTGTTTTCTTCAAGATAAATATATCATGTAAACTATATTGCATTATCCAATCATGAGAAGGCATTCAACAATAATTATGACTTGTTTAAGCCCGATTGGTATCTAAGTCATATTCAAGATAGTGGAATCAATATGTTTATTGGATCATCATATGAAGATTCACCCAATAAATTTGGTAATGTAAATAGTCACAAAGACCATACAGGTCCTCCAAAAATACATGCTAACATACTATCCACAAGACAAGGTCATCTTATGTCAAACGAATTGTTATACTATGAATTTCAAACTAAGAGGTTTCAACATGTTATAGATTCTAAAATACGATAGTCCATAAGTTTGTTGTATTATAATGAAACTCTTATTATCACATTGAATAAGCATGTGATGGACAAATAAATGTATATGCCTTCTTGAATAGGATGACTTTAAATCATATAACTCAAGCTACGTAATTCAAAACTACATATTTTAGCTAACATAAAATTCTCAAAAATACCTTATACCAAGGGTAATATGCTTACACAAGGATCCTAAGCTATTGTCAGAATATCATAAAGATATGTAAATCATACACAAGAGAGGTCCGAGAAAATATCTATTATTTAATAGAATCAAAGTAGAATCAATTAGACAATATCTTAGAGAAGGAAAGGTGAAGGGAGTTACTCAACTACAAAGATGATATTGGAAATGTTTTTTTGGTGCAAAGATATCTCCTTAGCTAGCTCCGCCTTGGCCTATTTTCAAAGTCATCTCCATCAGCGACCCCACCATTAATTTCCTATGGCATAGTTATCTATATAAATTTTACTGCTACCTCCTCTCATTGCATTTGCTCGAAGTTCTTTAAGCCTTTTTATCAAATCCATTTTGTCACAAGCAAGGAGGACGTTGACCATAGGAGGGGAAATTTGGCTTTGACACCCACCAATTGCATCTTCTTGAGAGTTTCTAGCACCTTTTAATAGATTAATTCTATGCAAATTTTGTGATCAAGCCTCCCTTCCACACTTCCTCCCTTAACATTTTTCTTAGCAATCACAACCTTAAACGTCTTCCTTATCACCATGCAAGTTACCTCCCTTTTTGTCTTTTCTTCTTATCCAAAGAGAATGCACACCTCCAGACTAAGGGTTTTTTTTTTTGGGGGGGTTTTGAAGACTCCCAAGAACCTCTTTTCCCATGACCTGCACAATTTCCTCATGCCGTACTCTACCTTCTTCTCTTACAAACCTCTCTTTCTCCTTCATTTCTACGTTCTCTCTGCCTTCTCCTGCATTATTTCTCCTTATCCAAAGAGACTCCCTCTTCTTATTCGTCCATTTCCCCTTCGTCTAAAATCCCCTCCCCTCTCTCACTCCTCATGCCTTTCTATTTTGGCTTTCTCTCATCCTTCCCTGCCTTGCTCTGCATTTATATTTTTCCTCCTACCTTCTGTCCAACTAGCCTCTCCTCTTTCTCTCCCATCACTCCTCTTTGTGCAACGTTTCCATTCACAGCTGCAATTTCTCCTCCTTAACTCAAGCCCTCCTTCGCACCTCTGAATAGCCACCATTTTATCTGCTTCTGCACCCTTTCTTCCTTCGACATCTTCATCATATTTTGTTCTAAAAACGTGGACACAAATGATCACAAAAGTAAACTTAAATCACTTGCTTTGGCATGGGGTCATTTTGGTGGGAAGAAGGGATGCCATACTGCCTTAATGGCATGGCAAGAAATGGTCTTTATTAGTGGTACAAAAGCCCTTACCGCTACATACCTACCCATAGTTGTATCATCTCTCTTGTTCTCTCCCTTAAATTCCCACTGTAGGCCCATATGCAACCCATACTTCATTAATTTTTCTACAACAATCACCAATGCCGATGTGAAAATGGTCCTTGACCGGGATGTGACAGTAGGCTTCAATGTTGTTTATGTGATTGCTCCCGCCTAACCTCACTTAAAACAAGAACAATAATTTGGAGTTGATGTGACAAGGTCATTTCTTGGCAACTTGAGCTAGCTATGCTAGGCATTTTCTTGTCCCGTGTTGGTGGATTTGGAGAGGTGGTTACATGAGCTGGTGTTGGATTTGAAAATCGAGTGCAACGTACATAGGATGAGGTGAGAGTTGAACAATTCATAGCAACAAAAAGTTGAGGGATATGGTGTTCATCCTGATTAGGTGTTGGACTTGAAATTGTGTGTAACTTGCATGGAATGATGTAACACGAACAATTCATAGCAACAAAAAATTTAGGGATATTGATGTTCACCAAATCCCAAAACACAACATGATTTTTGGTAAGGGGTTAAGTGGACTACTCAAACATCTTTCTCTTTGTAAATCCCTCTTGGCCACCTCCAACTCTTTTTCCTTTTATTTTTTTTCCCTTTGAACACTCTCTTTCTCCTTTTTTCTACTCTTTTTCCTTCGTAAAATTTTTAGCTGCTCGTTTTCTTGATGTTGTATATCCCCATCCACTTTGGCTTGCTCCTTCAATTCCATTGCACTATACTATCTATCTATCTATAATTTTTTTTTTTTTTTGTCTCTTTTGGGCTTTGAGGTCATCTAGTTATTTCTTTATTTGCTCCTTCTACATTAAGAGACTCATATAGTCATCTATTGTTAATGATTGAGATTGTCAGCTCAACCAAATTCCACTATCACTAGCATTTTTGCATCTTTCATTGAAAATATGAACAAGTAGTTTGAGGAACTTGATGTTGGTCAAATCTATTTGTGAATCCATTGTTTGGTTCAATTGTGTGTCAATAATATCTTTGCCTTCATTGTGAATTGCATCAATATATTGACTAAAGTTTGTATTGCCTCCACCATTTGAACCTCCACATTCAACATTATAATGTACCATTTCAGGTACATTGAATGTGGATGATGGAGATATAAATGAGAAAGTTCCTTCTTATTATGGAAATGTAAATCAATACCCATATTCATAGCTCCCTCCACCAAACATGACAATTGGCTTGGCTACAAAGGAAGACTAAGTCCAACTTCTAATTCTAAATGTTGACTATTTGTCATGTCATGGGGCACTTGATCACTCGATTGGTGTAACTGGGAATCATAAGAGTACTTTGAGGTGTATGTGTTGTACCTTCCTCAACTTGTGATTCTAGTGAAATAATGTAATTCACCATCTCCAAGATTAGACAACAATGTGCTAGCCACTTCATTTATTGAAACATCAATTTCTAATAGACTAAGGATGTTGTGCATTGCAAAAGAATTTCCCTGTACAATGAATTGAAATGTGTCATTAGGAAGCATGTTCTCCACAAGTGTGTTTGAATTGAGGGGCCATATTCCTATCCTTTTGAATCTTGTTGTGATATTGAACATTGTCAATACTCTTTTTAGTGACTTGGTGCCTAATTCTACCAATTTTTCCCTCTTGATTTTAATGTTTGGAAATCTTTCCATCCATGTTGTTCATTTAGATTTGAAGTATGTTATGAATGCTGAAAACACACACATAAAGGGGTTGTCGTTTATGAGACATGTGTGCTATAAATGTAAGCAAATCAATACCCAACATCCTTGCATCTTGGATTGTGGTAATTGCGACATGACTTCCATGACCATAAAAAAATAGTAATTGTATGTTTGTGGGTGATACACCACCTAGAAATTACTATGTAAAGTGGTGTAACAACATGAAAAGTTCTTTTGTCATCCTTGCATGTTGTTGGGCTGCCATACAAGCACTTGGTTTGTAGCCTATAATGTAAATTTTTAGCTACTTTTTACCCTTAAACAAATAGAATCTTGGTATGATTTGTTTAGAAAATTCAACAAAGCAAAGATTGGTTATTCATTCTCAACTCTTAGGAATGATCTACGACACACTCTTGTTACATCTTTTGGCCAAAGTTCTCATGGCATCATTTCTACCTACTTGAAAATTGGTCTCATCACAGTTCCAAATTCTTTGACGCTAGTATGGATTTACATCACACATCTTTGACAATGTAGTATAGAAAGAAAATACAACATGTCTGAGGTTGATTTCCATGTCTTTTTCAAGGCCTTCAACTATCCTCAATGTGAGTTCAAGATGACACTGTAGACACATAAAAATTTCCTCTACTAATATTAATTTTTTTATTATCAATATGCGGATCCATTATTAGTATCATTAACCATTTTATATTCATCTCATATTTATATTTCATGCATAACCATTTTATAAATATTAATCTATCTCATTAAGTCATTTATAAATCCATAATCATTAAAATATTATTTATTCATATTCATAAACTCCATCAAATTTATTTGCATTAAAACATCCATACATTAATATATGATCATATTTCATTAATATCCATTTGCATATTCATAAATCAATTCATATATTTATCCACTTTCTTTTTTACCACTTTTCATGCATTTCATTTTATCCCACATTCCCCTTAATCTGGATCCACCCTTGAGGAGATCTATTTAAACCCTGCCCTCTCTCATTTCTCAATCATACATAGCATTCCCGATCTTTGCATCCTTACATTCGCTCTTAGCATTCTTAGCACTCTTTTGATATCATTTTATCATTTTAGCTCATAAGATAGTTGCTTGTTAGCATTCTAGTTTTATCATGCTTTATTTTGATATTGCATATCATTTATACTCAATCTTTTAATCTCCATTCGCCATAGCCTCTTGTGCATAGTGAGAGAAAATTTATTCAGCAACACAAGATCTTGGATGATAGGAGGGCAATGGAGACAAAAATCCATTTGCATGCATGCGTGTTTAGTTAGTTTATTTTATTTGCATGTGTGTGTAGGTGGGCAAATACTCCATTGTTTGATGTTGAAACAAATATGAATTTTTGAATTTAGATACTCATTTCCTTCATCAACATTTTGGCATGCTTGGTGGGACAAATGTTTCTCACAAAATATAAACAGGGTCTATAAGAAATTTAATGAGTTTTTGCATCTTGATGTTTTCTCATTACTATCCAAAAATCGTAAGGACCTGGATCGTAAATTTAGAGATATGATGGATTCACGACTATAGCTTGATGTTCTCTTTACAGCCTTTTGTCCTCTATGAATCATATCCTTTTTATCATTTCTCACAAACTGTAAACTGGGTCTGTGATAAATTTAATGGGTTTTTGTGTCTTGATGTTTTTTCATAGCTGTCCAAAAATCATAAAAACTTAGATCATAAATTTAGAGATATGATGAAATCATGACTATGGCTTGATGCTCTCCTGATAGCCTTTTGTCCTCTTAGTTGACTCACTTGATAGAAATTTTCAATTAACATCCGTTTTGCTGATAAAATCTGGTTTTTTGAGTTCATGTGCAGTGAATAATGGCAAACAGTTGTTGATAATCTGGCTTTACGCCTACCAATTGCATTTGTTTGATTTGATAATGCCCTTTCATTGTTTACCTATGCTGAAAATGGCTCCTTCTCTGTGTGAATTCATCCTGCAACTATGTGCATTTTGAAGAACTTCTGTCATTTTGCAAAGCATTGATAGTTCATAGAGGCGTTTTTGTTGTCTAAGGAGAGAATTTTCTGTGTAAAACCATCTTTTGCAGGTAGATTTTTATCATTTTCTATTCAAAACCAGTTCTTGGCATTTTCAAAAATTTGTTTTTATTGTTTTAGGAGGACAAAATTTTATTGTTTCATCACAGAAGGTGGCATACCAATGGTGAAAAGATTGCAACAATAGTGGGTGTTAATTTAGATTTTAAATTCAATTTTAATCTAGTTTTTAATTTTAGACTCTAACTTAGTTTCAAATTTAGTTTTAAATTACATTTAGTTTTTAAATTTAGATTTAAATTTAGTTTCTAATTTTAGATTTTTAAATTTAGATTCTAATTTAGTTTTAGTTTTAAATTTGATTTTAATTTAGCTTTAAATTTCAAATTTCAAATTTAGATGTTAATTTAGATTTAGATTTTAATGTAGTTTTAATTTTAGATTTAATCTAATTTAGATTTTAAAATTTAGTTTTTGAATTTCAATTTTCATTTAGCTTTTAAATTAGTTTTTAAATTTAGTCTTTTATTTTAGATTTTTATTTAGATTTTAAAATTTAGTTTTAATTTAGTTCAAATTTTAATTCAATTTAGATTTTAGACTAGTTTTTAATCTAGATTAGTTTTGATTAGAATAATTTTTAGATTAGTTCTATTTTAGATTAATTTAACTTAAGTTTAGATTAATTTCTATTAGTTTTTAATTTTAGATTAACTACTAACTTTAGATTAGTTTTTAATTTCTAATTTAGATTAATGTCTTTTTCTTTCATAGCTTAATTGTTGATTATGTGGCTAATAATTGATTTTCTCTTTGCAGGTTCAACATAAACTCTCGCTTGCCGAAGACTTAAATTTGAAACTACTAATGACATTTGATGCAGGATGTTTATTGAAGACTTGATTTTGAAACTAATTGTCTGCATAGCTTAGAACACATTTCGTTTGGTGTTTAAAATGAACAACTGTCTTCTATCATATAGATTTAACTAGGGGGTGAAAATGAACACTGTTTGTTATGCTTGAGATGGTACCTGGAGTATGCTCTCACCTTGTGCGAACTTGGTGATAAAAAACTAGACCCATTTCCTTTGTATGTGTTTACCTCTTAGAGGGCCTACCTTGGTGGGAAAAAAGTACTCACCTTAAGGGAATGATCCAACTGGTGACAAGCTAAAGCCAAGCTACTCCCGACTAGTATACAAATTTGAATGTTGTGGGAAAGTCTCAACATTACAAGTGCGAACAGACAAGTGATTCCCTCAATACCCACATGATCCATGAAACCCTATAGAGCGCAACCTCTATAGGACTAGGAGTCCTCCTTATCAGAGCTAATCTTGCCTCACGTGTGGCCACCTGAACGGGTGCCCTGACTAGAAACCCTTTATGTAGTGGCAAGAATCCTTATGTATTTATTGGTGCAGCAACAGTCGTTGCCAATCCATCCCACATTCTCGTAGTTCTTAGTAGAGATGAAGAGTTTATCATGGGAGAGTCATGAGAACTCAAAGCTTGGTTGACTTGAAAAGTGAGTGTCATGGAGGGGATCGACTATGGCCAAGCTTCTAATTCACCCCCTAAGAATAAGTGCGGTTGGAGAAATCCAAGTACGAACCCAGTGAATATTGTCTTTGCCAACCTTAGGATTTGTGCTTGTATTGTTAAAATCAGACATTTTTTCTGCTATGTCTTGTGTGTGTGTTAAAAAATAAATCTTAAACAAACATCACACCTAGTAACTTGCAAAATCTCAAACTTTGCAAACCCCAAAAGGTCAAACATCGAAAAACATCCAAAATGAACCTATCACTTAGATTTCTTGGGGCCATCATCCTTTAGTTATGATCTTTCAATCCTTGCATTCCACCTAGTCCTTGCATTCCACCCAATCCTTGCATTCCACCTAGTCCTTGCATATCCTCCACCCTTGCATATCCATTATTGCTCAAACAAACCTTTAGTTTGCACTTAGGCTACTCTTCCTAGGTCTTGAAATCAAACCATTGGCTATCTATCACCCACATCACTTGAGGTTCATCATCCTTGAGTTAGGGAACATGCCATTATCCTTGAGTAGGGAAATCCTTTTGGAGCCCATCATCTCCTACATACCCTCTCTTGATCATTGGTCCTTGTGTCTATCCATCATAATGCAAGTAAAGCCTTTACATCATAACCAACTTTTGGACCTAGAGTTGCCTTTGAGCTCTTGCATTCTTAGCTTGTCATAGCATACCATACCATTTTCATATCCCATCTTAGAATCATACCATTTTCATTGCATCCTGGTCTTAGGTCTCATTCATTATCTTGGGTTGAAAATCGGAAAAATCACCTATGACCCCTAGAACAAGAGCAAAAATGTTTCAAGAAGAAGGGAACCCTTAGGGAAGAGACTTTGACGGGGAAGACCACATTAGTGTTGCAACTAGTGAAACAAATGAAACTAATGATGAAGAAATAACCAAATCCAATATAGAAGAAGCACTTAAGGATCATAGATCACTAAACTGCTTACAGAGGTAGTCAAACGTAACCCGCAACAATACTTCAAAGCCCTTGTTGACGAAGGAATCAAAATGCCTCCTGATTTTGACATGTCACCACTCACGATGAATGATCAACCCAAGTCTAGTGAGTCTAAACATCCCAAAACAAACAACGATGAAAGGATCAAAGATCATAGACCCTTTTATCTACAACCTCATTACAAGAGATCTTCAAAGACATCAAAACTTGCACCTACAAACAATCCTATTTTGGATGAGCTTAGAACATTGAGACAAGAATTGGATACTCTCAAGAATAGTAAAACATCATTTCACACGTTCTCCATTGAAGATATATGTCCTTATCCTTTCGATCCAAGCATACCAATGCCACATTTTCCTAACCATTGGGACATACCAAAACATGATAAATATAATGGAAAAGGAGATCCTAAAGACCACTTAAGACAATTTTGTGCTACTACCATGGAATTTGTAGTTGATGAAATGTACCTTATGAGATTATTCCCTCGCAGTCTAGGAGGAGAAGCTATGGAATGGTTTTCACGTTTACCTTCGACCATCAAATCCTTTCAAGAATTAGCTGATAAATTTGTCTCCAATTATAGTTTCAACTGTGACCTTAAAGTGACCATGAAAAACCTTTTTAACACCAAACAAAAACAAGGTGAATCTTTTATGTCATTTTTACAAAGATGGAGACATTTAACAAAATGATTACCTTATGCCATTCCTGGCCAAGAATTGGTTGACCTCTTTTGTCAAAATTTGAACAAAGAAATTGGAAGGGAACTTCACCTCAAATTCTTGGATTCCTTTGATGAAGCCATAGAGATGGGATTTTGAATAGAACAAACCCTCATTGATGATGGAACTATTAAACTAAATAATGACAAAGATCAAAAATTAGGTTCAAACAACAAGACACCTTTTTGGGTAAAGAACAAGAATGTAGTCAATGACGGAGTAGTTGATGCAAAAACAACTAAAAATTATCACTTATCTACAACCTTAAAGGTTCATCTTTAGATAAAGGAAAAGAAAACCAAATAAGTTTCCCTAAATGAAATTTTACACCATTGGGACAATTGCTTGAATCTACATTAAAAGAACTTCTTGAAAACAACATTATAACACTACCTGGAATGAAGGAGTATAATCCACAAGTCAAACCCCCATGGTGAAATGAGGATCATTTTTATGACTATCATAGAAACAAAGGACATAAGACTAATAGCTGCAATAAACTTCGACATCTAATACAAAACCTTATTGATGACAATAAGATAGTAGTTGATGAACACACTCCTTTCAGTAACTCTGATTGTGAGATGTTTAAAAATCCTTTCCCTAAGCATGACAAGGATAAAGGAAAGGCCCTTGAACCTAGTGGTGGTGTAAACTATACTATTGCTAAGTATGATTATACCATAAATAACATCAGTGAGGTCGATAATCATGTCAAAAATTTCATTATAAAAAGCAAAGAATTTGATTGCAATGTCACTACTCGTAGAGGAATAGTTACCCTTAGAGGTCCTAATTCAAAACTCATTGCACCAGTTTCACAATACAACCTAATAGAGCACTTATGAAAAATACCCGCGCAAATTTCTATACTTGAACTACTACGCCTATCTCCTGAGCATAAAGTTAACCTAGATAAAGTGCTTGATACTACTACAATGCTTACATACCTACATGTAGATCAATTCCAAGCTATGATGGGACACATAACCTCTCCCCATACTCTCACTTTTATTGAAAATAATGATTCATCCCTTCGAAAACCACATAACGTAGCTTTACACATTGATGTCCTTGTCCATAATGTTAAGATCAAGCGAGTTCTGATAGACGAAGGAGCAGGTCTTAATATCTGTACTCAAGAAGTGATCACAAAATTAGGGTTCTCTGAAATGTTGTTGATCCAAGGAAAAAGATTACCATAAAGGCATATGATGAAGAGGAACACTCATCTAAACGATTAGTTACCCTACCAATTAGAGTTGGCCCTGTGGTAAAAGATGTGGTTTTCCAAGTCCTTGATCTCCCTTTAACCTATAATATCCTCCTTGGAAGGCCTTGGATTCATGCAATGCAAGCAGTACCTTCTACATACCACTAATGCATTAAATTCCCACACAATGGTGTTGAAATCACAATACGAGGATATCCAAACCCTTCATGTATTGCCATGATTTAAGCCCTAAAACTAAAATCACAATCCCTAGCAATCATGAAGCACCTCCTCAAGCCTATGTTGATCCCGAATCCTTAAAAGCATCCACTTCATTTACCGCATCATCAAAATCCAAGGTCCAAATCCATGATATGGGATGTGGAGAATACCGTATGGATAATTTACCAACAAAAGAAATTGCTAATGTCATCGAGAAGGGTCAGACTTCCAACAAGGATACCAAGACAGTTGCAAAAGGAACACAAAAGATGGCCGTGCTTGGATTGAAACCTTTTGGGATCCTAATGATACACCTGCCTTTTCCATATTTTCTTCCACTTAAGCTTTTCATATCTATGATAACCCCTTATTTGACGGGGGCATCTAGGATAACCCACTCTTTGATCATGACCCCGTCGAGGATATACAATCATCATCCTTCCATCCCACTTGCCCTGGGATAGGATATGTATCTCCTATTATCACCTCTACTAAGCCATCTTGCCAAGTCGTTAAGGATGTGCAAGCTTCCTTTGACGTTAGTAGAACCAAAAAGGATAGTCCCAAAAACTCTATTCATGGCATCACCACTCCCATTCACCCACTAAACATTCCTATCACCCCACCTATTTCATCCATCTCACCCACATCCATCCACCTCATAAACATGGATCGACAAGTATCACCCAAAGAAAATAAAAAGGATGTAATTCAAGAATAAAAGGTAAAAGTGCCTTTTTCAAATGGAGATCCAAAATCAAAAGAAAGCACGCAAAGAAAGAAAGATCAAGAAAAGTCCCTTAGCCAAAATAAAAAGCTATTGGACAAATCAAAAGCAAAAGAAGATCAAGACAAGTCCCCTAGCCAAAATAAAAGGCTATCATACAAATCAAAAATAAAATTCAAAAGTGAAAGCAAGCAAAAGTCGATCTCTAAACTTGCCTCTCCATCAAAAATTACTGGGGGCATCTATCAAGGAAGAAAATCAAAGAAAGAACTTGTTTATCCAAGGTCTCCATCCATGTCTCTCTCACTCATACCATATATTCCATTCCACCCATCCATGTTCACATATCTGTCATATCATTCCACCTCCATTGGTGATGTCTTTCAATGTGTCTTTGACGATGACCCCTTCACATACTCTAGCTCATTGGTCACCCAAGCTCCTTTTCGTCTGAAGCCTGATGGCCCACGTAGTGTGCACATTAGGGATCCTACCATATCCTCTTTCATCTGCCACATCTATCGTCCTTCATACTTGCCACTCATACTCCTCATTCTGATTGCGTCCTTTCATCCAACACGGTCATCCACACAAGATAGGGGTATCATCAAGGCAGTCTACAGATCTAACATGTATCAATTCTACATCTAGCTTTAGAGAGTATGCTCTTTTAAAGTCTTGAAAAAATACAAAAAAATGAGAAAAAGTCCTAAAAAAAAGGAAGATGAAAAAATGAAAAATGGAAAAATGAAAGGAAAAAAGTAAAGAGAAATCAATTCATTCAATGGTGAAAACCACTTCGGTGGTGCCTTGAGCAAGTACCATGGTGAAAATCGAGAAATTGATGCCATGTGTAGAAGCTTTGTTCCTCTTTCCTTTGAAGCTCTACTTGATCATTTCATTCCCTTTTCATTCACCCTCCACTTCATAAGGACCTTTTCACACTCACCATGGCTTGTGAATTGTTTGATAGTCCCCTCGCTTGCTTGCTTTTCCATGCATACTAGGTTGGTCATATTCCTCACTGGGGTATTTCCTCAACGTTAGCTATGGGTTAGGATATTGAACATCTCATGGCTAGAGAAACTACCCTCTTTGTCTGTCTGCTCGCTTGTGATTTGTTTCTTTCCATCATAAAATGTCTTGAAAAATTCAAAAAAATCATAAAATGTCCTGAAAATTTCCCAAAAAATCACATATTCTAAAAATCCAAAAAAATCACATATTCCAAAAATCCCAAAAAAATCAAATATTTTGAAAATTAAAAAAAATCACAAAAAATAAAAAATTCCAAAAATAGTGACACTTTCAGATCGCCACACAACTTTGAACTTCAACAAAATAAAAATACTCAAGATTGACAATCAAACAAACATTGAAACATACATACCTATCAACCCACCTTTCAAATCCAATCAAACACATAAATTGTGACAAGAAATCAGTTCTACATTGAAGCATGATGCATGCTTGTTTGTTGATCTTCTATGATTTTATGATTTTTATCTTTGGTGGCATGTCTTTTAGCTTCTCGAGGATGTCTTAGACTAGAGAGGCGAGGATGGGGCATGTTCACTTGTTTGTTGTTTGTGGACTGTTTCTCATTCACAGGATGACTGGTCTTAGGACATGGTTGTTTACAAATCATTGAGGACCTATGAGTCTACTATGGATGAGAGCATTCCTTGTCTAATAGTGTATTACATGCAATAAGTATTTAGGTCATCTAAGTTCCTTATACCTAGATGCTTATACTTCACTGCTAAATAAAAATGCAAACAATATTCAGGTCATCTAGACGTTCATTTTATCTAAATGCTTATACTAATTTGCGACATAATAAGCTCGATGATGATATACACACTTAAAAAGCACAAGAATTCTCATCACCTTGCATTCTCCCTTTCATCAATCATTTCTTGCATTATCATTCTCTTTCATTTTCTCTTCATCATTTTGTTCATCTTCCTTGTCACAGAAAAATTTAATCAATTGTTGTATCCAACTGATATATGTCTCTTGAATCAAATCTAAAATTATTAAACTTGCTTCTCAAAATCTCATAACCCCTAATCAATCCATCAATCAATCATTGTATCAACTTGTCTTGCGCAAGCATCAATCTCAATTAGCTTATCAACCCAGCTATACTGATTATTTCCATCAATTGCTCAGTTGCCCCCATCAATTGTGCATTTCCATCAAATGTACATCACCACTTAATCACTTGTGCAATATCAATCATCTAATCATTTTCTTGTAATCTATCAAGAGATCAATCTTCTTACAATTCATTTGATTAATCTCTCAAGGGGCCATATAATATTCATCATTATCCTTATCAGGGTATCTCTGGGGCATGTATCAATTGATCAATTTTTCTTTGAAGCAACGCGATAGGTTGCATTGTCTCAAAGAGGGGAAAAATGCAGACACATAAAAATTTCCTCTACTAATATTAATTTTTTTTTATCAATATGCGGATCCATTATTAGTATCATTAACCATTTTATATTCATCTCATATTTATATTTCATGCATAACCATTTTATAAATATTAATCCATCTCATTAAGTCATTTATAAATCCATAATCATTAAAATATTATTTATTCATAATCATTTATTCATATTCATAAAATCCATCAAATCCATTTGCATTAAAATATCCATACATTAATATATGATCATATTTCATTAATACCCATTTGCATATTCATAAATCAATTCATATATTTATCCACTTTCTTTATTTACCACTTTTCATTTTATCCCACATTGCCTTAATATTGGATCCACCCTTGAGGAGATCTATTTAAACCCCACCCTCTCTCATTTCTCAATCATACACAACATTCACTATCTTTGCATCCTTACATTTGCTCTTAGCATTCTTAGCACTCTTTTGATATCATTTTAGTATTTTAGCATTTTAGCTCATAAGATAGTTGCATGTTATCATTCTAGTTTTATCATGCTTTATTTTGATATTGCATATCATTTATACTCAATCTTTTAATCTCCATTCGCCATAGCCTCTTGTGCATAGTGCTCTGAGAGAAAATTTATTTAGCAACACAAGATCTTGGATGATAGGAGGGCAATGGAGACAAAAATCCATTTGCATGCATGTGTGTTTAGTTAGTTTATTTTATTTGCATGTGTGTGTAGGTGGGCAAATACTCCATTGTTTGATTTTGGAACAAATCTGAATCTTTGAATTCAGATACCCATTTCCTTCATCAATAGAAACCTTTTAAACCTAGTCCACCAAGACTTCCTTGACAACCCATCCTTAAAGGGGTTGGTTTTAGTTTAGAACATATGGGCTAACTCTACTTGGATTAGAACCTCTTCATTTGTTTTTAAGAAACTTCGAGGACTTTTCTTTGATGTGGATGTAATCCCACCTAACCAATTGATGACAATGGTTGTTGGGATTCTCCATTTCTTTGTTGCAATCCTTGTTGATATATTGTTATACTTAACATCTTTAAGAGCTCCATTCATGTCCTTTATCGACCACTCCCATTCTCACACTATTCTATTTTGTGTTCTTGTAGGTGCAATAGCCTCTGCTACTACCTCAACAAGTTGTGGAGTGCTCTTGGCATGAACTGAAGGTTCTTCATGTGGGGGGAATCAAACTCCTCTTTTATATGTAGGCAACCTTGTCGTGCCTCTTTTTTTCTAGCTTGAGTCCTCATTTGATATTTGTATATCATTTGTAGACAAGAACAAACAGTTAAAGAAACAAAATCAAAATTTAGTATTTTTGACAAACATAAAAATTTAAAACCTTGGATATATGAACTTACAACATAGTGGGTAAAAAATTTACAACCTATACAATGAATAAGCATTCATAGGCATAAACAATATAACTTAAAACCTCATATGTGCACTTATAACATAATGGGTAGAATATTTACATCGTATACAATAGATAGGCATTAAAGGGTTAAACAATAAACTTAAAACCCCATATATGCACTTACAACATAGTGGGTAGAATATTTATATCGCATACAACATATAGACGTTTACATGCATAAAAAATATAACTTAAAACCCCATATATGCACTTACAAAATGATGGGTAGGTATAAAAATATAGAGCTTAAAACCCCATATATGCACTTACAACACAATGGATAAAACATTTGCATGGACTATAAAACATATAGACATTCACAAGCATAAATAATATAAATTTTAAAACCCCATATATGCACTTACAACATAATGGATAAAACATTTACATCATATACAATAGATACATGTTCATAGGAATAAACAATTTTACTTAAAACCCCAGATATGCACTTACACCATGGTAGGTAGAACATTTATATCCTATGTATAACAAATAGGCATTCATAGACATAAATAATATTACTTAAAACCCCATTTGCACTTACAACACAATGGGTAGAACATTTACATCATATACAAGAGATAGGCATTCACAAGCATAAACAATATAATCTAAAACCCCATATATTTACTTACAACACTATGGGTAGAACATTTTCATCCTATTCAATAGATAGGTATTCACAGGCATAAACAATATAACTTAAAACCCCATATATGCACTTACAACATAGTGCCAGGTATAATATTAACATCACATACAATAGATAGACATTCACAAGCATAAAAAATATAACTTAAAACCTCATATATGCACTTACAACACCATGGGTAGAACTGTTACATTCTATACAATAGATAGGTATTCACAAGCATAAACACTATAACTTAAAAGTTCATATATGCACTTACAATACAATGGGTACAATATTTACATCATATACAATAGATAAGCATTGATAGGCATAAACAATATAACTTAAAACCCTATATATGCACTTACAACATTGTAGGCAGAAGATTTACATCTTATACAACAAATAGACATTCACAAACATTAACAATATAACTTAAAATCATATATACACTTACAACATAATGGGTAAAAAATTTACATCATGTAAAATAAATTGGCATTCACATGCATTAATATTACAACAACAACCCCATTCATGCACTAACAACGTAGTGGGTATAACATTTGCATCATATACAATATATTGACATTCACTGACATAAACAATATAACTTAAAATCCCATCTATGCACTTACAACAAAGTGGCTAGAACATTTACATCGTATACAATAAATTGGCATTCAGAGGTATAAATAAAATAACTTAAAAACCCATATATGCACTAACAACACACTGACTAGAGCATTTGCATCGTATATGATAGATAATTGATATTCATAGTTTACAACATCTCACAGGATATACCATACCCATCATATATAACATCTAGGCATGTAGATTGTATGTTACAACAGTAAATAACTTGGAAGAGTATGCAAATTGCTTGTATTAATCTTCTTCTGTTGTCTCATCTTCTTATGTTGATGCCTCCACTAAAATATAGAAGAGGATATAAAATAGAGAGGAGAAAATTCAAGATAAAATTGAGGAGGGATTCACCTAAGACAAATGAATGGATTGAATGGATGCCATGTTTATTTGAGTTGGTAATATTGTCCTCTTGTTTTGATTGTGTTGCTTGTTGGGTTTGGAAAATTTGAATTTTTCCATAAATTGTAGAGTTGATTGATTCGGTCGAATGCTTGTATGTTGTGGATGTTTAATTTGTGTCATCTTCTTTGGATGGATTCATTGGTGAGCCTTACAACTTATCCGTGTTGGATGCAGGTGAAAGTGACTAGCAGGTGGGTGGTTGAGTTTGATAGATGGGACACATGATGTTAGCTTTTGTATTCAGAGAATTATGATATACGATGGATTTGGTATGACTGTGTGATGGGATAGATGAGCTTGGTTTATGTTGATGTGGTAGCTACTTTTTGACACCGTTGTATATGGAATATGCAATCGTAACGTATGTGCACTTGGGAATATTATATTATTTTTATTATATGTATGAGTACAAAATTAAATGCAAGACTATTTATTTTAGCACCGTTGATTGAAAATGATTGTGCCAAAAACTTTATTAATGTGCACTTACTGTAATATTGTTATAAAATATTTCTTATTGAAAGAAATATAAACATATTATAAAACAAATATGATGTGTATATTGTTTGGTTCATAATCATATTTGTTTGCTTTGTTGGATAAAAATTAAATTGTAATCGGTTAATGAAATGCTTCACTATGGATCCCATATAAATCAACTTCTATCCCACTATAAAAGCCCACTCCATTATGAGGCATCTCCACTATAGAATCCGAATCCTGCTCCATCATCTTTCATTTTGTCAGAATTTTCTTTATGGGGTACATGGGTGTGAGCCTTGGACCACCGAATCCACTTTTTCTTTGTCATTAATCCAACTCTACTAAATTGCTTCACAAAGACTTGTCATATATTTTTAATTCAATTCATAACTAGGCCTAAATAAAAATCCCAATCTGGAAAAATAACGAAAACTCCAGTGGAAGATAAGGATTCCATTCCGACGCTTTTTTCAATCGACTTTACCCTTTCCCCTTCTTTCTGGTTTTGTTTGTTATCCACAGCCCAAGAATCAAATACTCACTTTCTCTTTTCTGCCATTATGATCTCCACATTTATCAGGAATTGAACTCAATCCAGGAAACACTGGCATTCAACGATCCTAATTGTTTGCTGAGATATAGTCCCCACAAATAATGAGTATAAATTATCTTGCCTAATCTTTTTTCAATCCCTTAATTGACTACATGATCTGCTGCCATAATTCATGTTCTCCCGATATGTTGGTACGAGATTTTGATTTTTTTTGTTTTCGTCTTATTTCCTAAATGATATTGTTAATTGGCCTATCACTGCACTTATTGCTTCAGTAATTGGCATTGAGTCTCCTTCCACCTAAAATCTCTGTCTTGTGTTTTACATTTGAATTTTAGAAGGCCTACATTTGAACATTAAGATTGACTGGGAATCTTGGTTTTTACTTACTACCCAACTTTTGCTGATGCAATAAGGCTTTATTTTTTATGTGCAGGTCCCGTGGACGTGATTCAGAATGTTTTCAACAAATGGGGCAAGGTATTTGATGACAAGTTGAAGAATGTGGAGAACTTTGCTGGCAATGTTTGGCACCACGGTAAGTCTCCCTGGTAAATCTTGTGCGAACTTTCATATATGGTCACTTCTAGTAGTTGGTCTTAGTAGTTGGTCTGTGTAATGTCTCTTTCTAGAACATTTTGTTTTTTTTGCCTTAAAACAATATTTATGATTCTAAAATGATAATTGTATTTATATTTAATATTTAGAAATATAACTTTGTGTTACTGGATCCATTGGCTTAGCCGCCAGATCCTGGTCCTGTTTGTACTGGATGTGGGATCCGGTTTGGGTGTGGCTAGGATTTGCATTTTAACTTTATATTATAATATTTATGCATTATATTATATAATTATATATATTATTATATATTATAATATATAAATGTATAGTATAATATATTACAATATTATAATATAACATGATTAATATATTAATATGTAATAATTTAATATATAAATATATAATAGATATATTAATATATTAATATATAATAATATTATATATAAATATATAATAAAATATATTAATATAAAAATATATATATTTATATATTATTATATAAATATTTATTAAATTAATAATTTTATTATTATTATATTACATATTTTTTGTATAGACGAATCTAACCCCAATTTTTGTTTAGCTGAATCTACGAACCAAGTCCACGAATTTGAATCAAGATCCATAGCAAAACTGGGAACTTGGATATAACTTAATCAAAATCATGAATTTTATTATAATATTCAAAAATTTTCACTTTGACATAAATAATCTTGTCTTGATTTTCTACAATGTTTCCTCTTCCAATTTGCAACTATTTTTCCTTAAATGTTTGTCCTTGATATCTAAACAAGTTATGGGTTTCCTCCAATAACGTGATAGGAGAAATTAAGGGTTTTCATCCTTAAATCTCTTAATTTTCCTCAGAGGGTTTTTGACGTAGCCATGGTAGGAGGGTCCTCAAAGAGAACAATTTGAACCGTACAACAAGAGTAACACAACGAAAGCAACACAAAATATGGAGGCAAATGCAGATGCAAATATTCTCATTAACATAAATCTCAGTTGCAATCGGCTGGCAACATCCAGGCTTATAGATTTGGCTCACAGGCCTGATATAACATGTTCAAAATACAACATCCCAATATGCTCCAATTTGTGAGTGAAAATCTTACATATCAATCTGTTATTCCTCTAACTATTATTTGCTCTTATTCGCTACCTTTTCTTATGATCTATTAAAAGTTTTATATCACATCCATGGGTCAAGAAACATCCGCGTCGGCCAAAGATTATCACAATTTCCTATGAAGGAAAATGTAACGTGCGCATGAATAGGTTGGCCTCAAATTGAATTACTCCATCAACAGGTGCATAGGATGAAGTGTGGACCTATAAAAGGTTGGAGACACTCCACGAAACAATTAAAATCACACTGTTGAGATCCGCAAGTTACAGGGATGATCCACAAATGATCAAATTAGCCATTAGGCTTGAAAATTATTTTGATGCCAGTTTAGGAAACTGCCATGAAATCCAGAAGCGATAACTTGTCAGAAAAAGATCTAATTGCGCTCAAATTTTGGAATAAGGAATATGAATATGTCCACGATGTAAACTTAGATTCGTAGGGTCTAGTGAGCAAATATGACGAATCCACCAACATGAACTGAGCAAGAACAAAAGAAGAACAAAACTGAAAGAAAATATTTTTGGTTGATGCAAGATTTCCCAAAAACCAAGGATGCTCCTGCATTAGACATCTGGGGTTAAATAAAAAGTGAGTCCCTCACTTTGTTGGGGCTAAAATAAAACCAAGATGGGCTACCTCAGCTTGAGAAATCCAAGAAGAATCTTCCACTGGTCTACCCTTCCACTTCACAAGATATTCTTTGTACTGCCTTCCACGAATTTTTTGATATCCAGAATCTCTTCAATTTCATCTAACTGATGTTTTGGAAACTGATTCTCCAATTTTGCTTTACTATCTTCACTAAATTTTGCTTCATGGTACTGACGTAGATCTGCAATGTTGAATATAGGTGATATACCCATGCCATTCGGTAACTCCACTTCATATGCATTTCTTGAATCAAATTTCTTCAAGATCTTACAAGGTCCAAACTTCCTCATCTTTAGCTTATTGTATGTGCCAACTGGAAATCTTTCTTTCCTCAAATACAACATCACTTCATCTCCAACTTCAAATTCCTTATGTCACCTCTTTTCATCTACTTTCTTATACTTTTGGTTCATGTCTTCCAATTGCTGTTTCACTTGAGTATGCAATTTCTTCATATTTTTTGCAAATTCTTCTACTTCTACACTCCTCTTATCTTCCATACTAGTGTCTCTCAACTCTATTATACCTCTAGGATGAATTCCAGTAACAATCTCAAAAGGAATCCTTCTAGTAATCTTGTTCACTGAATTATTGTAGGAAAACTCTGCTTGTGCAACGACCAAATCCCAACTTCCGATCTTCTCTCCAACCAAACATCTCAGCAAATTTCCCAAACTCCTGTTTACTACCTTTTTCTGTCCATCAGTTTGTGGGTGAAAAGTAGAACTGAACTTCAAATTTTTCTTCAACTTCTTCCAAAGTGTCTCCAAAAGTAACTGAGAAACTTTACATCTCTATCTCAAGGTGTTAAATATGCCTAAGTCTTAAGAGATACCTAGAAAATTTTCTAAGGCATGTAAACTAAAAGCACAACACCTCAAATGCGCCTAGCTTGAAGGGTGAAATAGAGAAATTTTCTAAGTGTTGACAAATGAAAGTATGACCCCCTAGAAGTGCCCAAGATGACAAGGTGAAGAAGAAATTTGTCTAAGGCAATGAAACTAGAAGTACAACCTCCTAAATGCGCCCAAGCTTGAGAGGGAGGGAAGAAAACACCTAATTGTTGAAAATTGAAAGCTCAAGGGTGGAGATGTGCCTAAATCAAGAGGTGGAGATCTAGAAAATATTCTAAGTTTCACAAAATAGAAGTAGAGGTCCTTAAATGCGCCTTAGCAACTTGAAGTAGTGGAAACATTTCTAAGTGTTGAAAATTGAAAGTGTAAGGGTGGAAATGCGCCTAAGTCAAGAGGTGAAATTGAAAAGTTTCTAAGGCATAGCAAAATGAAAGTTAGATCCCTCAAATGCGCCCAAAGTGAAGAGAGATGCTTTGAAAATTTTCTAAGTAATGAAACTAGAAGAAGACATACCTAGACGTGCCCTATCAACTGGAGATATCAATAAATTTTTCTAAGTGTTTGAAAATGAAAGTGCACAGTGTCAAATGCACCCTAGGAAGGTTGAGGGGTAGAGAAATATCTTCAAGGAAGAGACATCAAGGTGAGAAGTTTTCTAAGGAAGAAATGAAACACCATCATCCCAATTGCACCATCAAGATGAAGAAATTTGCAGAGCCCATCAAATCCACCCATGATGAAAGGTTGTAAAGAAGGAAAATTCTGTGGGAGAAAATGATGAATGAGGCCAATCATACCTTGGAAATCAAAATGTCGGGATTAGGTAAGTGAAGTGAATTTATACTATAAAGCGTTCTGATGCTCTTCTCTTTATCTGTTTGGCAGAATGAACGCCAGGGCCAGAGCACGATGACTTGAAGCAATGAAGCAAGTAATCCAAGATGATATTACAACCTTGAAAGGAGATAAAGTTATGTGTTTTGAGCTCCTCCACGAGATCTCAGTTGCTCCCAAAACATGAAGGAAGATGTTGGAAGAAATGACTAAGTGTTGAAACTCCTTCACATGTATTTGAATGTGCCCAACTCAAGTGAAGAAATGCTCGAGTCCAAGACCAGAAAATCCTTCAAGATCAGGATGAAAGAAAAGGTGAAGTACCAAGCATTGAAGATCATCCTTAGGTACTTAAGTATACCTAAGATGCAGCGGTAGCAAGGAGAAAAGTCACCATCAAATAAAAGAAAGAAGTTTCAGTCTTGGAGTTTTAGGTTGAGAATGTGCTTGCCATGCCAATTGAAGCTATGTTGGCTAGATTCATAGAGTTTGCAGTCAGGAAGAAGAACAATGTGAATGCATTTACAAATAGGAATCTTCTAGAAGATGGTGGACATTAATTGCTCATTTATCACTCCACTCTTCTCGATAGCGATTTTTAGGGTTAGGGATTATGTGGCTCAATCTGAGCCCTTCATTC
>VDFB02373365.1:199490958-199517327 GCA_007258455.2 Sequoia sempervirens
TTCTCTCCCTCTCCCTCTATGTCTTCTCTCTTACCATTTCTTTAAGTTTATATCTATTTCCTTGTCAAACACTCTCTCTCCCTCTGTCTTACTCTCTATCTTATTTCTCTTCCTTCTCTCTATGTCCCTCTCTCCATCTCTCCCCCATCCATTTCCATCCTATCTCTCTCTATCTCATTCTATCCCTCTTTATCTCCTTCACGCTCTCTCACTCTTCCTCTTTGAATTTATCTCTTTCTATCTCTTTGCCATAAATCGAGAGTGTCTCTGATTATAAATAACAAGTACATTTATATAATAGATCATTTTTGTTTAAGGCTACCAACTATTGGTAACTACTACTTGAAAATTAACAACCAATTGGGGACTAACACACAAATACAAAATTTATTTATTTATTTCATAGCCAATTATAACATATTGACTTAATTGTCATCCAACTACATTAGACCGCCAAAAAGAAATTCATCTTCTAAACGACATAAAAAAATTGGGGGTTGTACACAAAACTAAAAAATGGATTATTGAGAAGAGGGAGGATGAGAAGATGTCCCTAGATGTACTAAGTATGTAGGTGTGGATATTGTAGAGAGCTATTGGTGAGGTCATTGTAGACCTTGATTGGACACCAATTCACGCTCTTGGTTCACCTTCATCGTGTGAGAAACCTACACCAATTGTTTATTTTTCTTTTCTAGCTCTCACTCCCTCTCTAACAACTTATCATATTCTCTAACTCATGCACCTTCTCCTCTATGAAACTATCCCTCTCAACTATTTGATCATTTTTCTTATCCAGCTATCTATCTCACTCAAGCATAGTATTCTCCATAGATGTGACTTGTGCATGATCTACCACTATAGCCTAAGCCAATTGTTCCTGAGACTTTCAAATGTGGTCAACCAAATCTGCTCGTGTAGTCTCAACTTGTGCAAGGGTTCGATCTCTCAACTGAGTGGATTCCTCAATTGAATCCATATGTTAATGAAAATAGAAAAAATATCTTGGTAGCAGATATCCATACCATGAAGTGTTGATAGTACTTGGTCATGTCTCCCTCTAGTTGTGGGTTCGGGTGGATGCCAAGTAGCCAACATTTTGACCATCTCCACTCCCAACCACCCATGTGAAATAAAACATCTAAATAACTCTCCCTCACACTCAATCTACATGAATGTAAAGATCCTCTTCACCTCATGTGCTACCAATGGGTCATGGTCAATGTCAAATTGTTGAGAGATCTCCCCAACCTCGTACATAAATTTGGTTATAAACTAGAGCTCTTTGAGGTAACATTGCATTATACCAATGGAGTTGTATAAATCTAGTTGAATAATATTAACAAAATCCCCTTTTGACCTAGCCTTGCTCAACCCCTCATCCTCCTCTATTGAATTTTCTAGATGTGGTTGTGGAGCTCTGTTTGGTATTGTCTCCATGAACATGTCTATGATTGGCTAAATTGGTTATGACGGATCTGAAGGGCCTGACTGATTATTAGGTTTCAGGGTGACAACCTCCATCTCTTATGGATCTATATCCTTGATTAATAGCCCTAGAAAATATGGTTGAGGGAAATATATTGGTACCTCCAACATACAAAGCCAATCATTGATCTTGGTGGATTTTACAGCTAAAGGTGCTAGTATGATTTATGCAGGAACTACAACCAATGGTGGAACCACTACTGATGATGTTTCTAGTGGTGGTAGTGCTAGCAATAATATTTTAGTTAGTAATGAAAATTCAACCAAAAGTGTTGGTACAACTAGTGGAGGAACTACAACCAATGGTGGAATTTCTACTGGTGGTACTATTGGTGGAGGGGCTATAGTTGATGATGCAATTATAATTACAAGGACCATGGTTAGTAATGATAACTACACATGAATGGCCTCCTCAATATCCTCATAATATTATACCTCTCTTACTAGTGATACCTTCTATGTACTCATGTTTATCGATGAAGATAGTTCTATCACGTCATAGTCATCCCCACTTGGTGAGGTATCTCTTTGCTTCCTCTTCTTCGCATGTGGTATTGTTGGTTATGTTGTCTTCTCCCCAACTACTTGAACTCCTAATTTTTCCCAATATAATACATCCAGCCTAGAAGCATCCAATTAGCCTACCCACTAGAGTCTGTTAAATAGGCGAGGGACAACTAAGAGGGGGGGTGAATCAGTTGTCACACAAATCCAAACTTAAAACTTTATCACTTATCAATTATTCAAATAAACTATTTTGTTATAAAGTATGAGCATGAAACACAAATAACAAAAAGTAAATCAACACAATGAATACCTGATTTTTTACGTGGAAAACCCAATAAGGGAAAAACCACGATGAGGGTTAACTCACAATATAAAGACTATAAAATGAATACAAAGGCTCACTGCCAAGGGCTCACTACTCAGAAGAGGACTCATTGTCCAAATACAAAGGCTCACTTCCTATAAAGGACTCACTATCCAAGAGGGAGGCTCACTACCTACAGATACAAAAGAGAACAAAAGATTCACTACTGCATTTAACACACCTTCACAGCCTTGAGAATCAATTACATAAACCTTTAACTCACTACCTTCAGGAATCTAACACACTAAAACCAACTGTCACAACTCACTCACACTCACACACTTCTAATCTTATGATTGTGGCTAACTTTCATCACATTGCATCACACTTTCATACAAATCTTTACAATTCAACTTGCTTTTATACCATTCTCAACCTTAGAAGCATTTACCAAGGTCGACCACAAATAACTCATTTCATAAATTCAAATTAGGTCAGAAAATCAATATTCTCGTAGTGGAAAGGAATAAGAGTGGACCAATAAAATTATTTTTCAAGATCGAAAATAACATTCTCAAATTAACCACACACTTAATTAATTTTTATTCTTCGAATGAAGTGTAAACACCAGGTCGGACAAACCTAATGAAAACACAGATGAACAATGATGAGCATGCTTCCCAACATGAAGATGGCATGTAGACACCTCAACACACTTTAATATTCATGAGACTTCATCTTAGACTTCTTTAGATACGTCCACCGCAAAACAATATACTCCATACACTGAATACTTTCACCAGATCATCTAAACTATGCAAACTTGCACTGGAATATAGAAACATGACTTCCAAATTACCAGACTTTAACCTTCTTTCCAAAACACAGAAAATACCATCATAAGACAAATCCTAGATCCGTAAGATCTGAAATGAACAAGTGGAGGACTGCGGAGTAGAAACATTTCTCCTAGTCCATAGAAGATCAACTCAACTAGTGGAACACACATACCGATGGACACAACTTTCACATACGATCTCATTAGAAGCTGAAACTTGGAATATATCACCATCAGATCACCATCAGCAAACCTTCAGAACCACATAGGCATAGGATCAACACAAGAGAAATGTGGAGCACATACCAGAGCACAATCTGAACAAATTCATCACTCTGACTTCTCTTCTTTATTAATTTTCTCAAAATCACTTGGAAACTCATCAACACAACTCATTTGCAACCAAATAAGATAGCTCCATGTACTCACAACATCTCAATTATACATGTACAATTTGCAACATACTTAACAGTGTTGACATCAATGAAAACATCAATGACAACACCACCAGACTAGCCTATATTTGCAACAATCTCCCCCTTTGTCATTGATGGCAACACATGGTGTGAAAAACCATCAAAGACAACAACCTACACAATATTCTGGGAGAATACCTTATCTTCTACTGTAACTATTTTTCACATAATTTTCTCTCTCACTTTGACATCAATGGAAAAGAACAATTGCTCGGATTACTCCCCCTTAGGATTACACCCATCCTACAATAATGAAAACCTTTTCTACTCCACCTACGGAGTAGACCTATCTATCAATCCAGATAAGTAAATTATCTGTAAATTCACTAGACTAATGCACCTTCATTTGCACTTAGTTCAAAGGGCCAATGACCCCCAACCTCTCCCTAAGATATTCAAAAGTATCCTTTGGAATAGCCTTAGTGAATATATCTGCAATCTGTTCCTTTTTTGTCACATACTCCAATATGACTTCATTCTCCAACACTATTTCTCTAAAAAATGATATTTGATAGATATGTGCTTTTTTCTTGAATGCATAACCAGGTTCTTTGAAATATTTATTGCACTAGTGTTATCACAAAAAATAGAAGTAGGCTCATCACATACCACTCCAATGTCCTTTAGAGTTTGCTTCATCCACAAAACCTATGTGCAGCAGGATGTTGTAGCAATGTACTCTACCTATATAGTGGATAAAGAAACCAAGTCTTGCTTTTTACTCAACCATGAAACTAATCTTCTACCAAGAAAGAAATCACCACCACTAGTACTCTTTTGGTCATCTATACATCTAGTCCAATCAACATCTATGTAAGCACTCAGAGTAAAATCATCACTCTTAGGATACCATAATCCATATTCCAATGTACCTTTAAGATATCTAAATATTCTCTTCGCCACTGTAACATGTGTTTCTTTAGGATCTTCTTGGAATCTGGAAACTAAACATATTACATGCATAATATTTGTTCTAGTAGCAATAAGATACAGTATTCTGCCAATCATCGATCTGTATTTGTTTTGATCATTCTTAGAAAATTCATCATCTTTTCTCAGTTTACATCTAATTACCATAGGAGTACAAACCAATTTAGAATCCTCCATCCCAAACTTCTTCAACAACTCTTTTACATACTTAGATTGTGAAATTAATATCCCTTTTTTAGTTTGATTCACTTGTAGACCAAGAAATAAATTTAATTCACCAATCATAGACATCTCAAATTCCTTCTGCATTTCTTTAGCAAACTTTTTACACATGCCATCATTTCCACCAAAAATGATATCATCAACATACACAAATACTATCAACATTTTGTTACCTTGTACCTTGAAGTAGAGATTATTGTTAGTAGAATCCTTGTTGAATCCTTGCTTTTGTCAAGTATTTGTCCAATCTTGCATACCAAGCTCTAAGAGCTTGCTTCAGTCCATACAATGCCTTCTTCAATTTACAAACCATATCTGGTTTGTCAGATGGTTAAAATCCTTCAGGTTGTTCCATTTACATTTCTTCCTCCAATTCACCCTTTAGAAAAGCTGACTTAACATCCATCTAATACACTTTAAATTCCTTGTGGGCAGAAAATGCCAGAAATATCCTGATAGCTTCCATTCTAGCCACAGGGGTGAATGTTTCTTCAAAATTTATTCCTTCAACTTGTGAATATCCTTTGCAAACCAGTCTCGCCTTATTCCTTACAACTTCTCCATTTCATTTAGCTTATTTCAGAACACCCATTTCAAACCAATCACATTCTTATTTACAGGCCTAGGGACCAGTTCCCATGTCTAATTCTTTTCTATCTATTGTAGCTCTTCTTTCATTGCTCTCATCCAACTTTCATCTTCACACGCTTCACTTACAGTTTTAGGTTCTAGTTTAGAAAGTAAACACAGATTTACCTCAGCTACAACTCTGCTTCTTGTCATTACGCCTTCACTCTTGTTTCCAATTATTTGTTCTTCTAGATGGTTCTTTTGTACATACTTAGGAGTTGTAATAGCAGGTTCCAACTCATTTTTTTCTTCTTCTTCTTCTTTAGTTTTGTCTTCTCTCTTTATTCTCCTTCGGTGCATGTCCAAAAATAGGATCATCAAGTTCAACTTCACTTATTTCAATATTTTTGTGTATGTCTTCATCAAATTTCACATTAGCACTTTCAATAATCTTCCTCAATATTTTTTTAAAGTATTTGTATGCTTTTCTAGTAGTAGAGTATCCAAGAAAGATTCCTTCATCACATCTAGCATCGAAATTTCCAATATTTTCATCATCCATTTTGATATAACATCTACTTCCAAATACCTTGAAATATTTTACAGTAAGAGTCTTACCAGTCCATAGCTCAAAAGGTGTCTTCATGTTGTTGTGTCTGATCTAAACTCTGTTAAGAACATAAACAACGGTGTGTATCACTTCTCTCCAATATACATCTGGTACATTTTATTCTTTCATCATAGTCCTAGCTACTTCATGCACTGTCTTGTTTTTCCTTTCAACTACTCCATTCTACTATAGGGTTCTTGGGGAAAAAAACTATCTTTTTATGCCATGCTTCTAACAAAATGCATTAAATTCACCGGAAGTGAATTCACCACCTCTATCAGATCTCAAACATTTTATTTTCAAATTTACTTCATTTTCAAATCTTGCTTTAAATTCCTTAAATCTATCTAGATCCTAAGTATTTTCTCTAAGAAATTCTACCCATGTCATTCAAGTATAATCATCAATAAGCAACATCAAATACCTGTCTCCATTCAGACTTCTAGTCCTAGTTGGACCACAAAGATCAGTGTGAACTAACTCTAGCATTTCAATAGTACAGTGTTCCTTTCCCTTAAAGTTGCATCTAGTCTACTTCCCCAATTGACAACTTCTACAGATAGTATTAGAAGGTCTTGTGATTCTAGGCAGTCCTCAAACAATCTCCTTTGAACTGATCTTGACCAAGTTATCAAAATTTACATGTCCCATTCTCTAGTGCCATAACCAACTTTCACTAACTTGAGATACCAAGCACTAACCATCAACTCCCTTCAATTAATAGATGTTTCCATTAGTTCTTCTTCCAACTACAATCATATCTCCATTTCTGAATCCTTTCCTGATTTCATAGGTATTGTTCTGAAACACAAGTTTAAATCCATTGTTGCACATCTGACCAATACTTAAAAGGTTATGCCTCAAACCCTTCACATAATATACATCATCAGTATTATTCACTCCATAAAAACTAATTGAACCTTTACCACATATCTTAGCTCCTAATTCATCACCAAACATAACCAAACCACCATCATATTTCTCAAGTTTAGTGAACTTACTCTTATCTCAAGTCATGTGATTTGAACATTGACTGTCAATTACCCAATATTCTTCATCTTGTCTTGCATGAAAAGTAGTAACCAAAGTACCTTCCATCATATTCTTCTTATCCTCCAGAGCCTGATTACTTACACATTTTCTAGAGTTAGTGGATACAAATTTATTTTCCAAAGCTAAGAATAAGCATTCACTATCATCAACCTCATTGTCAGATTCATCATCAAAAATACATGTCTCTTCCTTAACATAGTACAACTTCTTATACTTCTTATCCTTCCTATCTTTATCCTTATAATCCTTGTTCTTTTTATGTGTAGCCCTATTAGGACATCTCAAAGCATAATGACCAATGTTACCACAACTTAAACATTTAAAGGGCAACATACCTTTATATATTCTAGTACTTTTCTTCAGCTTCCTGGTGAAGTTTACTTCCAAATCTTCATCATCACTATCCGGTTCTTCAATCTTCATTTCCTTAAATGTTGTTTATGTATTCTCCTTTTCCTTTTCATCTTTCTTGAACTTCCTTATCTCAAATTCTTGCAAGGTTCCGAACAACTCTTCTATAGTGTACTTCTTAAGATCATACATTTCTTCAATCACAGAGATGTTGTCGCTATAGCAGTCTGGTAGGGTGATCAGGACCTTCTCAATTATATCTTCATCTGCTATTTTTCCTCCTTGATTTCTAACTTCATTTCCTACCATTTCAACTCTCTGAAAGAAACTTTTAAATTCTTCACCTTCTTCCATCTTTAGATTCACAAATCTAGGCTTTGTCACCAGTCTCTTTGTCAATTTCACCTTTTCATTTCCTTCATACATGTCTTCCAACTTCTTCAAGACTTCATATGCAGTATCCAAAGAACTAACCTTAACTCGCTCATTTTTAGATAAACCACTGCAAATCACATACTTCACCTTATCATTTTCTTCATAAGCAGTGATCTCATCTGTAGAATTAACACCACCAAATAGAGGTGTATACTTTGACTCAACTACCTTCCATGTCTTGAAACCAAGAGAGATAATATATCCTCTCATATGTCCCTTCCAATCTTTATAGTTAGTTCCATCGAACATAGGGATCGCCAACTTGTGTGCCATCAGATCTTCCTTAAGCGGTTAAGCTCTACACAAGGAACCAAAATCTCTTATACCAATTGTTAAATAGGTGCGAGACAACTGAGAGGGGGAGTGAATCAGTTGTCACACAAATCCAAACTTAAAAGTTTATCACTTATCAATTCTTCAACCACACTATTCTATTATAAAGTATGAGCATGAAACACAAATAATGGAAAGTAAATCAACACAATGAACACCAATTTTTTTACGTGGAAAACCCAATAAGGGAAAAACTGTGGTGAGGGTTAACTCACAATATAAAGATTATAAAATGAATACAGAGGCTCGCTACCTAGAAGAGGACTCACTATCCAAATACAAAGGCTCACTACCTACCAAGGACTCACTATCCAACAAGGAGGCTCACTACCTAGAAGAGGACTCACTATCCAAATACAAAGGCTCACTACCTACCAAGGACTCACTATCCAATAGGGAGGCTCACTACCTAGAAGAGGACTCACTATCCAAATACAAAGGCTCACTAGCTACCAAGGATTCACTGTCCAATGGGGAGGCTCACTACCTATAGATACAAAAGAGAACAAAAGATCCACCACTACATTTAACACACCTTCACAACCTTGAGAATGAATTGCAAAAACCTTTAGCTCACTATCTTTAGGAATTTGACACACTGAAACAAACTGTCACAACTCACTCACACTCACACACTTTTTCTCTTATGATTGTGGCTCACTTTCATCACTTCGTATCACATTGTCATACAACTCTTTACAATTCAACTTGCTTTTATACCATTCTCAACCTTGGAAGCATTTACCAAGGTCGGCCATAAATAACTCATTTCATAAATTCAAATTAGGTCAGCAATTCAAGATTCCCGTAGTGGAAATGAATACGAGTGGACCAATAAAATTATTTTTCAAGATCAAAAATACCATTCTCAAATTAACCACACACTTCCTTAATTAATTTTTTATTCTTCGAATGAAGTGTAAACACCAGGTCAGACAAATTGTTATGCCTTGCATAACCACCCCATTTTATTCTAGAAAAAAATGGGTCCCCTTTTTTGTTTTCTTTTTGTCTTCTTTGGTTATTTTCTTTGACCTTTGGGGTTCTTTTGTTTTCCTCTTAATTTTTTCTTTTGTTCCATTTGATTTTGGTTTTGTCTCAGCTTGAGTTGGTTTTCTTCTTGCTAAGAATCAATGAAATAATCATGAACAATAATGTATTTTATATGCTCCAAGGACTGACTAAGGCATTTGTTTTGCAGGATTGAATCACTCATCTGGAAATCTCTCTCAAGGAAGTCAGCTTTAAAGCATGCTTCAGTCCCATTTAGCATAAAATTCCTCAGGAAAAAGTCGTTGAGACCCTCTTGTTGTCTGGCCGATTGGCAGTTAGATTCTATGCATCTGAAATCTAAGGAGTCACCGAGACATTTCGATCGCTATGACCTCTCGGCGACTAAGTTGAGTCTCCCCTTGCTTGGCATGTTCCTGCAAAGGACTTATCAACCAACTGATATTGATTCACTATCCAAAGTCTATCATCTAGCTATCAAGTTGCAACAACAAATTAGTTCTCAACAAGGAAGCCTGGGAGGGGGTTTCCCTTCAATAGGATATCAAATGCATAGCCCAACCCCTCTATTCAATACTGTCCAAGGAATGTCTCCTTCCCATTATGGACCTATGTCTGAATTGCAAACCCATTCCATTCTTTGCTACTGGAACTCCTGATCTCTTTCAACAATCACAGGTTCCTCAAAGTTCCCATGGTCATCATAACCAAATTGGAACACCAAATCATGGTGGTTAGCCACCTGTTGCTAAGAGTGTGGAAAGTGAAAAGATAGTCCAACTTACGAATGAGGTAGAGACCTTGAAGAAAACATTGTCTCAAGTTACAAATGACATGGCTCAGCTTCGATTGAACCCCTCCCAAAATCAAGGTAACTACCCTAATCAAAATAGCAACAATCAAGGTACTTATCAGAAAAACAACAATTACAACCAAAGGGGTTATCAAGGCCAAAACTCCTCTAACCAAGGGTATCAAAATCAGAATAGAGGATATAACCAAAGGCCAAATAACAATAGACAATGGAATACAAGGCCCAATAATGGTGGAGTTTTTCATAACTATCAAGCAAATGAGGAAAGATCACATACTGCAAACGTAGCTGACCTCAACTTTATGACTAATTGGTGCAGGTCGCATGTTATTGCAACCCATTCTGAGGTGAACTGCCCTGAAATGGAGAAAGTTGTCAAGATGGCACAGGAAGATGCCCAAACGTTCCAAGGGAATCATCACAAAGAAGGCGGCTCAGTGGATACAGCTATGATTGATGACCTCTTTGAGGAGGAACCTTCATTCCTAAGGCAAGAGGAGAATGAACCAGAGGAAGATTCATATGATTCCCAAGCCTTTCAGGAAAAAGGAGGACACTTCCTAAGAAATCAAAGTAAGGGACCATTCACTACATTAGCACCACCTAATCACATGGTGCCTCCAAATCAAAGTGTTGATAATAACCCTCCACCAAAAGGCCTGCCTGACTTCCATAACAAGGGTAATTCCTTTGGTGTTTTCAAAGGTAGTGCGAGTTATAATACAAAATTTGATATTGTTTCTGAGATGCAGAAACATAAAACTTCTTTGTCATATTTTGACATCCTAAAGTGGTGCCCTGCCCAAAGGGAGATAGTGTTGAAAGCTTTGGAGCAAGCTGACAAATCAAAAGGAAAGAACAAGGTGGATATCTTTCCCTTGACTTTTCACATATGTGGCTACCATAGAGAGGGATTCCTACTCAGATTAGGATTGAAAGTGAGCCTCGTCTCAAGCATATCATCAATGAATATGATTGCCCCAATGAGGTAGCCTATTTCGAAACCGGATAGGGGTTTATAAAAGGGATGAAATTTTAACCTTTTCTGTTCTTGATCCTAAAGGACTACCAATACCAAAGTTCCCTAATCCTACGATTAATGAAAACCAATAGGCATTGATCAACAAGCTACAACAGGATCAGCTGGTCTTGGGAGAGGTTTCCCAAGGTAGAGAAGCTAGCTCCAGTCACCCTAAGGCTGTTGCAGATCACTTCTCATTTGAGGCCAAGGAAGCAATAATGTTAACTAGAGATAGGATACCTTCAAAGGAGGTTCCTTCTCAAATTGAACCTACCCCAGACACATGTCCAAATTAGCATATTGATGAGGAGCAACCCCAAGGTTTGTTTGACACCCCTGTGCTCATGAATATGCCAAAACCCAAGGGGTTAACCAAAGGCACAACTGACTATCAGAAGGATAGCCACAGGTTATATGATATAGCTAAGCAAGAATTGGAAGGTGTACCTAAAGAACCTATTGAACACCCGTTCCCTATATCGGATACAAAGGATCAAGTAGCCCCACCCCTGGCTCATTCTATCCTAGTGCCCACAATAACCTCCAAAGGATTAACTCCAGCTCATAATCAGTTGTGGACCCTCACATTTGATGGATCCAAATCTAAGATAGGCTATGATGTTGGGATTGAACTAACCAGCCCGAAAGGGAAAACCTTCTTTGCTTCTTATAGGTTGTAGTTTGGGTGCACTAACAATGTAGCAGAATATGAAGCCCTAGCACGAGGACTGATGTTTGCACATAAGGTCACAGCCTTGATGGTCAAGGGAAACTCAAAAATTGTTATCAAGCATGTGCGCAGCCAATACACATGTCACAACAGAAGGTTGGCAGCTTATAAAAATCGGGTATGGAACCTGATTAAGGACTTTGATGCCTTTGGGATTAGCTTAATCCCTAGAGAAGAGAATTAGATAACTAATTCATTAGTTGTTGTTGCAAGCACCCTGGAACCTATGCAAGGCTCCAAGCTCAAGAAATTCTCAGTGGAATTAATTTCCACCCCTGCAGTTCCTGATAATATCAAGAACTTTCAAGTCTTTGATGATGATCGACATATTCTTGCTTTTTTAGCAAGCTCAGATGTTTTTGAGGGGAAAATTATTGATGAGTCCAACAGAGATCAAGGGGATTGGAACCCTAAAGAGTGTGATATAGAAGGGGTCCTCAATTTAAAGAATAATAACATTCCCAAGGGAATAATTTTTGACTCAGACCCCAGGGCTCGAGAAAAGATATCAGCTGAAGATAAAGGAGGCGAATATGAAATGGTTAACCTAGCTGATTCTGGTCCTGAAAGGAATGTCTATATAGGGAAAGCCTGCCCTGAAGAAATCAAAAAAGACATAATGATGGAACTGAAGAAAGATATTGTTGCAATATCCTAGGGATATGAAGACCTAAAGACATTTGATGCTTCTGTAATGACTCATACTATTCCTTTGAAGCCTGAAGTTAAGCCATTTCGACATAAACAACGCCCTGTCAACACCTTGATTGAACCATTGATCTTCAAAGAAGTTCAAAAATTTCTTTCTACAAGGATAATCTTCCCTATATGCCATTCAACATGGGTGGTTAACTTAGTTCCAGTCCGTAAGAAAAACGGAGAGATCAAGCTATGTGTGGACTTCAAAAACCTGAATAGAGCTTCAGAAAAAGATAACTACCCACTTCCTTCACTAGATGAGGTCTTGCAGACTGTCAACGGATCTTAGATGATATCATTCCTGGATGGTTGCTCTAGATACAATCAGGTAATGGTTAACAGTGAAGATAGAATGAAGACAACCTTCACTACAAAGTGTCAAACGTTTGCATACAGGAGGATTCCATTCGGTCTAATAAACGTTGGAGCAACCTTTCAGCGCGCCATGGGCATGGCATTCAAATATCTTATTGGAAAGTGCATCATCGTCTACATGGATGACCTAACGGTATTCTCCAAAGATCAACTGAACCATGTTGCAGAATTGGCTAAGGTACTAGAACGATATATCTAGTATGGCGTCTCCTTGAATCCTAGAAAGTGTGTGTTCGGAGTTTCTGAAGGGAAGCTTTTGGGGCACATAATCTCTTAAAGAGGAATATCAATTGACCCAGATCGAGTTGAATCCATCCTCAAGATAGCTATGCCAGGAAGCAAGAAAGGGATGAGATCTTTCTTCGGAAAGATCAACTTCGTGAGAAAATTTATCACGAGCTTTGCAGAGATTGTGAAACCACTGAACGAAATGATGAAGAAAGACACAAAATCAGAATGGAGTGAGGAGGCAAAGGTCATGTTTTCACAGATCAAGCGATCTATCTCAGAAGTTCCAGTCCTCACCAGCCCTGATTACTTAAAACCATTCTATATTTATTCCTTTGCTTCTGAACATTCCTGTGCAGCAGTACTGACTCAACGAAGAGGAGAGACAGAGGAGAGGCCAATCGCTTTCATGAGCTCTCCATTTAAAAATGTTGAGATCAAATACCCGCCTCTTGAGAAACAAGATTTTGTGTTGGTCAGAGTTGTCAAAAATTTCAAGCACTACATCCTCCGAAGTAAGATTATTACGGTAGTCCCTGATGCAGCTGTGAAGTCCTTACTCATGCAGAGCGAATTGGGAGAATGAAGAGGGAAATGGATGGCCATTTTGTAGGAGTTCAATCTGGAGATACACCCAATGAAACTTGTCAGAGGTACAGGCTTGTCTAAGTTCATGGCGAATGCTGGTGAAAACATCATTTGTCAACAATACACAACCCAGTCCTTCTCCAACAACCCTTGGTATGCTGATATTGTCTATTTTATGCTCAACAATCGATGTCCAGAAGGAATGAATGCACCTCAAAGGAGAGCGCTAAGAATGAAGAGCTCTCATTATATGCTCAAGGAAGGGTTGCTATACAGGAAGAATTTTGAAGGAGTATACCTACGATGCCTTGATCAGCAAGAGGCTAAGCATGTGATCACTGAATTCCATGGGAAATATGGCACAAGTCATGGTTTTGCAAACTCACTGGCACATCAGATCCTTAGGTCTAGTTATTACTAGTCGTGTGTGTTCAAAGATTCCCACCAGCATGTAAGAACATGTCACATATGTCAGATCTCTGCATCAAAAGAATGCCATTCAGCCATTCCATTGCAGCCTGTTTACGAGGTAAGACCATTTGCCCAGTGGGCATTGGATTTTATTGGGGTGATTAACTCGAATTCTTCTATAGGACACAAGTTTATTTTGACTGCCACCGATTACTGCATAAGATGGACAGAGGCTATACCTTGCAAGAATAGCACAACAGAGGTAGTGATCAAGTTCCTCACCGAATGCATTACAACTAGGTTTGGGGTACCCTTCGCTTTGGTATGTGACAATAGTTTTGCTTTCTCTTCTGCTAAGTTTATTTCATGGGCTTACGATTATAAAACTATTTTAAAGTATTCTTCAAACTATTACCCACAAGGCAATGGAGTTGCAGAATCAACCAATAAGAATCTCTTAGGGGTAATTAAGAAACTGTTAGAAAATAATCCAAGAGACTGGCATACCCAATTGAGATTTGCATTATGGGCAGATAGAACTAGGATCAAGGCTGCTTTATACACCTCACCATTCAAGCTATTGTATGGGCAAGAGCCTGTGTTCCCTATCCACCTCCAAATACCTATCTTTGAGTTCATGAAGAAATTCTACTCTAGTGATGATAGGATAGAAGTAAGATTAGCTACCTTGTTGAAATTAGAAGAGCAAAGAGATACCGCCTTGCAACAATTCTTTAGGCCCCAGGCTGTTGTCAAACGTTGGTTTGACAAAAGAGCCAAAATCAAAGCTTTTAGGATATCAGACCTTGTGTTGTTATGGGATAAAGCTAGTGAAAAGAAGGGCAGTCTCCAAAAATTCGATAAGCTCTGGCTAGGTCCTTATCAGATTGCTGAGATCCTAGGAGAAAATTCTTTCCAATTGAGTAGTTTAACTGGAGAACCTGTTCCATTGCCTATCAATGGACAATTTCTTAAACACTATTTTGAGTCATGAAGTTGGTACTTTTGTCGGGTGATGCATCTGTGTAAATAGTTTCTGCTTGTAAATAATTTATGTGTGTAAATAACTCTGTTCTTTATGTGAATAATCTGCTACTTTTTGTGTAAGTAATTTTCTCTTTTGTTTGTAAATAATTCATTGTTTGTTTGTTTGTCCTTTCTTTCTGTCTTTCGTTTCCTTTGATTCTTTTGATTTTGTCTTGTTTGTTCTTTGGGGTTTCTCTATCCTTTCCATATTTAAATAGTGGGTTGTTATTTGAGGCATATTATGGTTATTAGGAGAGAAGTGGTTTAGGAATTTTCAGGTTTGCTGATTGGGTGATTTTGTCCTAAACTTTTGCTTTATGCCCATTGTCAACAAGAGTTGTGGAAAGTATTGAAAACAAGGTACAAAGTAAATAACCTTCATTAGCTCCCTCTGAATCTGTCACAAATCATCAAGATCATCTCCTCTTGTAATGGTATATTTATCCTAGGATGATAGTGTTGTAATATTTGAGTGAAAAATATGATCTCCCAAGTGTTGTTATGAGGTCCACAGTAGTTTTCAACCTGAAACAGATGTTAAACATCTGATATATTGAAAAAAAATTGACTGAATGAAATATATGAAACTCTATGAGAAAACAAAGAAAAGAGAACTATTTAAAGAGAAAAGAAGACTCAATATGAATGGGTGATTCTAGTATCTCTATCAGGGCTATGAACGCCTGGCTAGTAGTAGAGCGATGCTGTGAGAAAACTAGAGGTATCTCCATCGGGGCTATGAATGCTTGACTGGAAACGGAGCAATGCCTAGGATATCGTTGCACAACAGCTAAAGGGAATCAACTCATGTAGCTCAAATCTTGCACATTGTTGCCTGAAAGATGAAGAAAACTTTATAAAAGAGTGATGCACAATCAAACACACACATAGATTCAGGAGTAGCTATTGTTGATTTACATTTGAGATTCTAGCTCAGCCTTAGTTACTAAAACTGACCCAACTGAGTTGTGATGTTCATAAACCAGGAGTTCTGGGTAGCTAAATCCTTTAGTTTCTTGAAAATTGTTAAACCATTTTCCCAGCCGAGTCGCCATTTGTTATGCCTTGCATAACCACCCCATTTTATTCTAGAAAAAAATGGGTCCCCCTTTTTGTTTTCTTTTTGTCTTCTTTGGTTATTTGCTTTGACCTTTGGGGTTCTTTTGTTTTCCTCTTAATTTTGTCTTTTGTTCCATTTGATTTTGGTTCTGTCTCAGCTTGAGTTGGTTTTCTTCTTGCTAAGAATCAATGAAATAATCATGAACAATAATGTATTTTATATGCTCCAAGGACTGACTGAGGCATTTTTTTTGCAGGATTGAATCACTCATCTGGAAATCTCTCTCAAGGAAGTCAACTTTAAAGCATGCTTCAGTCCCATTCAGCATAAAATTCCTCAGGAAAAAGTCGCTGAGACCCTCCTATTGTCTGGCCGACTGGCAATTAGATTCTATGCATCTGAAATTCGAGGAGTTGTCGAGACATTTCGGTCGCTATGACCTCTTAGCAACTAAGTGGAGTCTCCCTGAATTAAAGCATGCCTTCGCCGAAATGAGGAGGCTTCAGCATAAAGTCTCGGCGAAAGGGAAGGTCTCCCCGACAAAAGGAGTCTTACTGAAAGTTTGTGCTCAGCGAATAATTTTTTCCTTCGGCAAGAGGTTTGGTCGATTAGCATGCGTCTCGCCGAAGGGTGTGCCTTCGGTGTAACATACTGAGCTCGCGATGATGTCCTATCGATATGGAAAGTCTCACTAACAGGGAGGATGTCGCTATAACTCTTGCGTCGGAAAAAGATCTCGCTGATCCTACAGAGTCTCACCGAAATATAATGAGCTCGGGGAGAATGAATGAATTTGGTGAAAGGTCCTGCCGATACAGTAAGGTCTCAGTGAAAGGGGTATGCCTTCGGCATAGTGTCTCATTGACCCTGTGATGTCAGGACAACTTGCTATGAGGTCTTGGTAGGAGAGATTTGCATCGGGATGAAGTATCGGCGAAGGAAGTCGATCTCTCCAAAATGAAATAAGATCGCCAAAAGGTTGGTGCTTTCGTCATGAAGTCTGGTCGAATGGTAAAGGGGTCTCGCTGAAGGTTCTCCCTTTGGTGTGAGGTCTAGCTTAAGGGGTGATTTCCTGGTGACAGAGGGTAACATCGGCAAAAGATTTGGGATCGCTATGAAGTCTCAACGACCAAAGGAAGGTCTCCCCAACATAAGATGAGCCCGCCGAAAGATCTTGAACTCGGCAGAAGGTCTCCCCGACTTGAAGAAGTCTTGCTGAAGTAGAAGAAGGATCTCGCCGAGAGGGAAGTGACTTCGGAAAAAGTTTCACCAATAGGGTGAACTCTTGCTGAAATGAAATGGCATCAGCAAAGGGAGGTTTCATCGCTATGAGGTCTCAGCGACTAAGATGATTTCACACTGACAAGTTGTGCTTTTGGGGAGAAAGGTGTATTCGCCATGAAGTCTCACCGACCCAATAGGGTCTTGCCAATACAGAATGAGCTTGGGGAGAACAATCGGCTTCACTTTAAGATCATGCCTACTAGCGGTGGTCTTCCCGATGTGTTTTCTCCCTTCGGTGTAATGGAATGCACTCAATGAAAGGTCTTGCCAACCCAAACATCTCTCGGTGACAAGGCGTGAGTTCGGGGTAAGGTATCCCTGAAACGAAGAAGTCTCCCCGAGATGGAGTGTGCTCGTCGAGAGAAGAGGGGCTCAATATAAGGTCTTCCCGACCGCTTTATCTCTTGTCGACAGTGATGGATTTTCCAATGAAAGGGATATATGTATAACCAAGGGGAGCTCGCCATGACCTTTTGCTAATTGAGAGGTCTTGCCAAAACGAAAAGGAGCTCGAGCCCGGAGAACAAAAATGAACTTGGGGAAGCTCCGAGCAGATGATTAGGGCTCGGGGAGATATCTTCTCGAGTGTGATGGTCTCACCAAGATGGAGAGACTTTGGGGTGGCGTCTTGCCGACCCTCTAATGTCTTTCCAATAGGGTTTTGTGGCATCAATATGACTTTTGTAGCTTTCCAAAAGGCCTCGTCGACTGTCATATGTCATGTCGATGGCTGTTGTGGGCTATAATCACATCGGGGAGACATGATTAGTGTCTCACTGACATGCAATTCCATTCAAGCGACCTTTGACCACCTGAAATTCTTGTGTGGCATATGTCTAACCAATCAGGAGGAGCTAAAAAGGCAGACCAGCGAAAATTTGACTAATTGACTACCACCTTGAAGAAGATCAACATGATGCAAACGACATGGACTCCTTCTGAGATCAAATGGCGATGGATTGGCTCGGGTGATGATGTTCAGACCTAAAGGGAGGCCCGATGATGCTTCCAGAAGATGGTCAACGTGCAGAAAGGTTTGGAACATGAAGGAGGCCGAAGGAAAGAAGCAACCATGACTCACAGGGATAGTTGTACGGACCACTAGCAGGGGCAGATCGGTATTAATGGAAAAATGCTTTAGAGAATTCAAGGAAGTCCTTCGAAGGAGTTGAAAGATAGACACGGATACCAGGAGTAAATGCTGCATCTACAAAAGATCTGAAGGCTTCTCCTGAGGTCAAGCCATCATTGACATGGACAACAGGGCTTCACATTGAATGCAGCATTAACTCTCTTCATAAAGATCTTAGAGTCGACCCTCCTGAAAGTAGATATTTTGGTAAACCCTAAGACAGGGGACAGCGCATTATTTTTGGTACATTTTGTATATATGGCATTCTTGCATCTTTGTAAAGGGTTAGAAAGAATGTTAGAAAAAAAAAAAGTTAGAAAAATTAGTTAGCAGAAATAGAGGAGACAGAGTTGTATCCTGATTCTTTGTAATAGGAGCTTCTTTTGCCTTCTTAGTTAGGAGTTAGATTTAGTAAAAGCCTGTAATGTATCTTTCCAGTTTTATTAATATAGATGGAAATAATTTGGAGTCATGGATTTTCTGTACACTGGTGATTGTGCCAGATTTGTAAATATTGCTTATCTGTTTCACTAATAGTAGAAGCAACCAGATTAAAATCTACTTCAGATTGTGTTTCAGAATGTTGTTTATCTTGGTTTAATCATTTGATTTGAGAAGCTTTCAAGGATTGAAGTCTTATTTTATGTTTTGTTTAAATGGTAACTTGCAATTTGTTAAAATCAGCACTGTGAATGAATGAAACTGTGTGTCAATCACAAGCTAATTTTGTTCTGCAGTTTTAGTCAGGAATCCCTTGAAAGGTGACAAGTCTGGTTAAGTTGGATTAATTAACATTATTTTATGTTCCAAAGCTCTGATCTATCTTTTTATGTTTCTTTAAAAACCTTGGTTAGAGTAAATTTAAGTTTATGTTTGACCTCAGAATAATCCAAAAGCTCAACACCAGCAGGCCCCTTGAACATTATAGTTCACATCAACCACTAAGTGAAATCAGCACAGTTGAGAACCAACTACAAAGACCTTGGGATCTAAGACATCCATGTGTTGTCTTTCTCTTTCAGGAGAAACAGAGTAGCAATATTTTGTTTAACTGTTGTTGTGTCATTTTCACTGTCAACACAAACCTAATAAAAACATAAATGAACAATGATGTGTACACTTCCCAACACGAAGATGACACATGGACACCTCAACACACTTCAATATTCATGAGACTTTATCTTATACTTCTTTAGATACGACCGTAACAAAATAATATACTCGATACACTGAATACCTTTCACCAAATCATTTGAACCATGCAAACCTGCATTGGAATATAGAAACATGACTTCCAGATTACCAGACTTCAACCTTCTTTTCCAAAACACAAAGAATACCATCATAATACAAATCCCAGATCCACAAGATCTGAAATGAACTAGCGAAGGACTGGGGAACAGAAAAATTTCTCCCGATCCATACAAGATCAATTCAATCAGTGGAACACACATACCAATGGACACAACTTTCACATACAATATCATCAGAAGTTGAAACTCAGAATATATCACCATCAGATTGCCATCAACAAACTTGCAGAACCACACAAGCATAGGATCAACATAGGAGAAATGCGAAGCACATACTGTAGCACAATTTGAACACATTTGTCACTCTAACTTCTCTTCTTTATTAATTTTCTCAAAAAAACTTGGAAACTCATCAACACAACTCATCTACAACCAAATAAGATAGCTCCATGTACTCACAACATCTCAACTATACATGTACAATCTGCAACATACTAAACAGTGTTGACATCAATGACAACATCAATGACAACACCGCCAGACTAGCCTATATTTGCAACAAAGTCTTCCCCACTTTTCCAAGAGTACCTATGTGTAGATAACATCGAGTAGAAGACTCATGACATGTTGTATCATATAAAATTCCTTAGGCTTCAGGAACAAGAACTCTCATATCGTCTCAGACAATACACTAGCCCAATTATAAGCCCTCCCTATACTTAACCCGACCATAATTTCAATCATCCATACAATAATGTTTGATGCTTTGCTAGCTCTAGTTAGTCAACAGTTGATCAAATCTAAAATGCACTTCCATTCAGGAGTGGCAAGGAATTTTTTATGAGACCTTTATTACCCACACTCTAAATGCTGTCCTTCTCTTGTTGGGTAAGATTTGAGTGTCACACTCTCTATAAGAATGACTCTTTATGCTAGTATGAAATTTTTATAAAGGGTTTACTTGTCCTGTAGAAGGTATCCAAAACATTGGTAATATCCATAGTTTTAAAAGAAATCATCACTTGGAAACCTTTGTAATCAATAATCAACTTGTGAGAGTGTCAATTATAGTGCAATATCTTTCTTCATAGGTAAGGCTCGAAGTCTTGTGAGTTGAAAATGGAAGTCGGGTGACCTTGTCTACTTGTGTGTGCTAAAGTGCTACTTTTAGTATGTGGTCCTCCTGCGTTATTTTCCACCATGTTTGACACTCACTATCATCTAGGCTCTCCTAGGTGATTGTATTAGTTGTGATGGTGTCATTGTATTTTCCATTGGTAGCTTTTACCAATACATTGTAAGGTTTGAAAGGTGTTGTCTTCTTTCCTTTACTACTATTGGAAGCCATGGATTAAAAATGTATTAATTATAATGCACAATTGAACTTATTTAAATAGTACCTCTCCAAGTAGTTGCAATAAAGGACTAGCAATTTTGTCAATGAATTATGTAGGTCTCTGTAAACTAGAGGAAACCATCATACTATCCAACCACATTGTCTCTACCTGTAACTGTCGATTGTGAGAAGTTGTGGTATTATGAGTCTTTTTCCTTGCCAAAAGGGGTTTGACCATGCAACAAAGGAGTGCACGATCATATTATACAAAATGACAAGTCTCCTACACTATAACTATGAACTTTACATATGACAAGGAAGATTTGCACACTGCACTAAGATTGCCAATCGATCAAAGAAAGATGTATGTTGTGAAGATGCCTTGAGCTTATAGAAGGGATGAGGAATGAATTTTGTATTTATTCTATGTTTGTTGGATGATTTGTAATAATGAAGGATGAAGTTATATTTCATACAAGGGAGTATTGAAAAGTGAGTCATATTATGAGAAAAAAATCCTACATGAATACCCCTACTCACTGCATGCTACACATTTTGGAATGTCATACAATACAATTGTTGAGTTGTATGGTGATAGCTCGTACAATGCTCACCTTGTTTAATTGTATGGTGATTCTAGACAATACACTCTACTTTCTCCTACATAGTATGTTGGAACCTTGTATTTTTCATCGTCTCATGAGTTCTTGGAGTTGTATGATCACCTTTTTCCGTACTCTATAACCCTGTATTGTATGCTTTATTTTTTGTTGTTCACTTTTTTCTCTATCTTCTAAAGGCCATACAAAATTTATTAAAGGATTTTGTAGGGGAGAGGAGCTGATACATAGGTGGGGGCCATAACATGTGATGGGACATGCGCTCATTGGGGCCCACACCTATACATCGGTCCTCCACAACTTAACAAAAAAATATTCCATACATAGGCACGATGACATCAAACATAAATCAGATTTAAAATGCACACTTAATAATATTCATTTGAAAAAAAAAAAAGTACATGTTGGAAGAAAATCATGATGAAGTGTATCCAACTTGTATCTAACATATAAAAAGTAGCATTCTGACATGGAAATTAAATAGCCCAAACATTAAGACATGCACCCTTCCCCGTAAACTGGTAAACCCAACTGTTGCACCAATGCAGGCATCAATTTCACATTAATCACAACTACATAACATAAACAAGGTGCCAAGTAAACAACATTCAAACCCATCCGACCCATCTTTGATCGACTAGCGAACCCATTACAACCATGTTTCCCAATGTAGCATAACCAAACCAACACACAAATGCATTCGCCTGTTGCTTCAACCATGAGACCTATAACACGTATTAGCATCAATTTGTCCCATCTCACCAAGTAATGCATGCACACATTGGAGCCAAAGAAAAATATCCGACCTGCATCCATTTAACAGTCTTGTAAGGCCATCATTATTAAAAAAAAAAACAATGGAAACAATTTCAAACAATCTACCAAACCAATCAACTCAAGAATTAATGGCCGAAATTGATTTAGTATAGGGGTTTTCAAACCAACCAATATTCCAAACAAGTGGTTATCAATTAGTTTCCAAAGAAAAATCAAAATATTTCCTCTAAATTTTACTCTCAACTTGTCTTTCCTTGTAGCATATGCAACCTAGTTTAAGGGATTTTTCAACCAAAGCTTCCAAAACACTTCACAAAAAAATTAGTGATCAAGATACCCTTTTCAAAGTTACACAACATATATGAAAAGAAATATCGGTTCCTTTGGACCAAATCTGAGAACCAATAACACACCACTATCCTAGGCTAGTGAATTAGCCCTCTTTTACAAATAGAGTGCCCTTTAAACACCTGTTCTTCACAATAACCTCAAAAATTCATTAAATATGTTTCAAAACAACAAATTTCATGATTAGCTTGCACCTACAAGGTCCTTTCCACGCTGCCCCATGAAACCCTCCATCTACATGCATAAGCTTAGGGTTTATTGAAACCAGTATTCCCTGGGGTTCTGAGGAAAAATCAATGCTTCCAACACCCTTCAATGTCCCTAAAAAACTCACCAAAACATTATATGACCAGTCCCTTTAGTATTTTTCCTACACCATACTTGGGTTCCTCATTTTCATGGAAAAATTACACTGCCCAGCACTAGAGCATCACACCAACACCATATTTCTTCACTCCTTTAACCCTTAAATCTTTGAAACATCTAAACTAAAATCCTACAAACTATTCCACTGAGCAAAAAGACCAAACAATAGGTGGATTGGTCAAAACATCATTTTGTTCCTCTCAAAACCCTTAACTCAACAAAACAAGGTAGTCCCTGTGTTTTATTGATTTCTCACTCCACACAATGAATTAGCCTCCAAATAAAATTAAAATGTGATTAAAAAAATACTACTTAAAATCCCTAAAGTTATTAAGCCATGCTAGACCTGTACAGATTAGTATAGTCACAAGAAACTCACAAAAAACAGTGAAAACATGTTTTTAGGCGTAGGAAATCAATAGAAATTCTTCAAAATCTATTGAAAAACCATAAAAATTCCATGGAGAGGCCTTTAAATACACTTTGAATCAAAAAACAATGGTTAACCTTCCCCAAATATCCCTTAGCAACTTTTCAAACTCTAATGACTTCACATTCCAAGTTGACAACTTTTACAATTTTAAGACAACTTTTACAATTATTGTGCAACTTTTGCATTTTCAACAAAAATGACTCTCCAAGCCCTTTATTACATCAAAAATGGTCTTAATAGACCTTATTGAAGACAAAAAAAATAAATCCAACACAATACTACATATTTCCACCTTAAATGACCTTCAAGACCTCAATTTTTAACAAGGTGTAGGTGCTCGTACACCGTACACCCCCACAAAGAAAAGACTCTTGTCACAAGATTTTATATGTATTCCATGTCTTGGCACTGCTCCATACATCCTCATGCCTACAATATCCTTCAATGGGTTCAAACATGGAGCTCCATTGATCTACTCTATCCTCTTGACTGTGTTCATGTTGAAATTTCCCTTCATGTTCATGTTCAAACCTAATGTCTACTTTCCTCTTATTCTTGGATCAAAATATGATGTTCTCCCAGTCCTTATAGCTACAAACAAACAAGAGTTAGTAATATTTTGTTCTACCTTCTTCTTGGCATCATCTACACACTTTTTTCCATCCAAATTTGGTTGCATACTTTTCCCTATCAACATTGCCATCAAAATTTTGTTCTTTTGTTCATACTACCCTTTCCTCATTGTCATCAAACCCTTTACACTATCAGTACCATGCATCCTTGCATTAACAAACTTATCAGCCCCTATACTTTTGGATCTCACATACCTTGCAACATTGTTCATGCTTATAGGACACACAATAGTCCCAACAGTAATTACATCCTGCTTCACCAACCTTCCCTCAAGCATTTCACTCTATTTTTCTTTTTTACCTTCAAACTTACTATCATTCCCCTTGACTGTAACAGATTTAGGTATGAGGTCATCTTCCACTTTTTATAAAAATAGACTCCTAAATGTCCTAGCATCATTTTTTTGTGCTTTTCCTACTACTCTAGCATCATTAACCTGCTCCATACCTAGAAACAACCATTCTTACTATCTTCAAGCTTCAAATGCTCCTTATTGCCAAAAATAACAACCTTCGACTTACCTTTGTCTCTTCCACTTCCTTGCAAAGGAGTTAGTTTAAAACTTTTTTCATCCTTCTTGATAGTATAGGTGTTTTCTCTACCATCATACATAGACCTTCTATCAAATTTCCGTGGTCTCCCCAATAGAAAATGGCAACAATCCATTGGTAGCACATCGCATAAAACCCTATCCTTGTACTCCCCAATCTAAAAATCTACATATGCTTCTTCATTCACTACTAGAGTTTGACTATCATTTACCCAAGAGGCTTTGTATGGTGCTACATGAGGTATCTTCTCTAAATTTAACTTTTCTACCATCTCCCTAGACACCATGTTATCTTGAGAACTAGAATCAATAACAACTTGACACACTTTACCTTTTCATTTGCATGAAGTTCTAAATAGACTCCTTCTTTGGCTCATGTCTTCCTCCTTAGGTGCCTGCAACAAAGTCCTTCTTATCATAAGTGCTTCTCCCACCTTTGGGTATGCAGGAGTACTTGAACCTTCACATTCTTCTTCTTGGATCAATTGTGTTCTTCTTTCACTCTTCCTATCACCACTTGATGTTGAACCTTGGTTTTGAGGACACTTGAAAGATGGGTGTCCATATTCATTGCATCTATAAGACCTACCTGAAAATTCATTGAAATCTCTCCTTTGCCTAAAGTATGTCCTTCCACCTCTCCATCCTCCTCTTGCTTCAGGTTCTTGTTCTTTATTCTTATCAGCATCTTCAAGGTCTTCCTTGGTCTGCCTTGATGTTTAAGTTGTACCTTTTCCCCTAGAAATGTTGCATCTTCCTCTTGCTACCTTTTGTTGTCTCCTCTTGAGTTTTTCTTCTACCCTCATTGCCATTTGAAAGCATTGTTCAACTGATTTTGGTGCCAACAAACTGATTTCATCTTGAATGTTATGCTTGAGACCATTCAAATATCTAGCTACCATTTCCTCCTCGTCTTCTTCATGCTTGGTTCTTATACTTAGCCTATAAAATTATTCAGTATATGATTGCACATCTAGTTCCTTTTGTCTAATATTCTGTAACTTCTTACATAACTAAACATTATAATCACAAGGAAGGAATTTACCTTTCAGTTTGGTCTTCATCCTCTCCCAAGAAGTGATCTTGTTCTTTCCTTGTTTCTCCCTCTCCTCTTGCACAAAATTCCACAATAACAAAGCATGTCCCTTCAGTTTTGTTTTGGCCTTCTTCACCTTGTGTTCTTCATCAATATCTTCACTATCAAAATAGTTTTCCATGGCTCAAATCCAATCCAGGAGCTCTTCACTATTAATTTTTCCTCCATACATAGGCACATCCATTTTTCTTCACAACCTTCAAAAGTTTCATCATCCTTGCATCATCAAGATCCATCTCTTCTTCAATAGAAGTCTCTTCTTCTCCTTCAGTATCACTTTCATCCAAATTTACTCTAGTCTTTGATTTCAATGCAACCATCTCTCTTCTCAAGGATTCTATTTGCTTAGCCTACTCATCCATCTTTCTTGCAACTATGCTTCCTTTAGGAGGCATCTTCACAATCTTACCACTTCACCTGTCAACCTGCAAGAATCAACCAAAACACCAACAAAGATCTAA
>VDFB02373365.1:199517427-199566876 GCA_007258455.2 Sequoia sempervirens
CTCTCTTTATCTCTCCCTCCCACTTTCTCTCCCTTCCTTTTCTTTCCCTTCATCCATCTATTTACATCCTCTCTCCCTCACTCCTCTTATTGTATCTCACCATTTATTTATGTTTCACTCCCTCTCATTCTTTGTCTCTCTATCTCTCTCCCTCCCCCCCTCTCTCTATATCACTCTCCCTCTCTATCTCTTAGTATCTACTCTCTTCATCTTTCACTATACCACTCTCTCTTTCTCTCCCTCTCCCTCTCTGTCTTCTCTCTTACCATTTCTTTAAGTTTATATCTATTTCCTTGTCAAACACTCTCTCTCCCTCTATCTTACTCTCTATCTTATTTCTCTTCCTTCTCTCTATGTCCCTCTCTCCATCTCTCCCCCATCCATTTCCATCCTATCTCTCTCTATCTCATTCTCTCCCTCTTTATCTCCTTCACGCCCTCTCACTCTTCCTCTTTGAATTTATCTCTTTCTATCTCTTTTCCATAAATCAAGAGTGTCTCTGATTATAAATAACAAGTACATTTATATAATAGATCATTTTTGTTTAAGGCTACCAACTATTGGTAACTACTACTTGAAAATTAACAACCAATTGGGGACTAACACACAAATACAAAATATATTTATTTATTTCATAGCCAATTATAACATATTTACTTAATTGTCAGCCAACTACATTAGACCCCCAAAAAGAAATTCATCTTCTAAACGACATAAAAAAATTGGGGGTTGTACACAAAACTAAAAAATGGATTATTGAGAAGAGGGAGGATGAGAAGATGTCCCTAGATGTACTGAGGATGTAGGTGTGGATATTGTAGAGAGCTATTGGTGAAGTCATTGTAGACCTTGATTGGACACCAATTCACGCTCTTGGTTCACCTTCATCATGTGAGAAACCTACACCAATTGTTTATTTTTCTTTTCTAGCTCTCACTCCCTCTCTAACAACTTATCATATTCTCTAACTCCTGCACCTTCTCCTCTATGAACCTATCCCTCTCAACTATTTGATCATTTTTCTTATCCAGCTATCTATCTCACTCAAGCATAGTATTCTCCATAGATGTGACTTGTGCATGATCTACCACTATAGCCTAAGCCAATTGTTCCTGAGACTTTCAAATGTGGTCAATCAAATCTGCTCGTGTAGTCTCAACTTGTGCAAGGGTTCGATCTCTCAACTGAGTGGATTCCTCAATTGAATCCATATGTTAATGAAAATAGAAAAAATATCTCAGTAGCAGATATCCATACCATGAAGTGTTGATAGTACTTGGTCATGTCTCCCTCTAGTTGTGGGTTCAGGTGGATGCCAAGTAGCCAATATTTTGACCATCTCCACTCCCAACCACCCATGTGAAATAAAACATCTAAATAACTCTCCCTCACACTCAATCTACATGAATGTAAAGATCCTCTCCACCTCATGTGCTACCAATGGGTCATGGTCAATGTCAAATTGTTGAGAGATCTCCCCAACCTCGTACATAAATTTGGTTATAAACTAGAGCTCTTTGAGGTAACATTGCATTATACCAATGGAGTTGTATAAATCTAGTTGAATAATATTAACAAAATCCCCTTTTGACCTAGCCTCGCTCAACCCCTCATCCTCCTCTATTGAATTTTCTAGATGTGGTTGTGGAGCTCTGTTTGGTATTGTCTCCATGAAAATGTCTATGATTGGCTAAATTGGTTATGAGGGATCTGAAGGGCCCGACTGAGTATTAGGTTTCAGGGTGACAACCTCCATCTCTTATGGATCTATATCCTTGATTAATAGCCCTAGAAAATATGGTTGAGGGAAATATATTGGTACCTCCAACATACGAAGCCAATCATTGATCTTGGTGGATTTTACAGCTCAAGGTGCTAGTATGATTTATGCAGGAACTACAACCAATGGTGGAACCACTACTGATGATGTTTCTAGTGGTGGTAGTGCTAGCAATAATATTTTAGTTAGTAATGAAAATTCAACCAAAAGTGTTGGTACAACTAGTGGAGGAACTACAACCAATGGTGGAATTGCTACTGGTGGTACTATTGGTGGAGGGGCTATAGTTGATGATGCAATTATAATTACAAGGACCATGGTTAGTAATGATAACTACACATGAATGGCCTCCTCAATATCCTCATAATATTATACCTCTCTTACTAGTGATACCTTCTATGTACTCATGTTTATCGATGAAGATAGTTCTATCACATCATAGTCATCCCCACTTGGTGAGGTATCTCTTTGCTTCCTCTTCTTCGCATGTGGTATTGTTGGTTATGTTGTCTTCTCCCCAACTACTTGAACTCCTAAGTTTTCCCAATATAATACATCCAGCCTAGAAGCATCCAATTAGCCTACCCACTAGAGTCTGTTAAATAGGCGCGGGACAACTAAGAGGGGGGGTGAATCAGTTGTCACACAAATCCAAACTTAAAACTTTATCACTTATCAATTATTCAACCAAACTATTTTGTTATAAAGTATGAGCATGAAACACAAATAACAAAAAGTAAATCAACACAATGAATACCTGATTTTTTACGTGGAAAACCCAATAAGGGAAAAAACCATGATGAGGGTTAACTCACAATATAAAGATTATAAAATGAATACAAAGGCTCACTGCCAAGGGCTCACTACTCAGAAGAGGACTCATTGTCTAAATACAAAGGCTCACTTCCTATAAAGGACTCACTGTCCAAGAGGGAGCCTCACTACCTACAGATACAAAAGAGAACAAAAGATTCACTACTACATTTAACACACCTTCACAACCTTGAGAATCAATTACATAAACCTTTAACTCACTGCCTTCAGGAATCTAACACACTAAAACCAACTGTCACAACTCACTCACACTCACACACTTCTACTCTTATGATTGTGGCTCACTTTCATCACATTGCATCACACTTTCATACAAATCTTTACAATTCAACTTGCTTTTATACCATTCTCAACCTTAGAAGCATTTACCAAGGTCGACCACAAATAACTCATTTCATAAATTCAAATTAGGTCAGAAAATCAATATTCCCGCAGTGGAAAGGAATAAGAGTGGACCAATAAAATTATTTTTCAAGATCAAAAATAACATTCTCAAATTAACCACACTTCCTTAATTAATTTTTATTCTTCGAATGAAGTGTAAACACCAGGTCGGACAAACCTAATGAAAACACAAATGAACAATGATGAGCATGCTTCCCAACATGAAGATGGCATGTAGACACCTCAACACACTTCAATATTCATGAGACTTCATCTTAGACTTCTTTAGATACGTCCGCAGCAAAACAATATACTCCATACACTAAATACTTTCACCAGATCATCTAAACTATGCAAACTTGTACTGGAATATAGAAACATGACTTCCAAATTACCAGACTTCAACCTTCTTTGCCAAAACACAGAAAATACCATCATAAGACAAATCCTAGATCTGTAAGATCTGAAATGAACAAGTGGAGGACTGCGGAGTAGAAACATTTCTCCCAGTCCATAGAAGATCAACTCAACTAGTGGAACACACATACCGATGGACACAACTTTCACATACGATCTCATTAGAAGCTGAAACTTGGAATATATCACCATCAAATCACCATCAGCAAACCTTCATAACCACATAGGCATAGGATCAACACAAGAGAAATGTGGAGCACATACCAGAGCACAATCTGAACAAATTCATCACTCTGACTTCTCTTCTTTATTAATTTTCTCAAAATCACTTGGAAACTCATCAACACAACTCATTTGCAACCAAATAAGATAGCTCCATGTACTCACATCATCTCAATTATACATGTACAATTTGCAACATACTGAACAGTGTTGACATCAATGAAAACATCAATGAAAACACCACCAAACTAGCCTATATTTGCAACAATATCCCCCTTTGTCATTGATGGCAACACAAGGTGTGAAAAACCATCAAAGACAACAACCTACATAATATTCTGGGAGAATACCTTATCGTCTAGTGCAACTGTTTTTCACATAATTTTCTCTCTCCCTTTGACATCAATGGAAAAGAACAACTGCTCTGATTACTCCCCCTTAGGATTACACCCATCCTGCAATAATGAAAACCTTTTCTACTCCACCTACGGAGTAGACCTATCTATCAATCCAAATAAGTAAATTATTTGTTAATTCACTGGACTGATGCACCTTCATTTGCACTTAGTTCAAAGGGCCAATGACCCCCAACCTCTCCCTAAGATATTCAAAAGTATCCTTTGGAATAGCCTTAGTGAATATATCTGCAATCTGTTCCTTTTTTGTCACATACTCCAATATGACTTCATTCTCCAACACTTTTTCTCTCAAAAATGATATTTGATAGATATGTGTTTTTTTCTTGAATGCATAACTAGGTTCTTTGAAATATTTATTGCACTAGTGTTATCACAAAAAATAGAAGTAGGCTCATCACATACCACTCCAATGTCCTTTAGAGTTTGCTTCATCCACAAAACCTATGTGCAGCAGGATGTTGTAGCAATGTACTTTACCTATGTAGTGGATAAAGAAACCAAGTCTTTCTTTTTACTCAACCATGAAACTAATCTTCTGCCAAGAAAGAAATCACCACCACTAGTACTCTTTTGGTTGTCTATACATCTAGCCCAATCAGCATTTGTGTAAGCACTCAGAGTAAAATCATCACTCTTAGGATACCATAATCCATATTCCAATGTACCTTTAAGATATCTCAATATTCTCTTCACCACTGTAACGTGTTTCTTTAGGATCTGCTTGGAATTTGGAAACTAAACATATTACATGCATAATATTTGGTCTAGTAGCAATAAGATATAGTATTCTGCCAATCATTGATCTGTATTTGTTCTGATCATTCTTAGCAAATTCATCATCTTTTCTCAGTTTACATCTAATTACCATAGGAGTACAAACCAATTTAGAATCCTCCATCCCAAACTTCTTCAACAACTCTTTTACATACTTAGATTGTGAAATTAATATCCCTTTTTTAGTTTGATTCACTTGTAGACCAAGAAAGAAATTTAATTCACCAATCATAAACATCTCAAATTCCTTCTGCATTTCTTTAGCAAACTTTTTACACATGCCATCATTTCCACCAAAAATGATATCATCAACATACACAAATACTATCAACATTTTGTTACCTTGTACCTTGAAGTAGAGATTATTGTCAGTAGAATCCTTGTTGAATCCTTGCTTTTGTCAAGTATTTGTCCAATCTTGCATACCAAGCTCTAAGAGCTTGCTTCAGTCCATACAATGCCTTCTTCAATTTACAAACCATATCTGGTTTGTCAGATAGTTAAAATCCTTCAGGTTGTTCCATTTACATTTCTTCCTCCAATTCACCCTTTAGAAAAGCTGACTTAACATCCATCTAATACACTTTAAATTCCTTGTGGGCAGAAAATGCCAGAAATATCCTGATAGCTTCCATTCTAGCCACAGGGGTGAATGTTTCTTCAAAATTTATTCCTTCAACTTGTGAATATCCTTTGCAAACCAGTCTCGCCTTATTCCTTACAACTTCTCCATTTCATTTAGCTTATTTCAGAACACCCATTTCAAACCAATCACATTCTTATTTACAGGCCTAGGGACCAGTTCCCATGTCTAATTCTTTTCTATCTATTGTAGCTCTTCTTTCATTGCTCTCATCCAACTTTCATCTTCACACGCTTCACTTACAGTTTTAGGTTCTAGTTTAGAAAGTAAACAGATTTACCTCAGCTACAACTTTGCTTCTTGTCATTACGCCTTCACTCTTGTTTCCAATTATTTGTTCTTCTAGATGGTTCTTTTGTACATACTTAGGAGTTGTAATAGCAGGTTCCAACTCATTTTTTTCTTCTTCTTCTTTAGTTTTTTCTTCTCTCTTTATTCTCCTTCGGTGCATGTCCAAAAATAGGATCATCAAGTTCAACTTCACTTATTTCAATATTTTTGTGTATGTCTTCATCAAATTTCACATTAGCACTTTCAATAATCTTCCTCAATATTTTTTTAAAGTATTTGTATGCTTTGCTAGTAGTAGAGTATCCAAGAAAGATTCCTTCATCACATCTAGCATCGAAATTTCCAATATTTTCATCATCCATTTTGATATAACATCTACTTCCAAATACCTTGAAATATTTTACAGTAAGAGTCTTACCAGTCCATAGCTCAAAAGGTGTCTTCATGTTGTTGTGTCTGATCTGAACTCTGTTAAGAACATAAACAATGGTGTGTATCACTTCTCTCCAATATACATCTGGTACATTTTATTCTTTCATCATAGTCCTAGCTACTTCATGCACTGTCTTGTTTTTCCTTTCAACTACTCCATTCTACTATAGGGTTCTTGGGGAAAAAAACTATCTTTTTATGCCATGCTTCTCACAAAATGCATTAAATTCACTGGAAGTGAATTCACCACCTCTATCAGATCTCAAACATTTTATTTTCAAATTTACTTCATTTTCAAATCTTGCTTTAAATACCTTAAATCTATCTAGATCCTAAGTATTTTCTCTAAGAAATTCTACCCATGTCATTCAAGTATAATCATCAATAAGCAACATCAAATACCTGTCTCCATTCAGACTTCTAGTCCTAGTTGGACCACAAAGATCAATGTGAACTAACTCTAGCATTTCAATAGTACAGTGTTCCTTTCCCTTAAAGTTGCATCTAGTCTACTTCCCCAATTGACAATTTCTACAGATAGTATTAGAAGGTCTTGTGATTCTAGGCAGTCCTCAAACAATCTCCTTTGAACTGATCTTGACCAAGTTATCAAAATTTACATGTCCCATTCTCTAGTGCCATAACCAACTTTCACTAACTTGAGATACCAAGCACTAACCATCAACTCCCTTCAACTAATAGATGTTTCCATTAGTTCTTCTTCCAACTACAATCATATCTCCATTTCTGAATCCTTTCCTGATTTCACAGGTATTGTTCTGAAACGCAAGTTTAAATCCATTGTTGCACATCTGACCAATACTTAAAAGGTTATGCCTCAAACCCTTCACATAATATACATCATCAGTATTATTCACTCCATAAAAACTAATTGAACCTTTACCACAAATCTTAGCTCCTAAGTCATCACCAAACATAACCAAACCACCATCATATTTCTCAAGTTTAGTGAACTTACTCTTATCTCAAGTCATGTGATTTGAACATCGACTGTCAATTACCCAGTATTCTTCATCTTGTCTTGCATGAAAAGTAGTAACCAAAGTACCTTCCATCATATTCTTCTTATCCTCTGGAGCCTTATTACTTACACATTTTCTAGAGTTAGTGGATACAAATTTATTTTCCAAAGCTAAGAATAAGCATTCACTATCATCAACCTCATTGTCAGATTCATCATCAAAAATACCTGTCTCTTCCTTAACATAGTACAACTTCTTATACTTCTTATCCTTCCTATCTTTATCCTTATAATCCTTGTTCTTTTTATGTGTAGCCCTATTAGGACATCTCGAAGCATAATGACCAATGTTACCACAACTTAAACATTTAAAGGGCAACATACCTTTATATATTCTGGTACTTTTCTTCAGCTTCCTGGTGAAGTTTACTTCCAAATCTTCATCATCACTATCTGGTTCTTCAATCTTCATTTCCTTAAATGTCATTTATGTCTTCTCCTTTTCCTTTTCATCTTTCTCAACTTCCTTATCTCAAATGCTTGCAAGGTTCCGAACAACTCTTCTATAGTGTACTTCTTAGGATCATACATTTCTTCAATCACAGAGATGTTGTCGCTATAGCAGTCTGGTAGGGTGATCAGGACCTTCTCAATTATATCTTCATCTGCTAGTTTTCCTCCTTGATTTCTAACTTCATTTCCTACCATTTCAACTCTCTGAAAGAAACTTTTAAATTCTTCACCTTCTTCCATCTTTAGATTCACAAATCTAGGCTTTGTCACCAGTCTCTTTGTCAATTTCACCTTTTCATTTCCTTCATACATGTCTTCCAACTTCTTCAAGACTTCATATGCAGTATCCAAAGAACTAACCTTAACTCGCTCATTTTTAGATAAACCACTGCAAATCACATACTTCACCTTATCATTTTCTTCATAAGCAGTGATCTCATCTACAGAATTAACACCACCAAATAGAGGTGTATACTTTGACTCAACTACCTTCCATGTCTTGAAACCAAGAGAGATAATATATCCTCTCATATGTCCCTTCCAATCTTTATAGTCAGTTCCATCGAACATAGGGATCGCCAACTTGTGTGCCATCAGATCTTCCTTAAGCGGTTAAGCTCTACACAAGGAACCAAAATCTCTTATACCAATTGTTAAATAGGTGCAGGACAACTGAGAGGGGGAGTGAATCAGTTGTCACACAAATCCAAACTTAAAAGTTTATCACTTATCAATTCTTCAACCACACTATTCTATTATAAAGTATGAGCATGAAACACAAATAATGGAAAGTAAATCAACACAATGAACACCAAATTTTTTATGTGGAAAACCCAATAAGGGAAAAACTGTGGTGAGGGTTAACTCACAATACAAAGATTATAAAATGAATACAGAGGCTCACTACCTAGAAGAGGACTCACTATCCAAATACAAAGGCTCACTACCTACCAAGGACTCACTATCCAACAGGGAGGCTCACTACCTAGAAGAGGACTCACTATCCAAATACAAAGGCTCACTACCTACCAAGGACTCACTATCCAATAGGGAGGCTCACTACCTAGAAGAGGACTCACTATCCAAATACAAAGGCTCACTAGCTACCAAGGATTCACTGTCCAACAGGGAGGCTCACTACCTATAGATACAAAAGAGAACAAAAGATCCACCACTACATTTAACACACCTTCACAACCTTGAGAATGAATTGCACAAACCTTTAGCTCACTATCTTTAGGAATTTGACACACTAAAACAAACTGTCACAACTCACTCACACACACACTTTTTCTCTTATGATTGTGGCTCACTTTCATCACTTCATATCACATTGTCATACAACTCTTTACAATTCAAATTGCTTTTATACCATTCTCAACCTTGGAAGCATTTACCAAGGTCGGCCATAAATAACTCATTTCATAAATTCAAATTAGGTCAGCAATTCAAGATTCTCGTAGTGGAAATGAATACGAGTGGACCAATAAAATTATTTTTCAAGATCAAAAATACCATTCTCAAATTAACCACACACTTCCTTAATTAATTTTTTATTCTTCGAATGAAGTGTAAACACCAGGTCAGACAAATTGTTATGCCTTGAATAACCACCCCATTTTATTCTGGAAAAAAATGGGTCCCCCTTTTTGTTTTCTTTTTGTCTTCTTTGGTTATTTTCTTTCACCTTTGGGGTTCTTTTGTTTTCCTCTTAATTTTGTCTTTTGTTCCATTTTATTTTGGTTTTGTCTCAGCTTGAGTTGGTTTTCTTCTTGCTAAGAATCAATGAAATAATCATGAACAATAATGTATTTTATATGCTCCAAGGACTGACTAAGGAATTTGCTTTGTAGGATTGAATCACTCATCTGGAAATCTCTCTCAAGGAAGTTAGCTTTAAAGCATGCTTCAGTCCCATTTAGCATAAAATTCCTCAGGAAAAAGTCGCTGAGACGCTCCTGTTGTCTAGCCGACTGGCAATTAGATTCTATGCATCTGAAATCTGAGGAGTCACCGAGACATTTCAGTCACTATGACCTCTCGGTGACTAAGTTGAGTCTCCCCTTGCTTGGCATGTTCCTGCAAAGGACTTATCAACCAACTGATATTGATTCACTATTCAAAGTCTATCATCTAGCTATCAAGTTGTAGCAACAAATTAGTTCTCAACAAGGAAGCCTGGGAGGGGGTTTCCCTTCAATAGGATATCAGTTGCATAGCCCAACCCCTCTATTCAATATTGTCCTAGGAATGTCTCCTTCCCATTATGGACCTATGTCTGAATTGCAAACCCAGCCACCTGTTCCATTCTTTGCTACTGGAACTCCTGATCTCTTTCAACAATCACAGGTTCCTCAAAGTTCCCATGGTCATCATAACCAAATTGGAACACCAAATCATGGTGGTTAGCCACCTGTTGCTAAGAGTGTGGAAAGTGAAAAGACAGTCCAACTTACGAATGAGGTAGAGACCTTGAAGAAAACATTGTCTCAAGTTACAAATGACATGGCTCAGCTTCAATTGAACCCCTCCCAAAATCAAGGTAACTACCCTAATCAAAATAGCAACAATCAGGGTACTTATCAGAATAACAACAATTACAACCAAAGGGGTTATCAAGGCCAAAACTCCTCTAACCAAGGGTATCAAAATCAGAATAGAGGATATAACCAAAGGCAAAATAATAATAGACAATGGAATACAAGGCCCAATAATGGTGGAGTTTTTCATAACTATCAAGCAAATGAGGAAAGATCACATACTGCAAACGTAGCTGACCTCAACTTTATGACTAATTGGTGCAGGTCGCATGTTATTGCAACCCATTCTAAGGTGAACTGCCTTGAAATGGAGAAAGTTGTCAAGATGGCACAGGCAGATGCCCAAACGTTCCAAGGGAATCATCACAAAGAAGGCGGCTCAGTGGATACGGCTATGATTGATGACCTCTTTGAGGAGGAACCTTCATTCCTAGGGCAAGAGGAGAATGAACCGGAGGAAGATTCATATGATTCTCAAGCCTTTCAAGAAAAAGGAGGACACTTCCTAAGAAATCAAAGTAAGGGACCATTCACTACATCAGCACCACCTAATCACATGGTGCCTCCAAATCAAAGTGTTGATAATAACCCTCCACCAAAAGGCCCGCATGACTTCCATAACAAGGGTAATTCCTTTGGTGTTTTCAAAGGTAGTGCGAGTTATAATACAGAATTTGATATTGTTTCTGAGATGCAGAAACATAAAAATTCTTTGTCATATTTTGACATCCTAAAGTGTTGCCCTACCCAAAGGGAGATAGTGTTGAAAGCTTTGGAGCAAGCTGACAAATCAAAAGGAAAGAACAAGGTGGCACCTATTGGGGACGTGAATACAACCTTGTATAGAAACAATGTAGGTACTCCACCATTCCTTTTGAGTTTAATAATTTGTGGGAAGAACCTACATAATTGTCTATTAGATTCAGGGGCTTCAGGAAATATCATGCCATTTTCCATATGCAAGTTGGGATTGAACCCTATACAAACAAATAAGAAGGTCATTCAACTTGAAAAGAAAGAGGTTAATGTAGAAGGAGAATTGAGAAACATACATGTGCAAGTAGGGTCAGACCCTAGGATCCTAACCAACATAGATATTCAAGTACCAGACATTCCCGAGACCTATGGTATGCTGCTGAGCAGAGATTCGATGAAAAGTCTAGGGGATATCTTTCCCTTGACTTTTCACATATGTGGCTACCATGGAGAGGGATTCCTACTCAGATTAGGATTGAAAGTGAGCCTCGTCTCAAGCATATCATCAATGAATATGATTTCCCCAATGAGGTAGCCTATTTCAAAAATGGGATAGGGGTTTATAAAAGGGATGAAATTTTAACCTTTTATGTTCTTGATCCTAAAGGACTGCCAATACCAAAGTTCCCTAATCCTACGATTAATGAAAACCAATAGGCATTGATCAACAAGCTACAACAGGATCAGCTGATCTTGGGAGAGGATACCGACTTGCAAAGTCTTCTACTCCCTAATTGGTGTAGGGTGCATTACCAAAATCATTCTGAATTGACTTGCCAACCTTGCATTAGCATTTTAAATCATGTTTCCCAAGGTAGAGAAGCTAGCTCCAGTCTCCCTAAGGCTGTTGCAGATCACTTCTCATTTGAGGCCAAGGAAGCAATAATGTTAACCAGAGATAGGATACCTTCAAAGGAGGTTCCTTCTCAAATTGAACCTACCCCAGACACATGTCCAAATTAGCATATTGATGAGGAGCAACCCCAAGGTTTGTTTGACACCCCTGCACTCATGAATATGCCAAAACCCAAGGGGTTAACCAAAGGCACAACTGACTATCAGAAGGATAGCCATAGGTTATATGATATAGCTGAGCAGGAATTGGAAGGTGTACCCAAAGAACCTATTGAACACCTGTTCCCTATATCGGATACAAAGGATCAAGTAGCCCCACCCCTGGCTCATTCTATCCCAGTGCCCACAATAACCTCCAAAGGATTAACTCCAGCTCATAATCAGTTGTGGACCCTCACGTTTGATGGATCCAAATCTAAGATAGGCTATGGTGTTGGGATTGAACTAACCAGCCTGAAAGGGAAAACCTTCTTTGCTTCTTATAGGTTGTAGTTTGGGCGCACTAACAATGTAGCAGAATATGAAGCCCTGTCACGGGGACTAATGTTTGCACATAAGGTCACAGCCTTGATGGTCAAGGGAAACTCATAAATTGTTATCAAGTAGGTGTGCAGCCAATACACATGTCACAACAGAAGGTTGGTAGCTTATAAAAATTGGGTATGGAACCTGATTAAGGACTTTGATGCCTTTGGGATTAGCTTAATCCCTAGAGAAGAGAATTAGATAGCTGATTCATTAGCTGTTGTTGCAAGCACCCTAGAACCTATGCAAGGCTCCAAGCTCTAGAAATTCTCAATGGAATTAATTTCCACCCCTGCAATTCTTGATAATATCAAGAACTTTCAAGTCTTTGATGATGATCGACATATTCTTGCTTTTTTAGCAAGCTCAGATGTTTTTGAGGGGAAAATTATTGATGATTCCAACAGAGATCAAGGGGATTGGAACCCTGAAGAGTGTGATATAGAAGGGGTCCTCAATTTAAAGAATAATAGCATTCCCAAGGGAATGGTGGCTTTAGAAATAATTTTTGACTCAGACCCCAGGGCTCGAGAAAAGATATCAGCTGAAGATAAAGGAGGTGAATATGAAATGGTTAACCTAGCTGATTCTGGTCCTGAAAGGAATGTCTATATAGGGAAAGCCTGCCATGAAGCAATCAAAAAAGACATATTGATGGCACTGAAGAAAGATATTGTTGTAATATCCTAGGGATATGAAGACCTAAAGACATTTGATGCTTTTGTAATGACTCATACTATTCCTTTGAAGCCTGAAGTTAAGCCATTTCGACAGAAACAATGCCCTGTCAACACCTTGATTGAACCATTGATCTTCAAAGAAGTTCAAAAATTACTTTCTACAAGGATAATCTTCCCTATATGCCATTCAACATGGGTGGTTAACTTAGTTCCTGTCCGTAAGAAAAATGAAGAGATCTGGCTATGTGTGGACTTCAAAAACCTGAATAGAGCTTCAGAAAAAGATAACTACCCACTTCCTTCACTAGATGAGGTCTTGCAGACTATCAACGGATCTTAGATGATATCATTCCTGGATGGTTACTCTAGATACAATCAGGTAATGGTTAACAGTGAAGATAGAATGAAGACAACCTTCACTACAAAGTGGGGAACATTTGCATACAGGAGGATTCCATTCGGTCTAATAAACGTTAGAGAAACCTTTCAGCGTGCCATGGGTGTGGCATTCAAATATCTTATTGGAAAGTGCATAATCATCTACATGGATGACCTAACGGTTTCTCCAAAGATCGACTAAACCATGTTGCAGAATTGGCTAAGGTACTAGAACGATATATCCAGTATGGCATCTCCTTGAATCCTAGAAAGTGTGTGTTCGAAGTTTCTGAAGGGAAGCTTTTGGGGCACATAATCTCTGAAAGAGGAATATCAATCAACCCAGATCGAGTTGAATCCATCCTCAAGATAGCTATTCCAAGAAGCAAGAAAGGGATGAGATCTTTCTTCGAAAAGATCAACTTTGTGAGAAAATTTATCACGAGCTTTGCAGAGATTGTGAAACCACTGAACGAAATGATGAAGAAAGATGCAAAATCAGAATGGAGTGAGGAGGCAAAGGTCATTTTTTCATAGATCAAGCGATCTATCTCAAAAGTTCCAGTCCTCACCAGCCCTGATTACTTAAAACCATTCTATATTTATTCCTTTGCTTCTGAACATTCCTGTGCAGCAGTACTGACTCAACAAAGAGGAGAGACAGAGGAGAGGCCAATCGCTTTCATGAGCTCTCCATTTAAAAATGTTGAGATCAAATACCCACCTCTTGAGAAACAAGATTTTGCGTTGGTCAGATTTGTCAAAAATTTCAAGCACTACATCCTCGAAGTCAATTATTACGGTAGTCCTGATGTAGCTGTGAAGTCCTTACTCATGCTGAGCGAATTGGAAGAATGAAGAGGGAAATGGATGGCCATTTTGTAGGAGTTCAATTTGGAGATACACCCAATGAAACTTGTCAGAGGTTCAGGCTTGTCTAAGTCCATGGTGAATGTTGGTGAAAACATCATTTGTCAGGAATACACAACCCAGTCCTTTTCCAACAACCCTTGGTATGTCGATATTGTCTATTTTATGCTCAACAATCGATGTCCAGAAGGAACGAATGCACCTCAAAGGAGAGCGCTAAGAATGAAGAGCTCTCATTATATGCTCAAGGGAGGGTTGCTATATAGGAAGAATTTTGGGAGTATACCTATGATGCCTTGATCAGCAAGAGGCTAAGCACGTGATCACTGAATTCCATGGGAAATATGGCACAAGTCATGGTTTTGCAGACTCACTAGCACATCAGATCCTTAGGTCTGGTTATTACTAGTCATGTGTGTTCAAAGATGCCCACCAGCATGTAAGAACATGTCACATATGTCAGATCTTTGTATCAAAAGAATGCCATTCAACCATTCATTGCAGCCTGTTTACAAGGTAAGACCATTTGCCCAGTGGGCACTAGATTTTATTGGGGTGATTAACTTGAATTCTTCTGTAGGACACAAGTTTATTTTGACTACCACCGATTACTGCATAAGATGGACATAGGCTATACCTTGCAAGAACAACACAACGGAGGTAGTGATCAAGTTCCTCACCGAATGCATTACAACTAGGTTTGGGGTACCCTTCGCTTTGGTATGTGACAATAGTTCTGCTTTCTCTTCTGCTAAGTTTATTTCATGGGCTTATGATTACAAAACTATTTTAAAGTATTCTTCAAACTATTACCCACAAGGCAATGGAGTTGCAGAATCAACCAATAAGAATCTCTTAGGGGTAATTAAGAAACTGTTAGAAAACAATCCAAGAGACTGGCATACCCAACTGAGATTTGCATTATGGGCAGATAGAACTAGGATCAAGGCTGCTTTAGACACCTCACCATTCAAGCTAGTGTATGGGCAAGAGCCTGTGTTCCCTATCCACCTCCAAATACCTATCTTTGAGTTCATGAAAAATTCTACTCTAGTGATGATAGGATAGAAGTAAGATTAGCTGCCTTGTTGAAATTAGAAGAGCAAAGAGATACCGCCTTGCAACAATTCTTTAGGCACCAGGCTATTGTCAAACGTTGGTTTGACAAAAGAGCCAAAATCAAAGCTTTTAGGATATCATACCTTGTGTTGTTATGGGATAAAGCTAGTGAAAAGAAGGGCAGTCTCCAAAAATTCGATAAGCTCTGGCTAGGTCCTTATCAGATTGCTGAGATCCTAGGAGAAAATTCTTTCCAATTGAGTAGTTTAACTGGAGAACCTATTCCATTGCCTATCAATGGACAATTTCTTAAACACTATTTTGAGTCATGAAGTTGGTACTTTTGTTGGGTGATGCATCTGTGTAAATAGTTTATGCTTGTAAATAATTTATGTGTGTAAATAACTTTGTTCTTTATGTGAATAATCTGCTACTTTTTGTGTAAGTAATTTTCTCTTTTGTTTGTAAATAATTCATTGTTTGTTTGTTTGTCCTTTCTTTCTATCTTTTGTTTCCTTTGATTATTTTGTTTTTGTCTTGTTTGTTCTTTGGGGTTTCTCTATCCTTTCCATCTTTAAATAGTGGGTTGTTATTTGAGGCATATTATGGTTATCAGGAGAGAAGTGGTTTAGGAATTTTCAGGTTTGTTGATTGGGTGATTTTGTCCTAAACTTTTGCTTTATGCCCATTTTCAACAAGAGTTGTGGAAAGTATTGAAAACAAGGTACAAAGTAAATAACCTTCATTAGCTCCCTCTGAATCTATCACAAATCATCAAGATCATCTCCTCTTGTAATGGTATATTTATCATAGGATGATAGTGTTGTAATATTTGAGTGAAAAATATGATCTCCCAAATGTTGTTATGGGGTCCACAGTAGTTTTCAACCCAGAACAGATGTTAAACATCTGACATATTGAAAAAAAAATTGATTGAATGAAATATTTGAAACTCTATGAGAAAACAAAGAAAAGAGAACTATTTAAAGAGAAAAGAAGACTTAATATGAATGGGTGATTCTAGTATCTCTATCGGGGCTATGAACGCCTGGCTGGTAGTAGAGCGATGCTATGAGAAAACTAGAGGTATCTTCGTCGGGGCTATGAATGCCTGACTGGAAACAGAGCAATGCCTAGGATATCATTGCACAACAGCTAAAGGGAATCAACTCATGTAGCTTAAATCTTGCACATTGTTGCCTAGAAGATGAAGAAAACTTTATAAAAGAGTGATGCACAATCAAACACACACATAGATTTAGGAGTAGCTATTGTTGATTTACATTTGAGATTCTAGCTCAGCCTTAGTTACTAAAACTGACCCAACTAGAGTTGTGATGTTCATAAACCAGGAGTTCTGGGTAGTTGAATCCTTTAGTTTCTTGAAAATTGTTAAACCATTTTCCCAGTCGAGTCACCATTTGTTATGCCTTGCATAACCACCCCATTTTATTCTGGAAAAAAATGGGTCCCCCTTTTTGTTTTCTTTTTGTCTTCTTTGGTTATTTGCTTTGACCTTTGGGGTTCTTTTGTTTTCCTCTTAATTTTGTCTTTTGTTCCATTTGATTTTTGTTCTGTCTCAGCTTGAGTTGGTTTTCTTCTTGCTAAGAATCAATGAAATAATCATGAAAAATAATGTATTTTATATGCTCCAAGGACTAACTGAGGCATTTTTTTTGCAAGATTGAATCACTCATCTGGAAATCTCTCTTAAGGAAGTCACCTTTAAAGCATGCTTCAGTCCCATTTAGCATAAAATTCCTCAGGAAAAAGTCATTGAGACCCTCTTGTTGTCTCGCCGACTGGCAATTAGATTCTATGCATCTGAAATCTGAGGAGTTGTCGAGACATTTCGGTCGCTATGACCTCTCAGCGACTAAGTGGAGTCTCCCCGAATTAAAGCATGCCTTCACCAAAACGAGGAGGCTTCAGCATAAAGTCTCGACGAAAGCGAAGGTCTCCCCGACAGAAGGAGTCTTACTAAAAGTTTGTGCTTAGCGAATAATTTTTTCCTTTGGCAGGAGGTCTGGTTGATTAGCATGCATCTCGCCGAAGGGTGTGCCTTCGGTGTAACATACTGAGCTCGCGATGATGTCCTATCGATATGGAAAGTCTCACTAACAGGGAGGATGTCGCTATAACTCTTGTGTCGGCAAAAGATCTCGCTGATCCTATAGAGTCTCACCGAAATATAATGAGCTCGGGGAGAATTAATGAATTTGGTGAAAGGTCCTACCGATACAGTAAGGTCTCGGTGAAAGGGGTATGCCTTCGGCATAGTGTCTCGCTGACCCTGTGATGTCAAGACGACTTGCTATCAGGTCTCGATAGGAAGGATTTGCATCGGGATGAAGTATCGGCGAAGGGAGTCGGTCTCTCCAAAATGAAATAAGATCGCCAAAAGGTTGGTGCTTTTGTCATGAAGTCTAGTCGAATGGTAAAGGAGTCTTGCTGAAGGTTCTCCCTTTGGTGTGAGGTCTGGCCGAAGGGGTGATTTCTTGGCGACAGAGGGTAACATCGGCAAAAGATTTGGGATCACTATGAAGTCTCAACGACCAAAGGAAGGTCTCCCCAACATAAGATGAGCCCGCCGAAAGATCTTGAAATCAGCAGAAGGTCTCCCCAACTTGAAGAGGTCTTGTCAAAGTAGAAGAAGGATCTCGCTAAGAGGGAAGTGACTTCGGCAAAAGTTTCACCGATAGGGTGAACTCTTGCTCAAATGAAATGGCATCGGCAAAGGGAGGTTTCATCGCTATGAGGTCTCAGCGACTAAGATGATTTCACACTGACAAGTTGTGCTTTTGGGGAGAAAGGTGTATTTGCCATGAAGTCTCACCGACCTAATAGGGTCTTTCCAATACAGAATGAGCTCGGGGAGAACAATCGGCTTTGCTTTAAGATCATGCCTACTAGCGGTGGTCTTGCCGACGTGTTTTCTCCCTTCGGTGTAATGGAATGCACTCGATGAAAGGTCTCGCCAACCCAAACATCTCTCAGTGACAAGGCATGAGTTTGGGGTAAGGTATCCCTGAAACAAAGAAGTATCCCCGAGATGGAGTGTGCACGTCGAGAGAAGAGGGGCTCGATATAAGGTCTTCCCGACCGCTTTATCTCTTGTCGACAGCAATGGATTTTCCAATGAAAGGGATATCTGTATAACCAAGGGGAGCTAGCCATGACCTTTTTCTAATTAAGAGGTCTTGCCAAAATGAAAAGGAGCTTGAGCCCAGAGAACAAAAATGAACTTGGGGAAGCTCTGAGCAGATGATTAGGGCTCGGGGAGATATCTTCTCGAGTGTGATGGTCTCACCAAGATGGAGAGACTTTGGGGTGGCATCTTTCCGACCCTCTAATGTCTTTCCAATAGGGTTTTGTGGCATCAATATGACTTTTGTAGCTCTCCAAAAGGCCTCGTCAACTGTCATATGTCATGTCGATGGCTGTTGTGAGCTATAATCACATCGGGGAGACACGATTAGTGTCTCATCGACATGCAATTCCATTCAAGTGACCTTTGACCACCTAAAATTCTTGTGTGGCATATGTCTAACCAATCAGGAGGAGCTAAAAAGGCAGACCAGTGAAAATTTGACTAATTGACTACCACCTTGAAGAAGATCAACAGGATGCAAACGACATGGACTCCTTCTGAGATCAAATGGCGATGGATCGGCTTGGGTGATGATGTTCAAACCTAAAGGGAGGCCTGATGATGCTTCCAGAAGATGGTCAATGTGCAGAAAGGTTTGGAACATGAAGGAGGCTAAAGGAAAGAAGCAACCATGACTCACAGGGACAGTTGTACGGACCACTGGCAGGGGCAGAACAGTATTAATGGAAAAATGCTTTAGAGCATTCAAGGCAGTCCTTCGAAGGAGTTGAAAGATAGACACAGATACCAGGAGTAAATGCTGCATCTACAAAAGATCTGAAGGCTTCTCCTAAGGTCAAGCCATCACCGACATGGACAACAGGGCTTCACATTGAATGCAACATTAACTCTCTTCATAAAGATCTGAGAGCCAACCCTCCTGAAAGTAGATATTTTGGTAAACCCTAAGACAGGGGAAAGCGCATTCTTTTTGGTACATTCTGTATATATGGCATTCTTGCCTCTTTGTAAAGGGTTAGAAAGAATGTTAGAAAAAAAAAAGTTAGAAAAATTAGTTAGCAGAAATAGAGGAGACAGAGTTGTATCCTGATTCTTTGTAATAGGAGCTTCTTTTTCCTTCTTAGTTAGGAGTTAGATTTAGTAAAATCATGTAATGTATCTTTCCAGTTTTATTAATATACATGGAAATAATTTGGAGTCATGGATTTTCTATACATTGGTGATTGTGCCAGATTTGTAAATATTGCTTATCTATTTCACTAATAGTAGAAGCAACCAGATTAAAATCTACTTCAAATTATGTTTCAGAATGTTGTTTATCTTGGTTTAATCATTTGATTTGAGAAGCTTTCAAGGATTGAAGTCTTATTTTATGTTTTGTTTAAATGGTAACTTGCAATTTGTTAAAATCAGCACTGTGAATGAATGAAACTGTGTGTCAATCACAAGTTAATTCTGTTCTACAATTTTAGTCAGGAATCCCTTGAAAGGTGACAAGTCTGGTTAAGTTGGATTAATTAACATTCTTTTCTATTCCAAAGATCTGATCTATCTTTTTATGTTTCTTTAAAAACCCTGGTTAGAGTAAATTTAAGTTTATGTCTGACCTCAGAATAATCCAAAAGCTCAACACCAGCAGGCCCCTTGAACATTATAGTTCACATCAACCACTAAGTGAAATCAGCATAGTTGAGAACCAACTACAAAGACCTTGGGATCTAAGACATCCATGTGTTGTCTTTCTCTTTCAAGAGAAACAAAGTAGCAATATTTTGTTTAACTATTGTTGTGTCATTTTCACTGTCAACACAAACCTAATAAAAACATAAATGAACAATGATGTGTACACTTCCCAACATGAAGATGACACATGGACACCTCAACACACTTCAATATTCATGAGACTTTATCTTATACTTCTTTAGATACGACCGCAACAAAATAATATACTCCATACACTGAATACCTTTCACCAAATCATTTGAACAATGCAAAGCTGCATTGGAATATAGAAACATGACTTCCAGATTACTAGACTTCAACCTTCTTTTCCAAAACACAGAGAATACCATCATAAGACAAATCCCAGATCCACAAGATCTGAAATGAACTAGCGAAGGACTGGGGAACAGAAAAATTTCTCCTAATCCATACAAGATCAATTCAATCAGTGGAACGCACATACCAATGGACACAACTTTCACATACAATATCATCAAAAGTTGAAACTCAAAATATATCACCATCAGATCGCCATCAACAAACTTGCAAAACTGCACAAGCATAGGATCAACATAGGAGAAATGCGAAGCACATACTGTAGCACAATTTGAACACATTTGTCACTCTAACTTCTCTTCTTTATTAATTTTCTCAAAAAAACTTGGAAACTCATCAACACAACTCATCTACAACCAAATAAGATAGCTCCATGTACTCACAACATCTCAACTATACATGTACAATCTGCAACATACTAAATAGTGTTGACATCAATGACAACATCAATGACAACACCGCCAGACTAGCCTATATTTGCAACAAAGTCTTCCCCACTTTTCCAAGAGTACCTATGTGTAGATAACATCGAGTAGAAGACTCATGACATGTTGTATCATATAAAATTCCTTAGGCTTCAGGAACAAGAACTCTCATATCGTCTCAGACAATACACTAGCCCAATTATAAACCCTCCCTATACTTAACCCGACCATAATTTCAATCATCCATACAATAATGTTTGATGCTTTGCTAGCTCTAGTTAGTCAACAGTTGATCAAATCTAAAATGCACTTCCATTCAGGAGTGGCAAGGAATTTTTTATGAGACCTTTATTACCCACACTCTAAATGTTGTCCTTCTCTTGTTGGGTAAGATTTGAGTGTCACACTCTCTATAAGAATGACTCTTTATGCTAGTATGAAATTTTTATAAAGGGTTTACTTGTCCTATAGAAGGTATCCAAAACATTGGTAATATCCATAGTTTTAAAAGAAATCATCACTTGGAAACCTTTGTAATCAATAATCAACTTGTGAGAGTGTCAATTATAGTGCAATATCTTTCTTCATAGGTAAGGCTCGAAGTCTTGTGAGTTGAAAATGGAAGTCGGGTGACCTTGTCTACTTGTGTGTGCTAAAGTGCTACTTTTAGTATGTGGTCCTCCTATGTTATTTTCCACCATGTTTGACACTCACTATCATCTAGGCTCTCCTAGGTGATTGTATTAGTTGTGATGGTGTCATTGTCTTTTCCATTGATAGCTTTTACCAATACATTGTAAGGTTTGAAAGGTGTTGTCTTCTTTCCTTTACTACTATTGGAAGCCATGGATTAAAAATGTATTAATTATAATGCACAATTGAACTTATTTAAATAGTACCTCTCCAAGTAGTTGCAATAAAGGACTAGCAATTTTTTCAATGAATTATGTAGGTCTCTGTAAACTAGAGGAAACCATCATACTATCCAACCACATTGTCTCTACCTGTAACTATCGATTGTGAGAAGTTGTGGTATTATGAGTCTTTTTCCTTTCCAAAAGGGGTTTGACCATGCAACAAAGGAGTGCACGATCATATTATACAAAAGGACAAGTCTCATACACTATAACTATGAACTTTCCATATGACAAGGAAGATTTGCACACTGCACTAAGATTGCCAATCGATCAAAGAAAGATGTATGTTGTGAAGATGCCTTGAGCTTATAGAAGGGATGAGGAATGAATTTTGTATTTATTCTATGTTTTTTGGATGATTTGTAATAATGAAGGATGAAGTTATATGTCATACAAGGGAGTATTGAAAAGTGAGTCATATTATGAGAAAAAAATCCTACATGAATACCCCTACTCACTGCATGCTACACATTTTGGAATGTCATACGATACAATTGTTGAGTTGTATGGTGATAGCTCGTACGATGCTCACCTTGTTTAATTGTATGGTGATTCTAGACAATACACTCTACTTTCTCCTACATAGTATGTTGGAACCTTGTATTTGTCATCATCTCATGAGTTCTTGGAGTTGTATGATCACCTTTTTCTGTACTCTATAACCCTGTATCGTATGCTTTATTTTTTGTTCACCTTTTTCTCTATCTTCTAAAGGCCATACAAAATTTATTAAAGGATTTTGTAGGGGAGAGGAGCTGATACATAGGCGGGGGCCATAACATGTGATGGGACATGCGCTCATTGGGGCCCACACCTATACATCGGTCCTCCACAACTTAACAAAAACATATTCCATATATAGGCACAATGACATCAAACATAAATCAGATTTAAAATGCACACTTAATAATATTCATTTGAAAACAAAACAAGTACATGTTGGAAGAAAAACATGATGAAGTGTATCCAACTTGTATCTAACATATAAAAAGTAGCATTCTGACATGAAAATTAAATAGCCCAAACATTAAGACATGCACCCTTCCCCGTAAACTGGTAAACCCAACTGTTGCACCAATGCAAACGTCAATTTCACATTAATCACAACTACATAACATAAACAACGTGCCAAGTAAAAAACATTCAAACCCATCTGACCCATCTTTGATTGACTAGCGAACCCATTACAACCATGTTTCCCAATGTAGCATAACCAAACCAACACACAAATGCATTCGCCTGTTGCTTCAACCATGAGACCTATAACACGTATTAGCATCAATTTGTCCCATCTCACCAAGTAATGCATGCACACATTGGAGCCAAAGAAAAATATCCGACCTGCATCCATTTAACAGTCTTATAAGGTCATCATTATTTTTAAAAAAACATGGAAACAATTTCAAACAATCTACCAAACCAATCAACTCAAGAATTAATGGCCGAAATTGATTTAGTATAGGGGTTTTCAAACCAACCAATATTCCAAACAAGTGGTTATCAATCAGTTTCCAAAGAAAAATCAAAATATTTCCTCCAAATTTTACTCTCAACTTGTCTTTCCTTGTAGCATATGCAACCTGGTTTAATGGATTTTTCAACCAAAGCTTCCAAAACACTTCACAAAAAAATTAGTGATCAAGATACCCTTTTCAAAGTTACACAACATATATGAAAAGAAATATCAGTTCCTTTGGACCAAATCTAAGAACCAATAGCACACCACTATCCTAGGCTAGTGAATTAGCCCTCTTTTACAAATAGAGTGCCCTTTAAACACCTGTTCTTCACAATAACCTCAAAAATTCATTAGATATGTTTCAAAACAACAAATTTCATGATTAGCTTGCACCTACAAGGTCCTTACCACGCTGCCCCATGAAACCCTCCATCTACATGCATAAGCTTAGGGTTTATTGAAACCAGTATTCCTGGGGGTTCTCAGGAAAAATCAATGCTTCCAACACCCTTCAATGTCCCTAAAAAAACTCACCAAAACATTATATGACCAGTCCCTTCAGTATTTTTCCTACACCATACTTGGATTCCTCATTTTCATGGAAAAATTACACTGCCCAGCACTAGGGCATCACACCAACACCATATTTCTTCACTCCTTTAACCCTTAAATCTTTGAAACATCTAAACTAAAATCCTACAAACTATTCCACTGAGCAAAAAGACCAAACAATAGGTGGATTGGTCAAAACATCATTTTGTTCCTCTCAAAACCCTTAACTCAGCAAAACAGGGTAGTCCCTGTGTTTTATTGATTTCTCACTCCACACAATGAATTAGCCTCCAAATAAAATGAAAATGTGATTAAAAACATACTACTTAAAATCCCTAAAGTTATTAAGCCATGCTAGACCTGTACGGATCAGTATAGTCACAAGAAACTCAGGAAAAATAGTGAAAACATGTTTTTAGGCGTAGGAACTCAATAGAAATTCTTCAAAATCTGTTGAAAAACCATAAAAATTCCATGGAGAGGCCTTTAAATACACTTTGAATCAAAAAACAATGGTTAACCTTCCCCAAATATCCCTTAGCAACTTTTCAAACTCTAATGACTCTTCACATTCCAAGTTGACAACTTTTACAATTTTAAGACAACTTTTACAATTATTGTGCAACTTTTGCATTTTCAACAAAAATGACTCTCCAAGCCCTTTATTACATCAAAAATGGTCTTAATAGACCTTATTGAAGACAAAAAAAATAAAACCAACACAATACTACATATTTCCACCTTAAATGACCTTCAAGACCTCAATTTTTAACAAGGTGTAGGTGCTCGTACACCGTACACCCCCACAAAGAAAAGACTCTTGTCACAAGATTTTATATGTATTCCATGTCTTGGAACTGCTCCATACATCCTCATGCCTACAATATCCTTCAATGGGTTCAAACATGGAGCTCCATTGATCTACTCTATCCTCTTGACTGTGTTCATGTTGAAATTTCCCTTCATGTTCATGTTCAAACCTAATGTCTACTTTCCTCTTATTCCTAGATCAAAATCTGATGTTCTCCCAGTCCTTATAGCTACAAACAAACAAGAGTTAGTAATATTTTTTTCTACCTTCTTCTTGGCTTCATCTACACACTTTTTTCCATCCAAATTTGGTTGCATACTTTGCCCTATCAACATTGCCATCAAAATTTTGTTCTTTTGTTCATACTGCCCTTTCCTCATTGTCATCAAACCCTTTACACTATCAGTACCATGCATCCTTGCATTAACAAACTTATCAACCCCTATACTTTTGGATCTCACATACCTTGCAACATTGTTCATGCTTATAGGACACACAATAGTCCCAACAGTAATTACATCCTGCTTCACCAACCTTCCCTCAAGCATTTCACTCTATTTTTCTTGTTTACCTTCAAACTTACTATCATTCCCCTTGACTGTAACAGATTTAGGTATGATTCATCTTCCACTTTTTATAAAAATAGACTCCTAAATGTCCTAGCATCATTTTTTTGTGCTTTTCCTACTACTCTAGCATCATTAACCTGCTCCATACCTAGAAACAACCATTCTTACTATCTTCAAGCTTCAAATGCTCCTTATTGCCAAAAATAACAACCTTCGACTTACCTTTGTCTCTTCCACTTCCTTGCAAAGGAGTTAGTTTAAAACTTTTTTCATCCTTCTTGATAGTATAGGTGTTTTCTCTACCATCATACATAGACCTTCTATCAAATTTCCGTGGTCTCCCCAATAGAAAATGGCAACAATCCATTGGTAGCACATCACATAAAACCCTATCCTTGTACTCCCCAATCTAAAAATCTACATATGCTTCTTCATTCACTACTAGAGTTTGACTATCATTTACCCAAGAGGCTTTGTATGGTGCTACATGAGGTATCTTCTCTAAATTTAACTTTTCTACCATCTCCCTAGACACCATGTTATCTTGAGAACTAGAATCAATAACAACTTGACACACTTTACCTTTGCATTTGCATGAAGTTCTAAATAGACTCCTTCTTTGGCTCATGTCTTCCTCCTTAGGTTCCTGCAACAAAGTCCTTCTTATCATAAGTGCTTCTCCCACCTTTGGGTATACAAGAGTACTTGAACCTTCACATTCTTCTTCTTGGATCAATTGTGTTCTTCTTTCACTCTTCCTATCACCACTTGATGTTGAACCTTGGTTTTGAGGACACTTGAAAGATGGGTGTCCATATTCATTGCATCTATAAGACCTACCTGAAAATTCATTGAAATCTCTCCTTTGCCTAAAGTTTGTCCTTCCACCTCTCCATCCTCCTCTTGCTTCAGGTTCTTGTTCTTTATTCTTATCAGCATCTTCAAGGTCTTCCTTGGTCTGCCTTGATGTTTAAGTTGTACCTCTGCCCCTAGAAATGTTGCATCTTCCTCTTGCTACCTTTTGTTGTCTCCTCTTGAGTTTTTCTTCTACCCTCATTGCCATTTGAAAGCATTGTTCAACTGATTTTGGTGCCAACAAACTAATTTCATCTTGAATGTTATACTTGAGACCATTCAAATATCTAGCTACCATTTCCTCCTCGTCTTCTTCATGCTTGGTTCTTATACTTAGCCTATAAAATTCTTCAGTATATGATTGCACATCTAGTTCCTTTTGTCTAATATTTTGTAACTTCTTAAGTAACTAAACATTATAATCACAAGGAAGGAATTTACCTTTTAGTTTGGTCTTCATCCTCTCTGAAGAAGTGATCTTGTTCTTTCCTTGTTTCTCCCTCTCCTCTTGCACAAAATTCCACCATAACAAAGCATGTCCCTTTAGTTTTGTTTTGGCCTTCTTCACCTTGTGTTCTTCATCAATATCTTCACTATCAAAATAGTTTTCCATGGCTCAAATCCAATCCAGGAGCTCTTCACTATCAATTTTTCCTCCATACATAGGCACATCCATTTTTCTTCACAACCTTCAAAAGTTTCATCATCCTTGCATCATCAAGATCCATCTCTTCTTCAATAGAAGTCTCTTCTTCTCCTTCAGTATCCCTTTCATCCAAATTTACTCTAGTCTTTGATTTCAATGCAACCATCTCTCTTCTCAAGGCTTCTATTTTCTTAGCCTACTCATCCATCTTTCTTGCAACTATGCTTCCTTTAGGAGGCATCTTCACAATCTTACCACTTCACCTGTCAACCTGCAAGAATCAACCAAAACACCAACAAAGATCTAACAATTGCGCTCTGATACCACTTTGATGCAATATAGGGTTTTCAAACCAACCAATATGCCAAACAAGTGGTTATCAATCAGCCTCCAAAGCAAAATCAAAATATTTCCTCCAAATTCAACTCTCAACTATGCCTTTCCTTATAGCATATGCAACCCGGTTTAAGGGATTTTTCAACCAAAACTTCCAAAACACTTCACAAACAAATTAGTGATCAAGATACCCTTTTCAAAGTTACACAACATATATGAAAATTAATATTGGTTCCTTAGGACCAAATCAAAGAACCAATAACACACCACCATCCTAGGCTAGTGAATTATCCCTCTTTTACAAAGAGAGTGCCCTTTAAAAACCTTATCTTCACACAATCACCTCAAACAGTCATTAGATATGTTTCAAAACAAAAAATTAATAAATTTCATGATTAGTTTGCACCTACAAGGTCCCATGAAACCCTCCATCTACCATGCATAAGCTTAGGGTTTATTGAAACTGGTATGCCCTGGGGTTCTCAATCCAAATAAATGCTTCACAAACCCTTCAATTTCCCTACATAAACTCACCAAAACATTATATGACCAATCCCTTTATTATTTTTCCTAAACCATACTTGGGTTCCTCATTTTCATGGAAAAATTACACTGCCCAACACTAGGGCATCACACCAACACCATATTTCTTCACTCCTTTAACCCCTAAAGCTTTGAAACATCTAAAATAACATCCTTCAAACCAATCCACTGAGAAACAGGACCAAACAGTAGGTGGATTGGTCAAAACATCATTTTGTTCCTCTCAAAAACCCTTAACTCAACAAAATAGGGCAGTCCCTGTGCTTTATTGATTTCTCACTCCACACAATGAATTAAGCCTCCAAATCAAATGAAAATGTGAGTAAAAACATACTAATCACAATCCTTGAAGTTATTAAACCATGCCATACCTGTACGGATCAGTACAGTCACAAGAAACTTAGGAAAAATAGTGAAAACAAGTTTTTAGGCGTAAGGACTCAATAGAAATCCTTCAAAATATGTTGAACAACCGTACAAATGCCATGGAGAGGCCTTTAAATAAAATTTGAATAAAAAACCAATGGTTAACCTTCCCCAACTGTCCCTTAACAACTTTTCAAACTCTAATGACTCTTCACATTCCAAGTTGACGACTTTTACAATTTTAAGACAACTTTAAAAATTAGTGTGCAACTTTTGCATTTTCAATAAAAAAAGACTCTCCAAGCCCTTTATTACATCAAAAATGGTCTTAATAGACCTTATTGAAGAAATAAAACTAAAACCAACACTATACTACCTATTGCCACCTTAAATGACCTTCAAGACCTTAATTTTCAACAAGGTGTAGGTGCTCCTAAACCAGAAGTCGATCAAATCTAAAATTCATATGAACCAAAATTCAAATTCAAAATTGAAAAAAAAATTATTTCACCACACCAAACAACCATCAATAAAATTCAAATAATCATGAAAACCTTCAAGTATTCACTTATTCTGCAGTGAGCGACAAAACTCATTGAGTTAACATCAAGGGGAGGCAGCAGCTTAGATTCTAGTGTACCTGTATCCATATTGTTTTAGGTTTTCCTCTCACACTTTTCCATTCGTGAGCTTTATATTGTTCTTCATTACGGCCATTACGGTTTTCCATTTGTAAGCTTTATATTGACCTTCATTACAACCATTACAGTCATAGGTTTTTATTTATGTTTCCCTAGGGTTTATATTGCAAATATTATAGTCATGGGTTTTTCTTTATCTTTCACTAGGGTTTATATTGAAAATATTGCAATAATAGGTTACCATTTAAAGCTTTCCCTAGGGTTTATTTTACAAATTTTATAGTCATGTGTTAGCATATGTCTTCCCTAGGGTTTATGGTGCAAACATTACAGTCACAATTTACCATTTTTGTTTCCCAAAGGTTTATATTGCAAATATTATAGTCATAGTTTACCATTTCGATTTCCCTAGGGTTTATACTGCAAATATTATAGTCATAGTTTACCATTTCTATTTCCCTAGGGTTTATATTGGAAATGTTACAATCATAGTTTAGCCTTTCTATTTCAATAGGGTTTATATTGCAAATATTACAGTCATAGTTTAGCATTTTTGTTTCATAGGCTCTACATTATCATTCAATCTAGTTATCATAGTCTCATAAGTTTTGCATTATCATTTATATGGTAAATATTAGTCATGGTTTACCATTTTTGTTTCATATGTTCCACGTTATCATTTACTTTGCTTCTCTTATTCTCATAGGTTTTGCATTATCATTCACTCTAGTTATCTTAGTCTCATAGCTTTTGGATTGTCATTCAATCTTGATATCTTATTCTCATAGGTTTTGCATTATCAGTCACTAAGGTTTCTATTTTTATTAGGTTTTTTTTTCATCTTTTTCATAGGTTTTGCTTCATCAATTCACACATATTTATGCATATCAATGAGTTCGTCTATTTCAAAATATGTGAGATTTGTTAAACTCTTATTGTTTTTCATTCGTAAGATTTCTATTGTGTCATAATTAAAATGTGAGTGTGGTTTGTTGTGCATGAGAATGTTAATGTTGTAAATGCTTAAGAGATATGATATGTTCTTAAACTCTATCTCCCTTGCATAGTTTGTAATTTTGTGCTTCTTACTCGTCTATTTCCTTATGTCGCCCACTCCAGAATAAATGTAACTCTCTAAAGTATTAGAATAGATGATCTGAATTGAAATGCAACAAACTAAAAATATAACACATACAAAAACTAAATAATATTCTATTCAAGCATCACTCTCTTCATACATATAAAGATAATTGTTCAAGCATTTGTGTTTCATAGTTTACCATTTATGTTTCATAGGTTCCACATTATCATCGACTTTGTTTATCTTATTCTCATATGTTCTACATTACAAACTAATTATTCTTCTCTTCAAGCATCACTGGTTTGATTGTACTTATTATGTGTAGATGGCCAAGGGTAATGCAATGGTGACCCGTAATGGGAACAAAAAAAAGAAAAGATCCATGACAAGGTTTCCCTCCAACAAACAAGGAGCTAGATTTCCCCCTGAAGTAGATCCTGTTGCACAAGTAGATGAGGTTTCTACTCCTCAAATACTGTAGATTGAGGTTACTACACCTCAAATACTGCATAAGGTAAAATAAATACAAAAGTTGTGGTTTTTGGATGACATGAAAAGGGTACTCTATGACGTTGAAGAGAATGGCATGTCGATAAGGGGGCTTCCAAAAAGTGGTCAATCCCAACAGCCACACTATCTAAATGGCTAGGGGGTCGAACAACAACTTCCAAGAAAGGTCCGCCAACAGTCCTCAGTGAAGAGGAAGAACATCTTATTGTGGAATGGTGCAAGAAAATTGTTGATATTGGTCATGGTCTTGAGATATTCAATCTTAAGTCTGAGGTTGCCCAAATATGTCAGAATAGGCCAAACCCTTTCACCAATGGGTTCCTAGGGAAGTCTTAGTGGACAGGCTTCAAGTACAGACATCCTGAACTTGCATTGCGAACCGTTGAAGGCCTAGACAAAGATAGGGAATTCAATATTGGAGATGATGTTGTAGCTTCATTCTACAAAACATTATTTGCATCATATGAAGCCATGCCATATGGTCCTGATCGCATATGGAATTGTGATGAAACTGGCATCAAAGCAGGAAAAAATAGGTCCATGAAGGTGCTCTCAAGAAAAGGTAGCAGGAATGTCTCTTATATTATCCCAAAGAGCCATGAATGGATAACCATTCTATATTGTTGAAATGTTGTCAGTCAAAGCATTCCAGGATTCTACTTGTTCAAGGAGAGTGTGAACATAGATAATTACATCATAGACTACAAACTAGGTGTGTGCATGGTAGCCCATCCCCATGCATGGATGACCAAAGATTTGTTCATAGATTGGTTGAACCACTTCAAAACCTTAGTTCCAAGTAGTGTCTCACCCACCAATAGGATCTTTCTGATCTTTGACGGCCATGGAAGCCATGTAGCACTCGAAACCATCCAAGAAGCAAGAGAAATTGGTGTAGATTTGTTAACATTGCCATCACATAGATCACATAAGCTACAACCATTAGATGTGAGTGTGTTTGCACCTTTTAAAGCTTACCTCAAATCAAAATGTATAGATTTTTTGTCAAGGTTTCCAAACATTGAAGTGAGGAGGATAGAACTTGCAATGTTAGGTAGCAAAGCAATGAAAAGAGCTTTGACAGTTGACAACATCAAAGTTGGGTTTAAAAGAACTAGTATATGGCCATTGAATCCTGATGCACTTGTCAACAACATGTGTCCCAATGAGACATTTGTGGTCAATGAGGATGATAACATGGTTGAAAAAATTCTCAGCCTTTCTGGACTTGGTCTATCAAGTGACGATGTCACAATATTGCATTCCACTCTTCTAGATAGACATTTGCAAACTACAATAGAAACATAACACTCATCTCATTGTTGTATTGTTGAATCAGTTGCACAAGTGGTGGTTAATGAACACACCCCTCCCATGGTGGACAACTCCATTGATCAATTCAGTGAAAGTTTAGATCTTCCATCACAATGAATCCAACCATCCTAGTTGGTTGAGGGAGCAATGAACTTGGGCATTGATTTGGAAGTCCCAAAAGAGTAGGATACCCTTACTTTACCATCACCACCACCAGAAATTGACCCTTCTCAAGTTGTGCATTATTATGCTCCTTCTTTCAATTTAGATTTACGAGGTAATGAAGATGTACCAGAGGGCTCACAGGTAGTGGAGGAGGTCATTGCAACACATTTGGATGGGACAGAAGAAACAAAAACAATTTCACACATTAGCAAGTTCCTCAAGATTCATATGCACATTGTTTGTCAAAAGAAATCCAAAGCTAGTGCAATTCGGATTAGTGGACAGTCTCAACTATTGACAACAGATGACTGCATGAGGCTGTTAATGGAGCAAGAGAAAAGGAAGAAAGAGGTTGAGGAGATAAAATCAAGAAAGAGACAACAAAACGAGGATAAAATGGTAGTAAAAATTATGGCAATGGAGTTGAAGGAGAATGCTAGAATTAAGAAGGAGATACTTTGAAAAGAAAAAGAGTAGCACAAATTACAATAGAAAAAGGATAGAGATGCAAAAAAGGAGCAAGAGAGGCTTTACAAGGAACATGAACAAAAGGAAAGAGAGATTGAGGAGGCACAAAGGGCTTTACAAAGAGAGAGGCAGTTAAGGAACCCTTCTAATTTGTTGTCTCAAAGTAATGGAGTCTTCCATGATATTCTCAACATTAATATCCCTCAGTTCTCCATAGCAATGAATTATTCAAGCCTCTCCCAATCTGAATTTAGGGGCACTCAATATCCATATCAATTTGGCACTCAAGATGTACAAATGTGTTCACCACTACCCCCAAGACATGTCACTTGCACCCAATTTACCACTCCAAGTCCCAATCAAGTATGCAACACCCCTTGTCGACTAGAAGGGGACGGGAATATGGTGAGTGTACCCCAACCAGCGAAGATCCATTTCCCCATAGTAGTAGCTAGATGCTACCTTTTTTTTGGTTTTCACATGCAATTCAAGTTTCATATAGTTTAGAAGTTTTGATATTTACAAATGCACCAAAATTGTGGACAGTTTTAATTTTATGATAAGTACAGATTGAGCGTTATTGTTTTGGATTGTGAAGTAATCCAATCAGATTCCAAAAAGTGTTGTATGTAATTAGCAATGTGTGTTACTATTTTGATTTGCAATGTATGCTTCTTCGTTGATAGTTTGAAATATATGATAATTACAGATGCATTGTTATTGTTTTGATTTGCAATGTATTATGATCATATTGCAATGTGTGTTCTATGTAATTTGAAATGTGTCACTATTTTGATTTATAATGTTTGCTTCTTCATTGAAATTTTTTCATTTTCTATTCCTTTTTTTATCTAATTTTCCACGTGGGAGGACAATATTTTTCCACGCATTTTAAAAATTAAAAAAGGACCCCTCGACTGATATGTAGGCACCTTAGGTGCCACTTCCTACGTGGCACAACATCCAAATTTGACAGCCTTGCCATATCTACTTCTCTCACTCCGCCACCATAAGAATTCACTGTGTCACATTTATCACTCGCCACCCCTTGCTATACTTCTCGACTATCATGTTTAATGAACGTCTCTTCTCCTTAGCTCCACGCCACCCCGCATATTTTTCTAGCCAACCTATACATATACATATATGTATGTATATACATATACGTATGTATATACATATACATATGTATATGTATATACATATACATATCTATATACATATGTATATGCATATGTATATACATATCTATATACATATACATATGTATATGTATGCATATGTATATACATATACATACATATTTTTTGAGCCAACCTACATTCAATGCTCCTAGTGCCTCGCTCTTCTCACCATCTTTACAACCTTTTATTCTAGCAAGTTCTCATGTTTTCTTCACTTACACGCCACTCTGTGCTCGGTTCATTCTCTGCAAGTTTCAAACCTTTACCACAACCTGCAATTCTTGTATTCCAGTTAAGAGATGGATAGACGCTGGTTGGTGAACGTTACAAGCAACTTCTTTCTATTGTTACATATACATACATATATGTATATATACGTATATGTGTATGTATATACATATGCATACACATACACATATACATATACATATCCATATACATATGCATAGACATACACATACACATATACATATACATATACAATTCAGTCATGCAACTATTGTATCTTTTTTAGGTGCCATTAATTAATTTGGGGGTGTTATCTTTTTTCATAGGTGTTGCTTCATCTTCAATTCAATCTAAATGAATGCATATCTATTTTTCTACTGTGATTTAATTCAGTCATGCAAATGAATGCATGTAAGAAATACTACATTTTTTCATTTTAGTAACAAATAATATCATTGGCTATTTTGATGCCATTCATAAACATGGGGTTTTTCTCTTTTTCATAGGTTCTACATGTAAGCAATTCTATATACATATGCACATCTATATACATATATGTATATGTATATATATATACATGTATACACAAATATACATAAATGTATACATATAAATATATATATACATATACACATACACATATACATATACATAACATTGTTTGTTGTTTCCGTGCCACAGATAAAATTGGGGGTGTTCTATTTTTCAAATGAATGCATGTAAGCAATTCTATATACATATGCACATCTATATACATATATGTATATGTATATATATACATGTATACACAAATATACATAAATGTATACATATAAATATATATACACATAAACATACACATATACATATACATATACATAACATTGTTTGTTGTTTATGTGCCATAGATAAAATTGGGGGTATTCTATTTTTCAAATGAATGCATATAATCAATGCTGCAATTTTTTATTTCAGTAACAAATAATAGTGTTGGTTGTTTTGATGCCATAGATAAATTTGGGGTTCTCTTATTCATAGGTTCTGCATGTAAGCAATTGTAGATACATATGCACATACATATACATATATCTATATGTATATGTATATGTATATGTATATGTATATGTATATGTATATGTATATGTATATGTATATATACATATCCATATAAATATACATACACATACACATACACATCGACATCCACATATACTTATACATAACACATACACATACAAATATACATATAGGTTATGCTTCATCAATTCAGTCAGCTAAGCAATAGAGGCATAAATATATTGTTGGTAAGAAAAATAATGCATGTAAGCAATTCTATATACATATATGTATGTGTATACATATATATTTACACATATACATATACATATACATTTATATACACATACACATAGGTTGTCTTTTTCATTGGTTTTGCTTCATCAATTCAGTCACGTAAATATGTATCTATATGCTATAGAAATATGTTTTGTTGTTCTTCAATTTAGTCATATAAATATGGTTGTTTTGTTAATGTAGACCGTAGAAAATTGGATGTGCACGTTTCGGCTCCTCTCCCCTATAGAGTCATGTCTATTGTTGCATTCAGTAACGAATTAGGGAGACTTGATTTTACGAACGCTCGTCTAATGGCAACCTATGTTGCACAGGTCCACAATTCCATTTGAATTGTGAAGTGTTGCATAGGTAACCATTGAAAGCCTTCACAAAACCAAGTCCCCTAAGTTATTAAAATACAAAGCTACAATAGTTGCATGATTGAATTGATGTAGCCAAACCTATTAAAAAGATAACACCCCCAAATGAATCAAAGCACCTAAAAAATAGAACACACTTGCAATTAATCAAAGGCACCTAAAATTGATAGAATTGTTGTAGGTCTGATTTGATGAAGAATAACCTATGCAAAAGAGAATCCCCACAAATTAATTGAATAGTAGACCTTGATGTTGGAACCATGAAAACAATTGTAACTTCCAACCATACAAATATTAAACACAATTTGCAGTGTCAAAGTTTGTGCAATTGTTACAAGATATAATGGTTTACGGAGACTTGATTTTCCCAAATCCTTTGTAATGGTAATCTATGTTGCACTTGTCCACAATTGGACCTTTCAATTATGAAGTGCTACATAGGAAACCAAGAAAGGCCTTAGGAAAACCAGGTCCCCTAAATACATGTTGTAACAAAGTTTTACTACTCACTATTGTTCTATGGTAATACATGTGATTACTTGAAGATTTTCATGACTATTTGAATTGGGAATTATTTGAATCTAATTGATGGTTGTTTGGTGAATCTGATTGATTTCAACCATTAATTATTTAGTTGATTAGTTTGGTGTATTTTTTTCAATTGTTTTTATAATTTTGTTTTTAATAATGGGTGCCTTACATCTTGTAAAAATGGAAGTAGATGGTAATTTGGATTTTTCCACGACTACGTGCGCACCCTACTTGGTGAGATGGGATAGACTCATGTTGATATGTGTTGTAGGTGTCATGATTGATGAGACAAGTGGATGCATTTGCTTGTTGGTTTGGTTATGCTACGATGGGAAACATGGTTGTAATGGGTTCTCCAGTCGGTCAAAGATGGGTGAGATGGGTTTGAATTGTGTTGACTTGGCACCTTGTTTACATTGTGTAGTTGTGATTAATGTGAAAGTGACGCTTGCATTGGTGTGGAAGGCTCTCAATCCGAGTTCACATGCACACCATATAAAGTAGAGGACACCCCCAAATTAATCAATGGCACCTAAGAAAATAATTGTTGCAAGTTTGAATTGATGAAGCATATACATACACATAGACATATCCATATACATAGACATAAGTAAATTAAACATGACTATAGAGAAGTATAGCAAGGGGCAGTGAGTGATAAATGCGACGCAGTGGAGTGTTGGGATGGCTAAGTGAGAGAAGTAGACGTGGCAAGGTAGTCCACTTAGGACCTCTTCACACATTTATACACATTTACATATACACATACACATTTACATATACACATACACATTTACATATACACATGCACATTTACACACACATTTACACATACACATTTACATATGCATATACATACACGCAGACATACACATATACATATACATACACATACACAAACACATACATATACACATACACAGAGACGTACACAAACACAGACACAGAAACAAAGACATACACATACACATACACATACACATACACATACACATACACATACACATACATTGTCATTATTGTGAAGAATAAATGAGAACTTGCTAGAATGAAAGGCTGTAAAGTTGACAAAGTGTGTGAGGCACTAGGAGCATTGAATGCAGGTTGGCTTGAAAAATATGCAGGATGTCTTTAAAGTAGTATATGTATATGTATAGGTATAGGTATAGGTATAGGTACATGTCTATGTATATGTATATACACATATACAAATACATATACATATACGTGTGTATTTACATATACATAAACATATGTATATGTCTATATATATAAAGAAGATGCAAAGACCTTAAGCATATACAAGTTGGATACACTTCATCATGTTTGGATGCCAGCATGTAATTTTTTTGTTTCAAAATAAATACAATTACATGTGCATTAAATATATTATATACATATACATATTTCTATGTATATGTCCATATATATGTCTATACATATGCATATACATATATATAAATGATTAAACATGTATTTAAAATCTGATATGTGTTGGATATCATCGTGCTTTTTTATGCAAGATTTTTTTTGTAACTTGTGGAGGACCGGCGTACGAGTGTGGGAAATTATTCATTGGTAGAATAGATGACTGAATTGATGAAGTGGAACTTACAAATAAGAGAAGACCCCAAAAATTATCTATGGTACCTAAAAAAGGTACAATATATGCATGATTGAATTGATGAAGTAGAACCTAACAAAAATAGAACACCCCCAATATATTTCCAAGGCACAAAGAGAAGCTACAATAATTGGATGACTAAATTGATGAAAAATAACATATGCAAAAGATAACACCCCCAAAATAATCAATGGCACCTAAAAAAAGATACAAACATTTGCATTACATATTTAATGAAGTAGCACATATGATAAGCCTAACACCCCCATATTTATCAATGACACCAAAAAAAGGCTACATAGTTGGTGAATGAATTGATGAAACAAAACCTATAAACAACATATCACCCAACAAATTCTAAATGGAACCCAAAACTGGTAGAATAGATGATGACTAACCATGATGAATTCAACCTTACAAAAAAGGTAACACCCCCAAAAATATCTACGACACCTAATCAAGTACAACTTATAAAAAAAAAAAACCCCCAAATATTTGTAATGCAAATAAAAAAAGGTCCAATAATTGCATGTCTAAATTGATGAATCGTAACCATTGTGAAACATAACACCCCCAAATTAATGAATGACACCTAAAGAAAATAGCATTAATGAATGAATGAAGCAACACCTTTGAAAAACCTAACACCCCCAATTTTATCAATGGCACCTACAAATGGTACCGAATAACATTAATCGAAACGTTAAAATTAACCCATGACTATAATGGCTGTAATAAAGAACAATATAAAGCTTAGGAATGGAAAATAGTAAGAGTTTAACAATTATCACATATGTATATGACTGAATTGATGGAGCATAACTCATAAAAAAATAACACCAACATATTTAACTATGACACAAAAACAACATACATTTTTAAAGTCACTAAATAGATGAAGCAAAGCCTAAAAAATGATTAACCCAAATTAATTTTTCTGGTTTATGAAATGGAGAACACATCCTAAGTGAATGATAATATATGGTAATATCAATGACACCTACAAATTTATTAACTATGCTTATGGTAATATATGGTAATATCAATGGCACCTACAAATGGTACTGAATAACATTAATCAAACAAATATCGAGCATATTATATTCAGTGCAGGTGAATGGTAGAACACAAATTAGGAGATTGTTAAATGATCAAGAATGTCCACCTAGGGACTGAGCCCTTGCTTTTGTGTCAAAGAAACAGGAACTGAAAAACTTTACATTAAAAAATTAGGTCTTTTAAAATTAAAATAAATAAATGAGACGTGAGATATTAATAGCCTAACCATTGTATTCTAAAGGAAAAGTCAATGTTAATTTGCTCAGATAGCAATCTTTGGTTCTAAAATTTAAAAATCTCACACTTAAGTAGTTATATTCTTTTTAATCTTTCTATGAGAGGTAGGAATACCAATACATCTATTAGGTTTTATGATTTGATAAAATATAAATCCATGAAAGAACATAATGTGTTAGATGTTAATAATATATATTTTTTCTCAAAATTGTTTCAAAAGATCCAAATTACTTTATCAATTATTCTATTGGATAATAGTTGGCAATGGTTGTATTAGCATGATATAAGCTATTGGATTCATAATTAACTATATAATTGATGTAATTTTTTTAAATCTATTTATTTTGACTATAAAATAGTTAATAATGTAGCTAATTATTTTTGAAGCTTTGGAATGGAAAACATTAAGAGTTTAACAATTATCACATATGTATATGATTGATTTGATGGAGCAAAACCCATAAAAAAATAACACCCACATATTTATATATGGCACAAAAACAATGTACATTTATAAAGTCACTGAATAGATGAAGCAAAACCTAAAAAAATATTAACCCACATTATTTTTTTGGTTTATGAAAGAGAGAACACAGCTTAAGGGAATGATAATGCAGAAACTATGAGAATATGATAAGAAGTCAATGATAATGTAGAACCTATGAGAAAACGATAACCAGAGTCAAAGATAATGCACAACCTATGAAAATATGATAAGCAGAGTCAATGATAATGTAGAACCTATGAGAATACGATAACCAAAGTCAATGATAATGTGGAACCTATGAGAAAGAATACGATAACCAAGGTATATGATAATGCAGAACCTATGAAACAGAGATGGTAAACTATGACTATAATATTTGCAAAATAAAGCCTAGGGAAACAGAAATGGTAAACTATGACTGTAATATTTGCAAAATAAACCCTAATGAAACAACCCTCGATTTTTCAATGGCACAGAAACAACCAAAAATATTATTATCTAGCCCATGCAAGAGAGTGATGCTTGAACAAAATATTAATTTCCAAAAATTTAGTGTGTTTATGAACACAAATTAGACAGTGTTCATAAACACTAAACTTCAACCCAAAAAAATGATTTCTGCAAGACCAAAACTCCAATAAAACAAAAAAAAATGCAAAGAAAACTCTAAAAAGAAAATAATGGCGAGCCTTAGTGAGCAAGCTCACCTAGGTCAAATGGCTCGATGTGGGTGGACAGCAGCCAAATCCCGAGCACGTAACACCATTCACGTAGCTTCACTTGCAAATAGCCATGAGAAAAAGGCCTATGTTTATGTTCAAAAATGTTGACACCAAGGTGACAAGTGGTGGTTGCCTTCATGGTGGCAAGGAACTTGTTCATGGTGGTGGCGAACCCGTTAGATGCTTGCATGGCAGAAGTGGATCCGTTGGTAACATTCACTAACTAGTGTCTACACTCCTACGTATCGGCTTCTACCCATATACCAACCAGAGTCTGAGCATCATAGGTTGTGGTAAAGGTTTGAAAGTTGCAGAGGACGAATTGAGCATGTAGTGGTGTGCAAGTGAAGAAAGAATGAGAACTTACTAGAATGAAAGGTTGTAAAGATGGCGAGAAGAGTGAGGCACTGGGAGCATTGAATTTAGGTTGGTTCAAAAAAAATGTGAGGTGGCATGGAGGTAAGGAGAAGTGGCATTCATTAAACATGACAGTCGAGAAGTATAGCAAGGGGCGGCGAGTGATAAATGCAATGCGGTGAATTTGTAGGGTGGTGGAGTGAGAGGAGTTGACGTGGAAAGGCTGTCAACTTTGGACGTCATGCCATGTAGGAAGTGACACCTGAGGTTCCTACATATCGGTCGAGGGGTCTTTTTTATATTTTTTAAACACATCAACAAATATCATCCTCCCACATGGAAAATTAAAAGGAAATTTTAAAAAATAATTTTATATTGTTTATTTGGTGTTTTCTTATAATGGGTATTTGCCAAAAAAAATTATTACCACATTCTTTTCCACCTTATCGGCACTAATGAAAACAATCTCCACATATTTTAATATTTTTTATCTTTTATTTTTTCATAATTTTTTATTTTAATATTATATTATTTTTTGGCCTTAATATTTTAATACCTCCTTTCTTTAAATTTTTCCCAATGGCTAACTTTACATTTTTCATCATTAGATTTTTTAATTTTTTCAAATTCCCCATTTTTTGCTTTTTATTCTTTCCATCTTCATCATTTTATTTTATTTTATTCTGTTTTATTTGCTTGAGTCTTCTTACTTCCACCTTCAATCATACCACCACATACAAGTGAATGGCAATCTTTTATAGCAATATTTTTCACAACATTTTCCCAAATATTCTAAATAAAAAAATTCGTCTACAAAAGGAGGGGTTCAATACCTTTGTAGATTTCATCAACATATTACCCTTTGTACTATTGATACCATTTGACATTCTCTCCTTCGATTATTGATGGACTTGTTGGATTAGGCATTACTCGCCATAGTCCATTTGAGGTCAACAGTGGAGGGGGCTCCATATGATGATCAATGACATTTTTTATCACATCTTCATTTTGTCTTGATTGCTTAGCAATGAACATATCCTCTGCCATCATTATGGCCTTAAGGTAAGATCCTTCCTCCTCTAGATATTCATCTAAGTTAGATTCATATTTGAACTCTTATATCTTTCTTTCATTCTCAGCTTCTTTGTTGATTTTGTAGGCCATCCTCTTCTTTCTCCTTCATAAGATGCATATAATTTCCAGTGGCCCCATACTCTCCTCCACAGTGTAGGTATTTCAAATAGAGTATTTGTCAAATATTTGTGGATTCTCAGTACTATAATTCCTTCTACTGGTTCCTTGATCAATCTCTCTTCTCCAATTTTTTGGTCTCCTCCTTTTGCCCAATATTTTCTACTGCAAATTATTTCCTAGTTATTACGTAGTCCTACTCTTCCGTGGCTCTATTTTTGCTTATTGTTTAGTCCTCCTTTGCTGTGTAGCCTAACATGTTTACTTCAATATATGCTTCCTTTCTTTCTTTGATCTATAATTAGAGTTTACAAAATTAACTTGTAAACTAAATCTAATTACAGTAATTTCCCGATCTAATACAAAATTGTGTGATTATGCTTTTTAACTGTTGAAATTACAAAATAAGTAATTAGAAATTCAAATACTAAATTTAAACTAGACAGAAAATTGAGACAGAAGAGAGAAGAATGAGACAAAGAAATAGAAGGATCACAACGCGCAGATTGATAATGGAGTTCATCCAATGTGGACTATGTCTCTGGGTCCGCTTCTCAATGTTGGGACCGCTTTATTGATATCGCCAAGCAAAATTATGCTTTGTTACAATACCCAAGCTCCAAGAACCTGCAACAATCTCTCCACAATTTCTCACTCTTTTACAATTTTTGGTGTACAAACACACCTTGTAAATTCTCCTCCAAAGAATTATTTCTCCCAAAATGAATTTGAATAATTCTCCCTGTTACAATTCTCTCCAAGAAAATTCTCGTATGAAATTCTCCACTCAATAATTTTTCAATGTCCCTTTACAAAAATCACCCGTTTATATACACATTTATTTGCTAATATGGCTTTAACCATATTATTTTGCAAATATTGCATATCTCCCGTATACAAGTAAAAATTCCAACCATTTCCCCCTTTTACAATAAAAATCACTAATATTCCGTTAGTATAACAAATTAATCTTTCAAAAATAAATCCCCCTTTGGCTTTTATAATTCCAAGCCATACAATTAAAAGACGAACCCCTTTTAACTATGGGCCGTTATAATTTTGGACTTACATTATAATCTTTAAAAATATCTTTTAAAATCCCCTTAATAATCTCCTTGGATAATCTTTAAAATAAATCCGTTAAATATGAGAAAGGTGGTTAATTTGTTGAAATGCAAGTTTATGGGATTTTTTTCCTCTCCTTGTTTTATGGGCAAGGGAAGAGGATTTTAAGGGATAAAATCCCACCAAATCCTCCTTGAAATCATAAAAATCTTTTAATTTTTAAACCATACGTGTTATCTTTTAACAATATCGTTTAATCCATATTCCTTTTTCCACCATGTATGCGCCAACTCACCACTCCTGCCACGTCACCACCTGCCACGTCAGCTTGCTGATGTCATCAAAGTCAACTAGAGTCAAAATTTTGACCAACCTTTGACCAGCCGTAACTTTCACATATGAGCTCCATTTTTGAAACTGAATATAGTTCTAGAATTAGTGCGACGAGCACTACAACTTGGCATCATTTTTGTTTCATTTTGAGACAATCAATTTTTTGCATTTTTGAACCCTTGATTTGCCTTTTTGACCAAACCTTTGACTGAGCATAACTTCTACATATAGACTCCTTTTGAGCCCATTAAAGTTGTGTCGGGATCATATCAGCGAGCTCTACGCATTGATGCTTCTTTAGATGAATTCTGAGATTGTGAAATTTTTAGGTATTTTGGATCCACCTGGATCATTCTTGGTGGTTTTATCTTTGATTCATTAATGGAGTCTTGTAGTAGGGTCTCGTCTAAATTTTCAAGTTTAATTAATCCATTATGGAAAAACTTCAAGATTTTAAATGGTTTGATCCAACTTACCTTGAATTTACCATGCTTGATTTCATTGCAACCATTATATTTTAAAACTAACTATCCAAGTTGGAATTTCATTTGACAAAGATGCTTGTCATGTGAGTACTTCCTTCTTTTATGTATCGCCTCCATGGCTCATTATGCTAATACTCTTCATTTTTATAATTTTTTGAGTTGGAATAACTATTCCTTAAAACTAGCAGTGTCACCAAGTTTGTTCTCTACTGCTATCCTTAGACTCGGTATGATAATATTCAATTGGTACTATTACTTCTTGGTCATACATTAAGTAGAATAATTTTTGCCCCATCATATCCTTATATCATACAATATGCCCATAATAAAAAAATCAAATTTTCTTCCTACTCTACTTCTTCAACTCCACGTGATTTGTGGATGACGAATACCAACACCTTGTTGGTCGATTATGCTTGTCCATTTTCCCTCAAGTAGCATAAACTTGATAGGTTGTGGAAGATTCAAAATTTTGTCATCATGACCCAAATGACATGGTTGACAAATTGCTCGCCATGATCACTTATGATCTATATGGGTATTCTATATTGTGTGACAAACTAATCATATATAAATCTTACTATGTTGATCATCATATTATCTAGGAGTGCTCTGGCCTCTACCTATTTTATCAAATATTCTATGGCTACCACAATTTATCAACATTAGTTTAATTGGTTGACTTTAAGTGGACCGATGAAATCTAGTTCCCATCTTTCAAAGAGCTTGTGTGGTTGTGAGGGGAATAGAGGCATATAATCTCTCTTGAGAGGTTTGTTGACCCTCTAGCTTGTATCGCATCCTACTATCCACCCTTGAGCATTTTTATGTATAATTGGCCACCATAACCTTGACAAGAGGAATTTCTGAGCTGTAGCATCTAGTTCGATGTGCCCTTTAGCAAGACCTTCATGTGCTTCCTTGAGTACTCATAGATTTTATTCCTGGATAACACATCATCTCAACACATGGTCAAACCCTATTTAATGTAACAAAAAATTGATAAGATGAAAGGCTTTACTCTTTAGTCTTAGCTTTCATCCCTGCCCTAGTGGCATCTTCTTCAAAAGGGTGGATTTGGATGGATATTCTACCATATTCTTGTAACATGGCAATAGTTCGGCAATCTCAAACAAGTGAGCATAAGGGAAATCTTCATTCACTCCCTCAAGTGGTTCACTAGACTAAATTATTGACAACTAGTCAGCAATGACATGGCTCTTTCTTGACCAAATAATTGTGAAAGTAATTTCTTATAACATTAAAATCCACCTATTTACCCATCCTTGGATGACAGGCTTATTCACCAGGTACATTAGAGGTCGATGATCCACATAAAAGGTGAATGGTGTTTCTAATAGATAGTGTTTGAACTTATGAATTGAGTACACCATCCCCCATGCTTCTCGTTCTATTGTATTATAATTATTTTCTACTTTTGATAGTAATCGACTAGAAAAGAATATCGGTTGGTCCAATCCCTAGGGTCCTACTTGAGAAAATGTTGCTCCAATTACATAGTTTGATCCATCCACTTGAATGTGGAAATCCTTACTCTAATTTGGCTATGCAAGGATTTGTGACCTTATTAATTATAGCTTTAGTTCTTTGAATTCCTTCTCCTAATCATTAAACCGTATGAATGGTTGGCCTTTCCTTTTTAGTATGTCCAATGGGTAATATATCTGAGCATTTTTTTTTGAATCACCTATAATAGTCATTGTGCCCAAGGAATGGCTTTACTCCTGTGATGTTTTTTGGAGCTTCCATATATACAATTATCCTTGTTTTTAGGGGTCTATCTTGAGTTTTACTTTACAAACAATGTCACCAAACTTTTTTTTTGATAGGTAAATCTAGGAATAACCTATAGTCAATCAATTTCATTAATAATCCAAAGGTTGAAATTCATTCAAGATTTGGAAAATAATTTAGAGCTACAATACAGCCCATGCTACTCATTCAACCCTCAACCACACCATCTCCAAGTGACCACCTATCAACAACAACATAAAATACTACTAAGTAAAAACTCCAACCCACCCCTTAACCTCTCATGTAACCCACTAGGTAAAAACACTATGCCAACTTCAAAGACCGAGCAAACAAATATGAGCCAAGGGAAAAAAAAGAGAAGAAGGAAGTATCTAGCCCCCACCCATGGATCAACAGGCTGCCATAATCACCATCTCCCAAGCACCATATGAGCCTTTCACTCTCTAGGGTATAGAGACAAACCTACAACTTCAACTGAGCACAGATCAAGAGTGAGGTTTCTTAGATCTTAGAACACCATTATGCCTTGTTCATATTTATTATTAACCACCCAATTAGCTAAAAATTTTGCAACAACATTACCACTTTTGTAAATGTGTGACTTTGAAATCTTGGAATTCCTCCAACCTCTTCCTAATGAACTGAATAATTTTATTTATCCTCTACACTTGAGAGTGTCCATTAGCTATTACATTCATAATAATCAGTGAATCACCTTCTAGATGAAATTTTTGAACTAAGAAGGTTTTAGCCAAAGTTACAACCAGTAATGCAGCCTATGCTCTTGCTTCGTTGCTAGTACCATCTTGCAATTTCTAAGCGCCTAAGGTCAACATGTTTCCACACACATCCCTCAAGAAACATCCAACACCAAACGGACCCAGATCCCTCTTTTTTTCCCCATCAAAGTTGATTTCAACCCACCCCTCTTAAAGGCTTTTCCCACTCCACCTGTATCATCTCGACTGACTTTAGATTACTTTCTGAACAACCCCTTTTTGAAGGGAGTTGAAGCATTGTCCATTCATTCATACGCTTATTATTTGCTTGGATAAAAGGGTACTTACTAGGGTTCTGATTTGCTACAACCACATTGACAACCTCTACTATGGACACCTCCAATTTTGCTAAAAAAGTATCAAAACTCATCTGCTTGTCTTGAAAAATCCTTTGATTTCTTTCTTTCCAGATTTCCCATATTACAATTGTTGGGTTAATTTTCCAAATACATGAGAAGGTTGATTTTATGACTTTATTTCTCCAACCTTAGAACAATTCCTTGATCGATTGGGGGCATGGACTTTTCCAATTTAGTTTCTTCATTAAGTGCATCCAAAAACTACAAGAAAACCTATAGTGGAGCAGCAAATGATCTAGTGTTTCTTAGTTATCCTTGTATAGAACACACTGGTGTGGACCAAGGAATCCTAATTTCTTTAACCTCTCTCCTAACAATATTCTCCCGTGTAAATCCAACCATGCAAATGAACCTACCTTAGGCAAGCCATATTTTTTCCAACACAACTCAGTAGGTCACCCTTCAACCAAACAAACATCTTCCAAAATATTGTACACTATCTTAACACTATATTCACTACTCTTAGAATCACACCACACCAATTCACCCCTTGTGCCTGTTCACACAACTTGCCTCTTCTTTAAAATACTTATCAATCCGACTTTTTGATTTGTTGTTAGATTCAACTCCTCCATTGATTTCCAACACCATTCTTCACACCTGCCAACATTCTTTTTGCACATGAAATCCTGCACTTTTGAACCCCATTTTTCCTCTGTCTCCTGCCTAATTAAATATATGCCTTCCAAATCTTTTAACACTGGGAAACCTTCCTAGGAGTCATCCCAAAAGTTAGCCATATCCCCAACACCCACTTGCCAAGACAAATGCTCTGTAATTACCAACCTACACAAAAGCATAAAATTCCAAATGGCAGACCCTCTTGGGGGGTTTTGAATCATGAGAATTCTTTCCTTTTCCAAATTATCTAAATACTTTCATTGCAAAATTTGGGCCCATTCATGCTCTAGCTTCTTGCACATGATCCAAATGACCTTTGCACCCAACGTTCAGAAGGCTCCACCTCCGTAATCCCGCAACCCTAGTGCTTTAGGTTGAAAAACTTTATCCCAAGCCAATAGTGGGATTTTATCCTGTTCTTAACTACCATTCCCAAAAAAAATCTCATTTTTTGTTATATCATCACGATTATCTTTGATGGTAATTTGAGGCATTGCATTGAATAAATTGGAAAAGCTAAAATGAAAAACCTTAACATGAGAATCTGACCTACTGAAGAGAGCCACTTACTTTTCCAAATTTCCATTCTACTCTTGCATCTCTCTACTAACAGATTCCAAATATTAGCTCAATATGCACCAGCAAAGAGGGGGATTCTCATAAACTTACCCAGTAACTTTCCTATCTTGATGCCCAGAACTCTTGCAATGTCTTTTTGTTTATCTAGCCTTGTATTAAAAAATATTATTTTTGATATATGCCAATTTACTTGCTAACCCTAAGCTAAACAACACTTTTCAAGAGTATCTTTCATTATTTGTGCCTCCCATAACAAAGATTCCCCCATCAAAAGAGTATCATCAACAAATTGTTGATGCATAACCGCTTCCACACCTCTTGCCACTCCAATCCCTTTCCACTTTCCTTCCACCCTTTCCTTACTAATATTTCTACCCAACACCTCAGCCATGATTATAAAAAGAAAAGGACATAAAGGATCTCCTTGCCTTAGGCCATTCTTAGGCACAAAAAAACCTAGAGGGCTTCCATTAACTAACATAGAATAACATGGGGTTTCAATACAACTTCTCACCCACTCCACCCATTATGAGCTAAAACCAAATTTTCCTAAAAAATTCGGCAAAAAAGATCTATTCACCTAATCATACACCTTCTTTAAGTCAAGATTGATCATCATTCTATCCATTTTTGCCTTCCTCACTCAATGAATAGCTTCATGCACTATTATGATTCCTTCCACTATTGAACAGTGTGGCACAAAACTACTTTGCTCCTCTGAAATAATACAGTGCAACATGTTTTTTAACTAATTAGCCATCAATTTTGAAATTAATTTATATACCGTATTGCAAAGAGAGATCAAGCAAAAATCCTCAAAAGATTGAAAATGTTTCTTCTTTGGAATAACAGAAATTAGTGTATTATTTGAGTCTCTAAGAATGTAAGAGTGCACTCTCGATTCTTCCACCACTTCCCACAAGTCTGAGCAAATAATCTTCCAAAAATATTTGTAAAAGCTCATTAGGAAACCATCAGTCCCAAGAGCCTTATCTCTACCCAATTGGAAAATTACAGTTTTAACTTCCTCCAAAGACACCGCCTTAGATAGAGATTCATTTTGCTACTCTATTAACACCTTTGGGATCACACTTAATATTTCTTCTATAGCTTCAACTCTATACTGACCACCCGTTGAGAGGAGGTCATGGAAATACCTAACTACCTCACTTTTAATAGCATCCTAATCTGAAAGAACATGACCTTCCATATTTTTAATGACTAAAATTTTATTTCTATTGTGCCTAGCCTTCATTAAACTATGAAAGTACTTGGTATTTTGATCACCCTCCTTCAACCAAAACTCCCTCAAATTTTTCCTCCAAAACACCTCCTCTCAAGCTAACAATTCAACATATGACATATTCAAAGCTTGTTCCTAGATGAAATAAGATTCTTGCATACCAGAGTCGATAACCTTTAATGCAACAATGCCATATCCCTTTCAATTTGGTTCTTCACATCAAATATTTTTTATAATGAACTTGACACATTTATTTTATTAAAAATGTTGTAAATGTTTTAAAATAAATGTCTTATGAAGATAAAAGGAAAAGGAAATGTGAGATTTTAACAATACAAATGATGAGAAAAATAAAAATGAAAGTAGAAAGACTAAGTCATTGGGTGCCAAATAGAAATAACGAGGTTTTCATCTACCCATGTTGTAGCAAAATTTTACGGTTTATATTATGCTATGATGAGAAGCTTCAATCAAGTTGCAGGATTTTTAGGGGACTTTAATGTCATGTTGCAGATTTTTTGGTTGTTGTTTTAGCATGGAAATTGTTGTTGCTTCCTTGTAGCAAGGTAAACCCACGTTGTAGCTTGAAGGAGGTCAAGGAGAAGTTTCCCCATGTTGCAAAAGCATTGGAATTTTTTGTGTCACATTGCAGATATTCTAGGGGTTTGTTGAAGTTTAATCCACATTTCTAGATTTCATTGCCCTTGGCTTTT
>VDFB02373365.1:199566976-199647823 GCA_007258455.2 Sequoia sempervirens
AAGATGGACATAGGCTATACCTTGCAAGAACAACACAACGGAGGTAGTGATCAAGTTCCTCACCGAATGCATTACAACTAGGTTTGGGGTACCCTTCGCTTTGGTATGTGACAATAGTTCTGCTTTCTCTTCTACTAAGTTTATTTCATGGGCTTATGATTACAAAACTATTTTAAAGTATTCTTCAAACTATTACCCACAAGGCAATGGAGTTGCAGAATCAACCAATAAGAATCTCTTAGGGGTAATTAAGAAACTGTTAGAAAATAATCCAAGAGACTGGCATACCCAACTGAGATTTGCATTATGGGCAGATAGAACTAGGATCAAGGCTGCTTTAGACACCTCACCATTCAAGCTAGTGTATGGGCAAGAGCATGTGTTCCCTATCCACCTCCAAATACCTATCTTTGAGTTCATGAATAAATTCTACTCTAGTGATGATAGGATAGAAGTAAGATTAGCTGCCTTGTTGAAATTAGAAGAGCAAAGAGATACCGCCTTGCAACAATTCTTTAGGCACTAGGCTGTTGTCAAACGTTGGTTTGACAAAAGAGCCAAAATCAAAGCTTTTAGGATATCAGACCTTGTGTTGTTATGGGATAAAGCTAGTGAAAAGAAGGGCAGTCTCCAAAAATTTGATAAGCTCTGGCTAGGTCCTTATCAGATTGCTGAGATCCTAGGAGAAAATTCTTTCCAATTGAGTAGTTTAACTGGAGAACCTGTTCCATTGCCTATCAATGGACAATTTCTTAAACACTATTTTGAGTCATGAAGTTGGTACTTTTTTCGGATGATGCATCTGTGTAAATAGTTTCTGCTTGTAAATAATTTATGTGTGTAAATAACTCTGTTCTTTATGTGAATAATCTGCTACTTTTTGTGTAAGTAATTTTCATTTTTGTTTGTAAATAATTCATTGTTTGTTTGTTTGTCCTTTCTTTCTATCTTTCATTTTCTTTGATTCTTTTGTTTTTGTCTTGTTTGTTCTTTGGGGTTTCTCTATCATTTCCATCTTTAAATAGTGGGTTGTTATTTGAGGCATATTATGGTTATTAGGAGAGAAGTGGTTTAGGAATTTTCAGGTTTGCTGATTGGGTGATTTTGTTCTAAACTTTTGCTTTATGCCCATTGTCAACAAGAGTTGTGGAAAGTATTGAAAACAAGGTACAAAGTAAATAACCTTCATTAGCTCCCTCTGAATCTGTCACAAATCATCAAGATCATCTCCTCTTGTAATGGTATATTTATCCTAGGATGATAGTGTTGTAATATTTGAGTGAAAAATATGATCTCCCAAGTGTTTTTATGAGGTCCACAGTAGTTTTCAACCCAGAACATATGTTAAACATCTGACATATTGAAAAAAAAATTGATTGAATGAAATATTTGAAACTCTATGAGAAAACAAAGAAAAGAGAACTATTTAAAGAGAAAAGACTCAATATGAATGGGTGATTCTAGTATCTCTATCAGGGCTATGAATGCTTGGCTGGCAGTAGAGCGATGCTGTGAGAAAACTAGAGGTATCTTCGTCGGGGCTATGAATTCCTGATTGGAAATGGAGCAATGCCTAGGATATCATTGCACAACAGCTAAAGGGAATCAACTCATGTAGCTCAAATCTTGCACATTGTTCTGAAAGATGAAGAAAACTTTAAAGGTGATGCACAATCAACACATAAATTTAGGAGTAGCTATTGACTTACATTTGAGATTCCAGCTCAACCTTGCTTGCTAAAACTGACCCAACTAGAGTTGTGATGTTCATAAACTAGGAGTTCTGGGCAGCTGAATCCTTCAACTTCTTGAAAATGGTTAAACCATTTTCCCAGCCGAGTCGCCATTTGTTATGCCTTGCATAACCACCCCATTTTATTCTAGAAAAAAATGGGTCCCCCTTTTTGTTTTCTTTTTGTCTTCTTTGGTTATTTGCTTTGACCTTTTGGGTTCTTTTGTTTTCCTCTTAATTTTGTCTTTTGTTCCATTTGATTTTGGTTCTGTCTCAGTTTGAGTTGGTTTTCTTCTTGCTAAGAACCAATGAAATAATCATGAACAATAATGTATTTTATATGCTCCAAGGACTGACTGAGGCATTTTTTTTGTAGGATTGAATCACTCATTTGGAAATCTCTCTCAAGGAAGTCAGCTTTAAAGCATGCTTCAGTCCCATTCAACATAAAATTCCTCAGGAAAAAGTCGTTGAGACCCTCCTGTTGTCTGGCCGACTGGTAATTAGATTCTATTCATTTGAAATCTGAGGAGTTGTCGAGACATTTCGGTCGCTATGACCTCTCAGCGACTAAGTGGAGTCTCCCCAAATTAAAGCATGCCTTCGCCAAAACGAGGAGGCTTCAGCATAAAGTCTCGACGAAAGGGAAGGTCTCCCCGATAGAAGGAGTCTTACTGAAAGTTTGTGCTCAGCGAATAATTTTTTCCTTCGGCAGGAGGTCTGGTCGATTAGCATGCGTCTCTCCGAAGGGTGTGCCTTCGGTGTAACATACTGAGCTCGCGATGATGTCCTATCGATATGGAAAGTCTCACTAATAGGGAGGATGTCACTATAACTCTTGTGTCGGCAAAAGATCTCACTAATCCTACAAAGTCTCACCGAAATATAATGAGCTCGGGGAGAATTAATGAATTTGGTGAAAGGTCCTGCTGATACAGTAAGGTCTCGATGAAAGGGGTATGCCTTCGGCATAGTGTATCATTGACCCTGTGATGTCAGGACGACTTGCTATGAGGTCTCGACAGGAGGGATTTGCATCGGGATGAATTATCGGCGAAGGGAGTCGGTCTCTCCAAAATGAAATAAGATCACCAAAAGGTTGGTGCTTTCGTCATGAAGTTTGGTCGAATGGTAAAGGGGTCTCGCTGAAGGTTCTCCCTTTGGTGTGAGGTCTAGCCGAAGGGGTGATTTCTTGGCGACAGAGGGTAACATCGGCAAAAGATTTGGGATTGCTATGAAGTCTCAACGACCAAAGGAAGGTCTCCCCAACATAAGATGAGCCCACCGAAAGACCTTGAACTCGGCACAAGGTCTCCCCGAGTTGAAGAAGTCTTGCCAAAGTAGAAGAAGGATCTCGCCGAGAGGGAAGTGACTTCGGCAAAAGTTTCACCGATAGGGTGAACTCTTGCTGAAATGAAATGGCATCGGCAAAGGGAGGTTTCATCGCTATGAGGTCTCAGCGACTAAGATGATTTCACACCGACAAGTTGTGCTTTTGGGGAGAAAGGTGTATTCGCCATGAAGTCTCACCGACCCAATAGGGTCTTTCCAATACAGAATGAGCTCGGGGAGAACAATTGGCTTCGCTTTAAGATCATGCCTACTAGTGGTGGTCTTGCCAACATGTTTTCTCCCTTCGGTGTAATGGAATGCACTCGATGAAAGGTCTCGCCAACCCAAAGATCTCTCGGTGACAAGGCATGAGTTCAGGGTAAGGTATCCCTAAAACGAAGAAGTCTCCCCGAGATGGAGTGTGCTCATCGAGAGAAGAGGGGCTCAATATAAGGTCTTCCCGACCGCTTTATCTCTTGTCGAAAACGATGAATTTTCCAATGAAAGGGATATCTGTATAACCAAGGGGAGCTCAAAATGACATTTTTCTGATTGAGAGGTCTTGTCAAAATGAAAAGTAGCTCGAGCTTGGATAACAAAAATGAACTTGGGGAAGCTCCGAGCAGATGATTAGGGCTCGGGGAGATATCTTCTCGAGTGCGATGGTCTCACCGAGATGGAGAGACTTTGGGGTGGCGTCTTTCCGACCCTCTAATGTCTTTCCAATAGGTTTTTGTGGCATCAATATGACTTTTGTAGCTCTCCAAAAGGCCTCGTCGACTATCATATGTCATGTTGATGGCTGCTGTGAGCTATAATCACATTAGGGAGACACGATTAGTGTCTCACCAACATGCAATTCCATTCAAGTGACCTTTGACCACCTAAAATTCTTGTGTGGCATATGTCTAACCAATCAGGAGGAGCTAAAAAGGCAGACCGGCGAAAATTTGACTAATTGACTACCACCTTGAAGAAGATCAACAGGATGCAAACGACATGGACTCCTTCTGAGATCAAATGGCAATGGATCGGCTTAGGTGATGATGTTCAGACCTAAAGGGAGGCCCGATGATGCTTCCAGAAGATGGTCAACGTGTAGAAAGGTTTGGAACATGAAGGAGGCTGAAGGAAAGAAGCAACCATGACTCATAGGGACAGTTGTATGGACCACTAGCAGGGGCGGATCGGTATTAATGGAAAAATGCTTTAGAGCATTCAAGGCAGTCCTTCGAAGGATTTGAAAGATAGACACGGATACCAGGAGTAAATGTTGCATCTACAAAAGATCTGAAGGCTTCTCATGAGGTCAAGCCATCACCGACATGGACAATAGGGCTTCACATTGAATGCAGCATTAACTCTCTTCATAAAGATCTGAGAGCCGACCCTCCTGAAAGTAGATATTTTGGTAAACCCTAAGACAGGGGACAACACATTATTTTTGGTACATTCTGTATATATGGAATTCTTGCCTCTTTGTAAAGGGTTAGAAAGAATGTTAGAAAAAAAAAAGTTAGAAAAATTAGTTAGTAGAAATAGAGGAGACAGAGCTGTATCCTGATTCTTTGTAATAGGAGCTTCTTTTGCCTTCTTAGTTAGGAGTTAGATTCAGCAAAATCCTGTAATGTATCTTTCTAGTTTTATTAATATAGATGGAAATAATTTGGAGTCATGGATTTTCTGTACACTGGTGATTGTGCCAGATTTGTAAATATTGCTTATCTGTTTCACTAATAGTAGAAGCGACCAGATTAAAATCTACTTCAGATTGTGTTTCAGAATGTTGTTTATCTTGGTTTAATCATTTGATTTGAGAAGCTTTCAAGGATTGAAGTCTTATTTTATGTTTTGTTTAAATGGTAACTTGAAATTTGTTAAAATCAGCACTGTGAATGAATGAAACTGTGTGTCAATCACAAGTTAACTTTGTTCTACAATTTTAGTCAGGAATCCCTTGAAAGGTGACAAGTCTGGTTAAGTTGGATTAATTAACATTATTTTCTATTCCAAAGCTTTGATCTATCTTTTCATGTTTCTTTAAAAACCCTGGTTAGAGTAAATTTAAGTTTATGTTTGACCTCAGAATAATCCAAAAGCTCAACACCAGCAGGCCCCTTGAACATTATAGTTCACATCAACCACTAAGTGAAATCAGCACAGTTGAGAACCAACTACAAAGACCTTGGGATCTAAGACATCCATGTGTTGTCTTTCTCTTTTAGGAGAAACAGAGTAGCAATATTTTGTTTAACTGTTGTTGTGTAATTTTCACCGTCAACACAAACCTAATAAAAACATAAATGAACAATGATGTGTACACTTCCCAACACGAAGATGACACATGGACACCTCAACACACTTCAATATTCATGAGACTTTATCTTATACTTCTTTAGATACGACCGCAACAAAATAATATACTCAATACACTGAATACCTTTCACCAAATCATTTGAACCATGCAAACCTGCATTGGAATATAGAAACATGACTTCCAGATTACCAGACTTCAACCTTCTTTTCCAAAACACAGAGAATACCATCATAAGACAAATCCTAGATCCACAAGATCTGAAATGAACTAGCGAAGGACTGGGGAACAGAAAATTTCTCCCGATCCATACAAGATCAATTCAATCAGTGGAAGACACATACCAATGGACACAACTTTCACATACAATATCATCAGAAGTTGAAACTCAGAATATATCACCATCAGATCGCCATCAACAAACTTGTAGAACCGCACAAGCATAGGATCAACATAGGAGAAATGCGAAGCACATACTGTAGCACAATTTGAACACATTTGTCACTCTAACTTCTCTTCTTTATTAATTTTCTCAAAAAAACTTGGAAACTCATCAACACAACTCATCTACAACCAAATAAGATAGCTCCATGTACTCACAACATCTCAACTATACATGTACAATCTGCAACATACTAAATAGTGTTGACATCAATGACAACATCAATGACAACACCACCAGACTAGCCTATATTTGCAAGAAAGTCTTCCCCACTTTTCCAAGAGTACCTATGTGTAGATAACATCGAGTAGAAGACTCATAACATGTTGTATCATATAAAATTCCTTAGGCTTCAGGAATAAGAACTCTCATATCGTCTCAGACAATACACTAGCCCAATTATAAACCCTCCCTATACTTAACCCAACCATAATTTCAATCATCCATACAATAATGTTTGATGCTTTGCTAGCTCTAGTTAGTCAACAGTTGATCAAATCTAAAGTGCACTTCCATTCAGGAATGGCAAGGAATTTTTTATGAGACCTTTATTACCCACACTCTAAATGTTGTCCTTCTCTTATTGGGTAAGATTTGAGTGTCACACTCTCTATAAGAATGACTCTTTATGCTAGTATGAAATTTTTATAAAGGGTTTACTTGTCCCGTAGAAGGTATCCAAAACATTGGTAATATCCATAGTTTTAAAAGAAATCATCACTTGGAAACCTTTGTAATCAATAATCAACTTGTGAGAGTGTCAATTATAGTGCAATATCTTTCTTCATAGGTAAGGCTTGAAGTCTTGTGAGTTGAAAATGGAAGTCGGGTGACCTTGTCTACTTGTGTGTGCTAAAGTGCTACTTTTAGTATGTGGTCCTCCTGTGTTATTTTCCACCATGTTTGACACTCACTATCATCTAGGCTCTCCTAGGTGATTGTATTAGTTGTGATGGTGTCATTATTTTTTCCATTGGTAGCTTTTACCAATACATTGTAAGGTTTGAAAGGTGTTGTCTTCTTTCCTTTACTACTATTGGAAGCCATGGATTGAAAATGTATTAATTATAATGCACAATTGAACTTATTTAAATAGTACCTCTCCAAGTAGTTGCAATAAAGGACTAGCAATTTTATCAATGAATTATGTAGGTCTCTGTAAACTAGAGGAAACCATCATACTATCCGACCACATTGTCTCTACCTGTAACTGTCGATTGTGAGAAGTTGTGGTATTATGAGTCTTTTTCCTTGCCAAAAGGGGTTTGACCATGCAACAAAGGAGTGCACAATCATATTATACAAAAGGACAAGTCTCCTACACTATAACTATGAACTTTCCATATGACAAGGAAGATTTGCACACTGCACTAAGATTGCCAATCGATCAAAGAAAGATGTATGTTGTGAAGATGCCTTGAGCTTATAGAAGGGATGAGGAATGAATTTTGTATTTATTCTATGTTTGTTGGATGATTTGTAATAATGAAGGATGAAGTTATATGTCATACAAGGGAGTATTGAAAAGTGAGTCATATTATGAGAAAAAAATCCTACATGAATACCCCTACTCACTGCATGCTACACATTTTGGAATGTCATACGATACAATTGTTGAGTTGTATGGTGATAGCTCGTACGATGCTCACCTTGTTTAATTGTATGGTGATTCTAGACAATACACTCTACTTGCTCCTACATAGTATGTTGGAACCTTGTATTTGTCATCGTCTCATGAGTTCTTGGAGTTGTATGATCACCTTTTTCCGTACTCTATAACCCTGTATTGTATGCTTTATTTTTTGTTGTTCACCTTTTTCTCTATCTTCTAAAGGCCATACAAAATTTATTAAAGGATTTTGTAGGGGAGAGGAGCTGATACGTAGGCGGGGGCCATAACATGTGATGGGACATGCGCTCATTGGGGCCCACACCTATACATCGGTCCTCCACAACTTAACAAAAAAATATTCCATATATAGGCACGATGACATCAAACATAAATCAGATTTAAAATGCACACTTAATAATATTCATTTGAAAACAAAACAAGTACATGTTGGAAGAAAAACATGATGAAGTGTATCCAACTTGTATCTAACATATAAAAAGTAGCATTCTGACATGGAAATTAAATAGCCCAAACATTAAGACATGCACCCTTCCCCGTAAACTGGTAAACCCAACTGTTGCACCAATGCAGGCGTCAATTTCACATTAATCACAACTACATAACATAAACAAGGTGCCAAGTAAACAACATTCAAACCCATCCGACCCATCTTTGATCGACTAGCGAACCCATTACAACCATGTTTCCCAATGTAGCATAACCAAACCAACACACAAATGCATTCGCCTGTTGCTTCAACCATGAGACCTATAACACGTATTAGCATCAATTTGTCCCATCTCACCAAGTAATGCATGCACACATTGGAGCCAAAGAAAAATATCCGACCTGCATCCATTTAACAGTCTTGTAAGGCCATCATTATTAAAAAAAAAAACAATGGAAACAATTTCAAACAATCTACCAAACCAATCAACTCAAGAATTAATGGCCGAAATTGATTTAGTATAGGGGTTTTCAAACCAACCAATATTCCAAACAAGTGGTTATCAATTAGTTTCCAAAGAAAAATCAAAATATTTCCTCTAAATTTTACTCTCAACTTGTCTTTCCTTGTAGCATATGCAACCTAGTTTAAGGGATTTTTCAACCAAAGCTTCCAAAACACTTCACAAAAAAATTAGTGATCAAGATACCCTTTTCAAAGTTACACAACATATATGAAAAGAAATATCGGTTCCTTTGGACCAAATCTGAGAACCAATAACACACCACTATCCTAGGCTAGTGAATTAGCCCTCTTTTACAAATAGAGTGCCCTTTAAACACCTGTTCTTCACAATAACCTCAAAAATTCATTAAATATGTTTCAAAACAACAAATTTCATGATTAGCTTGCACCTACAAGGTCCTTTCCACGCTGCCCCATGAAACCCTCCATCTACATGCATAAGCTTAGGGTTTATTGAAACCAGTATTCCCTGGGGTTCTGAGGAAAAATCAATGCTTCCAACACCCTTCAATGTCCCTAAAAAACTCACCAAAACATTATATGACCAGTCCCTTTAGTATTTTTCCTACACCATACTTGGGTTCCTCATTTTCATGGAAAAATTACACTGCCCAGCACTAGAGCATCACACCAACACCATATTTCTTCACTCCTTTAACCCTTAAATCTTTGAAACATCTAAACTAAAATCCTACAAACTATTCCACTGAGCAAAAAGACCAAACAATAGGTGGATTGGTCAAAACATCATTTTGTTCCTCTCAAAACCCTTAACTCAACAAAACAAGGTAGTCCCTGTGTTTTATTGATTTCTCACTCCACACAATGAATTAGCCTCCAAATAAAATTAAAATGTGATTAAAAAAATACTACTTAAAATCCCTAAAGTTATTAAGCCATGCTAGACCTGTACAGATTAGTATAGTCACAAGAAACTCACAAAAAACAGTGAAAACATGTTTTTAGGCGTAGGAAATCAATAGAAATTCTTCAAAATCTATTGAAAAACCATAAAAATTCCATGGAGAGGCCTTTAAATACACTTTGAATCAAAAAACAATGGTTAACCTTCCCCAAATATCCCTTAGCAACTTTTCAAACTCTAATGACTTCACATTCCAAGTTGACAACTTTTACAATTTTAAGACAACTTTTACAATTATTGTGCAACTTTTGCATTTTCAACAAAAATGACTCTCCAAGCCCTTTATTACATCAAAAATGGTCTTAATAGACCTTATTGAAGACAAAAAAAATAAATCCAACACAATACTACATATTTCCACCTTAAATGACCTTCAAGACCTCAATTTTTAACAAGGTGTAGGTGCTCGTACACCGTACACCCCCACAAAGAAAAGACTCTTGTCACAAGATTTTATATGTATTCCATGTCTTGGCACTGCTCCATACATCCTCATGCCTACAATATCCTTCAATGGGTTCAAACATGGAGCTCCATTGATCTACTCTATCCTCTTGACTGTGTTCATGTTGAAATTTCCCTTCATGTTCATGTTCAAACCTAATGTCTACTTTCCTCTTATTCTTGGATCAAAATATGATGTTCTCCCAGTCCTTATAGCTACAAACAAACAAGAGTTAGTAATATTTTGTTCTACCTTCTTCTTGGCATCATCTACACACTTTTTTCCATCCAAATTTGGTTGCATACTTTTCCCTATCAACATTGCCATCAAAATTTTGTTCTTTTGTTCATACTACCCTTTCCTCATTGTCATCAAACCCTTTACACTATCAGTACCATGCATCCTTGCATTAACAAACTTATCAGCCCCTATACTTTTGGATCTCACATACCTTGCAACATTGTTCATGCTTATAGGACACACAATAGTCCCAACAGTAATTACATCCTGCTTCACCAACCTTCCCTCAAGCATTTCACTCTATTTTTCTTTTTTACCTTCAAACTTACTATCATTCCCCTTGACTGTAACAGATTTAGGTATGAGGTCATCTTCCACTTTTTATAAAAATAGACTCCTAAATGTCCTAGCATCATTTTTTTGTGCTTTTCCTACTACTCTAGCATCATTAACCTGCTCCATACCTAGAAACAACCATTCTTACTATCTTCAAGCTTCAAATGCTCCTTATTGCCAAAAATAACAACCTTCGACTTACCTTTGTCTCTTCCACTTCCTTGCAAAGGAGTTAGTTTAAAACTTTTTTCATCCTTCTTGATAGTATAGGTGTTTTCTCTACCATCATACATAGACCTTCTATCAAATTTCCGTGGTCTCCCCAATAGAAAATGGCAACAATCCATTGGTAGCACATCACATAAAACCCTATCCTTGTACTCCCCAATCTAAAAATCTACATATGCTTCTTCATTCACTACTAGAGTTTGACTATCATTTACCCAAGAGGCTTTGTATGGTGCTACATGAGGTATCTTCTCTAAATTTAACTTTTCTACCATCTCCCTAGACACCATGTTATCTTGAGAACTAGAATCAATAACAACTTGACACACTTTACCTTTTCATTTGCATGAAGTTCTAAATAGACTCCTTCTTTGGCTCATGTCTTCCTCCTTAGGTGCCTGCAACAAAGTCCTTCTTATCATAAGTGCTTCTCCCACCTTTGGGTATGCAGGAGTACTTGAACCTTCACATTCTTCTTCTTGGATCAATTGTGTTCTTCTTTCACTCTTCCTATCACCACTTGATGTTGAACCTTGGTTTTGAGGACACTTGAAAGATGGGTGTCCATATTCATTGCATCTATAAGACCTACCTGAAAATTCATTGAAATCTCTCCTTTGCCTAAAGTTTGTCCTTCCACCTCTCCATCCTCCTCTTGCTTCAGGTTCTTGTTCTTTATTCTTATCAGCATCTTCAAGGTCTTCCTTGGTCTGCCTTGATGTTTAAGTTGTACCTCTGCCCCTAGAAATGTTGCATCTTCCTCTTGCTACCTTTTGTTGTCTCCTCTTGAGTTTTTCTTCTACCCTCATTGCCATTTGAAAGCATTGTTCAACTGATTTTGGTGCCAACAAACTAATTTCATCTTGAATGTTATACTTGAGACCATTCAAATATCTAGCTACCATTTCCTCCTCGTCTTCTTCATGCTTGGTTCTTATACTTAGCCTATAAAATTCTTCAGTATATGATTGCACATCTAGTTCCTTTTGTCTAATATTTTGTAACTTCTTAAGTAACTAAACATTATAATCACAAGGAAGGAATTTACCTTTTAGTTTGGTCTTCATCCTCTCTGAAGAAGTGATCTTGTTCTTTCCTTGTTTCTCCCTCTCCTCTTGCACAAAATTCCACCATAACAAAGCATGTCCCTTTAGTTTTGTTTTGGCCTTCTTCACCTTGTGTTCTTCATCAATATCTTCACTATCAAAATAGTTTTCCATGGCTCAAATCCAATCCAGGAGCTCTTCACTATCAATTTTTCCTCCATACATAGGCACATCCATTTTTCTTCACAATCTTCAAAAGTTTCATCATCCTTGCATCATCAAGATCCATCTCTTCTTCTCCTTCAGTATCACTTTCATCCAAATTTACTCTAGTCTTTGATTTCAATGCAACCATCTCTCTTCTCAAGGATTCTATTTTCTTAGCCTACTCATCCATCTTTCTTGCAACTATGCTTCCTTTAGGAGGCATCTTCACAATCTTACCACTTCACCTGTCAACCTGCAAGAATCAACCAAAACACCAACAAAGATCTAACAATTGCGCTCTGATACCACTTTGATGCAATATAGGGTTGTCAAACCAACCAATATGCCAAACAAGTGGTTGTCAATCAACCTCCAAAGCAAAATCAAAATATTTCCTCCAAATTCAACTCTCAACTATGCCTTTCCTTATAGCATATGCAACCCGGTTTAAGGGATTTTTCAACCAAAACTTCCAAAACACTTCACAAAAAAATCAGTGATCAAGATACCCTTTTCAGAGTTACACAACATATATGAAAATTAATATTGGTTCCTTAGGACCAAATCAAAGAACCAATAACACACCACCATCCTAGGCTAGTGAATTATCCCTCTTTTACAAAGAGAGTGCCCTTTAAAAACATTATCTTCACACAATCACCTCAAACAGTCATTAGATATGTTTCAAAACAAAAAATTAATAAGTTTCATGATTAGTTTGCACCTACAAGGTCCTTACCACATTGTCCCATGAAACCCTCCATCTACCATGCATAAGCTTAGGGTTTATTGAAACTGGTATGCCTTGGGGTTCTCAATCCAAATCAATGCTTCCAAAACCCTTCAATTTCCCTACACAAACTCACCAAAACATTATATGACCAATCCCTTTATTATTTTTCCTAAACCATACTTGGGTTCCTCATTTTCATGGAAAAATTACACTACCCAACACTAGGGCATCACACCAACACCATATTTCTTCACTCCTTTAACCCCTAAAGCTTTGAAACATCTAAAATAACATCCTTCAAACCAATCCACTAAGAAACAAGACCAAACAGTAGGTGGATTGGTCAAAACATCATTTTGTTCCTCTCAAAAACCCTTAACTCAGCAAAATAGGGCAGTCCTTGTGCTTTATTGATTTCTCACTCCACACAATGAATTAAGCCTCCAAATCAAATGAAAATGTGAGTAAAATCATACTAATCAAAATCCTTGAAGTTATTAAACCATGACATACCTGTACGGATCAGTACAGTCACAAGAAACTTAGGAAAAACAGTGAAAACAAGTTTTTAGGCGTAAGGACTCAATAGAAATCCTTCAAAATATGTTGAACAACCGTACAAATGCCATGGAGAGGCCTTTAAATAAAATTTGAATCAAAACCAATGGTTAACCTTCCCCAACTATCCCTTAACAACTTTTCAAACGCTAATGACTCTTCACATTCCAAGTTGACGACTTTTACAATTTTAAGACAACTTTTAAAATTATTGTGCAACTTTTGCATTTTCAATAAAAAAAGACTCTCCAAGCCCTTTATTACATCAAAAATGGTTTTAATAGACCTTATTGAAGAAAAAAAAACTAAAACCAACACTATACTACCTATTACCACCTTAAATGACCTTCAAGACCTTAATTTTCAACAAGGTGTAGGTGCTCCTAAACCAGAAGTCAATCAAATCTCAAATTCATATGACCTAAAATTCAAATTCAAAATAGGACAAAAATTTATTTCACCACACCAAACAACCATCAATCAAATTCAAATAATCATGAAAACCTTCAAGTATTCACTTATTCTGCAGTGAGTGAAAAAACTCATTGAGTTAACATCAAGGGGAGGCAGCAGCTTAGATTCCAGTGTACCTGTATCCATATTGTTTTAGGTTTTCCTCTCACACTTTTCCACTCGTGAAATTTATATTGTTCTTCATTACAGCCATTACGGTTTTCCATTTGTAAGCTTTATATTGACCTTCATTACAACCATTACAGTCATAGGATTTTATTTATGTTTCCCTAGGGTTTATATTGCAAATATTATATTCATGGGTTTTTCTTTATCTTTCACTAGGGTTTATATTGAAAATATTGCAATAATAGGTTACCATTTAAAGCTTTCCCTAGGGTTTATTTTACAATTTTATATTCATGCATTAGCATATGTCTTCCCTAGGGTTTATGGTGCAAACATTACAGTCACAATTTACCATTTCTGTTTCCCAAAGGTATATATTGCAAATATTACAGTCATAGTTTACCATTTCGATTTCCCTAGGGTTTATGGTGCAAACATTACAGTCACAATTTACCATTTCGATTTCCCTAGGGTTTATACTACAAATATTATAGTCATAGTTTACCATTTCTATTTCCCTAGGGTTTATATTGGAAATGTTACAATCATAGTTTAGCCTTTCTATTTCAATAGGATTTATATTGCAAATATTACAGTCATAGTTTAGCATTTTTGTTTCATAGGCTCTACATTATCATTCACTCTGGTTATCAGAGTCTCATAGGTTTTGCATTATCATTTATATGGTAAATATTAGTCATGGTTTACCATTTTTGTTTCACATGTTCCACATTATCATTTACTCTGCTTATCTTATTCTCATAGGTTTTGCATTATCATTCACTCTAGTTATCTTAGTCTCATAGCTTCTGGATTGTCATTCAATCTTGATATCTTATTCTCATAGGTTCTGCATTATCAATCACTAAGGTTTCTATTTTTATTAGGTTTTTTTTTCATCTTTTTCATAGGTTTTGCTTCATCAATTCACACATATTTATGCATATCAATGAGTTCGTCTATTTCAAAATATGTGAGATTTGTTAAACTCTTATTGTTTTTCATTCGTAAGATTTCTATTGTGTCATAATTAAAATGTGAGTGTGGTTTTCACTTTGTTGTGCATGAGAACGTTAATGTTGTAAATGCTTAAGAGATATGATATGTTCTTAAACTCTATCTCCCTTGCATAGTTTGTAATTTTGTGCTTCTTACTCATCTATTTCCTTATGTCGCCCACTCCAGAATAAATGTAACTCTCTAAACTATTAGAATAGATGATCTGAATTGAAATGCAACAAACTAAAAATATAACACATATAAAGATAATTGTTCAAGCATTTGTGTTTCATAGTTTACCATTTATGTTTCATAGGTTCCACATTATCATCGACTCTGTTTATCTTATTCTCATATGTTCTACATTACAAACTAATTATTCTTCTCTTCAAGAATCACTAGTTTGATTATACTTATTATGTGTAGATGGCCAAGGGTAATGCAACGGTGACCTATAATGGGAACAAAAAAAAGAAAAGATCCATGACAAGGTTTCCCTCCAACAAACAAGGAGCTAGATTTCCCCCTGAAGTAGATCCTGTTGCACAAGTAGATGAGGTTTCTACTCCTCAAATACTATAGATTGAGGTTACTACACCTCAAATACCGCATAAGGTAAAATAAATACAAAAGTTGTGGTTTTTAGATGACATGAAAAGGGTACTCTATGACGTTGAAGAGAATGACATGTCAATAAGGGGGCTTCCAAAAAGTGGTCAATCCCAACAGCCACACTATCTAAATGGCTAGGGGGTCGAACAACAACTTCCAAGAAAGGTCTGCCAACAGTCCTTAGTGAAGAGGAAGAACATCTTATTGTGGAATGGTGCAAGCAAATGGTTGATATTGGTCATGGTCTTGAGATATTCAATCTTAAGTCTGAGGTTGCCCAAATATGTCAGAATAGGCCAAACCCTTTCACCAATGGGTTCCCAGGGAAGTCCTAGTGGACAGGCTTCAAGTACAGACATCCTGAACTTGCATTGCGAACCGTTGAAGGCCTAGACAAAGATAGGGAATTCAATATTGGAGATGATGTTGTAGCTTCATTCTAAAAAACATTATTTGCATCATACGAAGCCATGCCATATGGTCCAGATCGCATATGGAATTGTGATGAAACTGGCATCAAAGTAGGAAAAAATAGGTCCATGAAGGTGCTCTCAAGAAAAGGTAGCAGGAATGTCTCTTATATTATCCCAAAGAGCCATGAATGGATAACCATTCTATATTGTTGAAATGTTGTCAGTCAAAGCATTCCAGGATTCTACTTGTTCAAGGGGAGTGCGAACATAGATAATTACATCATAGACTGCGAACCAGGTGTGTGCATGGTAGCCCATCCCCATGCATGGATGACCAAAGAGTTGTTCATAGATTGGTTGAACCACTTCAAAACCTTAGTTCCAGGTAGTGTCTCACCCACCAATAGGATCTTTCTGATCTTTGACGGCCATGGAAGCCATGTAGCACTCGAAACCATCCAAGAAGCAAGAGAAATTGGTGTAGATTTGTTAACATTGCCATCACATAGATCACATAAGCTACAACCATTAGATGTGAGTGTGTTTGCACCTTTTAAAGCTTACCTCAAATCAGAATGTACAGATTTTTTGTCAAGGTTTCCAAACATTGAAGTGAGGAGGATAGAACTTGCAATGTTAGGTAGCAAAGCAATGAAAAGAGCTTTGACAGTTGACAACATCAAAGTTGGGTTTAAAAGAACTAGTATATGGCCGCTGAATCCTGATGTACTTGTCAACAACATGTGTCCCAGTGAGACATTTGTGGTCAATGAGGATGCTAACGTGGTTGAAAACATTCTCAGCCTTTCTGGACTTGGTCTATCAAGTGATGATGTCACAGTATTGCATTCCACTCTTCTAGATAGACATTTGCAAATTGCAATAGAAACATAACACTCATCTCATTGTTGTATTGTTGAATCAGTTGCACAAGTGGTGGTTAATGAACACACCCCTCCCATGGTGGACAACTCCATTGATCAATTCAGTGAAAGTTTAGATCTTCCATCACAACGAATCCAACCATCCTAGTTGGTTGAGGGAGCAATGAACTTGGGCATTGATTTGGAAGTCCCAAAAGAGTAGGATGCCCTTACTTTACCATCACCACCACCAGAAATTGACCCTTCTCAAGTTGCACATTATTATGCTCCTTTCAATTTAGATTTACGAGGTAATGAAGATGTACCAGAGGGCTCATAGGTAGTGGAGGAGGTCATTGCAACACATTTAGATGGGACGGAAGAAACAAAAACAATTTCACACATTAGCAAGTTCCTCAAGATTCCTATGCACATTGTTTGTCAAAAGAAATCCAAAGCTGGTGCAATTCGGATTAGTAGACAGTCTCAACTATTGACAACAGATGATTGCATGAGGCTGTTAATGGAGCAAGAGAAAAGGAAGAAAGAGGTTGAGGAGATAAAATCAAGAAAGAGACAACAAAATGAGGATAAAAGGGCAGTAAAAATTATGGCAGTGGAGTTGAAGGAGAATGCCAGAATTGAGGAGATACTTTGAAAAGAAAAAGAGCAGCACAAATTACAATAGAAAAAGGATAGAGATGCAAAAAAGGAGCAAGAGAGGCCTTACAAGGAACATGAACAAAAGAAAAGAGAAATTGAGGAGGCACGAAGGGCTTTACAGAGAGAGAGGCAGTTAAGGGACCCTTCTAATTTGTTGTCTCAAAGTAATGGAGTCTTCCATGATATTCTCAACATTAATATCCCTCAGTTCTCCATAGCAATGAATTATTCAAGCCTCTCCCAATCTGAATTTAGGGGCACTCAATATCCATATCAATTTGGCACTCAAGATGTACAAATGTGTTCACCACTACCCCCAAGACATGTCACTTGCACCCAATTTACCACTCCAAGTCCCAATCAAGTATGCAACACCCCTTGTCGACTAGAAGGGGACGGGAATATGGTGAGTGGTACCCCAACCAGCCAAGATCCATTTCCCCATAGTAGTAGCTAGATGCTACCTTTTTTTTTGTTTTCACATGCAATTCAAGTTTCATATAGTTTAGAAGTTTTGATATTTACAAATGCACCAAAATTGTGGACAGTTTTAATTTTATGATAAGTACAGATTGAGCGTTATTGTTTTGGATTGTGAAGTAATCCGATCAGATTCCAAAAAGTGTTGTATGTAATTAGCAATGTGTGTTACTATTTTGATTTGCAATGTATGCTTCTTCGTTGATAGTTTTAAATATATGATAATTACAGATGCATCATTATTGTTTTGATTTGCAATGTATTATGATCATATTGCAATGTGTGTTCCATGTAATTTGCAATGTGTCACTATTTTGATTTGTAATGTTTGCTTCTTCATTGACATTTTTTCATTTTCTATTCCTTTTTTTATCTAATTTTCCACGTGGGAGGACGATATTTTTCCACGCATTTTAAAAATAAAAAAAGGACCCCTCGACTAATACGTAGGCACCTTAGGTGCCACTTCCTACGTGGCACAACATCCAAATTTGACAGCCTTGCCACATCTACTTCTCTCACTCGGCCACCATAAGAATTCACTGTGTCACATTTATCACTCGCCACCCCTTGCTATACTTCTCGACTATCATGTTTAATGAACGTCTCTTCTCCTTAGCTCCACACCACCCCGCATATTTTTCTAGCCAACCTATACATATACATATATGTATGTATATACATATACGTATGTATATACATATACATATGTATATGTATATACATATACATATCTATATACATATGTATATGCATATGTATATACATATCTATATACATATACATATGTATATGTATACATATGTATATACATATACATACATATTTTTTGAGCCAACCTACATTCAATGCTCCTAGTGCCTCGCTCTTCTCACCATATTTACAACCTTTTATTCTAGCAAGTTCTCATGTTTTCTTCACTTACATGCCACTCTGTGCTCGGTTCATTCTCTGCAAGTTTCAAACCTTTACCACAACTTGCAATGCTTGTATTTCAGTTAAGAGATGGATAGACGCTTGTTGGTGAACGTTACAAGCAACTTCTTTCTATTGTTACATATACATACATATATGTATATATATGTATATGTGTATGTATATACATATGCATACACATACACATATACATATACATATACATATACATATACATATACATATACATATACATATACATATACATATACATATGCATAGACATACACATACACATATACATATACATATACAATTCAGTCATGCAACTATTGTATTTTTTTTAGGTGCCATTAATTAATTTGGGGGTGTTATCTTTTTTCATAGGTGTTGCTTCATCTTCAATTCAATCTAAATGAATGCATATCTATTTTTCTACTGTGATTTAATTCAGTCATGCAAATGAATGCATGTAAGAAATACTACATTTTTTCATTTCAGTAACAAATAATATCGTTGGCTATTTTGATGCCATTCATAAACATGGGGTTTTTCTCTTTTTCATAGGTTCTACATGTAAGCAATTCTATATACATATGCACATCTATATACATATATGTATATGTATATATATATACATGTATACACAAATATACATAAATGTATACATATAAATATATATATACATATACACATACACATATACATATACATAACATTGTTTGTTGTTTCCGTGCCACAGAGAAAATTGGGGGTGTTTTATTTTTCAAATGAATGCATGTAAGCAATTCTATATACATATGCACATCTATATACATATATGTATATGTATATATATACATGTATACACAAACATACATAAATGTATACATATAAATATATATACACATAAACATACACATATACATATACATATACATAACATTGTTTGTTGTTTATGTGCCATAGATAAAATTGGGGGTATTCTATTTTTCAAATGAATGCATATAATCAATGCTGCAATTTTTTATTTCAGTAACAAATAATAGTGTTGGTTGTTTTGATGCCATAGATAAATTTGGGGTTCTCTTATTCATAGGTTCTGCATGTAAGCAATTGTAGATACATATGCACATACATATACATATATCTATATGTATATGTATTTGTATATGTATATGTATATGTATATGTATATGTATATGTATATGTATATATACATATACATATACATATACATATACATACACATACACATACACATTGACATCCACATATACTTATACATAACGAATACACATACAAATATACATATAGGTTATGCTTCATCAATTCAGTCAGCTAAGCAATAGAGGCATAAATATATTGTTGGTAAGAAAAATAATGCATGTAAGCAATTCTATATACATATATGTATGTGTATACATATATATTTACACATATACATATACATATACATTTATATACACATACACATAGGTTGTCTTTTTCATTGGTTTTGCTTCATCAATTCAGTCACGTAAATATGTATCTATATGCTATAGAAATATGTTTTGTTGTTCTTCAATTTAGTCATATAAATATGGTTGTTTTATTAATGTAGACCGTAGAAAATTGGACGTGCACGTTTCGGCTCCTCTCCCCTATAGAGTCATGTCTATTGTTGCATTCAGTAACGAATTAGGGAGACTTGATTTTACGAACGCTCGTCTAATGGCAACCTATGTTGCACAGGTCCACAATTCCATTTGAATTGTGAAGTGTTGCATAGGTAACCATTGAAAGCCTTCACAAAACCAAGTCCCCTAAGTTATTAAAATACAAAGCTACAATAGTTGCATGATTGAATTGATGTAGCCAAACCTATTAAAAAGATAACACCCCCAAATGAATCAAAGCACCTAAAAAATAGAACACACTTGCAATTAATCAAAGGCACCTAAAATTGATAGAATTGTTGTAGGTCTGATTTGATGAAGAATAACCTATGCAAAAGAGAATCCCCACAAATTAATTGAATAGTAGACCTTGATGTTGGAACCATGAAAACAATTGTAACTTCCAACCATACAAATATTAAACACAATTTGCAGTGTCAAAGTTTGTGCAATTGTTACAAGATATAATGGTTTAGGGAGACTTGATTTTCCCAAAGCCTTTGTAATGGTAATCTATGTTGCACTTGTCCACAATTGGACCTTTCAATTATGAAGTGCTACATAGGAAACCAAGAAAGGCCTTAGGAAAACCAGGTCCCCTAAATACATGTTGTAACAAAGTTTTACTACTCACTATTGTTCTATGGTAATACATGTGATTACTTGAAGATTTTCATGACTATTTGAATTGGGAATTATTTGAATCTAATTGATGGTTGTTTGGTGAATCTGATTGATTTCAACCATTAATTCTTCAGTTGATTAGTTTGGTGTATTTTTTTCAATTGTTTTTATAATTTTTTTTTTAATAATGGGTGCCTTACATCTTGTAAAAATGGAAGTAGATGGTAATTTGGAGTTTTCCACGACTACGTGCGCACCCTACTTGGTGAGATGGGATAGAATCATGCTGATATGTGTTGTAGGTGTCATGATTGATGAGACAAGTGGATGCATTTGCTTGTTGGTTTGGTTATGCTACGATGGGAAACATGGTTGTAATGGGTTCTCCAGTCGGTCAAAGATGGGTGAGATGGGTTTGAATTGTGTTGACTTGGCACCTTGTTTACATTGTGTAGTTGTGATTAATGTGAAAGTGACACTTGCATTGGTGTGGAAGGCTCTCAATCTGAGTTCACATGCACACCATATAAAGTAGAGGACACCCCCAAATTAATCAATGGCACCTAAGAAAATAATTGTTGCAAGTTTGAATTGATGAAGCATATACATACACATAGACATATCCATATACATAGACGTAAGTGAATTAAACACGACTGTAGAGAAGTATAGCAAGGGGCAGTGAGTGATAAATGCGACGCAGTGGAGTGTTGGGATGGCTGAGTGAGAGAAGTAGATGTGGCAAGGTAGTCCACTTAGGAACTCTTCACACATTTATACACATTTACATATACACATACACATTTACATATACACATGCACATTTACACACACATTTACACATACACATTTACATATGCATATACATACACGCAAACATACACATATACATATACATACACATACACAAACACATACATATACACATACATAGAGACGTACATAGACACAAACACAGACACAAAGACATACACATACACATACACATACACATACACATACACATACACATACATTGTCATTATTGTGAAGAATAAATGAGAACTTGCTAGAATGAAAGGCTGTAAAGTTGACAAAGTGTGTGAGGCACTAGGAGCATTGAATGCAGGTTGGCTTGAAAAATATGCAGGATGTCTTGAAAGTAGTATATGTATATGTATATGTATATGTATATGTATAGGTATAGGTATAGGTACATGTCTATGTATATGTATATACACATATACAAATACATATACATATATGCATGTATTTACATATACATAAACATGTGTATATGTCTATATATATAAAGAAGATGCAAAGACCTTAAGCATATACAAGTTGGATACACTTCATCATGTTTGGCTGCCAGCATGTAATTTTTTTGTTTCAAAATAAATACAATTACATGTGCATTAAATATCTTATATACATATACATATGTCTATGTATATGTCCATATATATGTCTATACATATGCATATACATATATATAAATGATTAAACATGTATTTAAAATCCGATATGTGTTTGATATCATCGTGCTTTTTTATGCAAGATTTTTTTTGTAACTTGTGGAGGACCGGCGTACTAATGTGGGAAATTATTCATTGGTAGAATAGATGACTGAATTGATGAAGTGGAACTTACAAACAAGAGAAGACCCCAAAAATTATCTATGGTACATAAAAAAGGTACAATATATGCATGATTAAATTGATGAAGTAGAACCTAACAAAAATAGAACACCCCCAATATATTTCCAAGGCACAAAGAGAAGCTACAATAATTGGATGACTAAATTGATGAAAAATAACATATGCAAAAGATAACACCCCCAAAATAATCAATGGAACCTAAAAAAAGATACAAACATTTGCATTACATATTTAATGAAGTAGCACATATGATAAGCCTAACACCCCCATATTTATCAATGACACCAAAAAAAGGCTACATAGTTGGCGAATGAATTGATGAAACAAAACCTATAAAAAACATATCACCCAACAAATTCTAAATGGAACCCAAAACTGGTAGAATAGATGATGACTAACCATGATGAATTCAACCTTACAAAAAAGGTAACACCCCCAAAAATATCTACGACACCTAATCAAGTAGAACTTATGAAAAAAAAAGACCCCCAAATATTTGTAATGTAAATAAAAAAAGGTCCAATAATTGCATGCCTGAATTGATGAATCGTAACCATTGTGAAACATAACACCCCCAAATTAATGAATGACACCTAAAGAAAATAGCATTAATGAATGAATGAAGCAACACCTATGAAAAACCTAACACCCCCAATTTTATCAATGGCACCTACAAATGGTACTGAATAACATTAATCAAAACGTTAAAATTAACCCATGACTGTAATGGCTGTAATAAAGAACAATATAAAGCTTAGGAATGGAAAATAGTAAGAGTTTAACAATTATCACATATGTATATGACTGAATTGATGGAGCAGAACCCATAAAAAATTAACACCAACATATTTAACTATGACACAAAAACAACATACATTTTTAAAGTCACTAAATAGATGAAGCAAAGCCTAAAAAATGATTAACCCAAATTAATTTTTCTGGTTTATGAAATGAAGAACACAGCCTAAGTGAATGATAATATATGGTAATATCAATGACACCTACAAATTTATTAACTATGCTTATGGTAATATATGGTAATATCAATGGCACCTACAAATGGTACTGAATAACATTAATCAAACAAATATCAAGCATATTATATTCAGTGCAGGTGAATGGTAGAACACAAATTTGAGGAGATTGTTAAATGATCAAGACTGTCCACCTAGGGACCGAGCCCTTGCTTTTGTGTCAAAGAAACAGGAACTGAAAAACTTTACATTAAAAAATTAGGTCTTTTAAAATAAAAATAAATAAATGAGACGTGAGACATTAATAGCCTAACCATTGTATTCTAAAGGAAAAGTCAATGTTAATTTGCTCAGATAGCAATCTTTGGTTCTAAAATTTAAAAATCTCACACTTAAGTAGTTATATTCTTTTTAATCTTTCTATGAGAGGTAGGAATACCAATACATCTATTAGGTTTTATGATTTGATAAAATATAAATCCATGAAAGAACATAATGTGTTAGATGTTAATAATATATATTTTTTCTCAAAATTGTTTCAAAAGATCCAAATTAATTTATCAATTATTCTATTGGATAATAGATGGCAATGGTTGTATTAGCATGATATAAGCTATTGGATTCATAATTAACTGTATAATTGATGTAATCTTTTTAAATATATTTATTTTGACTATAAAATAGTTAATAATGTAGCCAATTATTTTTGAAGCTTTGGAATGGAAAACATTAAGAGTTTAACAATTATCACATATGTATATGATTGATTTGATGGAGCAAAACCCATAAAAAAATAACACCCACATATTTATATATGGCACAAAAACAACGTACATTTATAAAGTCATTGAATAGATGAAGCAAAACCTAAAAAAATATTAACCCACATTATTTTTTTGGTTTATGAAAGAGAGAACACAGGTTAAGTGAATGATAATGCAGAAACTATGGGAATATGATAAGAAGTCAATGATAATGTAGAACCTATGAGAAAACGATAACCAGAGTCAATGATAATGCACAACCTATGAAAATATGATAAGCAGAGTCAATGATAATGCAAAACCTATGAGAATATGATAACCAAAGTCAATGATAATGTGGAACCTATGAGAAAGAATACGATAACCAAGGTATATGATAATGCAGAACCTATGAAACAGAAATGGTAAACTATGACTATATGATGAGGGCGCAACCTGAGACACAGAAAATAACCCACAAATAAGAGACTAATTTTATTATTCGGAGAATGGAGCTTCTTACATGCAAAGGCTCTCAAATCCCCAAGTTCTACAACACATGCAAGCTACAGAAAGCTACAGAATAACCCTTTCGCAATATGCGAGCTTGTCCCCAAAAAGTTACCCAAAAATTAGAAAACCCGCCCATAAATAGAGCTCCTCATTAGTTTGGAGCCAAAACAACATTCAAATTGAGTTTAGGGAGGTTTGGCGCCAAAATTTACAACATGAAGTTCAAATTTCAAAAAGCATTTGCAATGGTATCTTCTAGAAAGTGCACCAACTTCCCGGGCCATAACTTTTGATCCGAGACTCCGATTCGCGAATCGTTGAACTAGAAAGGTCTCGAAGTCAAGAACGTGCTTAAATTTGCTAATTTTGGAAAGTTTTGGGGCCTATAAGGGAGCTATAAATGCCTCAAATCCCACTCAGAAGATTTTCAGGTGCAACTGGGAAACTAAAACTGCAATATCTTTCAACCCAGAACCAAAAATAAAAACCATAAATTGGGAATTTCATTATGACGAAAAGGGTATCCAAAAATGTAAAACATCTAAAACCTAGAAACTTGAAAATTAACTATTTTTGGGTGATGCAAGATTGCCCTTACACCACTGGATGCTCCTGCATCAGACACCCAGGGTAATTTTGAGAAGTGACCCCATCACATCTTAGATGGTTGAGGAAAACCCAACTGGTGAACCGCTGCCTTAGATAGCCAGGATGAATCTTCCACAGGCCTTCCTCTCCATTTCACCAGATATTCTTCATACTGCCTATTTCTAGTACTCCTTCCCACACGACTATCCAAGATTTCCTCAATCTCCTCCTTTTCTGAAGTAGGTGCTGGAATCCCACACTATTCCATCATTGGTACTTCCTTTGTGCCACCTTCATGATACTATGTCAAATCTGAAATGTTGAACATAGGGCAAATGTTGAATCCATCCGGCAACTCTACCTCATATGCATTCCCTGAATCATGCCTCTTCAAAATTTTACAGGGACCAAACTTCTTCATCTTCAATTTGTTATATGTTCCCACTGGAAACCTTTCTTTCCTCAAGTGGACCATCACTTCATCACCAATTTGAAACTCCTTATACCTCCTCTTCTGATATGCCTTAGCCTTATACTACATATTCATCTTGTTAATATGTTCTCTTACCTTCTCATGTATGTCCTTGATGTGTTCTGCAAAATCTTTGGCCTCAGCACTTATTTTCTTCTCTTGGTCCATCTTCCTCAATTTTGGAGCTGTTCTAGGGCTACCTCCATACACAATCTGGAATGGTGATCTACCGATGCTTGTTGATAATTGTTGTAAGAAAATTCTTCACGGGGTAGGTGAAGTCCCATCCTTGGGTTTATAAATACCAAACATCTCGATGGGTTACCCGGACTCTGACCCAACAACCTATGTGCGCCCATCACGTTTTATTGGATGGTGTGCAGAATTGAACTTCAACTATGTCTTTAGCTTCTTCCACAAGGTCGTCCAAAAGTACCCCACAAATTTAGTGTCACGATCTAAAACAATACTCCTTGGTAGACCATGTAGCCTCACCACCTCTTTGAAGAACAAGTCAACAATGTGGGTACATCATGGGTTTTGACATGGAATGAAATGTGCCATCTTCGAAAACCTATCAACCACCACAAAGACTGAATCATTCCCTCATTGTGTCCTTGGCAAACCAAGAACAAAGTCCATAATTATATCCTCCCATGACCTCTCTGGTACAGGTAAGGGATGATATAAGCCAGTATTCTGGCTCACTCCTTTAGCCATCTGACATACCCTGCAACTTTGTACAAAATTCTTCACATTCTGTGACAACTGAGGCCAATAATAATGCTCGCTGATAATGGCAATGGTCTTATCCTGACCAAAATGTCCCGCCATTCCTCCACTATGCTTCTCCTTTATCAGGTTCTCCCTCATGGAATCACCGGGATACACAATTGGCTTGTAAATAACATGCCATCCTGGATTATGAAATATAGCCACCTTGTCCTGTCCACTGTAATAGGTTCCTTGCAAGCTTTCCAAGCCTCTGCAAAATCAGGATCTTCTGCATACAGTGTCTTGAGTTCATTGAACCCAACCACTTCAATATGCATCTTTGTCATCAATGTATGCCTCCTACTTAAGGCATCTGTAACCCTATTTGACTTCCCACTCCTATGTTTCAAAACAAAGGTATAACTCTGCAAAACTCTACCCATTTCATATGCTTCTAATTTAATTTTCCCTAACTATTTAGGTACTGTAAGGCCTGATGATCAGTATATAGAACAAATTCCTTCGGCAACAAATAATGTCTCTATTTCTTTAATTCTTGAACTATTGCATAAAATTCCTGATCATATAAAGAATACTTTCTCTTGGCATCATTTAACTTTTCACTGAAATAGGCAATGGGCTTACCTTCTTGGCTCAACACTGCTCCAATGGCACAACCACTAGCATCACAATCCACCTGAAACACCTTGTTGAAATCTGGGAGAGCTAGAATAGGTTGCTCTGTCATGTTTTACTTCAACAGTTCAAAACTTTTTTAACATCGATTGCTCACTTAGTTATTTTCTATCCTCTCATTGTTTTACGTTCGGGGGTCACAAATACTACTGAAGTTTCTAATGAACTTTCTATAAAAACTAGCCAAACCATGGAAAGATCTCACCTCGGTAGCAGTTCTTGGGGTAGGCCATTCCATAATAGCCTTCACCTTCTCTGGGTCCATCTTGAGACCTTCTGTGGAGACAACAAACCCCAGATACACTAACTCCCTCTTCACAAAACTGCACTTCTTTAGATTAATCAATAGCTTCTCTTCTCTTAACTTCTCAAAGGCTCTCTAAATATGCATCAGATGCTCATCCAATGTCTTACTGAAAATCAAAATATCATCTAAATACACAATAACAAAACTTCCCAGAAATTCTTTTAGTACCTCGTTCATGAGCTGCATGAATATTAACCGGTCACATTGGTTAGCCCAAAAGGCATGACTAACCACTCGTCTGAGGCCTCTTTGGTCTTGAAGGCTGATCTTCCATTCATCTCCCTCTTGGATTAGGATCTAGTGATATCACTCTTGGATCAATCTTTGTGAAATCTTGAAAACCCTCCGACAATCCATCGAGGTCATCCATCCTTGGCGGAAATCTGTACTTGAATGTTATCTTGTTTATAGCTCAAAAATTTGTACACATCCTCCACTCCCTATCCTTCTTTGGTGCTAGTACTGCAGGTACTGCACATGGACTCAAACTCTCCCTTATCAAACCCTTTCTCAACAACTCTTGAACTTGTCTGTTCAACTCCTCATTTTCTCTGGAGTCATTCTAGGCTGTATTTGACAAAGCTGGCTCGGGAATCAAGTCAATCGATGATTGATCTTCCTTATTGGTGGTAAACCCTGGTACATTATAAAACAATATCCTAAAACTCATCAACATCGAAACTTCATGGAACCTTCTCACTATCCTCATTACTCACTCTAGGAATCAATGCATAACACACGAACTCATGCTTCATACCTTCTAAAAATTTTCTTCCATCACATAACAAATTCTAGCACTCTTGCATACCTTTTCTTGGTCTCCTTTAGGGGTTTCAACTTGTGGCTTGAACCCCATCCTTTGTCAAGGAATAAGTGTTTAGCATTAGCCATCATATAGCTCGCCTATCGAACTACCATGGCCTCCCCAACAACATGTGACATGCATCCATGAGGATGATATCACAAAGTAGCTCATCATGGTAGCTCTCGATCTTGAACTTTACTAGGCACTGCTCATTGACCAAAACTTTGTGGTCTTTCTTCAACCAGGCAATCCGATACGGATGCGAGTGTCTTTCCCTCTTTAGCTTCAACTTTGTGACCATCTCCTCTGACACCAGATTATTAGGTGAACCACCATCAATAATGACATCACAACATTTTCCTTCACACTTGCACCTTGTGCGAAACAAATTCTTCCTTTTATTCTGGCTCCTTTTCTTCAATCACTAGGGCTCTCCTAATCACTAGGGTTTCTCCTTCCGGCATCATCTGAATGTTTAGATTGGGCCTCCTCATGCATGTGCAACCTTCCATGACCTTCTGGCCTTTTATCGCCTTCCTTGGTGTTGTGGACATTCATAGGCTCGATGCCCTTCTTCACCACATTGGAAACAAGTTCCTGTGAAACCACCCTTCCATATCCTTTCCTAGATCTTCCTTGTCCTCTACCTCTTTGATCGCCACTATTTTGATCATGAGGGTGGTAGAAGTTGTCATTCCTTTGGCTTCGGCTGGTACCCACATCTTCACTTTTCTTTTCATCATCATTTCGGCTTCCTGAAGGTCTTCCACTACCCCTTTTGCTTTGACCTCCTCGTCCTTTTTGCTTGCCATCAAATCTTTTGTTCAGCTTCTCTTCCACCTTTAGAGCAAACTGATACACATCCTCAATGGTGGTCATTCTGACTAGGCTTAACTCCTCCTGAATGCTTGGTCGTAACCCATTAAGATATCAGGCTACCTTCTCCTTATTGGCCTCGTGTGACCCATTCGATGATTATCTTATGAAAATTAGTATATTCTTTCTGAGATCTACTTCCTTAGCTTCAACCCTTGCAATTTCTTCAACAGATCTAACTCGTAGTCCACTGGTATGAACTGCTTCTTCAGTTTCTCTACCATGTGATCCCATCTGGTGATCTTGACTTTTCCTCTTTGATTTCTTTCCAACTGGACCTCTTTCCACCAAATACTGGCATAGCCCTTCAGCTTCATTTTTGCAAACTTAACCCGATCTAGGTCCTCTATTTCCTCATACTCAAAATGTTCTTCTAGCTCATTGATCCAATCGATCAACTCTTTCCGGTTCAGACTTCTGGAATAATTGGGGACTTCTACTCTGGGTCTTTTCCCGATCTTCGAAATGGCCCTTATTAGCTGCATTTGGTCTTGATCAATTGCTTCTTCTTCTTCTTCTACATCTGAACCTTCTTCCTCTCCTTCATCCTCACTTTCCTCCCTCAAGTTTAACCCTCTTCTCAACTACTCTTGTAACACATCAACCTGTCTCTAGAGGGCTGCCAGTGCATCTCTTCCACCAGCATCTCTGCCACCTCGACCACCTCTAGCACCACCATGCCTACCAGGCATCACTCTTGGAGGCATCTTTCTTGACCTTGACCCACAACCACGGTCCTGGTGTGAACTGCCTCACGATCGGCAATCTGTCCACACGCTCAAGAAAAACCTTGCTCTGATACAACTTGATGAGGGCACAACCCGAGACACAGAAAATAACCCACAAATAAGAGACTAATTTTATTATTCAGAGAATGGAGCTTCTTACATGCAGAGGATCTCAAATCCCCAAGTTCTACAACACATGCAAGCTACATAAAGCTATAGAATAACCCTTTCGCAATATGCGAGCTTGTCCCCAAAAAGTTACCCAAAAATTAGAAAACCCGCCCATAAATAGAGCTCCTCATTAGTTTAGAGCCAAAACAACATTCAAATTGAGTTTAGGCGGTTTGGCGCCGAAAATTTACAACATGAAGTTCAAATTTCAAAAGAGCATTTGCAATGGTATCTTCTAGAAAGTGCGCCAACTTCCCAAGGCCATAACTTTTGATTCGGGACTCTGATTCACGAACTGTTTGAACCGTTGGAAAGGTCTCGAAGTCAAGAACGCGCTCAAAATTTTCTATGCCAATTTAGGCAAGTTTCAGGGCCTATCCGGGAGCTCTAAATGCCTCAAATCCCACTCGAAAGATTTTCAGGTGTAAATCTGGGAAACTAAAACTGCAATATCTTTCAACCCAGGAACAGAAAATAAAAACCGTAAATTGGGAATTTCATTATGATGAAAAGGGTATCCAAAAATGTAAAAACATCTAAAAACTGAGAAACTTGAAAATTAACTATTTTTGGGTGATGCAAGATTGCCCTTACACCACTGGATGCTCCTGCATCACTATAATATTTGCAAAATAAAGCCTAGGGAAACAGAAATGGTAAACTATGACTGTAATATTTGCAAAATAGCCCATTCAAGAGAGTGATGCTTGAACAAAAGATTAATTTCCAAAAATTTAGTGTGTTTGTGAATACAAATTAGACAGTGTTCATAAACACTAAACTTCAACCCAAAAAAATGATTTCTGCAACACCAAAACTCTAAAACAAAAAAAAATGCAAAGAAAACTCTAAAAAGAAAATAATGGCAAGCCTTAGTGAGCAAGCTCACCTAGGTCAAATGGCTCAATGTGGGTGGACAGCAGCCAAATCCCGAGCACGTAACACCATTCACATAGCTTCACTTGCAAATAGTTGTGAGAAAAAGGCCTACGTTTATGTTCAAAAATGTTGACACCAAGGTGACAAGTGGTGGTTGCCTTCATGGCGGCAAGGAACTTGTTCATGGTGGTGGCGAACCCGTTAGATGCTTGCATGGCAGAAGTGGATCCATTGGTAACATTCACTAACTAGTGTCTACACTCCTACGTATCGGCTTCTACCCATATACCAACCAGAGTCTAAGCATTGCAGGTTGTGGTAAAGGTTTGAAAGTTGCAGAGCAAGAATTGAGCACATAGTGGTGTGCAAGTTAAGAAAGAATGAGAACTTACTAGAATGAAAGGTTGTAAAGATGGCGAGAAGAGTGAGGCACTGGGAGCATTGAATTTAGGTTGGCTCAAAAAAAATGCGGGGTGGCATGGAGGTAACGAGAAGTGGCGTTCATTAAACATGACAGTCGAGAAGTATAGCAAGGGGCGGCGAGTGATAAATGCAATGCGGTGAATTTGTAGGGTGGTGGAGTGAGAGGAGTTGACGTGGAAAGGCTGTCAACTTTGGACATCATGCCATGTAGGAAGTGACACCTGAGGTTCCTACGTATCGGTCGAGGGGTCTTATTTAGATTTTTTAAACACATCAACAAATATCATCCTCCCACATGGAAAATTAAAAGGAAATTTTAAAAAATAATTTTATATTGTTTATTTGGTGTTTTCTTATAATGGGTATTTGCCAAAAAAAATTATTGGTCCACATGGACCATTCAATTTTTTCCACCTACGTATCAGCTCCTCTCCCCTACTAATGAAAAAAATAAAAAATTAATCGATAATATTTTACTATTTTTTAAATTTTGATATTTTAATTTTTATCCTTTTCAGTATTTTGATAATTGTCATAGGAAATATTTTTATATTTTTATCTTTTATTTTTTCATAATTTTTTACTTTAATATTATATTATTTTTTGGCCTTAATATTTTAATACCTCCTTTCTTTAAATTTTTCCCAATGGCTAACTTTACATTTTTCATCATTAGATTTTTTAATTTTTTCAAATTCCCCATTTTTTGCTTTTTATTCTTTCCATCTTCATCATTTTATTTTATTTTATTCTGTTTTATTTGCTTGAGTCTTCTTACTTCCACCTTCAATCATACCACCACATACAAGTGAATGGCAATCTTTTATAGCAATATTTTTCACAACATTTTCCCAAATATTCTAAATAAAAAAATTCGTCTACAAAAGGAGGGGTTCAATACCTTTGTAGATTTCATCAACATATTACCCTTTGTACTATTGATACCATTTGACATTCTCTCCTTCGATTATTGATGGACTTGTTGGATTAGGCATTACTCGCCATAGTCCATTTGAGGTCAACAGTGGAGGGGGCTCCATATGATGATCAATGACATTTTTTATCACATCTTCATTTTGTCTTGATTGCTTAGCAATGAACATATCCTCTGCCATCATTATGGCCTTAAGGTAAGATCCTTCCTCCTCTAGATATTCATCTAAGTTAGATTCATATTTGAACTCTTATATCTTTCTTTCATTCTCAGCTTCTTTGTTGATTTTGTAGGCCATCCTCTTCTTTCTCCTTCATAAGATGCATATAATTTCCAGTGGCCCCATACTCTCCTCCACAGTGTAGGTATTTCAAATAGAGTATTTGTCAAATATTTGTGGATTCTCAGTACTATAATTCCTTCTACTGGTTCCTTGATCAATCTCTCTTCTCCAATTTTTTGGTCTCCTCCTTTTGCCCAATATTTTCTACTGCAAATTATTTCCTAGTTATTACGTAGTCCTACTCTTCCGTGGCTCTATTTTTGCTTATTGTTTAGTCCTCCTTTGCTGTGTAGCCTAACATGTTTACTTCAATATATGCTTCCTTTCTTTCTTTGATCTATAATTAGAGTTTACAAAATTAACTTGTAAACTAAATCTAATTACAGTAATTTCCCGATCTAATACAAAATTGTGTGATTATGCTTTTTAACTGTTGAAATTACAAAATAAGTAATTAGAAATTCAAATACTAAATTTAAACTAGAGAGAAAATTGAGATAGAAGAGAGAAGAATGAGACAAAGAAATAGAAGGATCACAATGCGCAGATTAATAATGGAGTTCATCCAATGTGGACTACGTCTCCGGGTCTGCTTCTCAATGTTGGGACCGCTTTATTGATATCACCAAGCAAAATTATGCTTTGTTACAATACCCAAGCTCCAAGAACCTGCAACAATCTCTCCACAATCTCTCACTCTTTTACAATTTTTGGTGTACAAACACACCTTGTAAATTCTCCTCCAAAGAATTATTTCTCCCAAAATGAATTTGAATAATTCTCCCTATTACAATTCTCTCCAAGAAAATTCTCGTACGAAATTCTCCACTCAATAATTTTTCAATGTCCCTTTACAAAAATCACCCGTTTATATACACATTTATTTGCTAATATGGCTTTAACCATATTATTTTGCAAATATTGCATATCTCCCGTATACAAGTAAAAATTCCAACCATTTCCCCCTTTTACAATAAAAATCACTAATATCCTGTTAGTATAACAAATTAATCTTTCAAAATTAAATCCCCCTTTGGCTTTTATAATTCCAAGCCATACAATTAAAAGACGAACCCCTTTAACTATGGGCCGTTATAATTTTGGACTTACATTATAATCTTTAAAAATATCTTTTAAAAGCCCCTTAATAATCTCCTTGGATAATCTTTAAAATAAATCCGTTAAATATGAGAAAGGTGGTTAATTTGTTGAAATGCAAGTTTATGGGATTTTTTTCCTCTCCTTGTTTTATGGGCAAGGGAAGAGGATTTTAAGGGATAAAATCCCACCAAATCCTCCTTGAAATCATAAAAATCTTTTAATTTTTAAACCATACGTGTTATCTTTTAACAATATGGTTTAATCCATATTCCTTTTTCCACCATGTATGCGCCAACTCACCACTCCTGCCACGTCACCACCTGCCATGTCAGCTTGCTGATGTCATCAAAGTCAACCAGAGTCAAAATTTTGACCAACCTTTGACCAGCCGTAACTTTCACAGACGAGCTCCATTTTTGAAACTGAATATAGTTCTAGAATCAGTGCGACGAGCACTACAACTTGGCATCATTTTTGTTTCATTTTGAGACAATCAATTTTTTGCATTTTTGAACCCCTGATTTGCCTGTTTGACCGAACCTTTGACTGAGCATAACTTCTGCATATAGACTCCTTTTGAGCCCATTAAAGTTGTGTCAGGATCATATCAGCGAGCTCTACGCATTGATGCTTCTTTAGATGAATTCTGAGATTGTGAAATTTTTAGGTATTTTGGATCCACCTGGATCATTCTTGGTGGTTTTATCTTTGATTCATTAATGGAGTCTTGTAGTAGGGTCTCGTCTAAATTTTCAAGTTTAATTAATCCATTATGGAAAAACTTCAAGATTTTAAATGGTTTGATCCAACTTACCTTGAATTTACCATGCTTGATTTCATTGCAACCATTATATTTTAAAACTAACTATCCAAGTTGGAATTTCATTTGACAAAGATGCTTGTCATGTGAGTACTTCCTTCTTTTATGTATCGCCTCCATGGCTCATTATGCCAATACTCTTCATTTTTATAATTTTTTGAGTTGGAATAACTATTCCTTAAAACTAGCAGTGTCACCAAGTTTGTTCTCTACTGCTATCCTTAGACTCGGTACGATAATATTCAATTGGTACTATTACTTCTTGGTCATACATTAAGTAGAATAATTTTTTCCCCATCATATCCTTATATCATACAATATGCCCATAATAAAAAAATCAAATTTTCTTCCTACTCTGCTTCTTCAACTCCACGTGATTTGTGGATGACGAATACCAACACCTTGTTGGTCGATTATGCTTGTCCATTTTCCCTCAAGTAGCATAAACTTGATAGGTTGTGGAAGATTCAAAATTTTGTCATCATGACCCAAATGACATGGTTGACAAAGTGCTCGCCATGATCACTCATGATCTATATGGGTATTCTATATTGTGTGACAAACTAATCATATATAAATCTTACTATGTTGATCATCATATTATCTAGGAGTGCTCTGGCCTCTACCTATTTTATCAAATATTCTATGGCTACCACAATTTATCAACATTAGTGTAATTGGTTGACTTTAAGTGGACCGATGAAATCTAGTTCCCATCTTTCAAAGAGCTTGTGTGGTTGTGAGGGGAATAGAGGCATATAATCTCTCTTGAGAGGTTTGTTGACCCTCTAGCATGTATCGCATCCTACTATCCACCCTTGAGCATTTTTATGTATAATTGGCCACCATAACCTTGACAAGAGGAATTTCTGAGCTGTAGCATCTAGTTCGATGTGCCCTTTAGCAAGACCTTCATGTGCTTCCTTGAGTACTCATAGATTTTATTCCTGGATAACACATCATCTCAACACATGGTCAAACCCTATTTAATGTAACAAAAAATTGATAAGATGAAAGGCTTTACTCTTTAGTCTTAGCTTTCATCCCTGTCCTAGTGGCATCTTCTTCAAAAGGGTGGATTTGGATGGATATTCTACCATATTCTTGTAACATGGCAATAGTTCGGCAATCTCAAACAAGTGAGCATAAGGGAAATCTTCATTCACTCCCTCAAGTGGTTCACTAGACTAAATTATTGACAACTAGTCAGCAATGACATGGCTCTTTCTTGACCAAATAATTGTGAATGTAAATTCTTATAACATTAAAATCCACCTATTTACCCATCCTTGGATGACAGGCTTATTCACCAGGTACATTAGAGGTTGATGATCCACATAAAAGGTGAATGGTGTTTCTAATAGATAGTGTTTGAACTTATGAACTGAGTACACCATCCCCCATGCTTCTCGTTCTATTGTATTATAATTATTTTCTACTTTTGATAGTAATCGACTGGAAAAGAATATCGGTTGGTCCAATCCCTAGGGTCCTACTTGAGAAAATGTTGCTCCAATTACATAGTTTGATCCATCCACTTGAATGTGGAAATCCTTACTCTAATTTGGCTATGCAAGGATTTGTGACCTTATTAATTATAGCTTTAGTTCTTTGAATTCCTTCTCCTAATCATTAAACCATATGAATGGTTGGCCTTTCCTTTTTAGTATGTCCAATGGGTAATATATCTGAGCATTTTTTTTTGAATCACCTATAATAGTCATTGTGCCCAAGGAATGGCTTTACTCCTGTGATGTTTTTTGGAGCTTCCATATATACAATTATCCTTGTTTTTAGGGGTCTATCTTGAGTTCGACTTTACAAACAATGTCACCAAACTTTTTTTTTGATAGGTAAATCTAGGAATAACCTATAGTCAATCAATTTCATTAATAATCCAAAGGTTGAAATTCATTCAAGATTGGGAAAATAATTTAGAGCTACAATACAGCCCATGCTACTCATTCAACCCTCAACCACACCATCTCCAAGCGACCACCTATCAACAACAACATAAAATACTACTAAGTAAAAACTCCAACCCACCCCTTAACCTCTCATGTAACCCACTAGGTAAAAACACTATGCCAACTTCAAAGACCGAGCAAACAAATATGAGCCAAGGGAAAACAAAGAGAAGAAGGAAGTATCTAGCCCCCACCCATGGATCAACAGGCTGCCATAATCACCATCTCCCAAGCACCATATGAACCTTTCACTCTCTAGGGTATAGAGACAAACCTACAACTTCAACTGAGCACAGATCAAGAGTGAGGTTTCTTAGATCTTAGAACACCATTATGCCTTGTTCATATTTATTATTAACCACCCAATTAGCTAAAAATTTTGCAACAACATTACCACTTTTGTAAATGTGTGACTTTGAAATCTTGGAATTCCTCCAACCTCTTCCTGATGAACTGAATAATTTTATTTATCCTCTACACTTGAGAGTGTCCATTAGCTATTGCATTCATAATAATCAGTGAATCACCTTCTAGATGAACTTTTTGAACTAAGAAGGTTTTAGCCAAAGTTACAACCAGTAACGCAGCCTATGCTCTCGCTTCGTTGCTAGTACCATCTTGCAATTTCTAAGTGCCTAAGGTCAACATGTTTCCACACACATCCCTCAAGAAACATCCAACACCAAACGGACCCAGATCCCTCTTTTTTTCCCCATCAAAGTTGATTTCAACCCACCCCTCTTCAGGCTTTTCCCACTCCACCTGTATCATCTCGACTGACTTTAGATTACTTTCTGAACAACCCCTTTTTGAAGGGAGTTGAAGCATTGTCCATTCATTCATAAGCTTATTATTTGCTTGGATAAAAGGGTACTTACTAGGGTTCTGATTTGCTACAACCACATTGACAACCTCTACTATGGACACCTCCAATTTTGCTAAAAAAGTATCAAAACTCATCTGCTTGTCTTGAAAAATCCTTTGATTTCTTTCTTTCCAGATTTCCCATATTACAATTGTTGGGTTAATTTTCCAAATACATGAGAAGGTTGATTTTCTGACTTTATTTCTCCAACCTTAGAACAATTCCTTGATCGATTGGGGGCATGGACTTTTCCAATTTAGTTTCTTCATTAAGTGCATCCAAAAACTACAAGAAAACCTATAGTGGAGCAGCAAATGATCTAGTGTTTCTTAGTTATCCTTGTATAGAACACACTGGTGCGGACCAAGGAATCCTAATTTCTTTAACCTCTCTCCTAACAATATTCTCCCATGTAAATCCAACCATGCAAATGAACCTACCTTAGGCAAGCCATATTTATTCCAACACAACTCAGTAGGTCACCCTTCAACCAAACAAACATCTTCCAAAATATTGTACACTATCTTAACACTATATTCACTACTCTTAGAATCACACCACACCAATTCATCCCTTGTGCCTGTTCACACAACTTGCCTCTTCTTTAAAATACTTATCAATACAACTTTTTGATTTGTTGTTAGATTCAACTCCTCCACTGATTTCCAACACCATTCTTCACACCTGCCAACATTCTTTTTGCACATGAAATCCTGCACTTTTGAACCCCATTTTTCCTCTGTCTCCTGCCTAATTAAATATATGCCTTCCAAATCTTTTAACACTGGGAAACCTTCCCAGGAGTCATCCCAAAAGTTAGCCATATCCCCAACACCCACTTGCCAAGACAAATGCTCTGTAATTACCAACCTACACAAAAGCATAAAATTCCAAATGGCAGACCCTCTTGGGGGGTTTTGAATCATGAGAATTCTTTCCTTTTCCAAATTATCTAAATACTTTCATTGCAAAATTTGGGCCCATTCATGCTCTGGCTTCTTGTACATGATCCAAATGACCTTTGCACCCAACGTTCAGAAGGCTCCACCTTCGTAATCCCGCAACCCTAGTGCTTTAGGTTGAAAAACTTTATCCCAAGCCAATAGTGGGATTTTATCCTGTTCTTGACTACCATTCCAAAAAAAAATCTCATTTTTTGTTATATCATCGCGATTATCTTTGATGGTAATTTGAGGCATTGCATTGAATAAATTGGAAAAGCTGAAATGAAAAACCTTAACATGAGAATCTGACCTACTGAAGAGAGCCACTTACTTTTCCAAATTTCCATTCTACTCTTGCATCTCTCTACTAACAGATTCCAAATATTAGCTCAATATGCACCAGCAAAGAGGGGGATTCTCATAAACTTACCCAGTAACTTTCCTATCTTGATGCCCAGAACTCTTGCAATGTCTTTTTGTTTATCTAGCCTTGTATTAAAAAATATTATTTTTGATATATGCCAATTTACTTGCTGACCTGAAGCTAAACAACACTTTTCAAGAGTAGCTTTCATTATTTGTGCCTCCCTTAACAAAGATTCCCCCATCAAAAGAGTATCATCAACAAATTGTTGATGCATAACCGCTTCCACACCTCTTGCCACTCCAATCCCTTTCCACTTTCCTTCCACCCTTTCCTTACTAATATTTCTACCCAACACCTCAGCCATGATTATAAAAAGAAAAGGACATAAAGGATCTCCTTGCCTTAGGCCATTCTTAGGCACAAAAAAACCTAGAGGGTTGCCATTAACTAACACAGAATAACATGGGGTTTCAATACAACTTCTCACCCACTCCACCCATTATGAGCTAAAACCAAATTTTCCTAAAAAATTCGGCAAAAAAGATCTATTCACCTAATCATACACCTTCTTTAAGTCAAGATTGATCATCATTCTATCCATTTTCGCCTTCCTCACTCAATGAATAGCTTCATGCACTATTATGATTCCTTCCACTATTGAACAGTGTGGCACAAAACTACTTTGCTCCTCTGAAATAATACAGTGCAACATGTTTTTTAACCAATTAGCCATCAATTTTGAAATTAATTTATATACCGTATTGCAAAGAGAGATCAAGCAAAAATCCTCAAAAGATTGAAAATGTTTCTTCTTTGGAATAACAGAAATTAGTGTATTATTTGAGTCTCTAAGAATGTAAGAGTGCACTCTCGATTCTTCCACCACTTCCCACAAGTCTGAGCAAATAATCTTCCAAAAATATTTGTAAAAGCTCATCAGGAAACCATCAGTCCCAAGAGCCTTATCTCTACCCAATTGGAAAATTACAGTTTTAACTTCCTCCAAAGACACCGCCTTAGATAGAGATTGATTTTGCTACTCTATTAACACCTTTGGGATCACACTTAATATTTCTTCTATAGCTTCAACTCTATACTGACCACCCGTTGAGAGGAGGTCATGGAAATACCTAACTGCCTCACTTTTAATAGCATCCTAATCTGAAAGAACATGACCTTCCATATTTTTAATGACTGAAATTTTATTTCTATTGTGCCTAGCCTTCATTAAACTATGAAAGTACTTGGTATTTTGATCACCCTCCTTCAACCAACACTCCCTCAATTTTTTCCTCCAAAACACCTCCTCTCAAGCTAACAATTCAACATATGACATATTCAAAGCTTGTTCCTGGATGAAATAAGATTCTTGCATACCAGAGTCGATAACCTTTAATGCAGCAATGCCATATCCCTTTCAATTTGGTTCTTCACATCAAAGATTTTTTATAATGAACTTGACACATTTATTTTATTAAAAATGTTGTAAATGTTTTAAAATAAATGTCTTATGAAGATAAAAGGAAAAGGAAATGTGAGAGTTTAACAATACAAATGATGAGAAAAATAAAAATGAAAGTAGAAAGACTAAGTCATTGGGTGCCAAATAGAAATAACGAGGTTTTCATCTACCCACGTTGTAGCAAAATTTTACGGTTTATATTATGCTATGATGAGAAGCTTCAATCAAGTTGCAGGAGTTTTAGGGGACTTTAATGTCATGTTGCAGATTTTTTGGTTGTTGTTTTAGCATGGAAATTGTTGTTGCTTCCTTGTAGCAAGGTAAACCCAAGTTGTAGCTTGAAGGAGGTCAAGGAGAAGTTTCCCCATGTTGCAAAAGCATTGGAATTTTTTGTGTCACATTGCAGATATTCTAGGGGTTTGTTGAAGTTTAATCCACATTTCTAGATTTCATTGCCCTTGGCTTTTGCCAGGTATGTCTTCTATGCTTTAAATTTGTTACACGTTGCAGAGGTTTTTGGGTGGTCTATAAGAGTCCTTCATCTTTGAAATTTAGTAAAAGGAAATTCCAAGATCCTTTGTAGAAGCTTCATGACAGTGACAATCATATCTCAAAAATAAGGAACTGGGTTTTTGTAATTTTTTGATAAAAATTAGGAAACAGTTAGATGAAAAAACCCATTAAATTTCATGAAAACCTAGTTTGTGGTTTGAGAGAATACTTCACTATTTTGGGATAGTGAGATAATGAGCATTAATCAAATCAAGAATGAGGGATGGTGATGAGCAAATATTATCACATGTAGTAGGAGAAAATCAAGAAAATGGGTAAATGATGGACATATTAGCTCTCGTACTCAATTTGCAGCAAGATTAAACTTTGTACAGTAAAAGAAGGTCCTAATATGGGAATACAAAAATTCATTTGGCAAGAGTGTAACTATAATGTGAAGACAATCCTGAATGAAGATGCCATGAATGTGAGGAGTGATGAATATTCATGATTACTAGGGTTCTTAGATCTTCTAGTCTTTAGGTCCAATCATTGCAATGAAGGGAAAATGGTTCAAGACAGTATAATCATTCATGAGAAATGAAAAAGGTAGTCTAAATGGACAATATAAAGATAGTTAGTTGATTGTGTGTTCACTACCATCCTTTTCAAAGGGGTTTGATGACAACCGTGTGTTTATGATAGCCATCTATAAAGGCAACAATTTTTGAGTCAATTTTAGCTATTAGTTCCATTTTTCATAGCCACCATAAAGACTTTAAATTTGTATGCGCATATTACAATCTAATCAAAGTATGAATTAGCATTTTTAGACTATCTAATGACACGAATTGAAGGAAAATTCCACACTATTAATGAATGGTGTTGAGATAAAAAGGATAGCATGATAGTCCTACAAAGGATAGTACTTGGAAGGAAAGTCAAGAGTATAGTCAAACTGAACCTTTGAGGGTAGTAATGTTGATCAATGGAAGTGGGTAAGACAGTCACTTGAAGATCCATCAAAAGGACAGCTGTATTGATATGGCATTCACAATCAGTATAATGGTTTTCATGAAGGTTGTTGTGCAAGTTAATGAACGATAGTTGATAACAGTCAAGAAGGATAGTATTGAAACCTTAAGGGAAACAAAAGGAGAGATGACATTGTGTTGTATAAGGACATGTTAAAGACAACTCATGGTATATAACTTGTGATTGGTGGAAAACTATGATAGAGGATAGACTTATGAAATGATAGTCCAAAGATATAGAGAGCAGTCATAATGATAATACATAAAACAATTATGTTAATCATGGAATCAACACCTAATATGATAGAAGAGAGAAAGAAGACAATGCTCTCCAAATGAAGAAAATGGTGAAAATGATTGCCATAATGGTAAACATCAAGACCTATGAGAGTGGTGACAGTTTTGAAAGACAAGTGGCCAGTCCTGACCAGGGGTAAAATGGAAAGTTAAGAAAAGAATTGATATTCTTGTCAAATTAGAAAGAGTCTTTTAAATTGTACAAGAGTTCTAATGATTTGTGATCAATGAGACAACAGAAAAGAACAATGCTAGACATGGTGAAAAATTTGTTCATGTATGAGTATAGTCTTGTATAATAGTGACAACATGATGGCAGCCAGAGAAGAGCCAGGAAGGATAGCATATGACAGTCATAACTTTGTGGATACATGTCAAGCTAAAATGAGGTGTGAAGCCTATGCATGAAATGGAGAGAACAACTTCAACGTACAGGGCAGTATGAAGGCTTCTACAAAGTTAGAGCTATAGGTCAGTCCCATTGTTAATGCCAAGAATCAAACTTTAAGGAGAATTTGAAGGTAATCATTTTATTATGAAGACAGTTCATATGCTTACCCCTGCACAAGATGACAGTTAAATGAAAAGTCATGTTGCAAAACAAAGAGATCAAGATGTCATGATTGACCGTTGGATGAGAGAAACAAAATCAAAAGTGATAGCAAAATGAGACAAGATGCAACCACAGTCAGATACAAAGATCAAAGGTAAAGACACCTATAGTATGCAAAGGGACTGTCATAAGAGGGCAACATATTCTCATTAACTAACCTTCCAATGTGGTGTAGTGACATGATAAGTTTTCTATTAAAAAAAAACTAAGCAAGATAGTAAGAACACTGTAGGTAATACATGAAATATTTGGTGATCTTCATAGTTAATAGTGAGAATCTTCATAAGATAGCTCAATCTTCACACTAAACTAATGATGATTATCAAAAAGAAAATTACGATGCATCTTGGTTCCATGCTTCGGAACTTGTTCATTTGATTGGTATGATGCTCTAGAATTTAGTGAGATCTAGGTGAAGGATAAGTATGATACTTAGTTACTATTAGTAACTTTGTACGTATCTATGAAGGTGTTAAAGGGGGTTATCAAGCACATGTGGATAAAGGTCTTAAAATTATTTATGAAAAGGTTGAGCATTTGAGGGACAGCAATTGGATATTTTGAAAGTAACAGTTGCAAGCATTAAAGGAAATTGGGGTGACTTGGATAGAAGTTGAGAGAATATAGAGACAATTGCAAATATCTAGGGAGCTGTTCAACCTAGTTTATCGGCAGTTGAGAGCATATAGGAGCATATTTAAGAATTTTAATGATAGAAGAGGTCATAGGAAAACTTCTTCAGCATTCTAACACCTTTTTGGAGCATTTTAAAGGGTTGAAAAGTAGGAATTATTGTTTTGGACAACCAAAGAGGATTGACTCAACAAAATGGAATAAAGACTTGTCATTTTCTCCTCAACGCATGTTCCTATCTTCTAGCAAGTTGTTGCATAGTTATAAGGCTCATATTTTAGGCCTTTTTTCAGTTAGTTCTTGCATTTTGTTTTGTTGTAGGTTGTAACTTTCTAAGTTCTTCTCAGCAAAAGTCACTGTATTGTAACTCAAAAACCAGTCAAGCATATGACTAAATTTCTTCAATGTAATTTCAATTTTCAAGTAGTGAAGGAAATCTATCTTGGATCAACACTTGTGTAATGCTTCTTTGACATCAATTTTAGTTCAATTTATACCTTTTATGTGGTTGGTTATATATGTTTTATTGATTCATTTTTTTTGTTTTATCTCAAAACCTCAAAATATAATCAAACCAAACACTTGTTAACAGATTCAAACATTTTCAAACAAGTTGTAAACTGTGGAAAAATTCATTGGGCTATTTTGGTTGTGAAATCTCTCTTTCTCCTTCCAAAACATAATCAACTAGTGTCCTTTTTATGAAATATTCATGGGTGATATGTTAAAAGACATAGGTTGTGTAGTATAACTTCTTTTTAAGCCATTGTAAGTCTAAAACAACAAGTTATAGGTCTAAGAAAACAATTTGGTGTATCACCTAGTTAGTCGTAGTTAATCATTTTCAGGCATTTTATTTTATTTTCGATCTCTTTCTCACCCTTTTCCTTCAAAATAAGTAGGATTGATCAAGTTCTAGGTGATCAAGCAAGAGGAACCAGCCTTCTCTGGAGGTTCACTCCAAGTTTTAGGCAACCAACAGGCCTAGGATTTTTCACATGTATCAACAGGTAGTAGAGTTGATAGCTTAACTTTGGGTGCATACTTTGTTGATAATAGTTTTTGGCACGCCCGATGGGACAAAAAATTGATTTCCAGTTCTTTTTTTCATCAATTCATTGTTGTTTGGTGTGTTCAATAGTTGATTTCTACCTTTTGAGGTGTTTCAAATACATACCTGGTGACTTTGGAGCTCTGATTTGGTGGAAACTAGTGTAGAATAGCTTATGAAAAGGATGCAGACAAGAAGAAGTGTCATTCCTTTTGAATATTTGTAGCTGTCACCACCAACTAGAAGTGGAAGAATAGTAAAAATAACTCCTATTTCATCAAAAAGAGTTCAATCAACACCTCCTAGTTTCAGACTAGCAGTAACAAGTGCATTAATACCTTCAATTTTTGTGCCTATCAATCTAGTTCAGGCTAATCCAATGGTAAGATAGTTTGTCTTTGTGTCATTTAATGGGGGCAACCCATTAAACCTCACTCAACATGATGACATCCCACTTGTAGCCTTGAAAAGTTTTCCTTCTTTTACGGGAGAAGATCAAACTACTCCCATTGAGCACATCAAGGATGTGACCTCACTATGTGGAGTCCATCACATCACTAAAGAAAATGTTGTGGTTAGGTTGCTAGCTACTTCACTAAAAGGGAAACCTCTTCAGTGGTTTAGAGGATTGAAATTGGCTCTATTACAGCATGGGATCAATTGGGAGATGCACTAAACAAATAGTTTGAAGACAAGTCTGATCACCTGTCTTTAGTTGAACAAATTATTATAATCAAGAGATCTCCTTAGGAACAAATGACAGACTTCAACTTCCACTTTTAGAAGACATGGAACAAAATTCCTACCACGATAAGACCTTCTCCAGAGCATGATTTTCTTTATTATTTGAAGGATCTTAACAGTGAAATTTCTATTATGATACAATCCATGGGAGGTACTTCTCTACCACATACATTTGATATTGTAGTGAGGGCTGAAAACAATCTTTTCCAAGTGGGTAAGATAGCACCTAGACCACCTATGCCCATATTCCTAGAAATCCAGCCTTCCATTCCTTTACAAATACCACCTTTGGCTCCTATACATGTCATCCCTGCATTACCAGTACCAAATAATCAGACTTCTAGCCAAGAAAAGGCCACTCCTAATTCGTATTTTTCATTTTAAGAGATAAAAGGCCTCCTACAAAGCTTTGGTAATGAATTGGTGACCTTGAAAAGGCAGCAAAATAAAAATTACAGACCTTATGAAGCCCCATATTAGGCTCCTTATCAGGCTAATCATGCTAATCAGCCTAGTAGACCTCAATACCAAACAAATCCACAAGGTCAAAGCAAGCTTTGAATGCTAGGCCATACCAACCTTATAATCCTAATGCTGCAAGTACTTCTAGAGAGTCGGTACCAGTACAAAACAACTTGGCTCAAGAGCCTAAATGGTGTTTCCCATGCAACCAACCTCACAACCAGGCTACATGCACCAATGGTGTCATCAATCAAGCCCTCATGGTTGAAAGTGCTACTGCTACTCAACAAAATTTAGTGGTTGATGCAACTGAACAAACATCACCTATGCATGCAGATATTCATGGAGATGTCTCTCTCATGAACTTTAGAGTGAAGATTTTTGTGGGATAATTACCTCGTAGGCACCAAATCAGTCCTGCAACTCTATTGCAGCCAACATAAGGTCAAAAAATAGGGTTGTTGATGGTGGAAAGCAAGTTGATTTTGGTTTTTCTCAAGCCAAACAAGTGCCAAATGTTTTTCAAGGAGTTGTTGGTCCATCTAATGGACAAAATATTCACATGCCAACAAGAAGTCAGGCTGCAACAAGCAAAGAACAACCTAAGGATTTAGTGCACAACACCTATTCAAGGAGAAGTTGTTGTTCCTAAAGCTCAAACCAAAGTAAGTACACCTACTTTCAGTATTCTTGATCATATGAAGAAAGTTAATGTAACTATGTCAATGTGAGATTCATTAGCCATTCCTAGGCAAAAAGATCTCCAATCAGCTTTTTCAAGGCTTAGTGTTTCTAGTGAGCCTACTAGTGAACCATCTAAGGTTGTTTTTACAAATGATTCCAAGAATGGTACCAAAAAACAATCAAAAGAGGTTATACCACCCCCTTTTTATGTGTCTTTGATCAATGGAAACCACCTAGTTCATAACTGCATGATAGACTCGTGAGCTAGTAGTTTTGTCATGCCTAAGAAAATTGTTGACAAGCTAGGATTAGAATACTAGCCACTCGAGAAAGGGGTAGTACAACTATATGGTACTATTGTTAGCACAATTGGAGTCATAAAAAACTTGAGCTTAACATTGCATGCATGCCCAAACTTCTCCATCCCTCAAGATATCTATGTTATTGAGTTGCCTCCATACTTTTCCATATGTCTATCTAGGGATTTTACTGCTAAGATAGGTGGGTATTTTTCTTCAGATTGGTCCCACATGCTTTTTAGGACTAGATATGGCACAAAGGTCACCATAAAATTAGATCCCATTGCAAAAGACCATATTGAGCCTTGTGTACCTACTACCATAAATGCTAATTGTCCTCTTTTTGATCTTGACGATCACCCTATGGCTAAGGAGTTGGATACTCAAGTAGATGGCATACTTGACATAGTTTTGGATGAGTGGGAAATAGAGAATAGTCAAAATGACCCAAGAAAACAGCTATAAGAGGTTGGTTTTGGTGTTTATATGATGCATGAATCTAACTCTTTGTTGCCTAACTTGGTAAGGGGTGATGAAAAATAGCCAAACCAGTGAGTTAATGGTGTTTGGAAGTTGTTTTTTCATGGCTCAAGGAGAAAAAATGGTGTTGGTGGAGATTGCATGTTGATATCTCTTGAAGGTGAGAAGTATTATTCATCTTTCAAGTTCACTTTCAGCTATTCTAGCAACACAACAGAGTATGAATCTTTGATTCATTGTCTATTATGGGCAAGGAAGAGAAAAAACAGTTGTCTCCCAGTATTCGATGATAGTGAGCTTATTGTTAACCAGGTAAGAGGCCTCCATACCACCAAAAATGATGCATTAAAATGTTACAAGCATAGAGTTTGGGATAAAATAGAAGAATTTGATGCATTCAATTTGTTGTCCATTCCTAGAAACAAGAATAAGCATGCTGATAGGTTTGCTACTATAGGTGCACAGTATGATGTCCCAAATGGTATGAATGATAGTAGTAAACAATATTATGTGAAGGTTGTTGTTAGGCATTCTATTCTTGATAATCATGTTTTTTGGAAATTTTTTGAAAGTGACCAGCATATTGTTAATTTCTTAAGAGAAGAGGTTGAGTTTTCAGCTAGATATCAAGAAAGATTCCAAGAGTAGTATGAGGACCAAGTCATATAGCTGAAAACTAACAAGTTACCCAAAGGATTAGTCACTTTGGAGTCTATTTTTAATTCATATGACCAGCTAATGACCAGCTAAGGAAAGAAAAAGCCAGCATATAGATCAGCCAAGAATATTATGAAGAGGTTGAAATCTTCAAAGGTAAGCTCTTGAAACTTGGCAAGATTTGTACCAAAGAAGAAAAAGAAGCTTTTATTTTACTTTTCCAAGAATTTAATGATGTTTTTGCATGGGAGTCTTTTGATTTGAAAGTTTTGATCCCAATCTCACACAACATACTATAGAACTTGAGCCAAATTCCAAATCGGTAAGGCAAAAGCAAATACCCTTGAATCCTAAGCTAGAGCCACTCATGAGAAAGGAGTTAAACAAGCTAATTGAGAGTGACATAATATTTCCTACCTCATGGTGTCAAACTTAGTTCCTGTAAGGAAAAAGAATGGTGAGATTAGGTTATGTGTGGACCTTAGGGATCTTAACCGAGCCTCCCTCAAAGACCACTATCCCTTACCTTCAATGGAACAAATGTTGCAAGTGGTTTCAAGATCAGAGAGGTTTTCTTTGTTTGATGGATTTTCTGGTTATAACCATATTTTAGTCAAAGAAGAAGATCAATATAAAATAGCCTTCACCAAAAAATGGGGTACCATGGCCTATAAGAAGATTCCCTTTGGTTTATCCAATATTGGCACAAATTTTTAGAGAGCCATGGATATGGAATTTTAGAGCTTAATGTACAAGATAGTGTTGGTATATTTAGATGATATCACAGTTTACTCCAAGGAAGCAAAGGATCATCTAAATCACTTAAGGCATATTTTTGAGAGATGCAGAGAGTTTGGTGTTTCCCTTAATCCTAAAAAATGTGTGTTTTTTGTTCATTAGGGGAAGTTGTTGGGCTATATTGTCTCAAAATATGGTATTACTATTGATCTTGAGAGGGTAAGTGCTATTTTGGATCTTCCTTTACCAACACATAAGGGGCTACAAAGTTTCCTTGGTAGAATCAACTTTGTTAGAAGATTTATACCTGATTGTGTTGAGTTATTGAAGCCTCTAACAACTATGTTAAAAAAGGATGTATCTTTCAGTTGGACAAGGGAAGGTAAAAGGAGTTTTGAAGCAATAAAAGAAGCATTAACCTCAGCTCCTACTCTCTTAAATCCCAATTTTTCTAAGGATTTTGTCTTGTATTCATATGGTAACATTGATAGTATCTCATCTATGTTGGTACAACAAAATGACCAAGGTTTGGAGCAGCCTATAGCCTTGTTTAGTCAAGGGCTAAAGGATTATGAGCTAAGGTACACCTTTGTTGAAAATCATATACTTGCCATTGATAGAAGTTTGGAAAAATTTAGACATATGCTCTCTAACAATAGAGTGAAGTTGTTGGTTGCTCATCCTAGTGTCAAATAATTTTTGTTGTGTAAAGACTTGGGAGAGAAAAGAGCTGGTTGGATTACTAAAGTCATGGCATATGACATAGAAATAAAGGTAACCAAGCTGGTTCATGGTAAAGGCTTGTGTGAGCAGCTTGTTGGTCATTCAGGGGAAGTGAAAGAAAATGATGAGGAGGTTGTCCTAGCTTTCTTAGATGAAGAACAAACCGCTACACCAACTTCTCCAGCAAATTGCAAGAAATGGTTCATTTTTTACAAACTAGTGAATATATACTTGATTGTAGCATCATAAATTATGCTCCTTGATGGTGCAAGCACAATTTCACACTCTATTTTGTGCTCACTTTAGTATCTCCCCCTCTAGTCCATTTTAGGACCATTTTCCAGTCTTTGCCTTATCTCCAACTCAAGAGAATATGTTAATGCTACCCTAAAAGCTTTACTGATGAACCTATACCCTAAAAACTTCACCCAATGCCTGAATTTGAGTTAGGTAAGGGAACCCTTACTTGTGGTTACCACTTCTATGAGTGAAGAACATGTGGATACTAGTGTGGTGCACTAGGGTCCTACCAATTCATGCGAAAAATTTGGACACTTGTAAGGGTTGACCTCTACCTTGTGCGATGTGACCTTGATCTTGATATTGATGTGCTAAAATATTTTCAAAATTCAAATTTTAACATTTCGAACTACACCTAAGTTCATTCTTATTGTTCCCTATTTAAACATGAAAGTTTATCAAACAAATATAATGATATACACTATGATATAAATCCCTACCAAAATCAATATTTAGCTCTACAATTATAAACAATATTTATTACTACTTTCTATTGTTATTTTGATTGAAGCTCCAAGAATGTTGTAGAATGATTTGGGATCAATGGCTTGCAATTCACTTATACCTATCCATCACAATTGGGTGTGATTCTAGTTGGTTCTCACATTTAGACCTTTGTTTACCTTGTTACCCTAAAGTGAGGTAACTTGTGTTTTATTTCCCTTGAGTATAACCTTTCTCTTGGGTTGGATCTTGCACTTCCTTATTTGAGGCATGTAGAAATCCACTCTAAACACTTGAGTAGTGTTTTGACTTATTATTTTGTTTCTCACTACTTGCCACAATCTTAGACACACTTAAGATTCAAATCACACACTATTTCTTTTGTCAAATTGGCTATTCATGGAGGTAGGAATACCAAAATAGGGGTCTGACCAAGGAAAACTCTTATATGACCACAACTTGTTTTCCTCCTTTGTGCATCTATAGGTTCAAATCCGAAGTAGAAGATTGTAGAGATCAATAGAGTAGAACATCATAGAGTTTGTTAGATTGTCACTTAGGTCATACAACACTCTCAAGACCTTAGTGTGGAATGCCCATGTCCAATACAAAGACCTCCTACTTCTAGTGATAGGTGATTCTATGTCTTCCCTCTCTAGATTTTTCATAATTTTTTGTAAATTATCATATTTTCCTTTGTGATCTATCGCTAAACTAAATGAGGGTTTATATCATCTAGATTAATTAAATCACTTTTATCAATCTTTCCTCTCTACAACAAATGAACAAAACCCAAGCATCTTGGCTCTCTTTTGAGGAAGTTAGCAAAGCACAATGCCTTCATTGGTTTGTGTTCTAAAGTTTGGTAAAGAAAGGATTGATCTGTTAATTCACTAATTAGTCTAGATCCCCTTTTCACATTAAACATTGATCGAGATAATTCTCTTGAGCTAGAGATGGGAATGCTCTATGTGGAAAAAATAAAGGCATAGGCCTAGGACTAGGGCTTTTGGGAGGAGAATCTACAATAGGGGAAGCTACATGCACCAGTGAGGTTGCAAGTTCCCCCTTCACCTCTGTGGCTCATGGGTTCTAATCCTTGCAATTTTTCTTGCTCCTTGCCATTGGGCTTGAGGTTTAATATTATCTTTATGTCTTATATCTTCGAAAACCAAAAATTCATCCTAGGCCAAGTCTAGTAACTCAATTATTAGAATTATATCAAAAAATAACTAAATCAAATTATGGTGAGACAATGTTGAAGGCTTCCCTTGTTTGAATTCAATATCCATTTTTGATAGCATGTGACAAATAAAATTTGACATATTCACATGTCTATTGTGATGCAAATGTCTAAGCAATATAAAATGCATAGTATATAGAAGAGAATGCCTCCTTTCATAGGTTGAATATTTTAAATTAAATAAATCGCTATATATGCCCAATGCCAAGGTAGGGAAAGGTGTTTAGTACCTTATGAAGAGAAGTATAGTTGCTCTCTTAGCACAATGAATTCATTATTGGTAGCAACAATATCAACTTGTTTCAGGTAGGCTTCTCTTACTCAAAGTAACCCTATTACCTCTATAATGGCTACTTTTGAAGCATCTACATGCAGACCTCTCATGATCATCATATTGTTTGTCAGAGTCTCCACAAATTGATTGGCTACTTGTTCATCATACCCTGCTAGCCTCTTAAAATAATCTAGCTAACCTGTTTGCTAAAATATGGAAAGGAAATCATGGTCATCAAGAATAAGGCTATGCAACCGGTTATCAACGAAATGGATCACTCCACATCTTACTAAATTTAAAAACTCAACGCAAATTGGTTGTGGCTACAAATTCCAAAATTGTTGATTACACATTCTCCCTCTAATTGTTGGACTCAATTCTCTTGGTTACTGGTATGTCAAGAATTTTGTTTGTTAAATGGTTACTAGTATGATTTTAAAAAATGGGGTGGTCATAATATTTAATAAGGACTAAGATTCCAAAGAAATTCAAAGTACATTTTGCAATTAATGAATTATCACAATTTCCAAAATAACGCCTAGTGAGGGCGACACCACTTGAAACTCTCAGAAATCACAACATTAGATACCAACACAAAAGATGGGAGACAGAAAATAACTCACTTTCAATTATTTTTAGAAAATGAAATTACAGATTCAGAACTTATGATGCTAAAGCCTCATGGGCTTGATTCATTACAACAAAATCAACTCTGGAAACAAAATATATTATCTGGAGCCACAATTTTCACTAATGGATCCACCCTCTACAACCTCCACTTAACCCCTTTTATCTTGCCCAATAACTGCCCTAGAATGTTCTAGAAAGTGTAACTTTCCCTTTTGTTTTTGGTGCCTAAAGTCCCGCCGACAGATTTCTCACCTAGGAAGAGATTTTAATGAAATTCACTTTTTAGTAGGGAAACTTCATGGGGCCATAACTTTTGATCTAGGTGTCTGATTTGCTAATATAATATATCATTGGAAATATCTCGATGAGATCTACAATGTTCAATCCATCAGAGATTGGTTTTCCCACTTTTTGAGTTGTTTTGGGGCCTCTAAGGTTTTCATATTTGAATTTGAAGCTGCATTGGAGAAATTTCTCAAGACGAAAACATTAATTTCTCCCAAACTATGCAAGGTATTGAGACGATTGTTTCATGACTGAATTTTTTTTCAATTCTGCTCCTTGTAAATTTTCAAGTCCATACGAGCCCTTTTAGGTTGACTTACTAAAAATAGTAAGTGACCATTTTTCTCTATTTTTGACTTATGACTATCTTACACCCCTTAAGTGCCATTATGGGACTCAAAACAACTCAAGAAAATAAAGAAAATGATTTTTTTTTGTGATGCAAGATTTCCCCTACACCACTGGATGCTCCTGCATCAGACACCTAGGGTAATTTGAAAAGTGACCCTGTCACTTCTCAGGAGTTAGAGGGAAACCAAGACAGTTAACCTCAACCTTAGACAATCATGATGAATCTTCAACAGGCCTTCCTTTCCATTTAACCAAATATTCTTCATATTGCTTGTTCCTTATACTTTTTCCCACATGGCTATCCAAGATTTCTTCTCTCTTCCTTCTCCGAAGTAGGTGTTGGAATTTTCCACTATTCTTTTATCGTCCCATCCTCTATATCACCTTCATGATACTCTGTCAAATCAGCAATGTTGAACACAGGAGAAATGTTTATTTCACTAGGCAACTCTACCTCATAAGCATTTCCTGAATCATGCTTCTTTAGGATCTTGCATGGTTAAAACTTCTTCATCTTTAATTTTTTGTATGTACTAAATGGAAACCTTTCCTTTTGCAAATGAACCATGACTTTATCTCCTACCTAGAATTCCTTATACCTCCTTCTTTGATTTGCCTTATCCTTATATTATGAGTTCATCTTATTGATATGTTTCTTCACCTCTTCATGCAAATTCTTCAAGTGCTTAGAAAAATCTTCAGCCTCAGCACTACTCTTCTCCCCCTTATCCATCTTTCTCAATTCAAAAGCAGTTCTTGGACTACTCTCATACACAATATGGAATGGTGATTTACTAGTGCTCTTGTTGAAAGAATTATTGTAAGAAAATTTGGCATGTGGTATAATCAAATCCCATCCCTTGAGCTTATCTCCTACTAAGCATCTTAGCAGGTTACCCAAACTCCTATTCACCACCTCTGTTTGTCCATCATTCTATGGATGGTGTGCAAAATTGAACGTCAAATCTGTCTTCAACTTCTTCCATAATGTCCTCCAAAAATAACCAACAAATTTGGTATCTCTGTCTAAAACTATACTCTTCAATAGACCATGTAGTCTCACCACCTCTCTAAAAAACAACTCTGCAATATGAATAGCATCACTAGTCTTATGACACATAATGAAATGTTCCATCTTTCAAAATCTATCCACCACCACAAATATGGAATCATGCCCTCTATGTTTCTGTGGCAAGCCAAGAATAAAATCCATGCTAATATCCTCCCATGGCCTCTCAAGTACAAGTAATGGCTGATACAATCTAGTATTATGACTTGTTCCTTTCACCATCTAACATACTCTACAACTTTTCACAAACTTCTTCACATCTTTTTGTAGCTATGGCTAGTAATAATTCTCACTAACAAGAACAATGGTCTTATCTCAACTGAAATTTCCAGCCAACCCTCCACTATGCTTCTCCTTGATTATATTCTCTTTCATAGAAGTCCTTGGAATGCACAATTGGCTTCCTCTAAACAACATCCCATCATCCAACCATCTTGTCCTATCCAATGTAACAGGTTCCAAACAAGCCTTCCAAGCTTCTGCAAAGTCTGGATCTTCTAGATACAAACTCTTGAGTTCATTGAATCTATCAACCTCTATATTCATCTCTATCAACAAATTTTTCCTTCTACTTAAGGCATCTACAACTCTGTTTGACCTTCCACTCCTATGCTTCAAAAAAAATTATCTCTACAAAAAATCAACCCATTTTAAGTGCCTTTGATTTAACTTTCCTTAACTATTGAGATACTGCAAAGCCTAGAAATCAGTATATAAAACAAATTCTTTTGGAAAAAAATAGTGTTTCCATTTCTTCAAAGCTTGAACTATAGCATAAAAATCTTGATCATAGACAGAATATTTCTTCTTAGCATCATTCAACTTCTCACTAAAATAGGCAACAGGCTTACCTTCTTGACTCAAAACAACTCCTATGGCAATGCCACTAGCATCACGATCTACCTGAAAGACCTTATTGAAATATGGAAGTGCCAAAACAAGTTGCTTTGTAACTTTCTTCTTCAACCTATCAAAACTTTTTGCTGCTCCTATAGTCCACTTAAACTCTTTTCTATCCCCTCATTGTTTTAGTTAGAGGTGCGCAAATACTACTGAAACCTTTGATAAACTTTCCAAACCATGAAAAGATCTCACCTCTATAACACTCCTTGGTGTAGGCCATTCAAAAATAGCTTTCACCTTTTTCTAGATCCATCTTAAGACCCTCTACTAAGATAACAAATCCTAGGTACACCAACTTTCTCTTCACAAAATTGTGTTAGAGTAAAAGGTTTATTTCACTTAATTAGTTTAATTAAGTCACCTTTTATTCCTTTCTTAAGATTCACTTAGTTATGCATTGTATGTATTTAATAATTATTTTAATCATTAAATACATTTTCCCTTTAGGGTTTCTTTAGGGTTTCTTGATCTCCTTCATAAGGATAGATCACTTTGTAATTATTAACTTTCTCTCTGATTAATGCATTCTTAGCTTTCAGAGCACCTTTGCCTTTTGTCTCAAATATCTTCTTCTGTGACAGGTTATTTGCATGCAGGTGTTCTTCAGGGTCTGTGAGGTTGGCTTTCACAACTTCAACATGGTATCAGAGGTCTAGATATGTGGTTGCATGTTCGTCTTTTGAAGATTTCAGCTTACAGAGTGTTCTTCTGTGCAAGGGTTTCAAAAAGGCAATTTTTTTTGTGGATTTGGGGGTTTTCTAATTTTCTGGGCATTTTTGGACAAAACGAACCTCGCCATTGAGTCCGTAGCATCCAAAAACCCCTATTTTCATATAAATTTTTTTCCATTTTGGACACAATTGTCTGAAGAGGCAAAAAAAATTTGCCCCAAGGCCGTACAGCCCCAGGGCACGTAGTATGAGGTGAAATTTTCAAAAAAAATTCCAAGTTTTTTAAAAAAAAATCCTGCTATCAAAAAATATATTAGTTTTTGTTTAAAGCAAATAAAAAAATCATGAAAGTTTTTTGAAAAGAAAAATTCAAAAAATTGCAAAAAAAATTTGGGGTTTTGTTTTTAATTGGCAAGGGGTCAAATCACCCCTACACAAGTCGTACCAGAGGTAGCGGCTAGGATAAAATCAAACCCCATTGCCCCTCTCACAGCGGTGACATCTTCAAACACTTTGGCGGCTTCCTTCTTTCACCAACGACATGGAAATCCAGTAGGCATCCAACCTTCAATCAGATTTCGTGCATGCATAGGAATATTCTGGCAAGGTGGCAAATTTCGTCCACTGCCAAATTTTTTAGATGATCGGGATTTTTCCAGGCAGGGCATTTTTTTTCCAAGCAACGGCCGTCAATTTTAAGCCAGTGATTTTTTGACATCAACATGATGTCGTGATGACGTCATTCATACAACATGGCTCTTTGCCCCCCTCCTAACCCCAGTTTTCCCTAAAGGAGCACTTTTTTTCTTTTTGGCGTAACTTGGGCATACGGTGTCAAAATCGGGAAAACAAGATATCATCAAAAAGATGGTTCTACAAAATTTCCAGTGGTACAGGTCTCCTTATCAGATTTTTCCAGTGGTTCCTGCTATTCTTAGTCAAAGTCAGATCTTCATTTTGCACTTCCGAGCTCATAACTTTTTTCCTGTATCACCATTTATCATGATCCAAGCAGTGTTGTAAAGGTATTTCAGAGCTCTTCAAATCTATCCATGCACTTTTTCTAGAATTTTCCCCAAATACATTTTATTCGGTGTTTTGTGCTTTCACAATTCTGTCAATTACTTGGACGTCTAGGGACCTAGAAAAGATTTGTTTGCGTGAGATGGCATATTTTGATCTGCTTTATCATTATTGAGATCATTAGTCTCTGATTTTTTCATTTGAGTGAGTATCATGGGTTTTTCTATTCATCCTTTTGTGATCAACTTGGACAAGGACAATTATGAGTCTTGTTGTCATGGCATCCTAACACATCTTAGGTGGCTTGGTTTTTTGCCTCATTTGTATGGTATCATACCTACACCAGACACATTAAGGAGTTTATTAGTATGGGTTATTATTCGAGATCATATTGTAGGGTTATTGGTTGGATTGTTTATTTTGACACTTTGTGTGTTTTATCTGACATTCGTTGTCCTTGCACACTTTGGCAACATCTTTGGGAGATTTTTGGAGACTCTAATTGTAGACACGTAAAATATACTGATTGACATCGTGCATTCGATCCTGACTTACTAATATCGTTTCTTCCTAAATCATCCCTCGGTCTAACCTTTTAATCAAATTCCCCTATCTGATTAAATTTATCAATATTCATCTCTTAATTAAATAAATCATTTTGTCTAATTAAGTCACTTTCTCTTGCTAATTAAATCAATCCACCTGATCTAATTATCCCTATTTAATTAAATAATTAATTTATCTGATTAAATCTCTAAAGTCTATCCATTAAATTAAATAAATTAAAACATTATTTGATTTAATCTAACACCATCCCTTTTAATTAAATAAGTCAAAATCCTTATTTAATTAGCCTCTTATCATATTCCTCTCTTATTTGATTTAAATAAATCCATAAATCTAAGTCAAATAAGTCACATCATCTAATCTCCTGTTAAATTAATTAAACCCTTGATTAATTTAACCTCATCTCATGTCACATCCTCTAGATAATGCAAGTTGCACATGAAAATAGATTTAATTCATTTATTAAATCCCTATTTTCCTCACAAGGCATCTTTTGGAATATTCTCTCAATTTGAATTCAAAAATTCCAAGTCAACATGTACATCCAACAAGGCATTTAAAATCTTACATGTCCTTTGCCTTGAGCCAAGTGGCATTTATTGCATTTTCCCTTCCCTCTTGCATGTCATTTCAACAAATTTGAATTTCAAATATTGGCATTTATTGGCACAAACCCCAAATCTTGCACATCCATCATCCATTCATAGCTTGACAAGTGGCACCATATCATTGGATGAATGTTAATCCCACATTGCTCAAATTTGGACATTCATCCATCTTGAAATCCTATAAATAAAGAGCTCATATCCTCATTTGATCATCCAAAAGCATTGCAAAGTTACCATGCTAAAATACTTAACCATTTTCATCCATCATTTGAATTCTTAGCTAGGCTTTTTGCAGATTTGGCTTGGAGTTCTCATCTTTCATCAAAAGTGGATCAATATCATCTTCAACATATCAAGACTTCATCATAGGAATTGGGAAAGGGCCAATTTTCACATCAAATTGGCACCAATTCCCCCATGGGATCAAGTGTTTGCTTTTCTAATTAGGATTTTATCTTGTTTTTGTCATTTGCATTATGTTCTTCAATAATTTTTTCCTAATTTGAGTTTACAAATGGATTTCATGGGGAATCCTTGTTTTAGCTTGTAATTCCTTGTCTAACTTGTTTATTCATGTTGTTTTACAAGTACTAGGAGAAGGGTTCACACATTTGGTGCTAGAAGGAGGGCAGCAACTCATTAATTCTAACTTTTCCTTGAAATTTCCACGTTTTTCTTCACACACAGGAAATTCCAATGTGGACTCGTCAGCATCGCTATATGGCACCGCTGGAAACAAAAACTATGCCGTTGGACTCGTCCTGCCAAAAACATTCAAATTTCTAACTCTGTCGCTGGACTCGTTGACTTGCAGGTTTTTTTGAATTTTTTGAAAACACCGACGTGGTCACAAACTGCGACGCTGGGCAAAATAGCAACGCAATCAAGCTCTCTATCCTAACACAGAGCGTCGATGACTGGTAAGCGGTGCTATAAGAGCGACGCTGGGAGAACAAACAGCGATGCCTTCACGAGTTGCGACGCTAGGAGACATAAAAAGAGAGAATTTAAAATTTTAGCACGTGCTTTGATTTATGATTTATTTACTTGCTATTTTCTGGTTTTTAAATTCTGTGTTTTTCCAGAATCTGATTGTTTTTCTCCTTTGTAGGTTGGAAATCAAAAACAAAGGAAGGAGGAGTATGGTGATGACATTTTGTCCAATCAAAGTGTTTTTAAACACTTAAGTGTTTGTTTAACACTTCTCTAAGAAATTGTTATCTTCTCATCCTTAGAATATTAGTTTTCATTTGGGCTTAAAAAGAACCTTTCAATTTCTTCTTGCAAAGGTTAAAATGAACAATATGATCAACAACTTACTAGATTTTATTTATGGGATTAACAAATTGAACAAATTTCTTTCACTTGTGATTTGGTGCTTTAAAATGAACTCACATATTGCTTTGTGGATCTAAAAAGAACAAGTGTAGCTTTTTTTTTGTGAGGGATTACTTAGACTAAATCCATTGAAAAAGGACGTATGCACTTCTCTTGCGCTTTATAGCGATCTTGAGAATTAAAAGCCATTTTTCATGACTTTGGGTTAAGATAAAGCAATCACCTCCACACTTTGATTTGGGCTTAAAATTGAACAAAATCTTGGGCGAGTGTGAGTGGGGGCTTTGTTGCGTATATTCTATCTCTTTGTTCCATACAAGGATTGATCGAGTTACGAATATTGTTCTTCATTCGCTTTTGTTTATCCTAGAGGGCCTTCCTTGGGGAAAAAGTACTCACCCAAGGGAACGACTCAACCGGTAACACTCTAAATCCAAGAGTATTTCTAGCTGGGATATAAATGTGGATATTGGAAGAAACGCCAATATCACATGGTCGACTCCGACAAGATGGATATGAAAGGGGACTCTTGCCACTTTGGGTCAACTCCTACGAACGGAAAGTCCTTATTAAAACCCATGTGCTATAATTTTCCAAAATCCTTTTATCTATTTCTTGGTGCAAGAATGGTTGTTCTGAAGCCGCCCCACACTTTTACAGTCTTCTAGTAGAAATGGAAAGCATGCCATGGGAGTTTCATGGGTGTTGATGTTTGGCTGCCCCGATTGACGTTAATGAGTCGTGGAGGGGAGCCAGTGGGGTCAAGCATCTAACTATTTGCTAGAGATAAGCGTAGCTGGACTTGTCCAAGTGGGAATCCAACAAATATTGTCTTACACATCCATAGGATTGTACTTGTTCTTGGGTTACAAAATGCATTGCTTGATCGAAAACATCATGGAAACAAACACTTAACACTATCATTCAAATTTCAAACCCTTTTGGAAGACAAATGTCATTGACTCAATCCATAGGTTATTGCTTTCCCTTGGGATTCACATCCTTAGAGGTTTCTAAACATTGGATTATATCTCAATTTGTCTCCTTAAGTAAACAATAGGAAACCCTTGCCTTAAGTTCATTAAATTTCCACATAACATATCTTGTGGAGTTTGAAGAAATTAAGACATTGGACATCTTAGTTTAAAAACTTAATCAAAGAGAGTGTTTTTGGTAAAATAGAGCCATTAAGCAAAGCTAAGAAAAATGAATTTTCATGTGTGATTGGAGACTCACAAAATCCCAAAGGCAAAAATCATTGAAAATCCAAAAAAAATGAATGTTCAAATGAAATCATTTCTTGTTTACAAAGGTCTTTGGGAAGCATTTGCATGCTCTTCAATACCTAGGTTTAGGAAAACAAAGTGTCTTTTTTAGGTTCACCTAAGGACCAAAACAAATCAAACCTCTTTCATCCATCCTTCAAAACATCAAATCCATCTCACAAATCATCTTTTGGAAAATCTTGAAATCATCCTTGATACTAGGCTTTGTGGCAAAATCAAAAATCATCCAAATCATTGGGACTATATCCTTGAAAACATTATCAAAATCACCTTTTGGCTAGGAATGTGTAGATGCATCCTTTTGCATATCCTTAGTCAAAGACATCCAAATCATCTTGCCTAGCTTAGTATATGTAGATGAATCCTTCTCCATATGCTTAGCAAAAGCTATTATCTTGTTTGAATAGGTGTGGGTAGATGCATCCTTCTCCTCACACATATCCAAATCATCATCCTTTGAACAAATCTATCCATTAGATCATTATCAAACATCTTAGGGTCCTTTTGTTCAAAACCAAAGCAAAATCAAAATCAACGACAAAATCCCAAAATCCAAAATCCAATCAAATCCAAGTCCTAAAGCCTAGTGTCTCATCCAATATTTACCAAAATCCAAAACATCCATATCATCCATATCATTCATCATCATCATATCATCACCTTTGATCCCCAAAGCATCCTAAAACTTTTACTTTGGTACATAAAATAGAGATCAATCCAAAGAATCAAGAGATTCATCTCCCATATTCTCGAAGATTGATCCCCGTTTTATGGTTCTAACTAGATCTCAATACAAGAAGAGTATGGAAGCCAACAAAGAAACACCCGCTTCAAGCAATCTTAGCCAAACAAACGCACAAATGAATCCCGCCGAATCAAGTAATCCTTTGACCCTCTCATCATCGCAAAATCTGCAAGAGGAAAACCAAGAAGAGGACCTTACTTTTGGAATGTCTCGTGAGGAAATGACTAAAATGCTCCAAAATCCAAAGAACCATAAAATCATTAACATCATGATGAGACTTAACCCTTCGTTATACATGCTTGAGCTAGCAAAACACGGGGCCAAGTTACCTTCGGATTTTGATGTGAGTACTATAGTGGAGACAACTTTTCGACCAATCTCATCCACCATTCCCATCTCATCTACACCCCCATCTCAAAATGTCACGCAAAACATTCCGCAAATCACAACATCGTTTGCTCCAACCCAGCCCAATGTTAACAAGGGAAGTGCATTTCTCAATGCACTTCAAACACACCCCCTTGTGAATAACCAAAATTTGGACGCAAACACCATATTGGAGCAAAACATACCCCAAAACCCATTACACAAAAACGCTCCTCTCACATTCCATTACGATCCGTCATCATCATTTTTTCATGCAACACCTCAAACACCCCTTCTCACAAATTCGCAAGAGGACGGAGATATGTTCAGACCAGGGGGCATATTCAACACCACAACATTCTCACAAGGACCCACACCCCTTACATTTCCACCACTTCCACCTTTGCCATCATCATCCACACCACTCCTTGGTTTAGGGCTTCCTCCCCTACCAAGTATCAATCAAACCTATATCACAACCATCAATCAAAATATTACACCAAATGCTCAAAAAAATTTGTTGATATCGCAGCAACAAATGACAAACACACAAGCAATGGAAACATCATCAAACACCCCCATAACATCACAAAGCATGGTCTCTCAAGGACCAAACACATCAATGGCACCACTCATCACTCAAACCACCACACCAACAACACCATCCACCAATCAAATAATCAACACGACATCACCACTTACCACCACTACAAACACCACTCTGAATCCACCACCACCCCCACCACCACCAACGTTCACCACATCAAACCAATATAACGCAGCATTGTAAGCAACTTTTCAAAGAGGATACCAACAAGTGCAGAAACAAAAAGTCATATACCTAGCTGCTCAACAAGCTGCTCAAGCTGCGCAAACCGCCAAAACAGCCCAAGCAACACAAGTCGCATTACAAGCGCAACAAGCCCAAGCTTTATTACAACAACAACAAGTTGCTCAGGCTGCACAAGCATTGCAAGCACAAAAGGTTTCTCAAGCACAACTTCTATTACAACAACAAGCAACACAAGTGCAAACATCCCAAGCACAAGCTCAAGCGCAAGCTCAATATCAAGCACAGCAAGCACAAGCACAAGCACAACTTCTTGCACAAGCAACACAATTGCAAGCATATCAACAATCATTAAAGCAATACCAAGAGCAACAAGAAGTAGCAGAATTGGTAGCCCAACAACAAGCATTGTGGGAACAACAGCAAGCACAACAACAAGCGTTGTTGGAATAGCAACAAGTGCAACAACAAGCACAAAACCTAGTGCAACAACAACAAGACAAACAACAAGCATTGTTCATCCACAAGAAAGTAGAAGCCTACTTCGCCCGCCAAAACACACAGATACCATCGAACAATGCACAGACCAACACATCCACCCAACCAATGACTAAAACACCCCAAAACACCTTCATCCCACCCCCTGATCCACAAAATGATGTGACGACACAACTCAGGTTGCTCTCGCAACAAGTGATCAACCTTCAATCAGGGCGAACAACCAAGACACCAAGCAACTTGTGTCCCTATCCATTTGATAGGAGCCTAGATATGAAACCATTCCCCAAGGGATTTGAAATCCCCAAATTTGACAAATATCGAGGGATGGGAAACCATGAAGATCACGTTAGGGAATTTTCGGTTCATTGCATGGAGGTCACATATGACGATACTTATCTAATGCAGCTATTTCCTAGGAGCTTGGCAGGTCCCGCTATAGAATGGTTCTCTCGCTTACCTTCAGGCATTAGAACATTCCAAGAGATTAGGGATGCATTCATTAGGAACTACACATGTAACATTGCAATGGATGTCAGTCTCGAAGAACTCTCGGCTCTGAAACAAGGGAAGAATGAATCTTTCGCTTCATTCCTTCAACGATGGTGATCCGAGGCCAATCGGAGCAAGTGGACCATGCCAAAAGAACAAGAAGTTTGCACCATCATAGCCAACCTTGAAGGCCACTTGGCATTTCATCTCAAGGTTCAGGGCATCACTACATATGAACAATTGATCTCCAAGGCGCTCAACATCGAAAGAGCCCTTGCGACTCAACCCGAAGAGTCAACATCATACCATGAACAGCAAAACAACCGCCCATCATCCAATTACAATGAAAAACCTTGTACATGGGAAAGGAATAAAAATGTCACTAATGATGGTGTCGTTGATGCCAAGGTGGTCGTTAGTGGCCCACGCCAAAATCCACCCACACCGCAAATCCAAACATAAAACAATCATCACACGACATATCATCCAAACAACAATCCAACCATCAATAACCTCAATGACCAAAGGGGACCGCCTCAACACAAAATCTATCCCAAATGAAAATACACCATTTTGGGAGAACCATTGGAGGACATAATGAAAAAATTGATCGACGAAAAACTCATCAAGCCTCCCACATTTGAAAATTACCAAGAACCTGATATCAAACCTCTGTGGTATAACGCAGCTTTGCAAATTTCACAAAATCAAAGGCCACACCACAAACAGCTGCATGAGACTCAAAAACATCATCCAAGATCTCATCGATAAGAAAATCATAAACATGGAACAACCTACTGGAAATCAGGATCTTAAAATCTACATGAATCCGATGCCGAATCATGGCAACAAAGGGAATAAAAATGATAAAGGGAAGGGCAGTGTAAATCATGTGTATGAAATAGTCGTTACCTCCCTAAATGAATATTTCATGGTCATCACCATCAAGGGTGCCCATGTCAAAGATTGTGGAGTCACCACAAGAGGCGGAAAAGTCACCATTGCAGGATCCTCCCAACCAAATAGAATATCTTCGTCTAGATCCATTCCACATAGCTACAATGTTGTAGAACAACTCAAGAGAACACCAACACACATCTCCATCATGAAGTTGTTAAAAATCTCATCAACGCATAAAAAGATCCTTGAAGAAGCATTAGCCTCATCCACTATCCCCGTAGATCTCGATACAGAGCATAACACCTAATCTCCTTACATTCTCTGACCAATATTTTCCCGCCCAACCATCTCACAACCATGCACTTCACTTGGAAGCCATTGTAAACAAGAGAAAAATCAAAAGGGTCTTGGTGGATGGAGGTGCAGGCTTGAACATATGTTCCCTAAGCATCATCAAACAGTTGAAAATATCAGAAGATTCCATCGACAAAGGAAAGGGCATCACAATCAGAGCATACGATGACCAAGAAAGAGTGTCTCAGGGCACGATTAAACTCCCTATTCAAGTAGGTCCAACACTCATGGAAACCACATGTCAGGTCTTGGACCTTGAACTACCATATAATATCCTCCTGGGCAGCCCATGGATCCATGTGATGAAAGTTGTAGCATCAACCTTCCATCAATGTGTGAAATTCACACATAATGGACAAGAGGTTACTGTCCATGGAGATCCTGAACCATTCTCATACTGCAAGAATCTTGAAGCCAAATATTACAAAATCCCCCAAGTGCCTAAAAATGATGAGGGCCCATCCACATCATACATCGACCCCACCACCCTCACATCCACTTCTGAGACAGAGACACCCGCCATTCCCACCATATCCGACATCAAGCTCATCATCCAAGAGGATGGTTGTGGAAGTTATAGGCTCCCTAATAATGCTTTCGTGATAGGAGAGTTACCACAATCTCCTAGATCACAGGGACGCCCACAAGAAAATCAAGCTTCTACATCACAAACATATCCTGAAGATTATCCTGAATTCACAAGATGGGGAGACCTTGGCCAGGAGGTTATTGAAGTAGATCCATCACACATGCTCTATCAAGATGAAAGACCGACACCAAAATTACCAATGGATGAGACAAGCAAGGGCCTACAAATGATGCTCGCCATGGGTTATGACAAGAATCAAAGACTGGGACAAAATGACAATGGCCTCATAATACCTATCATGCTAGAGACGCGACCCCTAACAAATCTTGGTCTTGGATGTACCCCTCTGAGAATCACCATACATGGCCAAAGTCCTCCGGTTAGAATGGTTAATATTTCTCCTCAACCAATACTAGTACAAGTACACTCACCAATATCCATAGATAGAGATGCACATAATTTCATAACTGAGCCATATATTAGTAGCGATGACGAAGATACCATGACCAATCTACCTAGGTTATTTGAGGACACTACCCTTTGCATGATTAGTACCTTATCTTTTGAATCCAATCATCAAAATCATGAGATTCATTTAGTGTACCCCCAACTAATCGACTATGACCAACGAGGACCACCAGTTCTCGATACATTCAAAAACGATGAGGTGCTCTTAGAATTCATGGGATTGAGGGATAACATTCTAGATGGGGATCACAAAGTAGGCTTTATAATAGAGTTGGACACACACACCTATTATGGGGAAATGATTGAATCCTTCAGTCACAAAAGTGAGAAACTAAGAATCGTATCCAAGTCCTTGAGTGAAAACCACATTGTGGCACTCTCCGACAAGAAAAAGTTAAAAATAAAGGACGTATCCAACGGTGAAAACCTCCCTGAGGTGCCCAAGGATGAAGGATTCAATCTTCCTTTAAGAGCCATTCATCAAGAGAAGTCAGCAGTCTTGGCCGAAAAGTGCAATCTTGTCAACCTAGGAACAGAGGAGACCCCGCATATCACATTCTATGCGGAATCACTATTATCAGAAGAGCAAGAACTCCTAGCAGCATTCCTCAAGGAAAGGAAAATAAACTTCACATGGAGTTATGCTGACATGCCAGGGCTTGACCCAGAGACTGTGGTTCATCACTTAGCAGTTTACCCAGAAGCAAAGCCAATCAAACAGAAGCTTCACAAAATGCATCCTCAAATCACTTTGTTAGTCAAAATGGAACTCAAAAAATTGTTAGATGTAGGATTCATACAACCAATTGATTATCCAGAATGGGTATCGAACTTGGTACCTATTTCAAAACCTAATGGAGCTATCAGAATATGCACAGATTTCAGAGATTTAAACAAAGCATGTCCAAAGGATGATTTTCCGCTCCCTAACATCGACATGATAGTAGACATGACAGCAGGACACGAGATGCTATCACTAATGGACGGATTTTCAGGATACAACCAAATCATGATAGCAAAAGAGGATCAACACAAGACTGCTTTCACTTGTCCATGGGGGACCTTCTACTGGAACATGATGCCATTCGGTCTAAAGAACGCAGGAGCAACCTATCAAAGGGCCATGACATGATTCATAAAACAATTGAAGACTATGTCGATGACATCCTAGCCAAATCAAGAAAAAGAAAAGATCATATAGCAACCTTAAGTGTTATCTTTGATAGATTGGAGGATTACAAAGTCAGACTAAATCCCAAGGAGTGCGTCTTTGGTGTACAATCAAGTAAATTGCTAGGATACATAGTCTCCATGAGGGGTATCGAGGTGGATCCGGAAAAGGTGAAGGCAATCCTTGAGATGGAAGCACCAAAGACACTAAGGAAACTGATAGGTCTCCAAGGTAGACTTCAATCCATCCGACAATTCATAGCACAACTGGCAGACAAGCAGAATCCATATTCTCACCTACTCCACAAGGGGGTAGCGTATAAATGGGATACAAAATGCGAAGAGGTATTTAACAAAATCAAGGAATATCTACTGACACCGCCAGTCTTAATGCCACCCATCCCAAAGAAGCCATTGATCTTATATGTGTTAGTGCCCTTGGAGCTCTCCTAGCTCAGCATGATGAAAACGGAACAGAGAGGGCCATCTACTATATTAGCAAGACAATGGTGGGTCATGAGCTAAACTACTCATTTATTGAGAAGGCATGCCTCGCAGTAGTGTTTGCATCCCAAAAATTCAGACATTACATGATGGCACACAAGATAAAGCTTATTTCCAAAATTGACCCCCTCAAGTATCTATTATCAAAAGCAATGCTAACCGGCAGAATGGAAAAATGTGTAATGATATTATCAGAGTACGACATCGAGTATGTAGAAAGGAAAGCAATCAAGGGACAAGCTATTGCAGATCAACTAGCAGAAGCACCCATATATTCTGAGAATCCTCTTGTATCTGAATTTCTAGACGAATCCATTTTTAACCTCAACATAACAGACCATTGGAAACTATACTTCGATGGTTCGTACACACAACACGGGTCAGGAGTTGGTGTCTTCTTCATCACCCACAAGGGGATTGCATACCGAAGTCATACAAACTGGCATTTCCTTGCACTAACAACATAGCAGAATATGAGGCTTTGACCATAGGCCTTAGGATAGCATTACAATGGAACATCATTGCTCTCAAGGTGTATGGAGACTCCCAGTTGATCATAAATCAAGTCAATAATGAATATCAGACTAAGGATAACAAGCTCACTCCATACAAGAAATTAGTGGAGACTCTAAAGGAATCCTTCATTGACATAACATTCAAGCAAATTCCAAGAACCAACAACAGAGTAGCAGACGCCATGGCTACAATTGGGTCTCTATTAGACATCCCTCATAACATGCTGAAATATGAATTTCTGATTGAGCAGCTTCTCATCCCCACATTCAAGGTACCAGAATCAGAATATGTGTGTGAAATCGTTGGTCTAGGCGATCCTTGGTACCATGACATCTACACATATCTTCGCATAGGCGTCATACCCACTGACCTACCATCAAGCCTAAAACGAACCTTTATCAAAAAGGCATCCAAATTTGTCATCCTAGGTGATACCTTATACCGTAGAAGCATAGAAGGTACCTTGTTGCGCTGTCTAAATGCTAAGGAGGCATTAACCACTCTAACCGAGGTTCATAACGGTATCTGTGGCTCACACTCAAGCAAAATAACCATAGCCAAGAAACTGCTGAGGATGGGGTATTACTAGCCCACAATAGAAAGAGAAGCACATGATCATGCTAAAAGGTGTTTACAATGTCAACAACATGGGGACCTCATCCATGCTCCAGCTCAAGAGCTTCACCCGATTATCACACCATGGCCCTTTTCACAGTGGGGACTCGATCTCATTGGGAAAATAATACCCACCTCATCCAATGGCCACAAGTTCATCATCACTGCAACTAAGTACTTCACAAAGTGGGTGGAAGCCATACCCATGACGTATATCACTGGGAAGCAGATCTAAAAATTTATCCTGAACTATCTCATATGTCGTTACGGTGTCCCACAAGCCATTATCTCAGATAATGGGACACCATTCAAGAACCAGGAGGTTCGCAACTTGTGCGAGAAATTCAAAATCTAGCATCGCTTCTCCACCCCGTACTATCCCCAAGGAAATGGCCAAGCAAAGCTACGAACAAAACCATCCTCAAAATCCTCAAGAAAATAGTCAATGACGCAGGTCATGACTGGCATCTGCAGCTTAATCCCGCCCTCTGGGCTTATCAAACCAGAATCCACACACCCACCGATGCCACCCCCTTCTCCTTGGTATACGGATCAGAAGTCGTACTCCCCATTGAGATCGAGCTCCCATCCCTCAGAATATCATTGCAAAATCTCATCACTAATGAGGACTACCAGGTGTCAAGACTAAATGAGCTAGAGCTACTGGATGAGAGATGAATAGATGCTTTAAATCACTTGCAAGTCTATCAGAATAGACTCAAACGGACTATAACAAGAAAATCAGAAGCAGAACTTTCCAAATCGAAGAACTGGTCTTAAAAGAAAATCAGAATGAATGTCCCAAACCCCAGCAGCAAAAGGCAAGTTCGAACCTAATTGGTTAGGACCTTTCATCATAACAGCAAGTTACAAATCAGGGGCATATCAGTTATCAACACCCGAAGGGGAACCTCTATAGGAGCCAATAAATAGCTCCCATCTCAAAAAGTTATATGCCTAATTCCTTCCAGGGTATAAAACCAAAAATCCAAAAACATCATAAAAAGTCCTGAAAAAATGGTTACTTAGGTGAAAACCTGGAAAACAGGCGTCTTGGTGACAACAAAAAGTCAAAAAAGCAAAAAATCCAAAAAAATCAGAAAAAGGATAAAAAAAATTGTCCTCTAGTGAAAACTACTTCAGTGGCACTTTGGGAAAGTACCTCGGTGAAAACCTGGCAAACAGGCGCCTTGTGTAAATAAGCACTTCCCATCCACCAAGATCTTTATGGCTTGATCTACATCATCCATCCATTTTGCTTCCATCATCCATCGCATTCAGGTCTCCATCTATCACACATTCACTCACATCTGCACCATAGCTTGGTCCTGTGTTCGTATCGTGATCCCTCCTAGTACTACTTGGCCCATCCTCAAGGTCATTTTGTCCTACCTTTATCGAAGTAGTTCATTACATCACGCTGGGGGAAAGTTCTCATCGGATCGGATTCATGTATGATCTTAAAATCCTCAAAACAAAAAATCCAAAAACATCAGAAAATCAGAAAATCCAAAAACATCCAACACATATCAAAATCCAAAAAATGGGTCATAAAGTCATTCAAAAATCCAAAAACAAGGTCATCTTGTCGAACTATGTCATCTCTGAGCTTGAACGTAGGCAAGGTTGATCTTTGATCATCCCCCGAGACATTTAGGTCAGTCCTATAGGAGTCTGTCATAATAAGCTGACATCTCATCATGTATATCTCCATCTGTAAATAGGTCAAGTCATCAGTTGAACTACGTGGTCTCTACGTGTATAACGTAGGCAAGGCTAATATGTCGATCAGCCCTCGAGACCCCTAGGATAGGTCTTTAGGTTAGTCTCTTGGTAAAAATCTCAGAAAATCCCAAAACATTGAAAAATCGAAAACCAAAACATTTGCAAAATCTTGAAAAATACCAAAAACAACCTCAAAAACATTGCAAAACATCAAAACATCCAAATATTTGAAAAAATCCATTCGCCTCATCTCGCTTGCACCCGCAATAACATCACTCACAATAAAATGATCGTCATCATCAACCTTTGGTAAAACAGTCGGAAACAAGTCTAGCAGGTTTAAAAGTGAAAACTAAAAAATGTCGGGTCTTAAGTCTAAGTCAGTATGTAAGCAAGTTGGTTATCTCTTCGTATCAATAACTCATCATCTGAATTAGTCCCATATCAATCATCCCTTAGAGCACTTTGGGTAAACGAAATGGCATGCCGCCATCCACTAACATGTCCTAGGATGAATCCTTCCTACAATGGGCATTATCTTTTGGCAATAAGTTTTTGTTATCATCCTTAGAAAACACATCCTCTTTCCGTTAGCGGTATTAAAGAGCATCAGTTTGTTTGTTTACTTGGTCTTTATCTTTTTGACTTATCTTATTTGTGCTCATTCCAAGGATGTCTCGATGATATCCCAAAACAGTGGATTTAGAGAAATAGGAATGGGGAAATTATCACTATCTTTTGTCTGTTGTGCTTGTTGGATGTTCTTGCAATATAACCTCAGCAAATACTTGCTTTGTTAGGTATGTATGGAAGAGGTCAAGGGAAACTTGTTGACTATTATAGGGATAGGTTTACCTTTCTGTGTTTTGGTCTGAGGTGTCTGAAACTTCTGAAGTGCATCCTAGCAAGGTTTCCATATGTCAGGTGTGAACAAGAATACTCCTATCTGATTGTCGAGTCAAAGTCCATCACACTAGGTAAAACGCCATCCTGATTTTCTATACCTTGATGCATCGTACCACGTGTGTTATCAAACATAAGAAAATTTGGCCCTTTGAAAATCCCAATTCCTCGGCAAGTAATCATCATCACCATCATCATTTGCATTTATGTCACCTGGTGTCTTGTTGAAATGACTTCTTCTTTTCTTACTAACCGCACTAACGAAGTACTATGATAGTTGATCATCATCACCATCATCATCATCGATCCTACATCTGCAAATCATTAGCATATTGCATAAGCATATCATATGGAAATCATACATATTGCATAAGCATATCATATAGGAAACATCGCATTCTCATCATCATATCAATAGGTTATCATAAACATTCTTCATAAATAGGTGCATCCATGTCATAGCATTTCACCCATTACATTGCATCTCACGGTATTGATCATTACATAGAATTCATTTGCATTTCATAACCATTTCATGTTACCATCTAAATCATCACATAGCATCTATAAAAGCATTCCATAATCATTTTTGCATAAGCAATAGGTATATAAGCATTTAATTCATTACGAATACATACTTGCATAACATAAATGGTATCATCTCATCATATTACATTCACACTACACATCAACATATCACTTTGCATTAACATATCATTGCATCACATACATCATTTAGGATAATAACATTTGTTATTCTAAGCATCTCATAAAACCATTTCATTTGCATCATATCATGACCATTGCATCATATTACATACATCCATAAATCATATATAAGAATTTTTTACATCATCATTTGCATATAACACAAATCAAATCATTTCACATATCATAGTGGCATAAAATAAATCATCATATAGATAACATCATAATGCATACATCATTAGAAATAAATGCATCCATAAAGCATCACTGCAAAGCATATAGAAATAAATCATACATGCATAAATAAAGGTACACAGTACATCACATCAAAATCGGCTCATATATATCATATCATCAATGATATTGTCATAGTACAAAGAATAAAATCGGATCACTGTACATATATGTCAATCGGTACAAAATGCCCATTGGGCTATCAAAACGAGCCCATAAGGCACAAAAAATGTATCATCTGATCAGGCCCGATCTCTGTGAATGCTGCCCTGCCCCTGTCATCGTGACCCTCTGGTGGTCTCTGACTAGCCCGCTCTAAGTACTCTATGACCCAATCTACTCTAGGTACAGTGTCATGTAAGCCCGGCGGTAGTACTCTATCTCTCGAATAGCATCCCTGTAAGATCGTATCGGCACTGTACCCTGGGACAAGGAGGCTGTCATGCTCTCAATCTACTACCTGTGGCCTAGCTTGTGGCTGCCTGTAGCTCTGCAACCTGTCTCTGCTGCACAGCCTGGTCCCTCTCTGCTCTAAGCTGCTCTCTCTCAGCCCTCGCCTAGTCCCTCTCTGTTGTCACTGCCTGTACCTGGGCCTGCAACTGTAAAATCAAGGCATCTCGCATGTCTGCCTGCCCTGCTGGCTGTGCCCATGGCTGTACATGAGGCTAATCCTCACCCTCGGCTTGTGGTGGTGGGATTGGCAGATCCTACTGCTGGTCCTGCATCTGGACGTCCCCTTGACCTAGCAGAACTGGGGGCACCCTTGGTGGATCCTGCTGAATCGTGACCCTCGGTCCTCGTCCTCATCCTCTCCCCCTGCCTCTGACCTTGTGCATATCTAGATCCTCGCCCGGAATGGTCAATCGAAGAGGAGGTCTGAACCAATCTTTGTAGGCCTGTGTCATCCCTGGATCTGCCAAGCCCTGATCATAGGCCCACGGTCGGGCCACCAACTGCTAAAAGTTGTCAACTACCTCGAAGGTAGGAATACTAGGCCCCCATGCTATCTACATCATACTTCATGCAAAGACGGCTAAATAACCGTCATCTGGTCGATCCTGTGGCTCCCCAAACTGACGTTGTACGCGCCTGGGCAGATATCTCTCAATCATCGTATGCTCCCGCCCTTGCATGTATCGATCCTAGCGGCAGTAGAAGAGCTGAGCAGCATTATCGCCCCATCCAAGCCGACCAAGGTATGGACGCCAAGTAAAGACAAGCATCTCGTCCAGGACCCACCTCTAGTAGGGGATCCCATGCTCGCTAGTGTGTGTGAAGGACACACCGCCTCTGTATAGTGCCATGAGGGCATCCTCTGCCCCCATCGGAACCAGAACGACCCATGGACATAGCACAGAAATGTGCTCCCACGCCCAAACATGCAGAAGTGTCACTCCGGCCCCCAACACTCTGCCATCCACGTATACGTACTCGTGGAGATCCCTATAAAGTGAAGCCAGAAGGACAAGCCCCCATGCAAACTGAACTAGCTTGTCCTGGACAATCCTCTCCCAACAGCATCCCCAGCCCATACTGAAATACCGCCCTCGTCTATCTAGGGCAACCAAACCTGAAATGATCACTGCGATTGCCCAGCGGAAGGGGGGTGCTATAACTCTGTATCTCTCTAGCTCGATCTGACCCTTGCAATAGATGATGTCTCGAGTGGCAAGGACCCAGATGCAGCACTCGCGTCCCTCCTCCATGTCATAGATCACCCGTCGACCATGAATGGGCAATCGAAGAATGCGCCAAATGTCCTCCAAAGTGACAGTTGCCTCACCAGTAGGGAGATGAAACGACGATGTCTTGCTATGTCACCTCTCAACTAGCACTGACAACATCTCGAGGTGTGTGCCCACAGGCGCTGCATATGCAATGTGCCATAAGCCAGCAACTCCCAGTCGGTCCTGGTCTCTGTCGCTCAAGTCCCGAAGAATGATCTCCAGGTCTCGTGACTAGTGCTATTGAGAATAAAGCTCCCTAGGCCCATCCTGCATCAGGGAAAGTCGGCATGTTAAAAAAAATTGAAAAATCCTGGCCTAATGATCCAAGCTAGCTTCTAGCAGCATAGTTTGTGAAGGCGTCGCAGTTTGAGTTTCCTCAAACTCCGACGTTGGACCCTAAATTAAGCTAAACAGAGCCGTCACAGTGCACTTTATCCCTAGCGTCGCAATTTTCATGAAAACGGCCTGACATGGTGTAATTTAAACACCGAGCAGCTCTATAATAGCGCCGCTAGAGGCGAGCTCATCCTTTAAGCAGTAATAAATGCATTAAATGAAAAAATTAAGCTAGGGTAAGGGTCACATACTGGTGCCCCGATGCCAAGTGGCCACTGGTAGGTCCGAACTTAGTCTGAAATGTGTAGAGGAAGCTATCGTTGCACCATATCGCCAGAGGGTCAGAGCTCAAATCTCAAGGTTTGCTAGCAGAGGTGTGTGAAAATGACTTGAAAGTGACCCCTCGGGCCTCTTTTAAGCCTAAAAATTAGGGTTTTTTTTACCCTCTAGGGTTTTCCTGCTAGGGTTTTGAACCTTTGAACCTATTTTTGTCCGTTTGAGGCTTGTTTTTCATCGTTTTATTGTGTTTAGACACGTTTTTAGCCTCCCATACCCCTTTCGGACATGTTGGTACTTTGTCACTTTTTTTCGTGAGATCATCCAAAAAAATGAAATTTTCGTCCAATCTCTCGAGGGGGCATTATAATGGCATGTTTTCTCTCGCCATGCAACATTGGGGCAAGTTTTTGAACATCAAAAAAATTTGGCTTTGATCGAGATCGTTTATTCTTTGAACCAACGCAACGAGTGCATTGCTTCAAAGAGGGGCAAAATGTAGACACGTAAAATATACTAATTGACATCGTGCATTCAATCCTAACTTACTAACATCGTTTCTTCCTAAATCATCCCTCGATCTAACCGTTTAATCAAATTCCCCTATTTGATTAATCATCATCATTTATCCTTAATTAAATAAAATAAATGTTAATTCTCACTTCTTTCTCTGAGCCAATCATTCAATTAAATTAAATAAATTAAAACCTTATTTGATTTAATCTAACACCATCCCTTTTAATTAAATAAGTCAAAATCCTTATTTAATTAGCCTCTTATCATATTCCTCTCTTATTGATTTAAATAAATCCATAAATCTAAGTCAAATAAGTCACATCATCTAATCTCTGTTAAATTAATTAAAACCCTTGATTAATTTAACCTCATCTCATGTCACATCCTCTAGATAATGCAAGTTGCACATGAAAATAGATTTAATTCATTTATTAAATCCCTATTTTCCTCACAAGGCATCTTTTGGAATATTCTCTCAATTTGAATTCAAAAATTCCAAGTCAACATGTACATCCAACAAGGCATTTAAAATCTCTTACATGTCCTTTGCCTTGAGCCAAGTGGCATTTATTGCATTTCCCCTTCCCTCTTGCATGTTATTTCAACAAATTTGAATTTCAAATATTGGCATTTATTGGCACAAACCCCAAATCTTGCACATCCATCATCCATTCATAGCTTGACAAGTGGCACCATATCATTGGATGAATGTTAATCCCACATTGTTCAAATTTTGACATTCATCCATCTTGAAATCCTATAAATAAAGAGCTCATATCCTCATTTGATCATCCACAAGCATTGCAAAGTTACCATGCTAAAATACTTAACCATTTTCATCCATCATTTGAATTCTTAGCTAGGCTTTTTGCAGATTTGGCTTGGATTTCTCATCTTTCATCAAAAGTGGATCAATATCATCTTCAACATATCAAGACTTCATCATAGGAATTGGGAAAGGGCCAATTTTCACATCAAATTGGCACCAATTCCCCCATGGGATCAAGTGTTTGCTTTTCTAATTAGGATTTTATCTTGTTTTTGTCATTTGCATTGTGTTCTTCAATATTTTCTTCCTAATTTGAGTTTGCAAATGGATTTCATGGGGAATCCTTGTTTTAGCTTGTAATTCCTTATCTAACTTGTTTATTCATGTTGTTTTGCAGGTACTAGGAGAAGGGTTCGCACACTAATATCTCTCCATTCCCAGAGGATCCCGCTGCAGATTGTCTCATCCCTCTTGCAAATGTAGATTTCATACCCTATGATAACTGTACTCTAGAGGAGCTTGAGTATATTACAGGTAATGCATGTGATGATGATTTAGAGACTTGTATTCATGTTCCCACTCTTGAGATTGAGACTACATCAGTATCTCTTGTTGTTTCTGATCAGTTTGACATCACCACATCTTTGGCCCCTATTGATTCAATGTAGCAAGACATCATACATCTTTCAGACATAGCTACTTGGGATTCATATCTTGCAGGCATATCATCCTTGTTTGTAGAGTCCTATATTGCAGATCTAGAGGATTACTTTGAGGACATTCATCTCCTCTTTGTTGACAGCCACATCACCGTTGGTAGCCCACCATTATTTGTGCATTCAGAGGTTTCATTTCAGGAGTCTTCACATCAGTTTGTATTTGGAATCATTTGTTTCAGTTCAGACACAAAGATTCTTTAGCATCCTATCATGGCACACATCTTGAGACATATTGGTTCCTCACTCTTCACAGGGTTTCTTCGACATCATCCTTTGGATTCGTTTCTTCCCAAGGGGAAGAATGTTATTTTATGCTTCAGGATCTCTTTCTAGATTCTACATCAGGCATCCACCATTGCGATAGGAGTTTCTTCATTGTGGGGGGGGCTTCTAGTCTCTTTCTATCTCTCCTATGGGGGGAGCATATTTTGTACTTTTGTGATAGAAGCAGATCTTGGGGGGTCATGTTGAGTCCTCCTTCTATCTCTCTTCTTCTTTCACTCTTGTATTTTCATCTCTTTTTGGAGAGGAGTTTTTCCCACTCGGTTTTCTCATTTATTCCACTTTATAGAGATTTAGTTGTAATTGGGTACCTTATCTGGCCTTATTGTCAAGACCCAAGTTTGCTTTCTAGCTTGTAGTTGCATTGCTTTCATGCATTTAGTTTGTAGCTACTCCCTAAGTTCATCTTAAGGGGGGGTGTTAGAGTAAAAGGTTTATTTCACTTAATTAGTTTAATTAAGTCACCTTTTATTCCTTTCTTAAGATTCACTTAGTTATGCATTGTATGTATTTAATAATTATTTTAATTATTAAATACATTTTCCCTTTAGGGTTTCTTTAGGGTTTCTTGATCTCCTTCATAAGGATAGATCACTTTGTAATTATTAACTTCTCTCTCAGAATAATATACTCTCAATTTTCAGAGCCATTCTTGCTTTGCCTCGAATATCTTCTTTTGTGATAGGTTATTTGCATGTAGGTGTTCTTCAGGGTTTGTGAGGTTGGCTTTCACAACTTCAACAAATTGCACTTCTTCAAATTGATCAACAATTTCTCCTCTCTCAACTTCTCAAAAACTTTTCTAATATGCATCAAATTCTCCTCCAATGTCTTGCTAAAAATTAAAATGTCATCCAAATAAACAATGACAAATTTACCTAGAAACTCTTTCAATACCTTGTTCATGAACCGCATGAATGTGCTTAGTGCATTGGTTAGCCCAAAAGGCATGATTGACCACTCATACAAGCCCTATTTGGTCTTGAAATTTGTCTTCCATTCATATCCTTCCCTAATTTGTATTTGGTGATGACCACTCTTCAAATCTATCTTCATGAAGTACTCAGCTCCACTCAAACAATCAATGATTTTATCCATCCTTGGAAAGGGAAATCTATACTTGATGGTGATCTTGTTGATGGCTCTATAATTTTACGCATCTACCATTTTCCATCCTTTTTTGGTGCTAGTATTGCAGGTACTGCACATGGACTCAAACTCTCTTTGATCAATCCCTTCCACAACAACTCTTACACTTGTCTATTTAACTCTTCACTCTCTGCTAGAGTCATAAGATGAGTTTCCTTATTTGACAAACTAGCTCCAAGAATTAAGTCCATCTGATGACTAATCTTTCTTACTGGAGGAAAACCTCCAGGTACGTTATCAAAAATAATAGCTTGAAACTCATTCAACAAATCTGAAACCTCTACAGGTACCTTAGTAGTATCTTCTTTATCAACTCTAGGGATCAATGCAAAACACATGCTCATGTCTCATACCTTCTAGGAACTTTCTTCCATCAACCAAAAAAATTCTTGCATTACTGTATACCTTTTCCTCTACCTCTTTCAAGGGCTTCAATTTATGGCAAACCCCATCCTTTGTCAAAGAATAAGTTTTGGCATGTCCATCATGTACTTCTCACTGATCAAATTGCCACGGTCTACCTAACAACATATGACAAACATCCATGGGCATAATATCACATAATACTCTCATCATGGTAATTTCCAATCTTGAGCCTTACTAGACATTGTTCATTTATCAAAGCTTTATGATCCTTCTACAACCAAGCAATTCGATATGGATTTAGATGCCTTCTCTCCAACGGAAACTTACAAACCATCTCTTCTGAAACAAGGTTATTAGTACTACCTCCATCAATAATAACATCGCAAACTTTACCTTCACAGTTACATCTGGTGGGAAACAAATTCTTCCTTTGAGTTGGTTCTTTCTCCTCATTCAGCAAAGCTCTTCTAGAAACAAGAACCTCTCCTCTTTCTACATCCTCAGAATGTGAAGACTTGGCATCTTCATCTACATGTGCAACTCATGCATTACCCTCAGGTCTTTTGTTTATCCTTCCTTGATATTAAAGAAACTCATAGGCTCTATGTCCTTCTCTACACTGGAAATAGGTTCCACAAAAGCCTCCTATCCTTGGTCCTCATCCAGATCTTCCTCTTCCTCCTTGGTTTCCATTATTCTGATCATGAGGATGGTGGGTGTTATCTCATTTCTAGTTCAGGCTGCTACTGGATCCTTCACCCTTCTTTTGATCTTCATTTTGACCTCCATATGACCATCCACTAGTCTTTCGACCACGACCTCCACCTCTTTGCTTGCTTTCAAATCTTCTATTCAACTTTTCTTCTACCTTCAAAACAAACTGATATGCATCTTCAATGGTAGACATTCTTACCAAACCCAACTCTTCTTGAATACTTGGCTTCAACCCATTTATGTAATAGGCGACATTCTCCTTATTGGCCTCAAAATGGCATGTTCTGATCAAGACATGGTAGAATTCTTCTGTATACTCTTTGATGGATTTTCCTGCTTGTTTCAACCCTTGCATCTTCTTCAAGAAATCTATCTCATAATCCATAGGAATGAACTTTTTTAATTTTTCCACCATACGATCCCATCTTGTTATTTTCTCTTTTCCTCTTCAATTTCTTTCTAGTTGTACCTCTTTCCACCAAATATTTGCATGACCCTTTAGCTTGGTCTTTGAAAATTTGACCCTCTCAAGATCTTCCACCTCCTCATACTCAAAGTACTCCTCCATATTGTTGATCCAATCAATCAACTCTTTTGGGTTAAGATTTCCAAAAAATGTAGAAACATCAATCTTTGGCTTTTTCCCAATCTTTGAGATGGCCTTAAATGATCTAACTTGCTCTAGATCTACTGCATCTTGTTCTTCTTCAAACTGTTTGTCATCTTCAACTTCATCTTCACTTTCATCTCCTCTTCTTGGCTCAAACCCTCGACATAGCTCCTCTTGCAATGCTTGAACTTGTCTCTGCAGGGCTCTAAAACCATCTTCTAGTACAATAGCATTTCTTCCACCACCATAGTTTCTTCGTGGAGGCATTCTAATCACTTTTCACATAAATCCAAAACCACAAGTCTTGGTGCAAACTACCTCATGTTCGGCGATCTATTTACACACTCAGGAAAACCTACTCTGATACCACTTGATGAGGGCGAAACTGCCCGAAACTCTCACAAATCTCAACAATAGATACCAACACAGAAGATGTGAGATAGAAAATAACTCACTTTCAATTATTTTCATAAAATGAAATTACAGATTTAGAACTTACAATGCTACAGCCTCATGGGCTTGATTCATTATAGCAAAATCAACTCTAGAAACAAAATATATTATTTGGAGCCACAATCTGCACTAATGGAGCCACCCTCTACAACCTCCACTCAAACTCTTTTATCTTACCCAATAACCGCCCTAGAATGTTCTAGAAAGAGTAACTTTCCCTTTTGTTTTGGCACCTAAAGTCCCATCGACAAATTTCTTGCCTCATAAGAGATTTTAATGAAATTGACTTTTTAGTGGGGAAACTTCGTGGGGCTATAACTTTTGATCCAAGTGTCTGATTTGCTATTATAACATATCGTTGGAAATGTATCGACGAGAGACGAAGCGAGAACTGAAAAGGGAGAATGAGAGGTTGAGGAAAAGCTTAGAAGAGGTCATGAAACCTCTACAGTCCCTCCATCCGTCCTCCTCTTCTACTCCCGGATTTCTGCCGAAGGAAACAATTTCTGGCATAGAGAAGATGAAGGCTTCCACACAAGCTGCCACAGACTGGTTGATGAGTGTTCGGACACAAGGGGATGAAGCTATTAAGGAGATCCTGTCTGTTGGCAAGGATGTAGTCCGAGGAAAAGAACTGATGGAGAGCATCCTTTCTCGGGATAGGAATGATGTCGATTCCCTGCTGCAGAAGACAAAGATTATTCTAGGGCATGGCAAGGAACAATTGGGCAGGGATGGAATTCTCCCCTCCACCAGATTGGATGAACCGTGGGAATGGTTCGAAGCATTGCAGATCAGGCAGGGAGCCCTGAAGAAGATACAGAAACGAAGAAAGTCCATTGATGCTGACCTCACTGCAATTTATGATGGTTGCATTGCATTTTTTGAAGTAATGACAGGGAGGAATAAGATGGCTCCTAAGTACCTAAGTTTAGATCAATTGAAGGAATGGTGGCATGAGGTTTATGCCCCGGATTCTGATGATGTTGTCACTGGCCATATGCTTGACGATGCAGCCACATATCTGGCAGTGATAGAGAATATGAATTATGATTGGAAAAAAGTATGGTTGTGTTACATGCAAGTTGAATTGGCCACATGCATTGGTTGCATGCATGATGAATGATAGTGATGGAAACATGTTATATGGTTACAGGTTGATGAATGGTAGTTGCATGGTCAAGTGGGTGCATGTTGGAGTATGATTGAAGACACATGTGATGGCTGCATGTCCCATGTGTATAGACAACTAGTGAAGTTTCTACAATTCT
>VDFB02373365.1:199647923-199827266 GCA_007258455.2 Sequoia sempervirens
TTTGCCTCTCTTTTTGTGTTTTGAAGTTGCACAGACACCTTTTTTGGATTTGCTTTAGAAATTGTTGCTACCAACATTGAAAAAATGCCACGCTTTTTTTGGGGGGGTTGGTTATTGACCTAATCTTCTTGCAATGGGCACCATGGAAGAAAATCATAGCTCAAGATTTTTGGAACCACTTGAAAATGTCTTTGTGTGAACATCATAAGACAAAAGTAAGTTATAATATAATGTCTTTACAATATCTATGATCACTATGGAAAACTCCAATATAGGGCAAGGACCTATCCCTATTCCACATCTTGTGATAACTATATTGACATATGATATAGCCCTACCCTTATTCATTTAATTCCTCAAAATGGTAACTATAATATATATATATATATATATAATTACCATGCATAATGAATCAAATAATTGAATTCAATCGGTCCAAGGTGTGTACCACTTCAAATTTATCTCTATTGCCACTTAGATTTAGCAATAATTTAGCGCAAACTACTAAATAGATTAAGACTATTTAATACTATTGTAGTCATACAAAATTATTTGATTGGTTTATTGTCACACATCTCATCCACAACCAGTACATGATCAACTTAAATACACGATAAGCCAAACTTATTTTGGAATGAACAACAAATGCATCAAAAGAACGATTTAATAGAAAAACCATTGGACACTTCCTTTGCAAAAAGCAACCCTATCCATTCAAACAAATGAGAGCTAAGTCCTCAAAAAGGGAATGAACAAACGCAAACCTACAGAGATCAATTCTATAGCTGAGGATCCAACCATCCCACCAAACCTATTTATGAACAAAAAAGTTGAGGCACTAGATGCTAAAGAATTATTTAAAGCTTTCTACTAAAATCCCATTTTTTGCAACATTTCAATGTTCGCGAAGCATTTCATTTTAGGACACTTCATGCTTTAGATCGTACCAAGCCATAAACTTCAAAATTGCAATTAAAAATTAGTATATAAAATATTGAAAAACTTGTGCATGAAGAAAACTCACTTGACAAAAACTTTGAATTTTCAAGGCTTGTAAATAATCATCCGAATATTATATCAATACCAAAGCAGTATTTGGGTTGATTGTATATCATTCCAAGGGAAAAATGAGCGAAGAAACGCAAAGATTTGTTCCCTTTAAGAAAAAAATTCGTAGAATTGTTGGTTGCACAAATTAAAAATGTATGTTTTTTTTAATAAAACAGGGATAACTAACTGAACCAATAGTACAATTAACACCAACCATCTTCCACCAACAAAATAGGCTACTTTATGCAATAAAATTGTTTTAAAGTTGAAGGATAATCATAATCTAAATTTGAATGATAAGGATGTAAAAAATACCAAGAATCGTCAATTGCGGGATGGGATCCTCTAAGCTATGAATATCTCAAATAATAAAATCTGCATTAAAACTAAAAAGCATTGACTCATTCATATCATGTTCGTTACAATCTCTCTCAGCTTAAATGAAATAAAATAAAATAAAATTATTCATTTAAAAATAATTCAACAATTACTAATTATAATTTTAGAATAAATTATGAACAAAAATGTATCTATAAAATCAAATTTTCTATATTTTTTTTACTTTAAGTATAATTATAAAATAAAATTATACTTAAAAAATGCATTTAAAAATTGTTTTGGTTTTGGTGTCATCGAAGGTGACGACATGTCCTTGGCTGATGCGAGCGAGGTGCTAAAGGGCGGCGGCAGGTATTAATGTTTCTTGGTTGGCTTTGAGCCTATATTGGCTATCCGTTCAGCCTCTTAATTTCACCTAACTGCTTGGTTCAGATGATTGTGGGGAATGGTGCGATGGGACATAGGTGTTGGGTGGCTTAAATTGTCATGTGTTGGCATTTTAGCTACATTCTCTTTGATGGACCTGATGGAGTCTCCTATCAGCTTGTCGTCTGGTAGGAAACTCTGGGCTTTTTATGGGCGCATTTGGCATGGGTGGCTGAAATATGTTTTCAAGGTGTGGGATGAGTTGGTTCTTGGTGCGACGAAGCTTCTATTGGGTGAGGAATTCGTGAGTTCGTCGGAGCGTTGGCATACCAATGCCAACATTGCAGCCAAGTTCCTTGCTTTGCTTCTGGATTTGGAGGTGCTGCAAGCAATGGCGATGCTAATTTCTAGGAAGTTAGTGTGGGAGAATTTGCTGGAGGGTATGATGGACATTATAATCGTTGCAGTTCTGGGAGTTGGGGTGTCACGACCATGAGATTTGCAAAGGGCTTTAATCCTTGGGGAAAGGGTGGAGTTGTATCCATTTATCATGGATATTTTTGGAGAAGATCTTCGGTGCCATCGTGAGTGGGCGAGATGCAGGCTTATTTTCTTGAAGCATTTTTTGTAAATTTTTGAATAGTTTATGGTGGTAGGGTTAGCTAGTCTAGTAGTCAGTTGGTCTGTCTGGCGCATGCTTGGGGTTTTTGGTTGGCGAAGTTTTTGGGTGGTTGGGGTTTTTTGCTTTTCCTGAAAAATTTTGTGCATAATGTAATATCATTTTCAGTTAATGAAAAATACAAAATATTTACGTATAAAAAAATGCATTTAAAAAAATCATAAAATAATTTACATAGGGAAGTTTTTTATTTAAATCTCTTTAATATATTTGCAAGAAAATCACCACAATATCCAAAAAACTTAAATTTCATTCTAAAATTAAATTAAATTATAATTTCTAAAATTTATAAAAAGTACATTATTTAGTTTTTAAATAATTAATTAAATTGTGGTGATTATCTATACAAATAAATTAAATAAAATTTCATATTCGTATATAAAAACACTCTTTTTATTTTATTTTTTCCTTTTTTATGTAAATCATTTCATTTTCTAAAATGATACTTAAAAATGCATTTAAAAAAATTATAAAATCATTTACATAGGAATTTTTTTTATTTAAATCTCTTTAATTTAAATAAGAGTTGCATTTTCATCTTTGATTTTATGTACAAACACATCTATTACAATTAAAAAAGCAGAATCTCGAACAAAACTAACAAACTAGCAGCTTTCATAAAAAGAAAACTAAATAGTTTTAAGTTTTTGCTTCCATAGTGCATGTCATTTGAACGCCAATTTCTAGTTGAATAGTTTTTCTTACACATTGCTTTTTGATGGATGCCATTGTAAGTAATAAATTTTATCTGTAGCTCCTTAAGGGGCCGAGTTGGGTGAATCCAACTACCAAGGTGTCAGAGGTGATCACTTGGGAAAGACCCTTGGAAGGCTGGTGGAAAATTAATTTTGATGGGGCTTCTAATGGGAACCTTGGTCCATCAGGGGTTGGCTTTATAATTTGGGACTAGAAGGGTGGAGTGATTATGTTAGGGGTGAAAAAGTTGGCAAATGGAACAAACCATTCAGCAGAAGCACTAGCAGCCTTATTAGCAATTAAATGTGGGAGAAATTTAGGAGCTAATAAGATACACCTAGAAGGGGATTCGCAAGTAATTGTGCAAGCAGTGATAAAGGGGACCATCAGTGCTTGGCATTTGCAAAATGTCATTGAGCAAATTCGAGAAGAATTAGCCTCGTGTGATAATTTTTTGGTGAGCCACATTAGATGGATGGGTAATACAGAGGCTAATGTTCTATCAAAATGGGTCGTTAAATTTGAAGAAGTCGGTGATTTTAAATTTGAATATTTTAGAGAGGTTAGTTCAACGGACTTAACAAAGTTGGAGGATAGGTACATTGCGTTAAATAGATGAGATGTTGGGAGGAGTGAGGATGTTTTGAAAAGATAGGCAACATGCAAGAAAGGTTGACAATGCCTTGTCAGTACCCGGTGCATTTAATTTGGTGTGTGACATTCAAGATTATTTTTAATTCCCCGATCATTGGGTTTGAGAAAATCATTTGTGTCTTGAAGTGGTGTTGTTGGCACCGCAAGCAACAATCGGAGATGGCGATACCAGTAAAACAAAGAGCTATGGAAGCTAATTTTACCTTTCTCTTATGAAGGCAATTAAACCCTTTTCATGGGGATGCGTCAGGGGAAAGACTTCAGGGTTTATTCTTGTTTGAGGACAGTAGGCTAGTGCAATGCGCAAGAATGATAATAAGTAGAGACTTTGGTATCCTGAGACATAAATACATGACCAATATGGATATTTATTCGTTGATAGCCACATGGGGTCTTGACTTAGGTGAATTTGTTGAAACAACGAGGAAAGTGATGGAGAGAATTGTCCACGAGGATTTTCTGGTGGGCATGGAGAGAATTTTTGAATGGGCAATTCCTGGGGTAGGGTTGGATGTTAGTGAAGGGATTAAGATTGAAGAAAGGGAGGAGTTTCATGAGTCAGTGGGACTGATGCCATTCATTCGCTGGCTAGAAGGGAGATTTAAGGCACGGTACCGTGAAGAAGTCCGGCTAGGTTGGAAAGCTCTCAAACTTTTCATTGAACTTATGGACATGGAGGAGATCATTGCATAGGGGAAAGCAGAAATGCAACGTTTGGAGGCGAAAGCACAAAGCAAGAAGAAGAAGAAAGGGAGACGTCAAAGGAAGCAAAAGGTGAAGAAGGTTAGTCAAAGAGCGATGAAGCTGGACAAAGCAACTTGATGGAACGAGCTCGAGTGGTTTTTTCAATGTTTGGTTTTCTTTTTGATGTTAGCACTAGTGTTGATAAAAGTACCTTTAGGGTAGTATTTTCGTAAACTTTTGTAATGGGTATGCTAGACTTTTAAGGGATAATTTTTTTGTAGTTGGGGTTTCAATTAGTTAAGCAGTGGCTGAGGATGTTGTTCAGTATGGCTTTTTTGCACGTTAAGGTGTTGGTGTTCTGGTTTATTTTGCTGAACTGATAGTTTTTTGGATGGTAACGAATTTGGGGAAATGCTAAAAATGATGTAATATTTATTTTCAAAGTAATACAAAAAACTCTGTTACCGACCAAAAAAAAATGTTATCTATAATTTAAAATTTTTGTGAATAAAGAAAAATATTTCTTATATTTTTTAATGCATCTTTATATTTTATATTTATAGACAAACATCTAAAGTAAAAAGTGAGATTGTAAAAAGATTAAAACTTGATAAGTAAATGTACATCTAAAATAAAAAGTGGAATTAGAAAAAAATGTTTGTATATTTATTTTATTTTTCTTTTCATAAACATAAAATTTTCAATTTTTTAATTAATAATTATCTTTTGTTATTATAAACAATAATCTATGACCTAAAATAAAATTTATAATTATTCTAATATTTTATTTATTTTATTAACTTATAATAAAATATTTTTTTTCTATACAATAGGGGTGTCCCCACGACCTAATCTAGTGACCAGCAGCCCATATCTTGGGTACCTAGGACAAGCTAGGGTGAGACTAGTCCCCTACTTAAATGTCACACATTATGCGCTACAATGCTCAAGTGTTAGTCATGTGGGCCCCTCTTAACTCACACCTTTTCCATTACCATAACTTTGTGTTGTTTCCTATTTCGGGCCTACTTTTTAAAAGGGTTTTATTTACGGTTTCATTGCGATGAGCATATTTTAAAGATTTTATTTACGGTTTATGATGAGCATATTTTAAGGATTTTATTTACGGTTTCACCTTAATGAATTATTTTCGTCTTATAAAATTAATAATTGTAATTTTAATTTTTCTTTATTGTTTTAATATTATTTTATATATAATTATTTTAATATTTTTTATTATTTTAAATTTTAAAAAATATTTGTTATTTAAGAGTCTCTTTTATATATTTTTTTAATTCAAAAAACTAACCTTTTTTAAAAAGTAAGTTTTATGAAATAGAAAATAAAAATGTAAAATTAGAAGCAATATATATCAATAATTTTGAATAATTTTGAATAATTTTGAATATTATTTTATATATAATATTTTTTATTATTATTTTAAAATTTTAAAAAATATTTGTTATCTAAGAAATGATCTTTATATTTATATTTATGTATTTTTAATTTGAAATAATTTACTTTAATCAAAATTTAAATTTTGTGTTTCTTTTTTAAAATAAGTTTTATGAAATTTAGAAAATAAAATATTGTGGATTTTTTAATTAATTCTAACTATTCTTAAATGTTATTTACTTTAATTTTCATTTTTTATTTTCTAAATATTATAAATAGTGATAGATATCATTTTTTACTCACTATTTTTCAATAAATATGATACGACATTCTTATGAAAAGACAACTTAATTAATATGATATTTGCTACTATGAATTTATGAAATAGAAAATAAAATGTAAAATGTAAAATGTGGAAGCTATATATATATAATTTTTTAATATTTTTGAATTATTTTTAATATTATTTTTTTATTATTATAAAATTTTAAAAATCATTTCTTAAATCTAAACAAGAGCTGCCAAAAAGTAATAGAATTGTTATGTTTTAATTTGTCATGTTTGATAAATTTTAGGTACAATGTTGATAGAACAAATAAATAAATAATAGTTATAGTAGCAAAAACAAATTTGGGACCCTGTTTCCTATGAATCAGGCTTTTGAATCTCTCTACTTTTGTACACATTTTTAATCTTTAGAGTTTTAGATTATAATGCAATTTTGTATGATGTTAACAATGGTGTGAGAGATAATTTATATTAGTGATATGGAGCGGATGCGGGCGTGCGCAGGAGTGAAGTTTGAATCTGGCGATGGAGCGGATGGTGAAGATGATGGAGATCCAGACGAGGATCTCGTGGAGGCTATGCAGTCATCATTGGTTGTTGTTGGTACTTGGTCTTATGGGGTCACTATTTATGTTGGATGGACTCCCATTGTGGTTGTTCTTTCTGATGCGACGTTTCTCCCTTTCTCAAGCCTTGTTCTTCCTTGGGTTGTGCCTAGCTCACGGTGGATAGTGGCTTCTCCTGTTTGGAGTGTGGATCTTGCTTATGTGGGTTCCCTTGTGTCCTTTGGTGTTGTTGGGGTCATTTTCCCTGTGCTTGTTATGGTGAGTGTGGGTGGGAGATGCTCTAGCTTGACCCTGGTTGTGGTTGTTGGTGTGAGCAATTGCTACGTTGATGGACATTTTGTGACCCTCCCCTTTGTGTGGCTAGGAGTGGTTGATGTTTTTATGGTGTTGTGGGAGGAGACTTTTTTCCTCTCAAGGTTTTTGGTGCTAAGTTTGGAAGGGGCATATTTTCTCTTGGCTTGTAGAAGCCCTTTCTCTCTCCTGCTGAAAGGTGGGTTTGCTTGGCTTCTATTGATGTTTTGGATAAGCCCTGGCTATTGGAGGTGTGACACATGCTTATGTTGCAAGGATTTTGGAGTTTGCTTTTATTTCTTGGGTTCTCTTTCAGAGCTTTTGGGTACCTAATATGGGTTCTCTCTACTGAGGAAAGTGTTTTTGAAGATAGAGTTTTGGTGGTGCCTGCAGGGTGTTGGGTTTCTTTGGCATCTTGTGTTCTTCTAGGGCTCTCTATTAGAGCTTTAGGGTACCCTTTTGTGGATGTCTTGGCTATCTTTCTCAAAGGGGTTATATTTTACTCTTGGCTTTGGGATCTCTCTTAGAGGAGTTCTTTGTTTTTGGGTTTGACTTGGAAGTTGGGCGGTGTTTTGTGTTGGTGGAGTGGAATGCCTTTCCCTCTTGCTCCCTTGGAGTTTTGTGTTGGTTTGGTTGTGGTCTCTCCCTTGGAGCCCCTACATGTTCAGCCAAAGGATGGTGTGTCTCCCCAGTCTTCTAGAGCTTTGACTTTCTTCCATTTCCTATGCAATATGTCTTCTTTTGAGGAGAAGACAACTCTTGATGGTTAGGAGTCATTTCCTATTGAGTTGGAGGTGGGTGTGTTTGATGTGAATGGAAGTCCTCTTTTATGGTTTCCTCTGGTGGTGTTCCTATTGAGGTGGAAGTTTCTCCTATCAAGGTGGAGCCCGAGGTTCCTGGAAAGGTGTGCTTTTGGTTTTATGGGTTTTCACATAATCCTCTCCTATAGAGGGGAGCTCTGTCCTCTTGAGGTGGACTTGGAGTTGGCATGTGGTGCGTTTGGGTGCTTCAAGGGGTGTTTCTTTCGTGTGCTGGTGTTTTTGATCATGGGGTTGGGTTTAATGGTGGACTTTACCATTAAATTTCCTTTTCTTTTGTTGGGTTTGGTTTTGTTGTTTTTGAGTAGATGGTTGGTAACTGCTTTGTTGTTTTGTTGCCTAATTGTTTCAAGTGGTTATCAAAACTTGGTTGATGCAGCTTTGTTGCATGGTTGTCGGAATGGTTCAAGTGGTTATTTGCAGATTATCTTCCTTAGCTTTGTGGTGTCTCCCTTGAGCGGATGATTTACTAATGTTGGGTAGATGCAGGTGGATTATGTGTGTATCTAATTGGGTTGTTGGTCCCAATTAAAACTAGGTCTTTTTGGGCCTTTGGCCCTTGCTTGTTTGTAGGTTGCAGCGTGCATAGTTTCGTTTATCTTTAGAGGTTGTTGTGGGGCTACTATTGTTTTATTATGTATCTTAATTGTAGCCTGTTTACCTTTGTGTTGGGTTTCGGGCCCCATCAAAACCCCTTTTTTACCCCCTAATCAAAAACAAATTTGGGACCCCAAATTTCCTTTTAAGTTCAAATTGTCTTCAAACATAGAAATTTCATATAGATGTTAATAAAATGTTTTATCCACATATTTTGAAAGATGTTATCAAAATGTTTATTTACAAGCAACTAATATGATTGGCAGCCTCCCAAATGTTAGCCCATAAATTCAATCTTTTGTCAATGTCCTCAATTCTACTAGATGAACAAGCATTTTCCATGGCTCCTTCCTCAATCCATTCCAACTTTAAGCTCTGTTAGAGCCCAAACAAAAAACAAAAAAGGTTCTTCATTTGGTAAAATTCTCTTATAAATAAATGATGTAATTACATCCTTAATTAAATAATTTTATGAAAAATTTGAATCTAATTGATCATATGATCGATCATTTATGAAAGCAAAGACATAGGTAAGGGAGTTAACAACTCGTTTCCCTTGTTCATGGTATAATGGAATCATGCAGTAATTTTCACAAGCCATCTGTATCTATCCAATTGATTATTTTGGATGTGGAATTGCTTAGTTTTGGCCTTTTTTGTAAGTAAATTACATATGAAAGAAATTTTATTTTTAGTCCACATCATCAATTTCCTTGTGGCAACTGATATTAGAAGATAGTGGTGGATCTGTTATCCATAGATATAGTAAATCAGAAACTATGTTTTTGCTTTATTAGCAGGGACTATGAGCTTGGCACTAGATGCTTCTTGCCTTCCATTTCACCTTTCTCTATCAATGAAGGTGGCTTTCAACAAAATTATTTACTGATAATACTAAATTGATACTTTCACAAATCCCAAAAACTGCTTCAAGAAGATTTGTGAATGATTATATTTCTCACAATTAGAAATCCGCCTTATTATGATTCTGTTCTAGTTTTTTCAAGAAGTTGAAAGACTTAGTATACATTAATTTTATGGCCTTTAACTAGAGATTTGAGATGCATTTCAGGAGTTTATAAATTCATTTGAAAGGTTTACATGGTCTTCCATCGTCTTTCATTTTTATCAGCAAATCTAAAATGAGTCCAACTTGGATCTCTCATTGCACCATCACAGAAGCTTGCAAATACTAGGAGTTTTCCCACACATGCAGGGTCAAGGAGTTTTCCATGTTTTAAGCAACTGTTGCAAGAAAAAGCTTAAAATAATTTATCAACCAAGGCCTTTAAAGTTGTCTGACAAAAAAAAATGATTTCTTAACTAACTTCAATGACTTGTTTTATAGATCTAGACTCGAAAAACCCACCCCAACAAGAAAGAACCATTTGCAGATAAAACTCAAAAATGCTTGATAGATAATTCACCAAAAATTCTCCTTCAAAGTGTAGTACCCCTTCATTTTGCTTATGTTTTCTGACATTATGTTTTCACCTTGATAGACCCTGATACTTTGTTTTGATGTATTTGATCGCTAACAGTAGAGCGATGGTGGATTTATTTTATGATGTGATGATACAATGTGTGGTGGTGATTATTTTTAACATGCTTTATGTTAGCATAGATGTTTACTTGAGATGATATTGTTATATATGCTTATGGTAGATTAATTGATATTTATTTTGTTAGTTTGATGTGATATTGTATTGGCGAGGAGAACGGAGTTGCATCACTCGCTTGCGAGTGCCCTATGATTTTCACGATTTTCTCTTCACGGTGTGTTTGAGTCATGGATTATATATATGTATGTTATATGTTTGATTGCAGGATTGCAGGTACATGACATCGACTCCACCTGGTTTCATAGGTCTAAGTGTGTCTAGACTCAATGATAATGTTGATTGGGAGATAGTAACAAGGTTTTTCCTACTCTAGCCTCAAACCTAGTCACAGTATGTTGTCAGTTTAGGTTTGGTATGTTTTGTTGTCACATCTTAGTTTGCCTTGTTACTTGTTATGAAAGGTTTATTTTGTGAATTTAATGTTAGATTAATGTTCTTTATAATTTAGTGCCTATTTACTTAATTTTAAATATTGTAGATAAAAGCTTCATCTTTTATTTAATTACATAAATTAGTTTATTGGTAAAATAATTTAATCATTGTGATTAAAGTTATTTTATTAAATAAATTAATTAATTGATTAAATTTCTTATTATTGAGTGAATAAATTAAATATAGTTTAAATGCTTTTATGTGAATGGGAATTTTAAATATGTATAAGAAAATGAAATTAGTTTTAAAATTTTTAAATTCTATGAAATAGAATAATTCTTGATAATTGTTAAAAGAAAATATCTATGAGTTTGTTAGAAGATATTTTCTTGATTTGCCATGTGTGTTAGTAAAATTAAAGAATTGAAAAGGCAAGAACTTCACGGAAAAAGGAACAAAGTATTGTTGGAAAAAATTGTGATTTTTTTTGGGTTTTGATTTTAAAATTTTGGAAGAAGATCTTGGATTGTTTCTGGTTCAGTAATTTGCATTTTTTTTTTCTGGAAGTGGAAGTTTGGAAAGGGTTTTGGAAGTTGCACTTGGAAGGCAAAGCTTTTCTTCAACTTTCAAATTCTTCAAGCTACAAGGAAACATGTTCTTTGCTATTCAATTAGTTGTATTGTGATTTGAAAAGATTGTCTGTATAAAGATTTAATTTTGTAGAAGTTTTGTTAAATTTGTAAAATTAAAAGATTGCCAGTAGAAGAATATTTGATTGAAACTTTTGTACTTCTCGGTAAATTTTTGTTGAAAATATTTCTGTAGAAAATTTGTTACCTCTCCGAGTTAAATTTCGAAACAAGATTTTATAGTAAAATCAAAGAGCAACACAGAAGGTTTTGTTAAACAATAGAAAATTTCTCAGAAGGAAACAAAAGAAAATCTCTGTAGATTTGTAAATGAATCCCATTGATTAGTTTGAGGAAACATAAACCTCTGTGATGAACTTTTATACATATTTCCTATAGAAAAGATTTTGAGAATCTAGATTGAAAATGAAACTCTCTGTTATGGAAATTGATAATTTTTGATAAAATTGTTAAATTGCTTGATCTCTCAATTTTTTGTAGAAAATCCTGTTGAAAATAATTGCCCGATTATAATATTTTTATTTATTGATTAAATTATATATATATTTATATATGTATACAGATGATATATATACATATACATATATATATATATATATGAATTTATATTGTACATTGACCTGTAGAAGTTAATATTTTGTTTGGCCAGCCTCGATTTTTAAAAAATTGCTGAAATTAATGATTTGTTTGGCTAAATGCAATTTTTTCAAAAATTGTTGAAATTAATAATTTGTTGGGAGGCGCAGGGGGGTTCTGCCCCACAGCCGTCCCCCACAGGGAGGCAGCGTGAAGGGCAACACCTAGCGCTGTCGTCCACAACCGCGGCCTTGTGGGTAGGGCTGTGAAGGCAACCCTACCCACAGCCACAATCGTGGCTGCAGCATATGCTGCGATTCACAAGTTTAAGTTTTGTTTTATTTTTATTTTGTTTTTAATATATATATTATATTTATAATATATATATGGTATATAATATATATTATTTATAATATATTTTATATATAATGTTTATATTGTATTTATAAATATATGTTTATATTTTTAAATTGTTTTGAATATTTATAATTGTAAATTTTATTATAGATAATTATAGATATATATATATATTTATTTATTTAAATGTGTAAAATATGGTTAAATAGTGTATACTAGCACAAATTTTTATTTATTTATTTATTTTATAATGAAATGATTTAAGTAGAGAAATTGAAAGATTTCATTATAATGCATGAATACGGAATTGAAGTTAATTGTTAGTTTTAATTTTCATATTGAGTGAAAAATGAATTATATTTTAGTTGATTAATTTCGTACATGTTATTGATTTGATTGGATTTAGTAAATCCTAATATTAGATTTTTATTATGCCTGAAATGTTTTAAGTGGTTTTTACTCTTGTTAGGCATATTGGGGATTATACGGGTTAATAAGTCTTCCAGATATAGTTTCTTCATGAGGGAGTTGTATTTATGATGATTCCATATTTTGAACAAACTAGGGTAGTGCACATGGTTCTATTCAGTTTTAGACACCTGGTTTAATGAACAGGTTGTGATGTCTATTGTTATATGATTGGTATTTGATGATTGGTTTATGTGCACCTAGTCTACCCTTAGTTAGTGGAATTAGTTTCCTTGTGTTATTATTAGGGGAGTGGCTCTTTATGAGGGTCGACACACAAAGTGGTGCCTAGGTAATTCATGTAGAGTTAGTTAATCAGTGAAAACTAAATCAATACATTAGATAGTTTAAAACTTTTAACTAGATTAAATAAGCCTCACTCATAGAATCAAGGACTAGTTCAGACTTGGGGATGAGTCGAGAAGGCCTGGAATGGAAAAATCAATATCTAGTCATTATGAAAGATATTTGATTCCACAACAGATTGTATGTGGGGCCGAGTTTCATAAGAGGTTACCAGGGTAACCCAAGATGGGGGCCGGAAACTAGGAAGATTCTCCTGGATAACCTATGCAACATTGTGATGACACTCCACTTATAATAACAGTTTCTTTGTGAACTTAGTGTATTTGATCATTCAATTCTGGAAGCAATGTAACCATTAAGTTAAGTTGGTACTTGTATAGTTTTGTCTATGGATTTGCCTGTGTCTAGGGTTTGTAGGTTATGTCTAGGGAACCTTTTTACTATCTCCTAGCACGGAGGGTGGGCCTACAGGTACCACTTGGTTGGGTGGAATGTGCACCTTACACCGTTGGGTCCCCATTTCTTGTTCGTGGCGACGAGAACTTCTTGGATGGAGAGCTCGTATGTGAAAATGTACTTTCTCATATTTATCATTTGTATCAGTGGAAAAATTATTTATGTACATAAATCCTCAATTGTAATTGGGGAGAACTTTTGTAATATGTAATTGTACACTCTTGTATGACCTACCTCATTTGGAAATGAGTATTGTAAATGTTATTATAATTGCAATGTAAAGAAAGAATCATATTTGTCCTTTAATGATGTAATTTATTTGTTAATGAATGTATGCTCTTAAGTTTATGGGAATTAAACACATGCTATGTCTAGTTACTTATGTTAATTATGGGATTTACATGTAGTGTGTCGTCGCATATCTTAGGGAATATTTTAAATTGTTTTGAATATTTATAATTGTAAATTTTATTATAGATAATTATAGATAATTATATATATATATATATATATTTATTTATTTATTTAAATGTGTAAAATATGGTTAAATAGTGTATACTAGCACAAATTTTTATTTATTTATTTATTTTATAATGAAATGATTTAAGTAGAGAAATTGAAAGATTTCATTATAATGCATGAATACGGAATTGAAGTTAATTGTTAGTTTTGTTAGTTTTAATTTTCATATTGAGTGAAAAATGAATTATATTTTAGTTGATTAATTTCGTACATGTTATTGATTTGATTGGATTTAGTAAATCCTAATATTAGATTTTTATTATGCTTGAAATGCTTTAAGTGGTTTTTACTCTTGTTAGGCATATTGGGGATTATACGGGTTAATAAGTCTTCCAAATATAGTTTCTTCATGAGGGAGTTGTATTTATGATGATTCCATATTTTGAACAAACTAGGGTAGTGCACATGGTTCTATTCAGTTTTAGACACCTGGTTCAATGAACAGGTTGTGATGTCTATTGTTATATGATTGGTATTTGATGATTGGTTTATGTGCACCTAGTCTACCCTTAGTTAGTGGAATTAGTTTCCTTGTGTTATTATTAGGGGAGTGGCTCTTTATGAGGGTCGGCACACAAAGTGGTGCCTGGGTAACTCATGTAGAGTTAGTTAATCAGTGAAAACTAAATCAATACATTAGATAGTTTAAAACCTTTAACTAGATTAAATAAGCCTCACTCATGGAATCAAGGGCTAGTTCAGACTTGGGGATGAGTCGAGAAGGCCTGGAATGGAAAAATCAATATCTAGTCATTATGAAAGATATTTGATTCCACAACAGATTGTATGTGGGGCCGGGTTTCATAAGAGGTTACCAGGGTAACCCAAGATGGGGGCCGGAAACTAGGAAGATTCTCCTGGATAACCTATGCAACATTGTGATGACACTCCACCTATAATAACAGTTTCTTTGTGAACTTAGTGTATTTGATCATTCAATTCTGGAAGCAATGTAACCATTAAGTTAAGTTGGTACTTGTATAGTTTTGTCTATGGCTTTGCTTGTGTCTAGGGTTTGTAGGTTATGTCTAGGGAACCTTTTTACTATCTCCTAGCATGGAGGGTGGACCTACGGGTACCACTTGGTTGGGTGGAATGTGCACCTTACACCGTTGGGTCCCCATTTCTTGTTCGTGGCGACGAGAACTTCTTGGATGGAGAGCTCGTATGTGAAAATGTACTTTCTCATATTTATCATTTGTATTAGTGGAAAAATTATTTATGTACATAAATCCTCAATTGTAATTGGGGAGAACTTTTGTAATATGTAATTGTACACTCTTGTATGACCTACCTCATTTGGAAATGAGTATTGTAAATGTTATTATAATTGCAATGTAGAGAAAGAATCATATTTGTCCTTTAATGATGTAATTTATTTGTTAATGAATGTATGCTCTTAAGTTTATGGGAATTAAACACATGCTATGTCTAGTTACTTATGTTAATTATGGGATTTACATGTAGTGTGTCGTCGCGTATCTTAGGGAATATTTTAAATTGTTTTGAATATTTATAATTGTAAATTTTATTATAGATAATTATAGATATATATATATATATATTTATTTATTTATTTAAATGTGTAAAATATGGTTAAATAGTGTATACTAGCACAAATTTTTATTTATTTATTTATTTTATAATGAAATGATTTAAGTAGAGAAATTGAAAGATTTCATTATAATGCATGAATACGGAATTGAAGTTAATTGTTAGTTTTAATTTTCATATTGAGTGAAAAATGAATTATATTTTAGTTGATTAATTTCGTACATGTTATTGATTTGATTGGATTTAGTAAATCCTAATATTAGATTTTTATTATGCCTGAAATGCTTTAAGTGGTTTTTACTCTTGTTAGGCATATTGGGGATTATACGGGTTAATAAGTCTTCCAGATATAGTTTCTTCATGAGGGAGTTGTATTTATGATGATTCCATATTTTGAACAAACTAGGGTAGTGCACATGGTTCTATTCAATTTTAGACACCTAGTTCAATGAACAGGTTGTGATGTCTATTGTTATATGATTGGTATTTGATGATTGGTTTATGTGCACCTAGTCTACCCTTAGTTAGTGGAATTAGTTTCCTTGTGTTATTATTAGGGGAGTGGCTCTTTATGAGGGTCGACACACAAAGTGGTGCCTGGGTAACTCATGTAGAGTTAGTTAATCAGTGAAAACTAAATCAATACATTAGATAGTTTAAAACCTTTAACTAGATTAAATAAGCCTCACTCATGGAATCAAGGGCTAGTTCAGACTTGGGGATGAGTCGAGAAGGCCTGGAATGGAAAAATCAATATCTAGTCATTATGAAAGATATTTGATTCCACAACAGATTGTATGTGGGGCCGGGTTTCATAAGAGGTTACCAGGGTAACCCAAGATGGGGGCCGGAAACTAGGAAGATTCTCCTGGATAACCTATGCAACATTGTGATGACACTCCACCTATAATAACAGTTTCTTTGTGAACTTAGTGTATTTGATCATTCAATTCTGGAAGCAATGTAACCATTAAGTTAAGTTGGTACTTGTATAGTTTTGTCTATGGCTTTGCCTGTGTCTAGGGTTTGTAGGTTATGTCTAGGGAACCTTTTTACTATCTCCTAGCACGGAGGGTGGGCCTACGGGTACCACTTGGTTGGGTGGAATGTGCACCTTACACCGTTGGGTCCCCATTTCTTGTTCGTGGCGACGAGAACTTCTTGGATGGAGAGCTCGTATGTGAAAATGTACTTTCTCATATTTATCATTTGTATTAGTGGAAAAATTATTTATGTACATAAATCCTCAATTGTAATTGGGGAGAACTTTTGTAATATGTAATTGTACACTCTTGTATGACCTACCTCATTTGGAAATGAGTATTGTAAATGTTATTATAATTGCAATGTAAAGAAAGAATCATATTTGTCCTTTAATGATGTAATTTATTTGTTAATGAATGTATGCTCTTAAGTTTATGGGAATTAAACACATGCTATGTCTAGTTACTTATGTTAATTATGGGATTTACATGTAGTGTGTCGTCGCGTATCTTAGGGAATGTTTGCATTAATAAAGTAAAAAATTTATTACACTATTGTAGTCATCGCAACATTCTTCAGGTTACGAGACAGGCATTAGACTTGAAGACTCAAATGCTTGACAGATAAGTCACCAAAAATTCCTTCTTCAAAGCCTTAGGAAAGCTTTCCAACACAACCCACAATCCTGCATTCATTCGCTTGACAAAAACAAACCATAAATTCACTAAATTTTCACTATAAGCTTAAGCTTAAACTAGATACAATAAAAAGAACCTTGGATAACATAACATTTATTGCTAATGTTCATTAAATGAAAACTTTAAAGTATTTCCCACCTCATTCATAGTCTGCAATCATTTTCCTTGACAATGCAATGCAAGAGAAACAAAATATGTGAACCGTCAGCTGAAAACCAAAAATTGCCTTAAACTAGAAGCTGAAAAACGGTTCCAATTTTCCTGGAAGTGATGCGCTTTCCATCAGCCTATCCATTTGCCACTATCATTGCAATTTTCATAGTGGAGCCACTTAAATCACCCTTATCGGTGCAATTTTCCTTGCCAATAAGATTTTTCTCATTAAATATAATGTGGAAATTATTTGATAGTTAATAAAGAATAAAATTAATTAAATATAATAAAATATTAAATATATTATTTAGATTTTAACATAAAAATATATTATTTAGATTTGGGGTTAGTGAGTATGTTAAAATAGTTAAATTAGCATGATATTATATATCAATAATGTGGATTTAAAATAATGTAAAATGAATGAGGTTCAAAATGTAGGTTATGTATTTTTTCTATTATAAAATTGAAAATTAGTTTCTAAGAATTAATAAATAATGTAATTCAATTTTAAATGTTTCATAATCATTAAACATCTAATTTTATAAAAAAAAATGAATTAGAAATAAATTAAGATTTTGAAAAAATAATATAAAAAAAATCTTTTGAGAATATCTTATTTTTCAACAAAGAATTGAACTAATAAAACATGAAAATAATCCTTTAAATTAAGTTGGTGTGTAAGACTCAATAAATTGTGTAGATAATGCAATTGGCTTTTAATCTCACTCTAGAAAATATGATTTATTGTATATGAGATAGTAGTAATTAAGATTTGAATTTATAATTATTCTATTTGTTATATAATTTTTTAAATTATTTATTTGAAGTCATATTTTAAAAATAATATTTATTTTATATTAGAAAAGTTATAGATTAAATGTATTTATAATAATGTATAAATGTTTTGACATCTATTGGATATCTTTTTAAATAATATAATCTACTTAAAATTTCAATTGTATTTTACCATAAAATATAATCATAAGATTATCAAATTTAAATTTTGGTGATAAGAATAATATGATTAATGGTGATTTGAATTTATAATTATTCTATTTGTTATATAATTTTTTAAATTATTTATCTGAAGTCATATTTTAAAAAAAATAAGATTTATTTTGTTTTAGAAAAGTTATAGATTAAATGTATTTATAAGAATGTATAAATGTTTTGACATCTATTGGATATCTCTTTTTAAATAATATAATCTACTTAAAATTTCCATTGTATTTTACCATCAAATATAATCATAAGATTATCAAATTTAAATTTTGGTGATAGTAATAATATGATTAATGGTGATAAAAATGAAGTGTTTTTAAAAACCATAATTCAATTGTATAATTTTTAAGTCAAAATCATTCACTCCTATTCATGAATAAGAAAAAAAAAAAAGATAATGTAGAAAACAATTAAACTAATTTGAGTTCAAAAAAATTCTTTAAAATTAGCTAAATATTTTTTTATTATAGTCTTTGTGGCAGAAAAACCTTAGGTGAAAAAAACTAATAATCACTTTTAAGCACAGGGTGGGCGCTATAGTTCTATGCCAAGGTAGGAACTAAAAATGATCTTTATATTTATGTATTTTTAATTTGAAATAATTTACTTTAATCAAAATTTAAATTTTGTGTTTCTTTTTTTAAATAAGTTTTATGAAAGAGAAAATAAAATATTGTTGATTTTTTAATCAATTATTGATTAGCTCTAAATATTCTTAGATGTTATTTAATTTAATTATCATTTTTTATTTTCTAAATATTATAAATAGTGATAGATATAATTTTTTACTCACTATTTTTCAATAAATATGATACTGCATTCTTATGGAAAGACAACTTAATTATATACTTTTAAAATACTATTTTGAAGTGATATTATTTGCCGGGACTATAAAATATTATTATTATTATTATTATTTATTCAGCAACAATGAAAAAATATACTAATAATTCTTTATATTTATTTAGCTTAATTAAATAAATATTTTAATTAATTAATGATTAATTTAGATAATATAGTTGGGATTGTTAGCTAAAATAAATATTAGACTCTACAATCAATTACTCTCTTGATAACTTGAATGGAAAATTGATATTTGTGTATGTGGTCCTAAACTTGTGTGCAAATCTAATTTAAGATTCACATATCTAATCTAGAGGAATATGCATTAGATTGGAATTTATTTTCTCTCAAAATTTACTATCTAAATGTACATAAGAACTAGTGGTGTTTATAAAATCTTTGAGTTTTTTAATCATAAGGGTTAATTTCTCATTCAAATCCCCAATTGACCATATTTCATTTATAAGTGAAAGGATAAAGGACAATAGGAAAAATATTCATTATTTCTCAAATGTTGTGCTTTAATGTAAATGTTGCTAGATTATTTTCATCCTTTAAAATGCAAGACATGATATGTGCTCAATAAATATGCCCTAAGATATCTTAATGATCTCCAACATGATGTTTGAGTGAGTGAATGAGAGTTCTTAATAAAAACAACCAAGTCCAAGAATAAACATAAAGTTGTCCTAAGATAGCTCACAATAAGTAGTGTAAAGGTCGACAAAGACCTGAAACTTTTTTTTTTAGAGATTAGATTTGTGACCACATAAGTGACCTAGGTTGATTCTATATTTGTTTATTTAATCCAAGGTGATGGACAATAATTTTAAGGATTGTCATGAAGTTTTGGGATCAATTATGGAAGGGATTGAGATATGAGATATTGTGAACTAATTTTGCAAATAAATATACTAATTATAAGCTAATAATTATATTTACAACACTCTAATCAAAATAGACTTAAAACATAAAGTAAAAAGATGTGATTATGAAATTATCATCATGTTACAATATAATATTAAGACAAAAATATTACTTACTAAATAATAAAATTAGAGGTTGGATAATCAACACTATAAAAGATATATAGAGAGAAAAATATTCTTTAATATAGAAAAATATTCTTTAAAATATCATAAAAATTCTTAAATATCATTGTAATTATTAATGAATTTTGAATATAAATTATTGTTTGACTTACCTAAAAGACCATCATTATGACTCATAATGCAATCTAAATAGTCCACTCATAAAAACTTATATAATTTTTAATTTTAATAAGACATTGTATTGCAATATTTGAAAATAAATTGTATTAATTAAATCAAAGTGCACCACCAAAAATGCCTCTCTTACTTATAAGAATTATTCTTTAAGGTACCATATAAATTCTTCGACTGAATTTTTAGTAACTATGTCATTTGCCTCACATTTTGACCATCATTATGAATCATCATGTAATCTAAATAGCTCCCTCATGGAAGCTGATATAATTTAACTTTAATGTATTATTTTATTAAATACTTTTTAGAATTTTTATATTAAGAAAATGTAAGTGGGACATAAAATTATGTTTTTTTTATATAACTTTCTCTATAAAGAATGAACATAGGAGAATATATAGTGTAAGTTATATTATATCATATGTGTCTTAAAGAATAATGTTTTGCATTTGAAATGATTTCAAAATCCTAATTAATTCTAAGATGAGGCTTTTATTTTTGAAAGTATGTTCAATGTTTTTAAGAAATAGGTACAAATTTTGGACATTTGTATTTCAATATATGAAAGTACTTTATCATAAAAATTGGATGGATTTTGAAGTTGAAAAATTGAAAAAGATATTTTGAAGCACATATTTAGCTATGAAAATGTGTCTTAAATTGTATGAACTTTTTAGATACATATAACTTGTCTAGATTTATATTTTTCAATGATATATATATATATATATATATATATATGCAAGGAAAAGGGTTTGTTTTATATTTGGTTTGGTTATGTAAGTTTGCATTATAAATCGTATTAATAAAGAACAAATGTTTTAAGTTTCAGTTTTATAAAAAGAACACTAATTCTTTTCTACAATTAATTTGAACTAATTAGTTTATTCAATGGATTTAAGATCTATCTTGGATTTTCAAGCTTTTGTAATATATTGTAATCTCTTGATAAATGTATTATGGTAGTTATAAAAACTTTAAAAACTTATTTATAATTCTATTAATTGTATTGTTGACAATTTTATACATACACTCTTAATAAAATATATATATATATAATATTAATTTAATTATAATTATGTTGAGTAACATTCTTAATTTACTTGAACTAGGTCAATTTTGTGGTTGCAAATCTAATCTCTAAAATTTAAAATAATTAAAATTAAAATTTTACCTTTGTCAACCTTTACACTACTTATTTTGAGCTAACCTAAGACAACTTTATGTTTATTTATGCATTTAGTTGTTTTCATTAAGATCTCTCATTAACTCATTCAAAAATGATAGAAATTATTAATATATCTTAGGGAATTCTTATTGAGCATAGATGATTTCTTATATTTTGAAGAATGAAAAAATCTAGCAACATTTACATATATCATTCTAGAAAAAAAAATATTTTCCTTGATTCTTTTATTTAGAGATGAAAGCTAGCTTATTGGGGGTTGGAATGGGGAGAAATTAACCTTTATGATTCAAAAATTCAAAGGTTTTTATAAATACTAATTGTCCTTATGCACATTTAGATAGCAAAAGTTGAGAGAAAATGGATTCCAATCCACCGCATATTCTTCTAGATTAGATATGTGAATCTTAAATTAGATTTGCACACAAGTTTAGGACCACATACACAAAAACCAATTTTCCATTCAAGTTATCCACACAGTAATTGATTGTAGAGTCTAATATCTTTGCTTGAATTAACTATTGACAACTATTGTAACATTCCTACATCATGGAATTTTAAACTAAGTACCATATTTAATTTATATTTGATTTAATATTTATTTTAGCTAACAATCTCAACTCTATTATCTAAATTAATTAAAACTTAATTAAAATATTTATTTAATTAACCTAAATAAATATAAAGAATTATTAGTATATTTTTCATTGTTCCTAAAAGATTTGTATAATATTAAAGATTGTATAAATATAAAGATTGTATAATATCACTTCAAAATAGTATTTTAAAATTATATATAATTAAGTTGTCTTTTCATAAGAATGCAGTATCATATTTATTGAAAAATAGTGAGTAAAAAATGATATCTATCACTATTTTTAATATTTAGAAAATAAAAAATGATAATTAAATTAAATAATATTTAAGAATAGTTAAAACTAATCAATAATTGATTAAAAAGTTCACAATATTTTATCTTCTATTTCATAAAACTTATTTTAAAAAAGAAACACAAAAATTAAATTTTGATTAAATAAATTATTTTGAATTAAAAAATACATAAATATAAATATAAAGATCATTTCTTAGATAACAAATATTTTTTAAACTTTTAAAATAATAATAAAAAATATTATATATAAAAAATATTAAAAATAATTCAAAAATATTCAAAAATTATTGATTGCTTCCACATTTTACATTTTTATTTTCTATTTCATAAAACTTATTTAAAAAAAAGTTAATTTTTTGAATAAAAAAAAATATAAAAGACACTTCTTAGATAACAAATATTTTCTAAAATTTTAAAATAATAAAAAAATATTAAATAATTATATATAAAATAATATTAAAACAATAAAGAAAAAATAAAATTACAAATATTAATTATATAAGATGAAAATAATTCATTAAGGTGAAATTGTAAATAAAATCCTTAAAATATGCTCATCTAGAAACACTAAATAAAACCCTTTTAAAGAGTAGGTGTGAAGGGAACTGAAACAGGACAAACAGAAACAACACAAACATTGTGGTAGTGGAAAAGGTGCTTAAGAGGGGACCACATGACTGTCACCTAAGCGCTGTCAGCTCTTATTGTGTGATGTTTAAGCGGCCACTAGTGAGATCCCTCCCTTCTTATTCATTATCAGATAAAGATTAAACAACCAATATTTCATTTTAATCGTTAACAATTATTATAATTAATGGTTGACGTTACTATAAATTAAAATCGAATATCAACCATGATAGTAAGAATGACTCAACGAAAACTATATAGATTCCATGTTAATTATAAGAACAAATTTGAATGCGATCATTACTTCTTAAATATGACTCCATCATTCTCAACTGGTTTTAGGAATAAAATTAACAAAAAAATTCTTACTAATATTTAGCTTTTGGATTCAACTATGTCAGTTTTTTTGTGATCCATTGCTCCCCATTAAAAAACCAGTTGCTCATAAAGGACACACATCATTATCGCTCAACTCAAATGACCATGAAAGTCTTCTTTACACTGCAGTTACCACTATATATTCTTAATTTACCATATCAACAAACTAAACTATGTTTCCAATTCAAACTTATCAATACATTCAGATGTTTCTTAATTCTTTCATAACTTTTGCCAACTTGAAATGGCATGGGGCACCTAAAATTTGCAGATTAGGTGCACGCTCAGAGACGAAGTGGGTAGTTCACATTGTTCAATATTTGAGAGAGTTGCTTATAGTCATGCTAAATTCCTTCCACCTCACCTCTTTGGAAGGTAATTGGAACTCAGATTACAAGCACTTTTACAACATTATTTTGAAATACTGATGGATTTATATCCCATGAAGGCCGCCCTAATCAAGCAGTTAAAAACACTCAAAAGGCAGTCCATTTAAGCTAGCGTTTGAGCTTGAAATGTCTAAGCCTTTGGTGGATATCTAAAAATTATAATATTAATAAATTACCAGATTTTTGCTTACAAGATTCAGTTGCAGTAATGGCATTCATTACGAAAGTGTCATGATGGAGAACACTTCCTTCCATCCTGCGAACATGACTATACTGCACTACATACTATTTTACATGTTTTGGGTTTTGAAACCTAACGAAATACAGAAAAAATCTGATCATATATCTCATAGAAATCATTTGTGTTTGTTTATATCAGAGATTGTTTTTGAAATTAAGTGTATATATGTTTTTGAAATCAATTATTCTCTCAATGCATGCACACACGAATGACAAGGCGAATCTTGTTCAAATATGCTTCCTTCATCCTCCCTTTCTAAATAATATTGTGTACATATTATTTGTCATTAGTCAACATGGATTAATAAATAATTATTTGTGAGGAAAGGTACAAAAGTTATAAATGAAATAATCTGTTTTTTTTACCAAAGTCTAAAGCTTGTGAGTTAGTTATAATTGGTCAGGACATCAAAATATAAAATGAAATAAATTGTTAAGCTTTACTTACTCATGCACATTCCATATAATATTCTCATGCCATTATAGGTAATTCTTTTTAATCTAATAAAATAGATATCTTCAATCTTTTTGTTTTGAGTTGGAAAAAATAAAACACAATAGAATTTTTTTTTGGTTCACGATCTTTTTAAGGGGTATCAAATTGAGGAAGCTTAATGATATCACCAACATTTCTTATTGTAAACAGTTCACCATCTATAGTTGCAACCCTTTTCCACATTCTATAAATGTCACAATGGACCATTAGTTACTAATAGAATTAAGTAGTACTATTACAATAATATTACCTAAAGGTAGTGGGTGGTCAGGTGGCCCCCCCGTCACACTCCTTCTCTTATTTACTCATGAGCCCGATGGAAAAGACAAGGAAAATCATTCGTGGGTGATGAGAGAGGAAATCGGGGTGCCGGCAGGTGAGTGCAAGTTGGCAGAAACGTGGCAAGGCCACATCACCTCATCTACCGCCAGTGATAATCTAAGGTGACAGGGGAACGTTGGCAGTAGGTTCTAAGAGGAATGGGAAGTCCGCAAAAAATGGGGAGATCCTGGAGGTGACCGATGTCTTAATGATTCATAATGGCAAGGATAAACAGAGCGACATGTAAAGTACATATTTCATGTTAGATTATGCAAATCGGCCGGGTGGTAGAAGATGATTATCACAAGGTGATATTTGATTTAAGGCTTGTGGTTGCAGGATGAAATATTCATGCAAGGACGGTTTGCCTTGCATTGCCATTATTCCAGGCTTGTGTGCAATGGTTCAGCCTTGTTGTTTGCGGGCCTTTTACATGTGGATGGACGATGGCATTTTTTCCGTATGGTTTTCGAAACTCGTTTTGTTGGTTGTCTCTATGCAGGAAGCTTTTAGCTAGAGGCAGCTAATGGCAAAGATGAGTAGATCAAAATTCATCATTTCCATCTCTGCGGAGGGGCTGGAAAGTTTCGGCATCGACACTCCTATTTCGTTGGTGGCGACAGAGAGGCAAATAGCATTTAGGGAGATTACAGACCAAAGGCTGAAAAGAATTCTGCTTGTGGATGATCCTCTAGTCATGGTAGCGGTAAAAATGATTTTAGGAAAGGGCCACCTGGACAGAAAGGAATTTGCAAGGGATAATGCATACATATCTTCACGGTTCTTGGCAGCCATTATGGACGTGGAAGTGTCTAAGGTGGAGGCAAAGGAATTGATGGTGAATCTTTTCCGCGGTGACCTGTTAGGAGGATTGGAGAAGACACTGAAAGTGGCCTTCATGGGTAAAGAAATCCCGTGCCCCTCTGAATTGGAGCTCCTGTGGGAGACAGATGAAGCAGTAAAGGTATACCCCTTTCTTTTAGACTTAAAGGGGCCAGAGCTCATGAGGCACAGGATGACCTCGGCAATGGCGGTTGAATTTTTTAAAAGAAAAAAGGGGTTGGTGGTGGAGGAGGGTCTGGAATGGGTGGAAGATTTTACTTCATTTGTAGAATTAAATGGTTTCCTATGAGGCTCGACCTCTGTGCATGAATTTTTTGTTTTAAAAGTTATAAATTGGTGTTGGGTTTTGAGATATGCAGTATGACTACAATTTTGTGTTGGGCATAGCATGTTCCCCGGGTTGGTAGGTCTAGTTTCCATGGAAGTTTGGTGGTTTTCTTGCGTAGCAGACAAATTGTACTTTTTCTTTAAACTTTAATATAAATCATAACCTTGCGTATCAAAAAAAAAATTTTACCTAAAGGTAACTATTAAAGGCGATTACTAAACATTGTCTATTAAATTAATGGTGGCATAATAAAAAATCTTCCTAAAGGAAAAAAGGAAGACACTATTTCTGGTTGGTGGCTTATCACATTGCTTAATATCTTTTTATAAAATTACTACAAAAGTTTTGGCTATTAGGATTAAAGTAGTGGTGCAAAGAATTTTTAGAGTTGATCAATAGGATTTATTGCCGAAAAATTTGTATGGGAAATTTGTGAATGAGCCCAATTGATGAAGTACAAGGATGGGGGATTTTGTTAAACAACCAATCCAAGCAGCCATAACACCATCAACAACCTTACTTCAAAAATTGAAAATATTTGCAACAAATTTATAATGGAAAATGTAACCAAAACTTCTTCATTCAAATTGAATAAATTGATTTTTACATACAATGAGCAGCCACGAGAACAACATATGCTATTGGCATTCCATAAGTTAAATTGAAATCAATTCTACAGGCAAGACTCACTACAATTCCACAAAACCATCACTTTTGTCCATCATTGCTCCCTAATTATCATGAATCTTTTAAAACACCAATATGGGTTTTGTACATCTCCTTTCCAACTTTCCAGATCATTTTGAATTTTTCAATTTCATTACCGTATGAGAAAGTTATGTAATTTTTACTGAAATCGAGTCTCACAGTCACGACCCAAACAATATTCTCCTTAAAAAAAATGTAGTCAAAACTCTCCCTCTTCCATTCTGGTGTGGTAAATCATGCAGTTGGCCTCTTAATTGTTCTTTCATGATAATTTTCAAATCTTTTCCTAAATTAACATCCATTGTTTCATTCTAGCACCTCCACTGCCTCAAGCACTTGCACCAAGAAGATTCCAACACTTACAAAATAATTTAATATTGAAGGAGCATGGGGAGAAAATAATTTAAAAAAATAAATCATGCCTGCAAGTCCACAACCAAAAAAATAAATTAAAATAACACAAATAATTTTGGTGTGTAGGATTGCCTGTGCACCCTGATGCTCTTGCACGCCAACAAATGGTCAAAATGCTCTTTTGAACAAACTTGATTTTGAATAAGGTATATGATAGGATATGTTCAAATTTTATCCTTAATATGCTTCAATAGTTGGGTTTCAGTCCTAAAAGTTGAGCTCATGTTCAAATATTATTTTAAGATGCTAATACTCATATTATTATCAATAATATGATGATAGACTCATTTCCTTTACATAGATCCAAATTCGACAAGGATATGGACCTTAGCCCCATATCTCTATGTTCTTACAGTTGATCTACTTTGGGATATCTGCAAATTGCCAATAAAATGAAGCTCATTTTAAGAATCTCTATCTCATAGAATGTTGTTGTAATTAATTCTCATGATGTTGGTGACAATTTTTTCTTTTTACAAAACAATGAAAAATATATCTCTAATACAATTGATATATTGGAGAACTGTATTGTGTTGTTTTAGGATCTAAAATTGCTCTTGATAAAATTGAATTCTTGATGATTCAAGCAAGGCCTATTCCTTAGTGGATACCTTGGGAATGAAAAAAAATCAAACATAAGGGAATTATGAGGTATCTCAAGATATCTTTTTGTCTTGGGGTTTCTCTCTTTGATATGTGGAATTGGTCTCAATAGAGTCAAGAATACAAAATTTTGTTGGGGAATACATTTCTTTCTTTGGTTGGTAAAATCCAAGTAGCAGAATAAAATATTTCTTATTACACATTTATATTATTGATCGTGTTGGATGCCATCTAGAAAAGGTTATGAGGACTTAATTAAAATTATTCAATGATTTCTATGGCCTAAAGGAGATGGTAATATTGGATTTATATCCACATCATGGACTCATTGCCTTCAACTTGGATGTAAAAGTGGTTTAGGGTTAATAAACCCCAAAAAATAAGGGTTTTGTTTAGTAGCTAAATGGATTATTAAAGTTGTCAACGGTGAAGAATCGTGGAATATTCTCATTTAGAACATAATTAACCTTATCTCAATCAAAGGTAAATGTTAATTAGTAGGATGGTTAGACAAAATTCTTCGTGATTTAATTTTCTCAATTAAAGCTTTACCACCCTTTAAGTCTATTTGAAAGGCTTGACAATATATTTGCCATCTCTTAAAATGAAGAGAACCCTCTCTTCAACATGGGTGAACAACTTCTCCACATTGTCTATTTGGTGGAACAAACATATTCTTTATTAGAAACAACCCCTTGGTTCAAAGTTTCCTAAATAGTCTTATTTCTTGTTTAAAAAAGAAGTTTGCAATGTTGGAGACCTTTGGGATTTTTCTATGTTGAGTTTGTTACCATAACATATTGTTAAAATTTAATTCAATCTAAGAAACCATTACAAATAGTTTTTTTAAAAAAAAAATTGTGTAGTCTTTAGTGCCGCTAGAATTGTCTATGAAGTTATGTACCCTTATCCAATACAATTTATTCAGATATTGGTTATGGTTGTCATTTTATACTTTCTTATTTTTCCCTTAAAGAATATATACTTGTAGTTGCTTCCTTACTTTCCCTTAAAGCCTCCCTAAACTTTAAATTGTATTGCAAGTTTAGTGAAAAAGTTCTAGTCAAAACTAACTACTCAAATTTGGAGATCAAAAGTCAATTCAGATGCTCAATTAATGGCCTAGAAGATAACTGCTTTGCAAACTCCTATTGGAGAAAGGTTGAGGTGTATTATTATCTAGTTGGTTAATTGCCCATTTTTTCATAGACATGAAAACATGAGACATATCTTTTGGGAATGTTTGTTTGTTAAAAATAATAGAATTTTGTGATTAATGACTTGCCTATTATTTTTGAACACAAGCTAAGCTAGAAAGATGCCTTACTCGAGGTTGGGATACATGATAATGTTATTGCTGATGGTGTTAGATATTTTATTTTATTGCATTTATGGAGAAATAGGGGTAAAAAAGTCTTTAATAATCATAATGATCACCAAGAATTTACACTTGTAAGACTTTACTTTGATGTTTTTTATTGTCTTGCTTCTTTATTTTCTTAGTTCCTAGTACAATCCAAGAAGAATTTAAAGATGGATTCCCAAATTCAACAAATCAATTTTTAAGTGATCAATTACTAAGCAATAAGAGGGTTTATATAGCTGAAGGATTAAGGTCTCTTCTACGGAATTGACAACTACAATAGTCTTTTTGCTCCTTAGTTTTTTTGCTACTATTGGCCAGTTGGTACATCTACCTACCTACAAATGCTTTATTCGTTTTTAGTAGTTCTAGATTATACTATTACAAAGTCTAATGAGTTGGATATAGTTGATATTCTATTTGGGTTGATGCCTTTGTTACTTTACTTCGGTTCATTGTTGTTGGTCTTGTATACTTCTTTGTGAAGAATTTATTGCTATTGCTTGGGTTGTAGTCTTGTATTTAATCATCTTTGTTAGTCTTAGTGCTTCCAATATTAACCATTGTCATATGTGTAATCTTGTCAATATTTTTCTTTTTTTATTTATATGTGTGTATCTATGTATGATATCTTTTTGCAATCTTAGACTGCATATTCCTATTTGTAACTTGCATTTCTTCAATTAAAAAAATGCCTCTACAATTTTTTCCTACATAAAGTTATAAAAAAATTGAAGGAGTTGGTCCTAATTAATTATGCCGAAGGCGTTCCCTATATGAAATGGATGACTTGCTTTTTGAAATCAATGATTGAGAATTGAGGAGAATGATGCAAGACCATGAATTTTTTTATTTTTATTTTTAAAAACGATTTATAATTTAAAAGTAGGCTTTTTATTCTAAAAGCAAAGAAAATGAAAGAAGATAAGATTGAAATGAAAAATAGAAATAATTATATTTTATTAATATTTCAATTCTAATAACTTTTTTTTTTAAAATTTTAAAACGATTTATCAATTTAAAAGCCGACTTTTTATTTTAAAAATAGAATTATATTTAATTTTTAATTTAGACTTAAGTTTTAAATTTATTTTATTTATTTGTATCTTCTTATGAAATTGATTTTTTTTTATTAAAATTAATTGTCTTATTAAAATTTTAACTATTGTAGAATAATTATATTTTGAGTTTTTATTTCAATTTATATAATAAGATAAATTTAAAACTTAAAATCTAAATTAAAAGTTAGAGAGAGAAACTAACTTTTGATTAGTCATTTCGTGTCAACAATCCAAGGATAATATGTGTCCCTAAGGAGTTATGCTTAAGGTAGCATGCCATTTGATTAAGGACATGATAATTCACCTTTAAGACGGGTCTTTAGTGTACCCATTACACGCTTAAGGAGTAAAATAAATAAAGAGAAAAGAGAGGAAGAGAGAAGGGAGAGGGAGATAAAGATAAGATATAGAGAGGCAAAGGGAGAAAAGAGAGAATAAATAAAGAGAAAAGAGAGGAAGAGAGAAGGGAGAGGGAGATAAAGATAAGATATAGAGAGGCAAAGGGAGAAAAGAGAGAAATAAATGAATATATATATATATATATATATAGAGAGAGAGAGAGAGAGAGAGAGAGAGAGAGAGAGAGAGCTCTATATCTTCATCTCCCTCACTATCTCCATGTTTCTCATTATCTCTCAATCTCTCTTCCTCTCTCTCCTTTATTTCTCTCTATATTTATCTTCCCTTCTATATTGATGTAAGAGGATCCAACTCTCATTCACATACTCACCACAATATGAAGATACAACTTAGAAATGATTTGAAATGACACAAAAAATTTCAACTAGTATTCTTCTTTTCTCATTCAAAATCCCCTAGAAATTTAAGAATTACATAACATAACTGAAATTAAATAGTTTATGCAGCCATATGGGTTGATGCAAAGCATTACAAATTTGATTATTGTTTGATACAAACAGAAAATATCAATCACAAATTGATCTCCTTCAATCCAACTTCTTGTACAAGATTCTAGCTCTTTCAACTTGCACACTCTCATAGGAAACCATTGCTACAATAAACACCTATATCACCAATCCTCTTACTATTGGAAAATGTCTTCAAACCTGCAACAAAGTGTATTCTTCCTCTCTCTAAGAAAAGACACAACTCCTTCATAAAACAAATGCAAGAAAGAAGCATAAAATTTATATTATCTCTAAAATAAAATGAGATTGCAACATCACATTATTCATCATATGGACTTGCTGATTACATAATATGTAAATACTTGGAGTCATGATCCTCTTGAAAATCCAGCAACATCCTATTATGTAATACTTCAACTCCAAAAAGCTAACTTCTCAAAGTGACAAGACATCAATATATAGAATTTTGATGATGAGAATACCATTGTGGTATTCCAAAACAACATGCATATACCTCCTTGGAAAATCCACACCTGTTTTGGAGAATAAATCATAAAATAATAAAAATTACTCGATTCTCACATGGCCTTCACATGGACACCTAAACCATGCCCAATCAAATTTGGTCAATCTGGCATGCTTCATTATTCTCTAATGGCTCCGTGAAAGAACATGCACCAACATGCGAACTTGGACGCCCCAACATGCAAGAGCATGCATTGATGAGTGGTCCCCACCTTGAAATGGATGCCTAGGATGGAATATTCCTCTAGGTTGCTCTAGAAATATTTACCAAAGTAAATTCACCTCCAAAATTACAATTACAAATTACCATAGGGGAAATTACAATCATTAATTCCCCACACATTAGCTCTTATTGAAAATACAAAACAACGTAAGGAAATATTTTTGGTTGATACAATACTGCTGATGACCATGGATGCTCCTACATCATATATATATATTACCTTCTATCTCTTTCCCTCTCCCTATCTCTCTCCCTTGTACTCTTTGTCTATACCTATTTGTCTCCCCCTAACTCCTCCCCCTCTCTCCCTCTCTCTCTTTATCTCTCTTTACCTCTCTATATATGACTTTATATCCCTACTTTGCTATCCCTTCATCTCCCCCTCTCTCATTCTCTCTCTCTGTCTCTCCCTCTTTCTATCTCTATTTATTCCTCTCCCTCTTCTTATCTCCTTCCATCTCCCCCTCTCTCCCCCTCTTTATATAGTAATCCTTATATCCATCTTCATCTCCATCTCCATATATATATCTCTATCTTCCTCCCTTTCTCTCTCTCTCTCTCCCCTATTTCTTTCTTTACGTCTTTCAACATCTCTCTCCCCTTATCTTTCTCAATATATGTATTTCTTTATTTCCCCCTCTTTTTTATCTCTATATCTCCCTATCTCTCCCCATCACTCCCTCTTTTTATATCTCTCTACTTCTCTATCCTTTCTCTATTTCTCTCCCTCTCTCTCCCTTCTTCCCTATCTATTTATATATATATATATCTCCTTCCCTCTTTATCTCTATCTCCATATCTCTCACTCACACACACTCCCTATTTCCCCCTCTCTATCTTTATCTTTATATCTATCTTTTATTCACACACACACACACACACACACACACTCCCTATTTCTCCCCTATCTCTATCTTTATCTCTATCTCTCCCCCTCTCTCCCCCTCTCTATCACTTATTTCTATCATCTCCTTTATCTCTTACTCTTGCTCCCTTTATCTCTATTTTCCCATCTCCCCCTCTTTCTATCCTTGTCTCTTCCTCTCTCTCCCTCTCTTCCTATCACTCTTTCTATATCTCTACTTCTCTCTCCTCTCTCTATTTCTCTCCCCATCTCTCTCCCTCACTCCCTCCCTATCCCCATATATCTCTTTATATCTACCTCTCTCCTATTTCACTTCCCATATATCTCTATCTTTATTTCTTTTCCCATATATCTCTCTCTATCTCCCCCTATTTCTCTCCCTCTCTCTATTGCTATTTTTCCACCCCCACTTCTCTCTATTTTCCTATCTCTCTATCTCTCTCCCTCTCTCCCTCTCTCTATATTTCCTTATACCTCTCTATCACTCTATCTCGCCATCTATATGTCTCTATATCTCTCTCTCCCTCTCGCTCTCCCTCTATACCTATCCATATCTTCCTCTTTATATCTCTCTTTCTTTATCTCCTTATCTCTCTCTTCCTCTCATTGTCTCGTTGTTTATTTGTCTCCTTTCTCTCTCCCTATCTATCCCCTTTCTCTCTTCTTAGACCTCTATATCTATATCTCTTTGCCTCTTTATCTCTATCTCTCCATATTTCTTCTTCTATCTCGCCCTCTATACCTATCTCGTTATCTAGTTCCATCTCTCCCTACCCGTATACCTTTCCCTCTCTCTACTTCTCTTTATATATCACTTCCTATTTCTCCCTCCCTCTCCATCTCTATATATGTATCTCTTCCATCTTTATGTATCCCTCTATCCTCTCTCTCCTTTTATCTTGTTTTATCTTTATTTTATTACGTAGAGAAACATAACGCTACAATGACAACACAAGTGCCTATAAAAAATCAGCACATCCATCACTGAATAATAAAAAAATTGAAAAAATAATTTGAAGCTCTCTCTTCTTCGTTGAGACCTTTGTTACCTCATTTGCTAAGTGACCTATGTGCAAATGTATGAAAGATCAATTTTTTCCCTAATTGACCTTCCACACTTTCGGCGTACCCATTGCACACAAAGGTGCGATTGCTAGTAATTTAGAACCACGTACACACTTCTTTGTTTACAGATATAATACCCTAAATTTCGTAAAACCCTAAACCCACAGATTAATTTAAAGCCCTATTAACAAGTTCTAGTGAAACCTTTAGAAACCCTTCGAATTTCCGCACCCGAATCGACGAGAAAAAACTAGCCCAAGTTTGTGTGTTCAATAATTATTCTGTACAATTCATTCCCGGCAAATTTAACACTGCTAGCACATAACTCAATCTTTTCGAGAAGTCTTTGCACAAGCACTTCTATCTTTGTTTGCCCACGTGTGAGGTTTTTTAAATGGCAGCCTCGGCTCAGTGGCACACCCATTCTTTAGCTCTGCGAACACACCTATTAGTTACAGCGCTGAATATGTCATACTGTAGCTGAAATAGTTTAGAAAAAGAAATAAAACAGAATATAAGGTAGTGGATTTATTTTGGGCAGCAATGGCTTTGTCGAAGTTATGCAGGGCAGGAATTGGTGCGGCGACAGTTGCTGGTTCTGGGTTTTATTTTGCTGAATATGTTTATGCAGAAGGGCCTTTTCATTTCTCTTCCGCAACCCCAAAGGAAGAAACCCGTTCAAAAGGATTCGATCCCGAGACGCTCGAGAGAGGAGCAAAGGCTCTCAGAGAAATTAATAATTCTTCCCACGCCAAAAGAGTATGCTATTTTTTCCTTAATAACTGATTTTTGCATTAATAATTTTTCTATTCTAATGATGTATATAAAGCAATTTTTAGGACATCACTCTCCTATACATTGGATATGTGATGTTATGAGTAGTCATTCTCTATATCTTTTCTCTGATGTACATTGGTAACAAGCACCTCAAGGGATGTCTTTACCTTTACCGACATAAGGAGGACAAACAATACAGCTAACACTTCCACTTCTGCACTTTCAACCAAAAGGGCTATGCATATTGCCACTGCTGAGTTAGGGAGGAAAACCTCTAATTCAGCAAATTTGAATTCATTTCCAAAGAATTCAAGATATGATTGATTTTTAGAATTATGCTATGACTTATTGATCTGTATATTATAATAAATTCATACTTTTGACAAAGGTATTATCATTTGAGGAGAATTATAGCTGAAATTCAAGATAAGTTCTATTTTCAGAGCTATTGCGTAAGTTATAAATCTGGATATTGCAATAAAATTTCATCATTTTAGATAAAATTATATATATAAATATAATGCAATTTTCATTTTAAGTTGGAATTGTTGTTTCAGGGCAAAAATCAGGAATGTTCTAGAAAGGGACATTACAAATAGTATCAAAGCATTGATCTTGCTAGCCTGTGGGCTAAAGATAAAATAACTGATGCATTCTAATCAAAGAGATTTGAAGGTCTACAAAAAGAAGACGACATAGATCCTATTCAAGAATTATTGTACAAACTTGAGGCCCCAAAATTATTGACAAACACCAAAGGTTGTTAGAAGATTCCAAAGATGGTGTTCCTCTTGATGAGTACTCAGAGGTAATTGGGATCCATTATTCCAACAAAATAATCTATAGCTAAGGAAGAAATCAAGGAGCAAACTCTAAAAGAATCATTAATGACAACATAAGAGAAATCATAATTAGAACCACAAGAAGTTGCTAAACCAAAGGAAGAAGAATGTGTTGAAGATGTAACTATAATTACAAATAATGTCCCAATTAAGAGGATTTGCAAGATTATCAAGGAAACTCCATGATGATACACACCGACTACATGAAAGTTGACCAGGGGACATTTTAACTCCCTTGTTCAAAGATCAATGAGCTTGTTGACAATTTAGTTTGTAATCACAAGAAGGGGACTTTTGGTTTGCACATGAAGAATCTAGGAAAGGCCAACATGGACACCATAGGACAATGAATGCATTCATCAAGTTGTCACTTCATCACACTTGAGGAAAAATAGAGATAGTTACCGTGAGGTATTTGAAGCTTGATGAAGAGGCATTCCAATCTTTCCTACAAGTACAATTTCAAGCATGAAAAAGGCGATAATAGTGTGGTTTACTTTTCATTATATCATTTCAACATTTTTGTCATCATGAAAAGTGAAAAGATGAAAGATATGACTTGTAGTAAAGGACACCTAGATCCTCTTACTCAAATGCAAAATTGGCTTTGCACAAAGGAGTGGGATCTTGATATTCACAACACTCCCATAATTCATCATGATGAAGGATACAACATTCTTCTATCATTTTTGATTTCAACAATGTTAATCAAGAGTTTGTATTCATTACCTAGGATCTTTGTGGTAATGAAATGAGAGAAAACTTATCTTAAATTATGAACCTTGCAAATTTCCAACTCTTGGTTATGTTTTTTGAGAGTTATTGGGATAACTCATTTTTGAATTAAAGGCAAATACATATCCTGGTTCAAGTTTTGCAACATGTGTAATATAAAAATAGTGCAGTAGAAGTTGAATTGTGAAATAGATCTTCATTATTAAAAAATAAATTCCCAAGAAAGTTAGAAATTGCAAAGACCAAGCCATTAGTAGAGTTAGGTATGACTCAAGAAGTTTTGCAAAGCAAAAGGGGAAGTCAAGTGAAACTATTGAAGATGGAAAAAACAAAGTTGTTCGGTGAGGCTTAACAACAAATAGCCAGTTAACGAAATATATTGCAAGATTCATTGTATTTCCAAGACTGATTTGAAATCAAATTCAATCAAGAATAATTGAAATTAAACAAAAGGGGTTGAATGAAGAATTGGTGAATGAAACAACCTACTCTTGCAACATATTAGAAAATTGTCATCCATCAACAATTTCATCGAGTTGGGTGTAGTCTTGGTTAGCACCCTCGGTTGTGATCATAAATAAGTACTCAAAATTATGATGGATAGGAAAAGGGTCACACAAACTATCTCATTACTGAACTCCTCCAAATGATGAACCCTGTGGAGAGTGGTGGGCATGTAATGTCCTTGCTAGATGAAAACCTAGTATGTTGGCTAAACCTCGGTAGATGTTTCTTCGTCGTGTTGGCAGGTGTGTACTCAAACCAGATGGTGAGACCAAATGTTGGCTAAACCCCAACAGATGTTCCTTTGTCGTGTTGGTAGGCTTGTACCCAAACCATATGGTGGGGCCAATAGCCATGTGTCCATGAGGGGGCTGGCTTGATTGGCACTTTGGTGGGATGAAAACCCCACTCTTAACGTTGATGGGCAGTCCACGCCTTTGGCATAGCGGTTTCCTTGCTTGATAAGGCTAGAAAGAATGTACTGTATGTCATGCATCTCGTAAAGAATATTATAAGGAGTTCTTGCATGAGTCATTTCCTATTGAGAGTCATCTTGAAACGATCATCCTAAATTGGAATTGTTTGAGGACAAGCAACCTTGGGAAGGGCGGATTGTCATGCCCCATCAAAATGCCCAAATCGCTACATATTAAATCATTGACCAAGCGATATCATAAAAACCAATGCAAGGAGGCGCCAACAATATTCAAAAGAGAGCACCAAGAAAAGAGTTTAATTAAAATTAAATTATATTTTCCAAGGGTGGCGATGGTGAAAGGTGGCGACTCTTTCAACCATAAGGTATAAAGGAAGGATCATTCCATAAAAAGAAGGGATGAAGAAAACAATTCAAAATAAATATTATGTGACTCCTAATGTGAGAGATTGTGATTCCTTCTAATGTGAAAGGTTGTGACTCCTTCAAATATGAAAGGTTGGGACTCCCTAAATAATAAGATATAAAAGGGAGATCATTTCCTTGTGGAGAAATCATCAATCAGGAATGAATGAATGAATCAATTTGGAAATGAATTATTATTCTCAAATGGCAGCAATGAGGGGTGGTGTCTCATTTATTGTGAAGGGTGGTGACTCATTTAGTGTGAAGGGTGGTGACTCCTTCAAAAAGTGGATATAAGGGGAAAAACAGTTCATTTACAGCAATCATCACTCATCTATCCATCAAGAAATCAAGCAATCAAAATATTAAAAAGATCAATCAAGCAAACAGAAATAAGTCTATCAATACATCAAGCAATCAGTCTTGAATTTGAGGAAGTTTCTTGCAAATAGGGAGGACGAAAACCCTTCCAAGTTCACGAGAGATTAAGGACAAAAACCCTTATTTCTCGTATCAAGTTTGGATAAATACCCAAATCCTGATCATGGAGGAAGAAAACCCTCCAAGGTGGATTAAGAGTCTTAAAGATGAAACCCCTTGAATACTTTTGACAAGTTAAAGATGGAAACCCTTGATATTGCCATTGCTGAGTTAGGGACAAAAACCTCTAATTCAGTGATTTGAAAGCATTTTCAAAGAATTCAAGATATGATTGATTTTCATAGAATTATGCTATGACTTATTGATCTGTATATTATAATAAATTCATACTTTTGACAAAGCCATTATCATTTGAGGAGAATTAAAGCTGAAATTCAAGATAAGTTCTATCTTCAAAATTATTGCACAAGTTATAAATCTAAATATTATAATAAAATTTCATCATTTCAGATAAAGTTATATTTATAAATATAATACAATTTTCACTTTTAATTGGAATTATTGTTTCAAGGCAAAAATCAGGAATGTTCTAGAAAGGGACATTACACCTAGGGGGCGAATAATAATCAATGTGAGATTTTTAATAGATTCATTTTTTCCTCATGGGAGTTTCCATGGCACCGTATTAAAATTCACAACATTTCTTGAGATATATAAACATGGGCCACATTTCTCCACACATCCCTAAAGTTATGTGGTGCCTATTATGCTCTTTAAGGGGATCTTTTACAAGCATTTTCAATTAGATATTTTGATTTTTGTGGGATTTTCTGCAGTTCTTCATAGCATTCTCAAGATTTCTAAACATGGGCTCCACCTAGCCAGATGTCCCGTAGAGGTGTATAATTTTTTTGGAGTTTCTGTACATGCTTTACTGCTGTGCCACTCTTTTCCCCTCATTTGTTAATAGTTAATACCCCTGCTCCTGAAAATAAATTTATGATCTCAAATTGGTATTTAAGAGCACCTTGGCTCTGTATTACTAGGAAAAATAAAATTGAATAACAGTGTACTGAGTGATTGGTAAGAGGCAATTTAGTTCAGAAAAAGCTTCAAGGATGAGTTTCTTACAAGTGCAGACTGGTGGTGAATTTTTCAACAATGGTGATTTAGGCTGATGAGGCACTTACGTTCATTTGGATTATATTATTTAGTCTCTTTCAAGTGGAGGTTTATGATATGGATGTATTAAGATCACTTTCATGGAGGGGATTAAACACAGTTGATTTTAAAATTCTTGAGCTTCCATAGTCTATGATAATTGAACACAGTATCTAAAATGACCTGTGAGAGTTTTTGATTAAAAAATTTCTTACAGGTATTTGTAAAAGCCTTGGTTAATGGTTGATTTCACTTGTATATGCAAATCAACTCCAAAAGTAAAAATAACTGGATCCTTAGTGAGGCATATACTTATAGAATATATATGTTTGATAAAACATATAAAATCTATTATTCGAATTGGTAAATTTTTAGCTAAATTAATATTTTTATTTTATGTTAGTTTTATGTAAAACGTAGGGTATATGCTTTTGAGAAATTCACTAATGTATGAATATCACTGTATGAGCTTTTATGAAACTATCTCCAATTGGCAAAAAGTAGCTCATCAAATATTCTGTGAATTTCATTTTAAGTTAATGGGAATTTGTGGAAAATGTCTTTCCTGCCTTTTGTAACATTCAATTTTTGTAGGAAATCTATTGTTGAACTCATTCAAGGTTGCAATTTGTCCATGAAGGTTTTTGAAATAATGAGACATCAGGAGGAGACACGGCAGGCTCAGTTGGAAGCAGAGAAGGCAGAGTATCAATCACGGCAAGCACAAATTGATATCGTAAGTATCTTTTTGATTTTTTTTGCCTTTGCAATCTTGAGGGTGCAGAGAGGATAGGCCCTCAATTTATCTGCTACTATTTAGTGATATTGGATGCTAAGCACAAATAGTTTGATGTATGATTTTGAATTTATAGCAGTGGGATTATGTGGGAGTTTCAAAATTTGTCAAGTGAGGCATATCCAGATATGGTATTGGACATTTTGTACGCATTAATTAAATGGGTCAATCTATTTAAACAACCAAAAAGCGAAATAAATGAAATAGATATTATTAAATAACAATCAATACCAGACATAAACCAGCACAGGAGAAGAATGTAAGAGATTTGCACAACGATCCAATATGAGGAAGTATAAGCTTCATCAGATTCATCAACAGAGGCATATGATACAATCCAAAACCTTCAAGACATTGCCTGGAATAACTAATAATGCCTATTATATAACAAAAACTGCAAAAGATTTCTCCCACATGCTAACTAGTAACATGGTCTCAATGAAATGTACCATAGAAGGGTGCTATGACATATAATTTATCTACTGAGATAACCATAATATTACTGCTCATGATATTACTGGTATTTAGTACATAATAATCTACCCATCATATTATGCATATGCAATGCTTGCTGGTGAGATAGATTGGAATTTGAGTTGAATTAAATGCCTGAGTATGTTCAGCAATGTTTTTATGATTTATCACTAGTGCCGTGTGAGAAAGTGTAGCATCTTTAGGAAGAGCAACAAGAGAATCCAGCAATTGGCAAGTTCAATTTTCCTTTATATGGCTAGACAAATAAGCAAGGGTTACAACATTGACTTCTAGACATTACCTTAGATGTTTTTTTTGGCTGGCTACATTATTTTTTAAGGGTATTGGTAAATAATTTTCCGGCTTTTGGTAATTTCTTTAATTGACTGCTAACTGGTTTTATGGTTTTTGGAACATGATATGCTTTCATGATATCTGGTGTCTTTTGTTGCAGGAAAGACAACAAGGATTGTATGAAGAACAAAGAAAACTTGTCCAACAACAAGCCCAAGCAAAGGCACAGATGGCTCGCTATGAGGATGAGTTGGCAAGAAAGCGAATGCAGGTATATATGATGCCTCACCTTATTTTGTGTTTTCAATACAAATCACTTTTCAGGATAATTTATAACATATTTGTCAGTGAGGAAAGCAAGTGCCTAGACTTTCATTAGCTATCTTGTTCAATTTTGAAATCTTTTTAACCATTAGCTATCTGGTTCATCCTGCTGATGGATCTTGGATTGTGATCTGAATGTTGATGTTAAAAATCTTCTACATAGTTTTTTCCAAAGGTCTTGTTCTCACATTTTCATGGACTGTGAAAACCTTATTTTCTTAACTTTTTTACTTTCAGGCAGAACATGAAGCCCAAAGACAACAAGATAGAGAACTTGTAAAAATGCAAGAAGAATCATCAGTGCGGCAAGAACAGATCAGGCGTGCAACAGAAGAGAAAATTCAAGCACAACAGCGTCAGACAGACAAAGAGCGAGCTGAACTAGATCGTGAGACATTGAGGGTAAAAGCAATGGCTGAGGCGGAAGGGCGAGCACATGAGGCAAAGCTAGCTGAAGAGGTAAATAAGAGAATGTTATTGGAGCGAGCAAATGCAGAGCGAGAGAAATGGCTTTCAGCAATTAATACAACTTTTGATCACATAGGAGGTACTATAACACATGGGTTTATGTCTTGTGCTGATTAAAGTTCAACTTTGCCCTCTTCGTTTCTTCTAGCATCCCTATCTTGGAAACTGTGTATTGGAAGGCCTGGCACAGCATGAAGCTTGATATTGTCTTGCAGTCTGGCCGTCTTGTACATGCCTTCTTGAAACCAAAGGTACCTTGGTTTCTTCCAGCACATCTGATAGTGATGACAAATGTTCTATAGTATTTTTTGAGCCAATTTTTAGTTTCTACATGTTTGAGAATAGGGCACTTTGACTGGTCATAATGTTCCTTATGTTGCAGCCACCATGTTTGGAAGTCAGGGTTTGTATGGGAGGGGGAAAATCCACTAATCAGGAATTTTAGAAACAAATTGCAAAGTCCATATCAGGAAAAAAATATGATAATGTTCAAACATAAATACATATAAAAATGTTATTGCTGGTCTGAGCAGAGCAAATAGGCTGGGATGTGGGTTTGCAGAGAAATGAAATGCTAATTTGAAAAGAAGAAAAAATATGCTCTGAGCAGATTGGACTGATTCTGTATATCTGAAACCTCTGGTTCTGACAGAATTGGAGCCTGATTGGCAGGATTTTGTAAGTATGATTTATGTAGTTGGCTTTTATAGACACTTTTGCTGTTGCAATTTGCATGCATCTAGTTAATTATGATTCTTTTCAGCGTGCTGTTTAGCAAACATTTTAATTATTTGGTACGATAACATTCTCTCAAAGTAAATACCAAAATCAATACCTTGAAGGTAAGTATGCAGCTATATAGGTTTTTAACTTAAAGGCATACGATCATTCATATTTTATTATATGGTCAATCAGGTAAAAATCTATGTTCCATGGAGCCTTAGGATGGGGCGACCAAGGGCCTAGATTTGGGGTTGGCGAGAGAACGGGTGGGGGATGATGACAAGGTGATGGTGAGTAGGGTTTGGGCAGAGCCCTCAGCAAGGTTAAGGCCTTTGAAACCACACAAACCTTCATGGGGCATGCCATTTTCACAATTTTATGTTTGTTTTCTGCAACAGCAAGTCCTTACTGTTCTTGTTTTAAAATAAAACACTTTTTGAGCTAAATGACATTGGGGGTGTCTAGGCATTTCCGATGTGCTTGGGAGATGTGAGGGAGTTACCTGAGGGTCTTGGGGATGTCTCGCTGTCTATGTGGCGTTCTCCAAAATAGGGGGACATTCTAGAAATGTCCCTGGAAGACTTGATGGCAGGGGGATGTTTCCCTGGGGTACTAGTGCCTTAGAAATGTCCTTGTCTTAGAAACATCAAGTTTTTCAGGGGTGACGCATCCTCGTGGAACATTGGAAAAAAAATCATTTTATAATGGTTGATATTTCACAAAATATATAAATTTCAAAATGCTTAAAATATCTTGTATTGAAGATTTTAACAAGAAGCATGTATTTGTCCATGTGAATGTTAGCAAGGTTTAAACATTGGATGAACATTTTTAATAGTTATAATTTTTACCCAAAGAAAAAATCTCCTCTAATCTCATAATAGATCAAACATCTATAGATTTATTTTTCTTCTTGGGGGATCTTAAAATCAATCTCAATTCTTATTTGGTAAGGATATATTGGTGACGGTCAAGAAAGGAATTTGAAATGATATCACAATAGCAATGAGGATTTAACTTGGTTGGGCAAGCAAAACCATTTGAGATGTGGATGAAGTGTTAAAAACTAAAGGCCAATTTATAACTAAGAAGCTCAGTTGGTACATTTCAAAAGGACGATTATTCTTTTGCAAATTTATACAATTGTAGTGTGGGTTGCCCTTTTAGGGGCCAAAAGATGAGTGAGTATCCAAGGAAATTTTTTAGGGAGTAAGAGAATTGATGGGATGCCCATGTGCAATAGTGAGCCAATATACCATCAATATCTTCAATTTGATTGATTTGAGGATGTCATCCTCCTTGTTGGCTGTGAAAGAGGAATTAACTGCTACTCTTTGAGAATGAAGGGGTAGATATTTGAGTTTGTCTTCTCTCAATGGGGAGTGCCTTTAGAGATGGCTGCTTTGAAAAATTCATAAGGTGGTAGCCTCCTCCTCTTGGTGGGCTAGATGTACTCCCCAATGACCAAAGCATACATGTATGCCACTTTGAATGGTAATTTGAGTAGGTGGGTGTAATGTCCCCATTTTTGCCATACGCTCTTTGTTTGGTTTTAGCCTATTTCTTGAAATCCATAGGCTACTTAGATGTGCAAATTTAGGGTTTCCACTTTCATTAAGTCTTGCTTCTAGCTCAGTTCTGCTTTCTGTTGGTTTTGAGGTAAACTTACTATTTTTGGCAGTGGCTATTTTTAGTAAGTCTAATTTTGGCAGTGGCATCATCAGCAGTTCAACTCAAGTCATCTTGTTATCCATCAGTTTCAGTTTGGCTTTGGGTTTGGTTTTCTTCATGAGTTGAGTTTATACTTAGTCAAATTTCATGTTTCTCAGTTGTACCCCACGCCTAGGAGTAATAACTTCATGTTGTTTTAAAAGAGGGGCCATTAAGGGGGGTCAATTGTGCATTTAATGATTTATTAAATGCTTTATTGTTGCAAAGTGAAGTTGGACACCTAAAGGAGGTTGAGTAATATTTTATTATTTCAAAAAGTAAAATGCAAAAAGGTGGCGTCCCTTTTGGAAGTTGAAGTGATTTCAACTTCTTGGAATTTGAAGAGTTCTTGTTGCTTCATTTGCCAACTGAAGCTTATATATTGCTGCTGTTTGAAGTGCTGATTATGTTATGTTTTTGGAAAGCAAAGTTATGCTGCTGGTTTGAAATCCAGAATCCGGCTAAGGGAAAGCTTAGCAAATTTACTCCATTCTTCGGGCCTGAAACTATGGTTCCCTAGATGGTCTATTGGGGATGTGCTTCATGCAGAAGTGCATATTGAGCATCAAAGTGAAGAAATTTGGTGATGTTTTCAGTATTTTGTGTTGCTGATTTTAATACAGCTGAAGATGATTTTTGTATACAGCTCCTTGAGTAAATTTTATTTCATTATGGGTATTTGAGCTAACCATTTCTATGCTAAGGGCGATGCTATTTGCAGAAAATCAGAATTTATGATGAAGTGTGGATTTTTCTAGGAAGGCCGTACCTTTTCTAGGGCCGTACCTGTAATGAGCCTAACTCAAAACTGACCAGAACTTGACCTAATTTTCTGTTTGTAATTTCGTCAAACAGTTTAAGTGCAACCTTGTGACTTGCTGTTGTAGGGTTCCAGTTTAAGATGCTTTGATAGAAATGAATGCTAAAGCTGATTTAACTTGTCTATAATACCAATAATCTGATCATGAATGCGAAATGCTATTCTTTTGGACTTTCTAATGCAAATATATGAGAACTAGGTATGCAATGCTTTGCTACAGCAAGTAGGCATTAAGTCAAACACTTGCCATGCAACATAACATTGACAGTTTAATTACAAGAACATCTATGATAATCAGCAACTTGTATGCACCAATATAATGATAACAGCGAATGGCCAAGACTCTTGGCTTACAATGAGATATGCCAATGCTGCTAAATCTGATTGTGAACAAGACATCTACAGCAGTGACTAATGATTGGCAAATGCAACTATATAAGACTGAAAATTACAATGTTATTTTATTGATAAAGTGCTAATCTAAAATGCAATGCAATGACTGAAAGGAACCTGGAGAATGATGGCTGCCAAGACAAATAATTTCGATTCTTCTTGCTCAGGCTGAATTTCCCTCCAAAGAAGTGGCGCCCAGCTTCTTAGCCGTCCAACAATGCCTTATGAATTTTATTGGAATTTATTGAAGCCTCAAACATGAAATCGCCCCTATCAAGTCAGCCGCCTCTGTTCTATAACCAGTCTTCAGATATAAATGAATGGTTGCTTTAAACTTCATTCAAAGGCATGGAAATTCATTTTTTGATCTCCCACAATGGTGCGCCCAAATTCCTTGTGAAAATCGATGCAAAGAGTGACTCCTATGATAAAAATTGTGGCTCCTTGAAGACTCTAATGGCGTCCCTGTTGCTTCAGACTTAGCATCAGAGAATTCTTCAATAGAAATCTGGTTCTCCTCTTCAAATAATCGATGCCTCCAATAATATTCTTCAATGCTAATAGTCTCCAATATAATGATCTTCAAAATTGGCCTTAGGCCACAAATTTCTGCCCTAATGAAGTGACTGAAATATCACCTCCAATCTGCAATAATTCAGGTGATATTTCACACCCTCAAAATTGCTATCAATGGGAGTTTTCGTTCCCAAAGACAATCTGATTATCTGCAGACCACTTGGCTCCACAAATACTCAAGAAGAATTCACCAATCAACAATTCATCAAATCTGGATGCCCAAATGGTGAGACCTCAAGGTCTATTTATGCATTTCCTCTAGAGGTCGGCCTTAATAAAATAATATTATCCTTTGACTTCTAGAAGATTCCAGTATTTTAATTTTTGCACTTTATGAAATATTAAAATATTATATTATTAATAAAGTGCATCTCAACATCAAATTATAAAATAAGGTTTCCATAAATAGAAATAATGATGAAATATAATGGAAAACCTTACTCCAATCAAAAACTGAGCCAAGTAACCACCAAGTGACTGCAAGATGACTCTCTCACCATGCCTCATTAGCCTACGAGAGCCGTTAATAGGCTACTTCTGCTGATATGTCGATGTCAACTAGAAAGGGACATTACAGTACCATTAATGATCAGCTTGTATTGGGTTTCGAACTTGCTGTTTGGTGATTGTTTGGCACCTACAAACTCATGGTTGCTGGTCGTCTATCCTTCTTGAATGCTGCTCTGAGTTTTGGTGAGCTTTGAAGTTGATTTGAGGTAGATTTGAGCATTTTGATGTTTCATGGGTTGCTGGTTCAATACTTTCAGTTTGTTGTTTGTCATATCAGATTTATATCAATTCATATTTTGGCTTGTAATTTGGTGATTGAGAAGATTTAGAGTTGTAGAAATCATCCTTCAAACATTTGCATTGATTTTATCATTGTAACACTTGTAAATTGCAGATTTATTTCATTGTAAGGCTATGAATTAGTAGTACTAATCCAGTCATTTTAATTGCTGCATTTACTTGTGAATTTTAATGCAAACACTTTAACCCCTGGATGGTTTACCGCCAGTGTGGATAAAGAACATTCTAGAAGCTTATCTCTCTTATTTGCAGCTATTTCTATTCATTGTAAAGCTAGTTATTAGTACTAACGGCTATTTCATTTTATTGCTGCAATTTATACTTGATTACACTCCCACAATTGAGTGGTTGAGTTTTAGAATAAACATCTTTCTTGATTGTAAATTCCCCCCAGAAAATAAGTGGTTGTGTGGACTGTTTTCCCCCCACGAAATAAGTGGAAGAGAGGATTTAATGGCTGGCTTGCCGCCTTAATAATGTAATAATCTCACCCACTAAATAAGTGGAGTATTCCCACTGCTTGTGGATGCCTGCATCAATAGATGAATTGTACTTTCAGTTCAGTTTATACCTAATGATCCTCTGACCATATGCTATCACCTCGCCCACATTGGGATCTTGGTGAACATTCTTGGTTAGAGTTACTTTCCATGCTGATTTGCATTTGGAGCTAATGCTAATCAGTGGTTTGATGCTGGTTTGTGTGTCTAATTTTGGAGAAAAAAGTTAAGGGGAATATTTCAGTGGGGTTGGAGGTATTTATTGTATTTTAAATGGGGACATGACATTTTCTTTAGTTAGGACTTTACTGTCATGACTAAAAAAATCAATGCAGAGCTCTAGCTATTTGGCATTGTCTTGTTCTTGCTAAAGCTAGTAAGATAAAGTCAAGATAAAAGTTAAATTTTAGATTCTAGCAACAAATTTGAATTTCTAACAACAATATGGGTCGTAGTTCCCAAACTTGGATATAGCAAAAACTCGATTGTCCAAAATTTGACTCAAATTCTATGACTTGGCAAAAACTCAGAAAAATTTGACAACTTAAATAATACTAAAATTCCTTAAAAAACATAAATTTTATTTAAAATACTGTTACAAAATCATAAATGTACCAAATGAGTATGTGAAATGTTGTTGGAGTGGCATTTTCAATATGCATTATAGGGAGGGTTGCCATTATACATTGTAAATCAAGACTTTGTAAAATGTCATTATATGTTGTAAATCATGACTTTGTAAAATGTTGTTGATACTTTGTTTTACCATTATAGCACAAGTTTGTTAAGTGTATCAAGGGATTCATGATTATACTTTGTTTGCCATTGAAGCACCGTTGTTGATTTACATGTATCAAGGGAGTTGGATTTTGCAAGTGATTTTTGTATCGTTGGAAATTTACAGCTGCAAGATTTTGAAAATGAGGACATTTACCAATCGTGTGCAATGTATTTGCATGCAAGGTCGCATGTAGGCCAAGTTGCAAGTTCCCACTCAAATAACTAGGTTTGCAAAAAAAAGTCACAAGTACTCACCAACTTGTTGAGTACTTGGTGAGTCCGCAATAAATGGCATAGGTAGTTGACCATTATGCTTGATTATTGGTGATAATCTTAGTCACAACATTCGTTGAATCCTTAAAAAATGCACAAAATTTGTTGAAATTCGAGCAAATTCGGACGACAAATTCAAAGGATTCGCAATTTTGGGCACAACAAACTTTTTTGGCTTGATAATTAGGAATTTTATGCTCCCAAGTGTAAGGTTTTAAAAAAAAAATTAGGGCCCTACATGAGTGCTTGCCCTAACCCTAAACTCCTTTATTGCTCACACCCATTTTCTTCTCTTCATTGTCGCGTTTACCAAACTCTAGTTTTTTCTTGTAGATCAGGAATAGATTATAGCGGTGGCGGGGAGGGTGGAGCCATGCCCAAATTTCTTTTGACGCTTGGGCGAGATAGAGGCACAACAATCGTCACCCACAATTTTGAGCAAGAGGATGGGCGTCATGTATGTGATGAAGATAGCTGCAAAACGCTGCGATACCATCCAACTACAACCTTCAAGTTTGCTGCAGGTTACCACTGGGTGGGCGCAACACATATATTTTATTTTTCTTTCCTTCTGTTCAAAGAAAATAATTATCATTTATATTTCTAATAAAAGACATTTTTTAATATTAAGTATTATTTATTTAAATTGATTTTTTATTAAAAATTTAAGATAGAATATTAATTTTTTTTTTTAAAGGGGTAAACACTTTTGACCCGGAGCTATGAATTGGTGAGGTCACAAACGAGGGGCCTCATCCCCAATATAAATTCTCAACAATTACACCCCAATGGGGTTTGAACCTTGATGGCAAGAATAACAACACAACAACTTAACCATCACACCATGCCACTATTGGCTAATATTATTTTCTTTTATCGTTTTATTGAATTGTATATTTTAATGTGAACATTTTAACTATTTTGATAATTTTATGGATATATTAACTTATATTAAAAAAAAAAATTATATAAAGGCGAATTTAATATTGATTTTTTTTTCGAATTTTTTACCCTTGTTGAATTTCATCCGAATTTTATTGTTGTTGAATTCGAATTCGAATTCAAACCTTGTGACATAGGTGATAATTACTGCCTCCTTTCCAAGTTGTTGGAAGGAAACAAAACCATTGATCTTTTAGCAAAGAATGTGACCTCTCTTGCTCATGAAGAAGAATGCTATAATGGTATGATGGCCCTACCTTATGATTATCTTAGAGGAGGCCTTACATTGACTGTTGATGACGAAAAGATAAGTGAATTAAGTAGACAATGGTCCCTATAATGGCTGCTAGGATCTCCTCTCATCCCAAAAAAGCATTTTGTTTATCTACACATGTTAATAACATTATTATCTCAAAAGACCTGCTCTTACTTGGTTTACCATCTCTCACCATTTCTAATTTTATTGTTGATATGTGTGGCTAACTTAGTTTGTGGTGGCTCTCAATTTCACTTGAGCTGGGCCTAAATTCCAAGCTTGTCTAGATTTTCTAGAGAGGGTGGTATGAGGGTGTGTATTATTCTGTGTTGTTTTTCAATTTTGTTCTCTCTTGATTATCATTGTTAGAAAGAATTTCAAGAAGGGCTCTCCTTCCCTTGCCCCTATACTGGCAAAGAAGCCTTGCCATGACAGTGGCAAGAAAAATGACAACCTATGCATAGATAAACTTACCTTTCCCTTGATTGTAGGGTATTATTTCCCCATTAAAGTTAACTATTGAGGTTCTTTTTGTAATTTTGCATCTTTTTAGGGTTTTCTGGTTTAAGCTGTATATATGTTTTAATACCAATGTTTCAAGTCTCATATTGGATTCATCAAGGTAAAGAAGTCTAGCTCAGGGAGGGATATGAAAAAATATTTTTCCTTAATTATTAATAAAACGATTGATCACTTTTCATTTTAGGTATAATATCACCCAATTTTTTTTGGATGAACAAATTATTAAATATCATTATAGTTGATTAATAAGAGGGTTGTAAACCTTCTTAACTAACTCTTTTTTGTAAATAACTGTCATAAGTTCACTCTTACTTAGCATTAGAACATTTATATGGTTTCCCCTTGAGCTTATTGGTTAAGCGATTATGCAACATAATAACTTAGTTCCTGTTAGCATTTTAATTTTCACCTTTTAGTGCATCACAAAACGGACTAGATGTGCAGTAGAACTGCTCTTCAAATTAGAAGGGGAAGTTCTCAGTAAAAATCAAAACTAACCTACTGTGAACACTATGTATTTGCAATTTACAATCCTTACAATGTTTTTCGGGGTGATTTAGAGTGTGTAATATAAAGTTATAAACAAACTAAATAAAAACCTATCTTTTTGTTTTCTTAATCTAGAGTACAAGGCAATTTAGCACATCAGCACTAGATAAAAGATTTTTGGGCTTTTTGATTGAAATTTTTTTCTAGAGCTTCACATATGCATTGTTTAGTTAAATGTAGAGATTGTACAATGGAAGTACACACACAAATTTTAATACATCAAAACACATTAACATGAATGTTGTGGTAAATTAGATGCAAGACTCATTACAAAGCCACGGTTTACACCTTTGAGCTAACCTACAATACAAAACTCACCAAAGTAATTTAATCCTCATCACACATAATAAGACATCTCAATAAGCATTTATAAGCAAGATAGGTGTAATAAATTTTATTGAGTGAATAGTAAATTTTGAAACACTTAGTGAACAGTAATTTCAGCAATATGCAGGTGTCAGAATTACCACTGATCATCTTAGAGCAAAAAGACACTTAATTAAATTGTTTATAAAGCATTTGCATGAAATAAAAGAAATAACTTAATTGCACTTCTAATCTAGCTATGATTGCTTGCATTACTTGCCTTGCAAGCCGTATTACAAAATAATCCTATCCATTAATTCTAATATGACACATGTTACTGATGGTTCAACTGACAATTGAAATTATTACAATTTATCCTTTAATGCTAACATCTTTCATATGATGAGATATACGATCTAACAATAGTGAAAATGGTGACAAGCTTTTTAAAGCAAAGGCTTAATATAAGATTTTTCAAATGATTCTGATTTTGATGAAGCTTTTCTCTTGATAATTTGAAATTTGAATCTGAAAAATAGTTTCAGTCATTCCTCATTGAAATTTACAACTTTGATTACTCTTCCTATTTACATCAAATTTTGACAGAAAATTCTTTGCTATGAAGTCAAAACCATCCTTTGAAAGCTTCAAAAATTAGAAAATAAACTATATTTGCTGCTATGAACAGCAAGATGAAGTACTTGGTGAATTGGATGAATTGTAATCTACTTCTTCTATAGTGTACGTGACTTTCCCCCTTCCCTTCAAACTGATCAACTCAGCTGAAAATAGCATCCTATGCTTTATTTAATATTTCCAGGCACTAAAAATAGGCATATCATATTGCACCTAAGTTACCGGTTCGGTTTTGGGTTCGGGTTCAGGTTTGAGAATCCGGTTTGCTGGTTCGGGCAAAATTTTTTTTGGGGTTGGGTTCATTTTGGGTTCGGTAATACAAAAACATATAAAAATCAGAAATATATACATATTTGCAGCAGTAATTAAGTTCAGAATACACCACCATATTAATAGTCAAATAACATAGCAAAAATACATCACCACTTTCATAGTCAATTATTAAAATATTAGTGATACTCGAATTTCATGATATAAAATTATAAATTGAAGTTCAAACATAAAAATGTCAAATTAAACTTACAACTGCACTTAAGTCCAATAACAAAAGACTTAGCTATGGAGGTGAACTGGAAGTGAGGACAGACAAGGCTCTGCAAAATTGTTGGAAATGAGGATGACAGACTTGCAAGTCTTTTGTTATTCCACTTCACTGCAGTTGTAAGTTGAGCAAACAGAAAGATAGGGAGGACCCACTGCAGGGGGGCAGCACTTGCAATGTCCCCTTTCATTAATTCAACAAGTGTGGGGCCCACAAACTCATTTCTATACTTCTCAGTGGGGAAGGGATGATTACCAGATAAGAACTTACTGGTTTCGTTCACTTGTCACTGCTATTTTATGAATTTTGGACCATTTCCTATATTTTAGGTCATTAGTTGGAGGCAGGACCCTCACCATTAGTCTCCTCATGGGGGATTTACCCTTACTATTGACACTGTTAATGCCCTCAAAGATTTTTAAATGTAAATGTCCATTATAAGTGCCCAAGGAAAAAACTTGTTCCTATTTCTTAGGGGTTCCTCAAGGACCATTGGATTCAAGTGTGAGTTAGCAGTTCAGAATGCTTTAACTTAGGTCTTTCTAGCAAGTAGTTTTCAAGCTATGATTGATTTACTGATGAAGGATCATGGTTTATTGTCTAATTGGGCAATTTAATGATATGACACTACTGCCATGTTATGTGGTACTTGATATTTAACATTAAACAATGTTGCTTCAAGATATACTCCTGGATCATTTGGTTTGCAAATTGGTAAATGAGTATCTTTTTACCTATTTCATGTGTTAGAGGCAAATATTAGGGTTAGAGAGAATATATTAGTCTTTAAAAGTCAACAAAAAGTCAAAAAATTAATTAAAAATTGCAAAATCAAGTTGAAAAAGTCTGGCTAGGTGTAAATTCTACCTGGGTTTGAAAAAAACAGACCTTGACCAGACCCACAGTCAGGGTTTCGAACCTTGGCCGGACCCACAGTCAGAAATCTGAACCAAGGGCGAATTTGGCATGAACCGAACCCGTTTGGCGAATTTGAACTGGACTAAACCAAACCCTGGCTTCAGACTGGGCGAACTGGTAACTTAGTATTGCATGATCAACTTAGCCTAAAATTAGAAGGTCAAAGCTTAGTTTAAAAAGTAAGTCAACCACCTTTTCTTTGATTGGCATATTTAGAAAATCAAAATATAAATTAGAACTTCACAAAGTGCAACTTTCCTTCCATATAGATGTGACTTTTATACTTTAGCTGCAAATCACAAAAGATATAGAACTCCATAAAAAATGCACCCCCCTTTCAGGTGTGATTTCCTTAGCAAGGTCACAAGTTTGAAAAAGACAGTAAAATATTGTGCATATTTTTCCTATTTCCTCATAGATGGGATTCTTTTAGATACTTGTCAACTTCAGAAAATGACAAATAAAATAAAAAAGTATGCTTATATGACAGGATAAACTGTGCCTTAGTTGGACGCTGACTTGACTTATCTATTTTTGTTTTTTCCCGAATAACCATCTTTGTAGGACACAATTTCCTCATGTTCTTTTGGTCACCACTTTTGGATGCTGATTAGGCAATCACTTTTGTCTTCGTCTTTTTGCTGACTAGGCAATTTCCATTGTATGTTACAATTCTCCTTTTTCTAGCCAACAACTTCAAATGCTGACAAGATTTCATAAATGCTGCATTTTTTCATTTTTTTGCAGGTCTGACTTGCATAAGTTGGCTGCATTTTTTTCTGGTGTAAGAAACACTTTCATCTTTTCCTTTGGCATTCAATTCCTTTTGAATAGACTCATTCTATTCTGACCGTGTAATACTTTGTCTGATTTTGTGGTTCAATTCACATTTTATGATTGGATAACCACCTCATATAATATTACAAACCATTTTAAACACCTTGTTTCAACTCCTCATTTATTGACACAATTTATATTAAACAAAATGTGAAACTTTTTAATTCCCTAGCACCAAACAAATCTCATTCTAAGGCACTATTCATACGATCTTCTGTAGCAGGACTTCATCAGTGTGATACACTGCTGGCAGAATCCGTTGATCTTATCCTTGCTAGTACGGTTCCCTTTGTTGACTAGATTAGATTGGCATCTCTGTATTGCACTGACTTGAAGATAGCCAGTACTCTCACATTCACTTTTGATTGTCATTTAGTGTGTTGAGCTCATTCTTTTACTTCTATCTTGGCACTTTATCGTTTTTATCCTGCAAACATGTCTTGCTACTTTGGAGGAATGGTGTACCGTATCAACCTTTGAACTGCTTGATTCTCTGTTTGATAATGGCAAGCTGAAATAGGCGCTAAAGAAGACTCCTGAGATTGTCTAGTGCATTTGAATGTCAAAAACTTAGAAAAAATTTGTATTGATCGACATAACTCAATCCTTGTCAACAAAAAGACTTCCCTTAAAATTCCAGTCAATTGATGACAATTACTAATAAGCAATGTCAATGCATGCTGCTGAAAAGCAAAAATTGCCTTTATGAAAATTCTGTCAATTGCAGGCAGTCTAGTAACATAAATGATAAAAGGAAGTCCTTCCTAGTACACATTAAGCAGCATGAACAAGCAGGCATGGTCACTTGGCAAGCCGGTTTGAATTGGTGGATGTTCACACTTAAATAAGCAGGAAAACTGAGCCTGTTTATTAATATATACATCTGAAATCAAACCCTTATTTGTCTCTATATAATCCCCTGCAAAAAGAAAATGCAATACTTATCACAGATAATTCTGGCAACTGATTCTTTTCCTGGAGCCAAACAATTTTATGGTGTCCGACAATTTCCTGATGAATTCCCCGGTTTGAAACTCCACAAGGAAAGCATAAATTCCTGTACTTTTTGTACTGAAATCATATGGCATGGGCAACACACAAATGATAAAATAAATATTGAGGTGCCAAATATGTTCTAGAATTATATTGCTTTTTTGATCTCAAAACAAATACAAAAAATATTTTATTTGGAAACTCTGTAACATGAATTTTAATTGATGGGTTTGGTTGGGAGATCATAAGCAGTCAAATGGCTGGCTACATTTTCAAGGTTACAAAATCTTTTGTTTGGCTTACCCATCCTTTTACTGTGGATTGTTGGGAAGAGTGCAAAAGTCCCAGACTTGCTAGTGTCCCTCAAGTTTTCTGGTAATTATGATCAATCTAAATTATGAGCATTATGGCACAAAATAAAGAGACGAGATACTTGCTTGTAAAGAATTATCTATGAAGAGAGACGAGATACTTGCTCATAAAAAATTATCTTATGATAATTTGATTGAATAATTCTGGTGCCATGACTTAATAATTTATACATGACTTGGAGAAGATAACCGTGGGCAACAACAGGCTGACCTATACATTGACTCAAAGGAAGAATAACCATGAATAAAAACAGGCCGAGCTATATACAATTTAGAGAGAAAATAACCCTGGGAAAAAGCAGTCTGACGCAATAAACTTCTAACATCCTGCTTAATGTGTAACTAGCCCATGTCATCTGCCTCGTTGACAAACACAATAGTGCCAAGAAGAGTAATAAGTAAGCTCTATGCAAGCCAACTAGACTATGCTTTGAGCATCCTGCTCTTAGACACAATAACAAATTGACTCAATTGAAATGCTTTTTAAGTAACACTGACTATTATTATCATAGAAGGAAACACATGGTGTGGTGTACAGACCCGTGCATGGATTTGGCAGATAAGATGGCATTAATATAAATATCAGAGAAAGGACTACATGTCACCATCGTGAAATCTCCCCACAAATTGATGACAATGCCAGTGCTAAGAAGGACAATATGGAGGCTGTAAATGATCTGACTAGATTTTGTTTTTAGCGTCCCAGTCTTGAGCACAATAACAATTTAACCTGATTTATGTGCTTTTTCAGCAATACTATCTACTATAATCATAGAAGGAAAAACCTGGCATGTTGCACAGATCTGCACATAGATAAAGGCAGATAAGCTGGCATGAAGATAAGTACGAGAGGAAAGGTCAATGTTATGGTTGTGAGATCTTCCCACAAAATCATCTACCATGCAGACCAGACTGATGCACAATCTGAGTTGGTATCTAGAGAAGGAAAAGGCTCACAAAAGGTTATAAAAGCTCTGCCATGTCAGTTTGAATGATTTTCTATGGGGGGCAAGTTTTACTGCATATCTGCATGAAAATTTAACAAACAAACACCTTTATGCCATCATTTAGAAACATCATCTTTTTATGATTAGGATAGTTAACATCCCCCACTACCTGGAATGAATGTTACCAAAATTCAAACTCCGATTGTATGATGTTATTATTTAGTAACAATATGAGCATTACTACAGAAAATGAAAAACAGTGTGCTGCATAGATAAAAGTAAGATGTTTGCTCATAAGGAATAGTCTTTGGTAACTTGACTAAGTGAATTCCAGTGCCATGGTCTCACTTCTTTATACATGGTGGAAACATGCCATGGACCAAAATAGACTGGCATGAAAAACTACAAATGCAAAACCATGCATGCCACTATGGTAGGCTACATGCAAATAAATATGAGTAGACTGACAATCTCCAGGAAAGTTGTGTCTAAATGCAAAATGTGATGATTATATAAACAACTAACTTATCCCTAGATTTTTATTAGAAATGCAGTTGAATGCCTTTTAAAATGCTTCACAGTGGATTAGGATGCTAGGTATTGGTGATAGATGCTATTTATGCCTGTATTGTTGTATAATACTCGAGAAGGCTGGATATACACTCTGAAAGATAATAATACAAAGAGAGCTGCTGGTGTTTTCAAGCAGGATTACATTGCAATTCTCTGTTTCAAGACAAACTGTCTTTGATTATGAAAGAACTTGAAGAGCCATGTTCCCTATGTTGTACCCCGCTATAGGTCAACCCAAATTGATGAACAGCTGCCTAGCTTAGGCTAAGTACATTCCATTCTCTGGTATTTTCAAATAGATATTGTGAATATTTAAATAGAGTTTATGTCAGGGTCACTTAAAGATTAAGTATCTAGGTGTCCTTAGTGTTACCTCACTTTTATAAACTGTGGGATGTTATAAGTACATCTGCAGGTATATAGTGTTTATAAATTTGCAATTATGTGATCATATTTAAATGTTCCGATCTTTATTCTACGAAGGAAATGTCATAGGGAGTCAAGTCAAATTAGAATTAAGTTCATAGGTATTAAGTGGTTAGTGGTTAGTGCTTACTTCAAACAATCATCCAATTTTCATTGTATAACATCATTTGCAAATCAATGAAAAAGTATTCTCAAACAGAGTCTATGCTCAGCTGCCTCTGCTTTTCAGCTCAAGTCCTTAATTTTCTAATCTTGATTACATGGTGTATTCTGCCATTTTCGTCCAGTTGCATCAGTGGGTGTATCATGGATCTATGCTATTACATCTTTGTGTGATTTCCCTACTTGTGTAGAGATTTCAATTTGCATGGCCAAAAATTATAGATTGAGTAATTTGCCCCTTTGGTGATCTTTTGTTGCTTGAATCTTTTCATAAATTTGCTACCTCAAGTCATTACTGTTGTGGTGAGTTTATGCAAGACTAGCAGAGGTAGGTGGCAATTAACTTTTGCCTTTGGTATGATGGTCAATTGCTTTCCAATATATCCTTTGAAAGTTCATGTTTACCATGAAAATAGCATGATGCAAGACAAATGAGGGTGTAACCAGCACCTCCTGCCATTCCTGATTCATATTTTTACAAGCCTTGTGAATGTGCATACAGCTAGAGGGCCTATTTTTCCCCTTTTTGTTGATGATGTTAATGATATAGCAGCTTCAGTCGTTCCTTCCAGCTCAGCTCTATTGAATGAAGCATAAAATTAAATGATAGCCTGTCGGCTATTTAATTTGTGGTCTTATATTTAAGTGGAGGCTCGAATGTCTTGAGGCCGACCTATCTTATATTCCTTATGATTATATTGAGGCCGACATTCTTTATGTTTGACTATGGCCGACATGAGAAGATACGAATTCATCTTGATAATCAAATCTGTTATTAGAAGACATTTAATAATTGTTTATCAATTGAGGCCGACTTCTATTTTATGAAGAAATGCGATTTCATGGAGGCCGACATGAAGGTTTTGAAGGGACGTGTCTCTCCCATTCATTTGTATATATTCACTAGATTCGTCCATTGTAATTATCCTATTCAGTTCGGTTATTCACATAAGGGCGAATATATACTATCAGTGCGAAGATCATCTTGTGAGCATTATCAGGAAAGTGCGAATTCCTTCATGTGTGATATATCTCATTTCCTAGTGCGAATCATTTGTTAGCAGATTTAGAGGTTCGAATATCTTATTAGGAGACTGCAAGAACAAGAGATTGCGAACTCGATCTCTGTCAAGAGTGAATTCTGTCAAGTGCGATTTGAAGATCTTCCAGTACAAAGTATCAAGCAAAGTGCGAACTTCATACAGTCCGGATATCATAACAAGTGTGAACATCATACGAAGATCATACAGTGCGTAGTATCTTTCAGGTGCAATTTCTGTAGGTGTTCATTTCAGTCAATTACAGATATTGCCAGGTGCGAATTGGCAGGCTGTTATTTGTTATTGCATTTTGCCAGATGCTGCATATTGGTCTTGTGTTAGACCTCATTGTAAAGTGAAATATTGTCACTGACATTATAAATAAAAGAGAGATCTTTGTTGCTGGGTTTTTCTCCCTCAAGAGGAGGGTTTTCCCAGGGTATCTGCTGTGTTATTTTGTCTGATTTTGAATTATTTTCTGTGCATTTAATCTGTTCACCTAAATTTAACATGGTATCAGAGCGGGTTTGAGGATCGTGATCAGATTTCTGCTAATCAGCATACCTTTTGTTGCTCACTTATATACTGCCAGTCAAGATGGTGAATGGCTTGAAGGTTGAAGATAGACTCGAAGGTGCATCTAATTTCACTTCATGGAGATTTAGGATCATGCTCACCTTGCGTGAAAATGATTTGGGTGACTTCGTGGAGCCTAGCATTTTTGAACTTGAGGAGGCAGAAGAAAAGGAGGAGTGGCTGAAGAAAGACATCAAAGCAATGAAGATTCTGGTTGACTCTGTCAAGGATCATATAGTTCCTATCATTTCTAAGTTGAAGACAGCGAGAGATATGCTCAAGACCTTGGAAGAGATGTACAAAGTCAACAATACCAGCCGAGCCCTTGCACTAAAGCATCAATGGCATCATGTGAAGATGTCAAAGGGAGAGTCTGTTATTGCATACTTCATGAGGATTTCAAATTCGAGAGACCAGCTCTCAACAATTGGGAATATAGTTGATGATAAGGATTTAACCATGCTCGCCCTCAATGGGCTGCCTTTGTCTTGGGAATCCTTCATTCAAGGAATCAGTGCAAGATCGAAACTGCCTAAGTTTGATCGCCTAAGATCTGATTGCATTCAAGAAGAATCAAGGTTGGTGGCAAGAGGCGTTGGTCAAAGTTCAAAAAATGAAGACATTCATGTTCTCACCTCTCATGCTTCAAAGAAGAAAGGAAAAGATGGAAGGAAAGGATTCTTCAAGAGGAATCGGGACAAGGGAAATGATAATGCACCTCCATCCAAGAAGAAGAGGGATATGTCCAAGATTCAATGTTTTAGTGTGATGAGTTTGGGCACTTCGCCAAGGATTGCCCAACTAGGCCCAATGAGCATGCTTCATTTGCGGATATGAATAAGTCCTCTCCTCAGAAGGACTCTAGGGAATTTCTATTCTAAGTCATGGGCCTGTGTTCAAGCCGTAAAAGTTGTGTGTTGATCTGTGCTTAAAATCGGCGTATCTTGCAGAATAGATAAGTATTCTTTGTTTGTTAAGTTATATCTTTTATTTTTGGATCTTGTGTGATTAGTATAAAGAGATAGTTATTTCTCTTGAATTGTGATCTCTAGGATAAAGATCCTTTGAAGATTTTAAATTATCTATTGTGAGTTGATTCATACTAATCATGTAGATCCTTGAAGTATGACTTTGAGATGAAATAATAAAAAGGGAGAAGAGATTTGCATTTTTGTTGTGATAGGTTGATCACATCGATATCATTCTCCAATGCATGCTTTGTGATAGAACCTTGAACTCTTGGAGAGAGTTGGTTCTACATGCTAACCGCTTAATGCATTCAAGAAATCTGTAGTTGTGCAGATTATTTTCTTGTTGTGCTGAGTTTGGCACTCTCGAGAGGAGTAAAAGATGAACGAAAGAGTTATATCAAAATTATATAAAGATAAGTTCTTTATCCCTTTACTTTGATCTTTTGATATATTTCTCTTTCAGAATGATTTACTTATTCATGTTCTAACATTATGCATAAATTCTTATGTGTTCATGCTATAACCTGAGATAGTAAACCTTGTATGATATTTCTTTGGATTGTCATAAACTGTTAGTAATCTCTCTCTAAATGCTTTGTGAACAGCTAGAAGCTGGAAAGTGATGAGAGATTGCTTAACGATGAAAAGATTGAGGCATCTTATGAGAAAGTTATGCCAACCAAAGAAATGATCAAGCATGAAGTCACAACTTGCAGCCATGGGACTGAGTTGGTGGCTAGAGGGAGTTCACTTCCAGAAGACTTCCTTGCAAGTTCTAAATCAGGGATCAAGAGGGAGTTTTGTAACTTACTGAGAAGAAGTGAAGGTTGCAGTATTGCAAGGCCAAATGCTTGAAGATTTAGAGGGAGCCTGTTGAGCCTGAAGAAGATGGTAATCTTGTTGCAGCAAAGCATATCCCGAGATACTTGCGTGGAACAGTTGGATATGGATTGAGATATTCTTCAGGTTGGGATCTGCTATGATATCCTGATGCAGCAGGAAGCAGTCATTTGTAGCATTGAGTATAGCAGAGGCCGAGTACATAGTAGCTTGTATGGCAACTCGGGAAGCAGTGTGGCTTCGTAAGCTCCTGGTAGGATTGTTTGGACAATCGATGGAGCCTACTATTATTCATTATGATAATCAGAGTTGTGTGAAGCCTTCTATCAATCCTGTGGTTCATGACAGCTCCAAGCATGTTGAGATCAAGTACCACTATATCAGAGATATGGTACTGCGGAAGGCTGTACAGTTGAGGTACATCAACATTGATGAGCAGATGGCAGATATTCTCACCAAGCCTCTCACCAGGATAAAGCTGTGTACTTTCGAGATAAGCTTGGTATGGTGGAGAATCCAGCCTTAATTGAGAAAGAGTCTCAGCATCAGTGACCCTGTTTAATGAGTTCTTCTCTGTGAGAGAAGTTCGAGGTGAAATCCCTTGTTAATGCATCTTCTTCTGTGATGGAAGAATTTGAGGTGAAAGCCCTTGTTTCCACCCTCTGAGAGAGTCATGGTGGATGTCATGTGTGTGACTCCATGACAGCATCACGTGAGAGAGTCCGTGATGATTTCTTGTGTACTTGTGTTTTCACCCTCTGGGAGAGCCATGGTGAAAGTCATGTTGAGGTGACAACATAACGCAAGTGATGAACACTTGTACATACCATACATGGGTGTAGCCATGATGGTTGATATTACATTGAGGTGATATGTTTTCACGATGAGATGATAAGCTCCTTTTCATACATGGGTGTAGCCATGGTGGTCAATATCACAATGAGGTGATATGTTATTTCACACATGGATGTAGCCATGATGTTCGTCATCACGTTGAGGTGATATCCTTCTCTTTATGTTTGATTGCAGGCAATGATGGCTGATGGATCTCATATTGAGATGATTTGTATTGTGTAGCTGGAAGTTCTCTCCCTAGCTGAGAGGGAGTGTTAATGATATAGCAGCTTCAGTCGTTCCTTCCAGCTCAGCTCTATTGAATGAAGCATAAAATTAAATGATAGCCTATCGGCTATTTAATTTGTGGTCTTATATTTAAGTGGAGGCTCGAATGTATTGAGGCCGACCTATCTTATATTCCTTACGATTATATTGAGGCCGACATTCTTTATGTTTGACTATGGCCGACATGAGAAGATACAAATTCATCTTGATAATCAAATCTGTTATTAGAAGACATTTAATAATTGTTTATCAATTGAGGCCGACTTCTATTTTATGAAGAAATGCGATTTCATGGAGGCCGACATGAAGGTTTTGAAGGGACGTGTCTCTCCCATTCATTTGTATATATTCACTTAGATTCGTCCATTGTAATTATCCTATTCAGTTCGGTTATTCACATAAGGGCGAATATATACTATACAGTGCGAAGATCATCTTGTGAGCATTATCAGGAAAGTGCGAATTCCTTCATGTGTGATATATCTCATCTCCTAGTGCGAATCATTTGTTAGCAGATTCAGAGGTTGCGAATATCTTATTAGGAGACTGCAAGAACAAGAGATTGCGAACTCTGATCTCTGTCAAGTGCGAATTGAAGATCTTCTAGTACAAAGTATCAAGCAAAGTGCGAACTTCATACAGTCCGGATATCATAACAAGTGTGAACATCATACGAAGATCATACAGTGCGTAGTATCTTTCAGGTGCAATTTCTGTAGGTGTTCATTTCAGTCAATTACAGATATTGCCAGGTGCGAATTGGCAGGCTGTTATTTGTTATTGCATTTTGCCAGATGCTGCATATTGGTCTTGTGTTAGACCTCATTGTAAAGTGAAATATTGTCACTGACATTATAAATAAAAGAGAGATCTTTGTTGCTGGGTTTTTCTCCCTCAAGAGGAGGGTTTTCCCAGGGTATCTGCTGTGTTATTTTGTCTGATTTTGAATTATTTTCTGTGCATTTAATCTGTTCACCTAAATTTAACAGATGATTCATTTTGGACCTACAATACACTGGTATTACAAGACCTGCCCAAAATGCCTGATTCGAGATGGTCTAAAAAAAGGCAAAGCGGACAATTGATTAAAAAAAATGTTTCACAGCCAGAACCTATGTGCATACCGCGTAGTCATAAAAGACTTTGAATTAAAAAAAAAACTAAAAAGAGGAAAAAAAAAGTTCTCTTTGTTTTTCCATAGCAACATTTGCTCACTCTATCTTGATGATTTTCTAACCTTAATGATTAATCAACTTATATTTTCTATATTTATTGTAATACATCATATTTTCTATTTGATGGAAGTTACTTTTAAACTACATGCTTTGAGTTATTTGCTTGAAAAGAAATTCATATGTTTTTTTCACTAATTGTGTTTTGCTCAATTGCAATTTAATTTTTTTCAGACGACATGTATTTCATTTGGTTACAAACAGGGGCACTCAACTTTATCTATAGTGTTTGCACACAAGTTCATACCCACAAAATAAACATTGTTGGGAATCTCTTGACCAGCCTTGGAAGGTAAACATAGCTTGTAAGAGCCAGAATATTAAGTTTAGCATGTAGGAGTAAATCCTCTTTGGCTATATCTGCTTGATTGTAGTGGAAAGCAATTATAGTTCTGAAATCTCCAATCTCAATCAACTTATATTTTCTACACTTATTGTAATAATCATATTTTCTATATGATGGAAGTTATTTTTAAATTACATACTTTGGGTTATTTGCTTGAAAATAAATTTACATGTTTTTATTCCCTAATTGTTTTACTCGATTGCAATTTACTTGTTTTTAGACAAGATGTATTTCATTTGCTTACAAACAGGGACACTGTGACTATATCTAGTAGTGTTTGCACACAAGTTTATACCAATAAAATACATGTTGTTGGTAATCTCTTGACCAACATTGGAAAGTTAAACTTAACTTGCAAAAGCCAGAAGATTAAGTTTAGCTTGCAGGGGCAAATCCTATTTGGCTATTGATTGTAGTGCAACACAATTATAGTTCTGAATGATTCTGATGTAGCAAGTTGTGGTTTAGACTTTGAGTGATAGGATATGCATGTTTGTCATGAGCATTTTTGCAGGTCGATTAGAGCTACAGTTTTAATTATATATCTTTTTGAATATTTCTGGGTATTCCATTGTAATACAATTATATATATTGGAGTGAGTAATGCAATGCTTAGAATGAGCACAATCCAACTGATTTTTTCTTTTCCTTCTAATCTGGTTGTCCATATTCATGGCTGAGTCAGCATTAATGCTATAAAATAATATTTCATCTGTTCGACTCTATCACACATGGATTGATGAAAACAGTTACTGCTATCATGTTATCTCTCTGCTTAGACTGGATCTGACTTCTGTAAATATCACTGCCTTTTTGTAGGTGGTTTGAGAGCTTTACTCACAGATCAGAATAAGTTGGTAATGACAGTTGGAGGAATGACAGCCCTAGCAGCAGGCATTTACACTACAAGGTATTTTCTTAGTTGGCTGTGTTGGAAAGTTGGAGCAACTAAAGAATTCTAGTATTAATTGTAGTTAGGAGTAAACAGCACTGACTCTTTTAAGTTAATGAGAATCTTGGTATCCCATGCTGAAAATATATCTGTTCAAACATCTTCAGAATATATTGTTGTGTTATTCCCTGAATAATGTTCCTATGCATAATATAATAGATGGAAAAACTTGAACAAGATATATACATACATATATTAGCTGTTAGTATCTTAAAGCTCTTAATTACACCAGCACCTAGGCTCTAAGAGACAATTGTTGGTCAGTGGCAGACTACCATGGGCTTTTTGACTTTGACTTGAGTACCATTGAAGTCAAATAGTGGTGCCGCCTCTGGTCTATTTGTTTTAATATATACATATTTGAGTGTAAAAAATTTCTTAAGAAAAAAACACTCTTGTCGATGATGGTGGTACCTTGCATCATGTATTGGTCTTTCAATGGCTTTTTTGCTGACAATATTTCAATGGCTTTTTTGCTGACAATTTAGTCATCCTTGCGCATTCTTCTGAGGTTTTTGCTGAGACAATTGGATGATTGTCAGTTTTTTGAACTTTGCTAGCTTCTAGTTACCCTTATTAAAATTGAGGTCATTATCTTCAATACCTCTTTTCAAGTTTCAATTTTCTAACTTGGATGAGCGAGTAAGATCACAACATTTTATAGCTGCTAGGGGGTTTAGTTTATGTTGTAATATCCCCAAATGGAATATTTTGTATTTTCTGATCAAGTTCAACTCACCTCAGCAAATTGCAACAGATAATTTCACAAACCTGAATAATTATTAGGATCAGATTTAATTTCAACCAAGCCATGCGATTCACTATCTGAGAGCTATCTTCTTCTATACAAAATCAGATTGGTTACTATGAATTATGCAGGCAGCATTTGTGCATGATAGAACTACTGAAACAATTAATAAGGATGCCAGTACATGGCTCTGCAGAAATGGCACAACAGAAAAAAATCCTTTATATTCCATGATCACCTCAAAGAGGTAGGTAAGACTAGAGAACAGAAACAACAAGGATGACTCTAATTGCACAGCAAATATTCGACCTTGGTGTTAGCAATTGATCCCAGAATCAAACCCTTGGCTATACACAGTCGAGCTTCAGAAATCCCTAATCTTATTCTTGCCAGAAGATAATCAGTCCTATATATCAGACTAAAGCATTATAAATTTGTTGCTATACTAGCCGTCAATTGTGTCAATAATGGCACTGTGAGAGATGCCCAGTAATTCCTCCATTTTACTGATATTCAGGGCTGTACAAGCTGCTGGAACAAATGTATACTTGGCTCGATGCAAGTCGTGTAAACCGATGTTGAGCCTATACAAGCAGTTCCCAATCAAAGGTATGTGCATGCTGTGTAAACCAATGTCGAGGCTATTCAAGTGGTCCTTAATCAATGGTATGTGCAAGCCGCTGTAAATGAATATCAACTCTGTACAAGCAGTCACCACCACAATCAGTATTTAAAAGGATTTTTCTTTAATTACAAACTGAAAATTAATTAAATGCACAATGGTGATTTTTGTGTGAAATCACTCCAAGGAATTGTGGGTTTTTGTCCTCCAATTCCAAACCTAGAGGATATTCGTCCTCAGGTTGATTGAACCAAATTCTAATGCTCCAACAAAGGAGCAGAAATCATAAATTATAATGCTTGATCAATATGTCTCCTCCTTGTGTAGCCTCTCTTAGATATAGTTTTCCTCCAAAAGATATAACTCTTCAAATTTCCTTCATGACCTTCATTGATATTTGGGAGGAATTATTTAAATTAAACTTTAATTATATGAGACCTTATTTTTTATTTTGACTTTACTTTAGGCCTACTTTATTATACTTTAATCCCATTTTCTTAGTGCAAAAGTCCCAAAACCCATGAAAAATGTATGGTGGGCATTTTGGGTTTCAACATGGCTTAACTCACTTCTCAAATGTGATTTTGCAAGGAATGTGCACAATTTTTTTTTTTTTTTTCCGAGTGCTAATACATGCATTTCTAGGATATCCCTTCAAAGATAGCCTTTTTCACATAGTCAATATAAGCACCTGTATTTTTTTGTTTTGAAGTGCCAATTCATTCACATTCATTTCTAGTATGTTGCTTCAAAGATGTATCTTTGTCACTAGGTACACTATACTTTATGGGTAGTCTGGGGCCTTGCTTAAGGGTTTGTTCTAGTGTTGCAGGTAGATGTGTCTCCCTCCCCTCGGGATGCATATCCGGTACCAAGGATGGGTACAGAGATGTTTCCCATGATGGGAGGCATCCCTTCCACATCTGCACACATTTCTTATAGAAAAACAGTTCATATCAGTGTAAAATCAAACTGCGTGAAAGGAAAACCAGTTGCATTTTTTTTTCCAATTGAAGGTCATGTGGAAATTAAGAACCACATTTTCTGTCCGTTGAAGATCATGTGAAACATACAAAATCTGTTGCATTGTTGGAGGCTCATATGAATGCAGTTGGGAATACAACCTAGAATAATCTTGTTGCAATGGGTCATATACTTTGATACAAAAATGTCATGGATTATTTTCCTAGACATAGTCTTAATATTTAGAACAACATTAATAAAACAATAGAACAAATAGAACAATGGAAATGAAGACTATTGAAATCTTCATATAGAATGTGTTTTACTAATTCTAGAAAGATAATAGTATTATGAAAACTGATAAGTACAAAGAAACCAAGAATATTAGCAAATTTGTAGGAGATAAATAGTTCTTGCCTATATTAATGAAAGAGCAATGTCCATTCTTTAGGAAAGCAACAACATTAACCCAAATGGTAGGGTGACACAAACTTTAACTCTAAAATGGCTTAAGTGAACATAAAGTAATGTTTATATTGTTTGATTAAGTAGAATAAAGTCATACAGTGGTTTTTATTGCTAAGCCTATCACTTAAAAGTTAAAACTAGTATGACCATTATAACTTTATATTGCAATCACTAATAAATATTTCCTTTATTCCTTTAATTTGGTCCTACCCTCCCTTGGTGTCCAGATGCAAAGGTCTGTACACTATTGCCTGCAAGAAGGAAAAGATACACATAATTACAATTCTCCCTTTAATGCCATCACAACAAACAAGCTTTAAACCAAAGGGCACTACACAAATGGTAATGCAATACGCATGCACAAGTGTTGTTGCCACATGTAATGTCAATAGTGTCATTTCCATTCAGGGGGTTCATTACTTGATTTTGAGCTGCAAGAAGAGTATCAAGGCATTACCAGATGTTTCTTTGAAGAACAGTATAAAAACAGTACAAGAAATACCGGTTTAGTTTGCAGGAAATGGTGAATTAAATCCTTCAGGATAATCGTGGACTGGGGTGACTGAATCTATGATCTTTGATTGACTCGACTGCATTGAAGGAATTCTAGTAACGCTTGTTAATATTGGAGGGAATCGAAACATACAAGGTGGAAATGGAATTGCAAGTGGTCCAGTAGATTATTAACAGCTTCCACAGATTATGTTGATTTTCCATTACCAAGGTTTACTCCATGAGAGAGAGACAAATACAATAAAAGATTTGTATGCAGAAGTTGGGCATGATTCCACAATCTATGAAGAAAGGTGCTTAAAGGAAATAAATGGCCCAAGTAAAGATTGTGGATCATTACAGAAAACTGATCGCTGCCTCTATAACATTAAAATTAATATTCATCATCTGCCACCAAGGTTAGAAAACAAGAAGTGATCAAGGGGAAATAATCAAATATCATTTAAAACTGAAAATTAATTAAATTTAATGAATGGACAAAGGGCACGAATTAAAGAGTTATGGATATTGAAGGATTAAATGTATAAAAGGAAGATCAAACAAGAAGAGGAATCATCATATCAATTTTGAAGAAATATTATGACATATTCCAAGTGATACAGTCAAAGAGGACAAAGCCCCTCCAAGGTTCATGAAGGAAATTTAAGGGTGAAAATCCTTAGCTTCTATCAAGTTAGTGGACAAAAACCCATAACTTGACTAGAAATTAGAGACATTCATACAAAGGAAATTGCTGCAAATTGAAGTAAAGATCACAGCAGAAAATAGGGATAAGATATATTTTAGAAATATTTCATAATCTTTAATAATTATAATAAAAACTACAATTTTAGATAAAGTTATATTTGTAAATTTAATGCAACCATCATTTTGAGTTAGAATTATCGTTTAAAGGAAAAAATAAGAAATGTTATAGAAAGGGGCATTACAAATTGTATCAGAGCCTTGATCCTGCCAGCCTGCTGGGTAAAGCTAAAATGTTCTATACATTCTAGTCAAAAAGACTTGAAGGTCTACAAAAGGAAGAAAACATGGATCTTATGCAAGAATTATTGTACAAACTTGAGGCTCCTAAAATTATTAACTGATATCAAAGTTTGTCAGATCATGCAAAAGCTTGTGCTCCCTTTGATGAGTACTTGGAGGCAACTGGAATAAGTACATAGTCAAGTTTCTGTTATTCTAGACTTCTGGGATTAAATGTTGAACTATTTGACATCTTGCCTAGTCTGCAGCTTGAGTCCGAACTTGCAACTTGAACTTTGGGAGGCAGATAATGACTCATTTAAACTTCTGAACATTGGGGATAGCACCACCTAGTTTGCATTCCAAACCCTAATTTCTGAAGTGAGTTCTTAGACTGAGCCATTTGAACATTTTCTAGAAGGTAGAGTTTCAGGAACAGCTTTGCATTTTCTTGACTTGCTTTGTGAGCCTAGGCCTCCTTGATATGTGTGTATATATATATTTGATAAGTAAGCAGGGAAGTGGGTCCTAGACTCCTAGTCCCATCCCATATATTTAAATATGTGAAGAAACAGCAGAAGTTTCAAGATCATGTCAGCCGCATGGCAGTATGTGCACAGGGGACAATGAAATTTTGACCCTTGTGAATAGATGAGGCTTCAAATACCTATCCAGACCACAGCTTTGAAACTAGATTGTTAACTGCTCTTAACTTGGGACTGAAGGGTCATCTTGCTTGGGTCCTTAACTTTATTAAATGGTAATTTCTTCATTTGGACAACTATCCATAAATTTGTATTCAAATCCAAAGTGCTAGCTAAAGCAAGTGTATCTACCAGCAAAGGATCTTCCAGTTGGACGGAATTCTCTTCATATTGGCAGAGTGAAATTGGGCAGCACTCCTTAGAGTGTTGAGAGAAGCTGCTACATCCCATTAACACCTCCTTGATCAAAGAGGACCAAGCTTTAATCTATGTGAAATTGGGGGCTTTGGAACGAAGGCAAGCCTTCAACAAGGAGGCTGCCTATAGAATCTTAGAGTCCCTTAATGGGCAAGAAGAATCTGCACCAAATGTTGAGAATAGTTAGATGAAGACTCCCATTCCATGCTTGGTGAAATGATGTGGCAAAGAGGAACAGTCCCCTGGCACCAGGTAGAATTTCAGGAAGACTTCTCAAAACTTCAGAACATGAATTACCTCTCTTTGGGCAATGAGAAGCAAAATGTCTGTACTCAAAACAGCTATGAGATCTGAAGTGGTTGTTCATATCATCCAGCGTTTGTGTCCAACATCTACCATCCTTCTTCAAAGTGATGGCTTCAGGGTGTCCTTTCTCCAAATCCATCTGCACACATATTCGAGTAAAGGTAGTGCAGGAATGTGAAGAGATTTCAGAAAATATCATCAGAAAATTTCCTAAAGAATTTCCAATGGTTCAAGGACCAGACTCACAATGAAAATGCAGAGGCAGATAGGGAAGATGCACTCATATAGGAACCGTAGAGAAGGAATCATGCTAAGGATCGAAAGTGGGATACCAGTGTTCAAACATAGAAGAAAATCCTCCCAAATCCACGGCCTGGAGTTATGTATATATTGGTGCATGCACTTTTGAGTGAATATTTACATAGGAGAAGCCAGTAGATATACGTTTAAGTCTACAGTGACTTGTAATTTTCTAGTCTACTTCTATTAATTTCTGTCTACCTTTTCAACTGTTCTAGCTGTCTATTCACTTCTAATTTATTGCTATCTAGTATCTACCCTATACAGTTGTTTCAGCTGGTCACGTAGTTTTTGACTTACCTCTCTCTGTTCTTTACAGCTGTTCCATCTGTCAACTACTTTATTTTTAGCTACCTTTCCAGCTGTTTTATTTACTTCTACAGTTTTACTTTATTTCTATAAGCTCACTTGCATATGAACCATGGTTAAGTTTCTAATTATATGGTATGTTCCCATCACTCCTGATTTGGGTTTTGTTGACTTCATCATATTATCATGTGCAGGATGTTAGGATTCTGGGACTTCACAGCATTTTTTAATTGCAAGTCTGTGACATATCATATCATCGAGTTCTAGGACAGTCAATTTTAACCTTTTTGGCATTACTAGGTTCTCAAAATATTTGCATTTTTGGTTGGAGTATCTATTTTCTTGAATTCTAGGGCATCAAACTATGGACTGAGTTATTTTGTTCTTATTCATAATTCCGTTATGTGTGACGAAATTGATTGTTTTGCACAGTTTTGTTATATGATACATATTCATGTCAAATTCTTTATTCCCTTTGAACATGGGTTAATGGATTTATATATTTTGAATTTGCATTTCTTTTTTCATGTATCTGCAAGTCTTTGTGCACATTCTGATTCATTTTGTAGCTTCCAGCTGCACAATTGATGGAAGTTGCTTCCTGAAACTTTGAATCTGATTTTTACACTGATGCTCCTTTGTGTAGTTAAACATCCTGATCATCACCTCTTTGATCAGAAAAAGTAAAATTTGAGAGACCCAATCTGCATCGACTGTTGGACAGACTAGAGATGACTGGGAAGATTTTGTTTGGAATACTCTAAATATTTTGAGAAAATTAAAATATTTAAGGTTTAAATTTTAAAATATTAAGGATAAAAGGGTTTACTTTCTTCCTAGGATAATTACTAAAGGTAAACTCTGATGGGAATGCTTTGGGCACTCTCTTTTACTGCAATTATTTTTGGATCTATGTTTGAGTCCCAGTGGCCTAATTTGGTCATATGCGGACATCAATTTTATTTCTTTATTTTGCAAGCAGTACTTGGAGTATCTTCTGTTGTGACTTGTTAATCGTTATGTTTGAATAATATGTCTCGTGCTATTGTTCTTCAGTGATGTCCAAAGTTTCTAGTGATTTCCAACTCATAGCTGAATGTGACAATAAGTTAACATATTGTTTTTTGCGAGTGATGAAAGGTGATTGTAGTATGATTGTGCTAATGAGTATATTGTTTCTGACTGGCCAGAGAAGGTGCTAGAGTGATTTGGAGCTATGTTGATAGAATGTTGGGTCAGCCTTCATTGATTCGTGAGTCATCAAGAGGAAAATATCCATGGTCACAATTGATTTCACGCGGCATGAGTTTGATTTCTAGGCCTGGTAACACAACTGGAGGGAATGGCCCCTTAAAAAATGGAAATGGTTTTGGTGATGTCATTCTTCATCCTTCATTACAGAAGAGAATTGAACAACTTGGCAAAGCAACTGCAAATACAAAGTCTCATGAAGCTCCTTTTCGCAACATGCTCTTCTATGGACCACCTGGGACAGGAAAAACTATGGCTGCTAAAGAGTTGGCTCGCAAATCGGTATAGCATTAATACAAGTTTTTGCATATATGATATTTGTGTAATATGATTTAATTATTTTGGAAAACATATTTTGTTGTAAATTGTTTGTTTCTGTTATGAAATTTTAAATTTATTTGTGAGGCCAAAAAAAGACGAAATGTGCAATGATATGTTTTTCTAATAGCTTGCAAGGTATGTTTAAAAGTGCTGTGGTGGAATGCTATCATGCAAGTTGTTTAGTTCTATCAGATGCCTTGCAACCAAATAAGTCACCATTTGCATCCTTGAAGTAATGAAAATTTAAAATAAACTCAACTTCCCACTAAGGTGTATTAAGTAAAACAGGAAAAGAAGAAAATTGCCAATTGACGCTTGAGTCATTCACACCCATAAATTTAGGTTTTAAAAATGCCCAAAGGATCAAGTAGGCCCACAATTTTCACCATTCCCACAATGTTGGAGAAAGTATGTCAGTATCCTCAAAATAAGAATGGAATTAGGATTCGACATTTCCTTGAAACATTAAGCATGTATATTCCATGCAAATTCTAAAGTTTAAAGGGAAGACTATGGGACCATTTTTGAGTTACTGCAAAAGGATATTATGATTTCTTTGATAAAGAGGATAAGAACAAACTAATTTTGGTCAAACATCCTCTAAACATCCTTGCTTGAGAATGGTGGAATGCAAATTTATAAAAAAGTGAAGATATATTAGAGAATAATATCCTAGGAATATATGGAAGTATCCATTTCAAAAAGATATACCCTAAACTTAAATGGAAATAAACTTAGGCCTCAATCCTTAGTGCTAGGGTAAAATATAGATCTATCATCTTATTAGGCGGTTGGAATTGCACAAGCTTTTTTGCAAGTATTCTCAATTGCACTTTTGAGCTTGAATATTCATTTGTGCAGTTCCGAACATGACTTATGAACTTGCTATCTCTTTTGCAAGATTAAAAGCTCTTTTTTATGCATCTCACATCTTTGTGGCTTTGTGATACATCTAGTTGGTTGATGCCTTGAAATCCTACAAAGTTTTCTTGAGACTCATTTGCATTCTTGTGTCTATGCAGACTGATGATGCTTGTAAATGGTTAATAACTTTAAGCTTGTAATTGTCTTGACAAATGAATTTTGTATTGCAATGGATGTTGTGCTTATCTTGCTTCTTAATCTGAGACATTCACTACTGGATATTATCAGATCTTGCATTGGTCCTGAGGTGGTGCTGCCTTTCTCTTCCACCGGAGCATTGATGCAAGCATGTAACTGTGCCAGTTTCTTGCATCTCTTTTCATCTTTAGTCTTCACTGGCTCATTTCTCCCATATTTGCCTTGGGGGAGGTTATCACCCTAGTTGACTCTGTCTATTTGTACTTGTATTCTATGACTAGGGTTTTATTCCCTCTTGTTGTGCTTTTGTTGTTTTAAACTTTTAGTGTTCAGCTTTAATCTTGGTCACTTTTTCAGCTTTTATGGTTCTTTTCTACTGATATGCTCTATTGCAATTGAATGTACTTTAAAGTTTGATTGGCCTACCTTGATCACTCATGGACTTCTATATTAATTCATTCTTTTTCTGTAAATTTTGAAGTTGACACCATTGGACCAAGAAACCTATCTCAACAGAATGCATCTATCCTTGAAATGTAGTGACCTTACAAATCTCAGAAGTTTCACCATCCAGGGAACATACTAAAGAGGAAGAATTGAGGTGTATACCATAGGACTGAGAGCCTTGAAAGCAGCAAACTTATGGATGTCCTCCATGTGTCATCAGCTGGTTTTCAAGATCTTGGACAAAGTCATATCATAGATACTGTTGATATTGATTTTGAAAGTTTTATGCATAACCTAATATGAAAACGTGGACAGTTGGGACAGTTGATTTTGCTGATCAACGGTAGTAATCAAGCTTACCTTGGTTGTTAATATGAATTTTTGTGACAGCTTGTAAACTCAACCCATTTCATGTGTCTTTGGTTTAGCTTACCTTGGTTGTTAATAAATTGCAAGGCATGATGGTTGGTGTAGAGGACAAACTCCTTGGGCAGCAGGTAATATGCATAACCATGACATTGGTTTCTATGCTTATTTAGCCATGAGAGCATAGAAAGTTGACTCTTTCTCCTTTGAATGCTCTGCAATATGAGCCTTTGATGGAGGCCCTCCCAGTTGGATTTCTTTTCAACCAACCTCTGTCTGCAGTGCTTCTTCATATGACCAAGTTTACCACAATATGACGTGATATTTTTTAGATTCTTTGAAGTATCTTTATTATTCCCTTGACCTTTCTTTTGTGGTCATTTTCCTTTGCCTTTGTCCTTGGTTGCAAATGCTTGTTCCACACTTTGTGTATCACTGTCGGTGCCAAACTATTTCTTCCATTTGTCCCACTGCAAGAAACAGTCCCTTGTCCCTATAAATTGGTGTCAATATTAATTTGCTTTGAGCTTGTGGTTTTTGCAGGGCTTGGAGTATGCGATGATGACTGGTGGAGATGTGGCTCCATTGGGTTCACAGGCTGTCACAAAAATTCATCAGTTATTCGACTGGGCGAAAAAGTCTAAGAAAGGCTTGTTACTCTTTATTGATGAAGCAGATGCCTTTTTATGCGAGTAAGTCTCTTTGTTTGCTGTTATCACTATTGCTTTCTTTCTGTCTGTCTTATAATTATTATCTTTTGTATACAACAACCTTATCCTTTTCAAACCTGTCATTGAAAATCCGTTGTTTTTTACATGTCTTAAGTGTAAAGAATAGAAAAGAAAAGCAGAAAGTTGTTGCTATGAAGCTGCATAGTTTGTATCCTTTCTCTCTGTAAAATATCTATGTTGCTGTTTCAGGTTTGGTGGTTCACCGGTTATTTTCCTGAGATCTGTACTGCTGGGTTGTATTAAAATTATATGTAAATTCTTATGGGCTGTGCAATTAAAAAATAATATTATTGAGCTGTATTTTTAGTAAACTGTATTATTAAAATCGGATGCAACTTATGGGCTATGTAATACACAGCAAGGGGAAGGTGAAGGCTGCACAGTTAAAGAATATGGCCATTTGTGTTTATTTATTTTCTTCTCTGTTTTCACTTTGCTTTTTTCCACATTATAGTAATGAGGATTTAGAAACATCAAAAAAATAAAATTACCGACTGTCTTAACTGCAATTTAACAAATGAGAGTTTTTTGATTCATGAATTTACAGAGCTTAATTTGAATCTTAAAAATGAGTGGTTTTTGGTTCCTGGATGAATACACAATCCTGGAGATGCACCTTGGGTGTACACAGGCAGGAACTGGTCTGGGACACTAAGCCAGATCTGTTCATATTGGTTTTTGGTTCCTGGATGAATACACAATCCTGGAGATGCACCTTGGGTGTACACAGGCAGGAACCGGTCTGGGACACTTAGCCAGATCTGTTCATATTGTTATGTCACTGGAACCAGGCAAACCTAGTTACACAGTTTAAAATATCTACTCTAGTAAGCATAGTGCATATTTCTAATTGAAACTCCATGGGCTATATGAGTTGCATGAGAGTGCTATTTCATCTGCTAAAATGCAGAAGGGGCTACAGACTAGGGGGATTACATGGTGCTTCAGCTTTTCTCTTATAGATGTGTGTGATATGGATGCTATCTAGTATTCTGTTTTATCAGTATAGACTACTTAAAAGACATCTTGTCTTTTTTTCATTCATGTAAGGTTTAACATTTTAGTAACTTATCAGATGTTTGATTGAAATTCTTGAAATATGTATTGGAAGAATTCTAGAAGTGTCAAACTGCCTGATCCTGATGTCTTTAGCATCTGTTTATAGACTAAGCGGTAGGTAGGCTCTGGTATTCTGCTTCATATGTGGTTACATCAGATGAGGAATACTAATAATGATAATAATGAAAATATTGTTGTTATGCAGACGTAATAGCACATACATGAGTGAAGCTCAGCGAAGTGCCTTGAATGCACTTCTGTTCCGTACTGGAGATCAGTCTAGGGATATTGTTCTTGCTCTTGCAACAAACAGGCCTGGTGATCTTGATACAGCTGTTACAGACCGTATTGATGAAGTTCTTGAATTTCCTCTTCCTGGACTAGAAGAGCGATATAAGTTAATAAAGCTATACTTGAATAAATATATTTTGCAGTCAGGTGATAGGAAATCTGGCTGGGGATCCTACTTTAGGGGGGAACAACAAAAAATAGAGTTGAAGGATATATCTGATGATTTGATTCATGAGGCTGCGAATAAGACTGAAGGATTTTCTGGGCGAGAGATTGCAAAGATGATGGCTGGTGTGCAAGCAGCTGTTTATGGTAGCAAGGACTGTGTCTTGGATTCTAATCTTTTTAGGGAAATAGTCGATTACAAAGTTGCTGAACATCAGAAGCGCAGAAAGCACCAGAACTGTTAACAATTTATAGAAACTTCATTACTTTCTGACAACCAATACCATTGTCGGTGATTGCCAATGAGGCCATTTGAGTTTTAATGTTGGGAGATATTGGTTGATTCCACATCTGCTATCGACTTTGGAGTTGAGATTGAATGTAACAAAATTATTTGTTCACTGTTTAAAAAGATTTAGAACAGTGGAATTTACAAAATTTCGTTTATCCTATATGGAATCAAAAAGTACCCCAGTTAACAGTGCAAGATGCTTATCATTCCATTCAAAATTGAACATAACTCATTGTCGTTATTGTGGGAGATGGTTTACTACCCATGCAGACTGTGATCCATGGACCATGGGCTTTTGTTTCAGATGTTCTTTCCCAAACATCAGAAGTGCTTAGAAAACAAAACTAGCATCCATCTTAAAAGGTGCTTTGTGATGTGAGTAACACCCATATTTGTTCGGAAACAATTGTTGCTTTAAAATCCTTGGAAGACACAAATGACAAATGTTGAATAGTGACATTCGAACATTTACATCAAACAGAAAAGCAAATCAAATTCTATAATGTTTTTGGGTTCTTAGACATTTTTTAAATCTAGTAAAGAATCTATGGATCTGGGGCAAATTCTTTGATGTTTTATATGGATTTAACCACGCATAGGTGTATATAATTTTGAATTTTCTTTTTGTTGACAAGGCTTGATCTCTTCACATACGGCGTTTAAGGTTCACTGTTTGAGGATTATCAATTAAAATCAATTAATTGTTCACATCTACTAGATCTGAGACGTGTTTTGAAAGGACTTCCTAACATTTCACCCTCTTATATAAACGAGTTTTAGAGGTTCCAACTAATTACAAGATTACTAAAATCAAGACTCATTCTGGATGTAACCTTGTTTGTTACATAATTTTTTGGATCATATTCCATGATCTTTCATCAAGATGTAGAAAACAGTCTTTTCAAAGAAATCAAGACTATTTTTGGATGTAAACTTATTCTTCCAAGATGATATTCATTTTGTGTGTAATGAAAGATTCTTGATTTTAGATAGTCTAACAACAAATATAGAATAACTTTTTAAACAAGTTTATTGACTCCTTGAAATAAATTCAATTCTAAGTGATTAGATGGGTTTGGCTTTTGAGGGGAATACCATGAATTAACCTTGTACATATTTTTAAGAGCTTGATAATTATTTTAATTTAGCAATGAGGACACTTGAAATCAATAATGCTGAAAGAGAATTGTATAAGTATTATAACAAATATTATAAATTTCAATTGAACAAATTTTTAATTACAGTCAATTTATTCTTATTTTAAAATAATTATTTTAACTTCAAGAAATCAAAATCATTTATTTATTTATAAACAAAAATTAAAAGTTTCTATACTAAACACTATACACTCAACCTTTTAATATGATACATGTTCTTTAGTTGGATCATGTAAAGATATTAAAAATATGCTATATATATCATGATTTTTAATTTTTAATTTTATTTAACAGAGGTGGGCCTTAACCCAACAATAGACTTTATAAACCAATTAGCCTATATAGGCTCAATAATACCTTAAATGAAGAAAGCATGATGCAAAGGGGGGAAGTAAAGAGGTCAATGAAAATTTGACCTCACAAATTATAATCTGCATTGTACCAATTTTGAAGAATTTCCACCAATGCAGTAGGAGATAATTGGCCAACCTATGGCCTAAAAGCTTATGAATCATGAGAATAGAAAGCCTTTGCATTCATCAATACTAGCTTCTTTTGTTTTGAAAAATTATGAGTTTAACATTGATCTACGGTTACTTAGGTAGCAAAGAGATTTACACTTAATTTTGCAGCTTTGTACACCCTTGAAAGCCCTATCCTTTTAAGATGTAAAAAGGTCATCTCATCCAATTTCGAGGCTAACCAATGTGCTTTTTCAATGATCATTCTAGAAGGCCAATATTCAATTTGTCATTTTGATTGCGTTCCACATTAAGTTTCATCTATCCCTTTATTACAATGTTAACATACATTTAAGCAAATCCAATCCTTTCCCCTAATTGTTTGTCTCAATCCCCACATCCATTGCAAAAATTAGAATAGGTTCAACTTTTTTCATGAAAGATACGTCCTCCGCTTGCTAGACCTTTATTCGCTTGGTGACTCCATCAAAATATAATTTAATGAACCCCTTAGGAGGGGGAGACCAAGATGCTTCACATTTCCTAGGCAAAGTTATATCTTCCCCATTATCATGGAAACACTTCTTACAGCTCCAAGGAAGGAGTTACCACCCTCTATAATTGACCTCCTAATCATTCCTCCCCTTTCATCTCTTGTTTTCCTTAGTCCTTGTCTACATGCCTTTGAGATGGTAGCTTCAATTCTATCCAAACTTCGTAGGTTGATTATAGCTTTTCCTTGAGGACTCCCCTATTTCATTCTATCTAAATATTTTAGATGATGACAAGAAGGACAATTTGTTGTAGATGTTTAATCTTAAAGGACCACTATTCAAGAAGGGTTAGGCGTTACTAATGTAATGCACTTGTTTTGCCTCCACATGCGCCAAATCTTCTAAGAAAAGGAATGGCCAAAAATATGGTTTCCCCATTCCTTCTCTTAACCACATAATAGACAAGTTGAAGGTCCATGAAAATCTCTTTTGATCAGTTTGTCATGCCAAGGGCCTTATCTATTATGATGAAAGCTTCCCTTTATGCCCTAATTGTACTAATCATTTCCTAGTAAGCTATATTAGCCTCAACCTTGTCATATTGATCTCCATCTTAGATTAGTCTATCTTCACCTCCCTCATAAGATAAGTGATAACATGAGATGATGAGGGATACAAATGTCTTTTTGCATACATTTCTTGATTAGGTAACACAATGCCCTCCATTTTTACTTCAATTTAATCACACATCTTAGGGCCCTATTGTTGGCATACATAAGACATTAGATCTCCAAATTCTTTTTGTTGGCATTGAGGAGTGTCTTTTAGCCAAGTCTCCTTCCAAAAGTCTACCTTCTTACCATCTTTTACTTTCTATCTCAACTCCCCTATGATAAATTGTCTGCATTTTTTTAATAAAGCTATAGATGGCCAAGCCTTTAGATAGGTTATCTTGAGTGAATATTCTTATTAGGGATATCCAAACATTTGACTTGAAGATTCTTTCTCCATAATATCTCTTCTACATCATACACCCTCAAGGGTAACTTGCAACTTAGGGTAGTATTCATATTTTTGCTATCTCTTATTCCCAAGCCACTTGGTTTAGGGAGACAAATATTTTTCTAGCCGTCATATTGAACCCTTTGTGGGATTCAACTCCATTCAATGAGAAGTTTCTTTGTATAACATTAAATGATTTTTCTATATAACTAGGGATTCTAAATAAGGTCATGATGTAAATTGGTGTAGCTTGTAGTGATGACTTAATTAATTGCACTCCATCTACAAGAGTTAACCATTTTCCTTTCCATGTGGAGAGTTTCTTTTGCACTTGATCTTTGGCTTCCAAACTAGTTGTTTAGCTTTGCCATCTATTAGGGGCATATCTATGTAGGAGCTAGGTAAGCTATCCATTTAAGACACTAAGATTCCATGGATTCTTTGTTTCAATTCCTCATTTACACTAATAAAATATAGTTTGGATTTACTAGTACCGATTTCTTGTTCAACAATGAGGGAATATTTATCCAACATTTCCTTAATTATACAAGCTTCCTCAATTGTAGGTGCTCTAGCCAAAGAAGGTATCATTGAAAAATTAAAAATATGGTTCTAGGCTCGAAGAAATTTCTAGTCCTTTTGACTTTCCCCCTTGTTGGTTCCCCAACTTGTATTCCAATAACTCCTAAAGATTAGCTAGCTCATATGCTCAAACTTGCTAGAAGTTAGGCCAACGAACAAGAAAACACTTTCAATCTATTTTCCTCTACAAGACCTAGGGGGCTTCCCTTTATGGCACTAACTAAAAATATGTAATAGAGATATATCCTAGTGCTTAGTAGATGGAAGACTACACATTTATGACAAGGATTTGTAAAATGGTTATGAAAATGTTCATTTCTTGTAATCCCTACAATCTAGGTATAAGGAAGTAAATTATTAAAAAAATTAAAATTGGCTTAAGATTTATCAAATTTAATGCAATTCTGAAGTTGTGGGAGAAACAAGAACAAACTAGTGCCTATTCAGGGTCATAGAGTCACTCTACCATACATCTTTGAACATAAAGGAATTATTACCTTGTAATAATTCAACCTTCTGTAAGCTAACAATGTGATCCTACTTCAAAATCTATTTTACAACAACAATATTCTCATTATTTTCATGAAAGAGATTATAACACTTTGAACATAGACTAACAATCCAAATAACACAAATGCAACAAATGTGCATTGAAGGACATTACAACCCTTGATTATTTTTCCAAAAAAATACCTTATCACAAACTAAAGATGACACATATTGAAGCATGTGTTCATATATGCCTCATTTCAAAGTATGTTATGCTATTACAATTTTTTTTTCTAGACTTCGACAATTATTTTCCTTGAAAATGAACTCTAGAATACTCTTATTCCACCCACAAAAAAATCTCGAACTCCTCAAAACCCATTGTAACTGAATAAATTTACATGTTCTTGAGAAGATAACACTTGTCACTTAACAAACTCTGCCTTCCATGCAACTACCCATGACAACTTGGAGTCTTTATCAGCATGTCACTTTTCCTTCTGTAGTGAACTAAGCATATCTGTAACTAAAAATTTGCATGCATTTTGATTATTTTTAGTTATAATTGAAGATTTACCTCTATGACACAAAAACAACACACTTTATGTTTTAATAGGAAATTAGATATGTTTATGAAGTGTTGTCGGGGGTTTGCAGTTGATCTAGAACTTAATAAAAAATTTGGGTAGGAACCAAGATTGATCAATGGTTCTGAGGGTTTTTGGAACACTCAGAACTTATAACTCCATCTATATTCTTAACTCTTCTTTTACTTAGTTCTTGATTGTACCCTTTGCCCTTTTACTTTATCCTGAACTGTCAGGGATTTGGGCGAGAATTGAAGCTAATGAGGGGTTCCTCTAATTTATTTATGAAGACCATTAAACAACCTATTGGAACATCTAGCAAGAACAATAACTCAATACAGGTTCCTGGAACATCTAGAACCTTTGAGTTTTCCTAAATAAGGCCAAAGTTTTGACCTCTCCTAAACAACCATTTTACTCAAATTTTCCAAATCAAAATTGGAGGCACCCTTTTAGCTCCCCCTCAAGATGAAACTTTGAGAAATTACACTTTCATGCTCATTTTTCCTTTTTGGAGGTTCCAACCTTATTAGGAATTCCACTACACTTGCAAAATGCTTCCCCTTTGTTAGAAGTTCCAATCTCGTTAGGAACTATCAACACTTTCATTGGGAACAAGAACTCCTCGGAGGTTCCCAAGGTTCCTAGAACACCTAAAACCTTCAATTTGTTATCAAACAAGAGAAAAGATTCACTATACCATAAATTTTGCAAATTTTTAAAACTTTTCTCAAAGTTGAAATGGAGATACCCATTTGGTAGTTCACATGTCTTAGGTGCACATAGACACTTCTTGGTTGAAATCATGCCTTTTAAAGTCTAATGACAGAGTATTGGGCTTGGGCCTATCGTCGTGCCAAAGAGAAAATATATTGAATCATATGCAACCCCAAAGAGCCTTGTTTGTTATGCATCAAGCCTCAAGCCTACCACATAATGATACTAATAAACGAGGAAGAAGAACATATCTATCTTCAATGCCTCAATGAGATATTCCTTTGTCAGGCATCGAACATTGGGAATCTATTGTGATGCTTGCCAATGAGGAAGGGGAGGATGAGGGACACTGAAAGTTTGACCTTTGATGAAAGGAAAAGATTTGGGGAACAAGGAATGGATAGAAGGTAGTTGAAACCCTGAAGGTCTGATATGATGACTTAGAATAATTTGCAATGAGTAGAGGGAATGTGTTGGGAATTGAGGTTCGGGAAGAACTCTTGACACTTACCATAAGAGGTATCAACGAAAGGAGATACCCAAAACAAAGACAAGTTAAATCTTAGGAATTTTACAAAGGGCAGGCTTTGAGCATTGAGGAAGCAAAGGGAGACTTGCACAAAATGGATCAAGATATAGAAGATGTCAACACCTTGAAAGTTTGAAAGGTTTAGAACTTATATGCAATTTTATAAACAAAAAATTGCATGTTGGGGAGACATCAAAACAAATAACACCCCTTCGCCTCCTCAAAGAGAGAGTGTTCCTCTATTACCTCAAGGGCAAAGCTCAGGTGACAAAGGCAGAAAGAGAAAGGGAGTTTTGGGTATATTTTATGTTTTAGGATAGATTTAAAAAAGGACTTCAGAGACTGAAAGAGCAAACTTTAGAGGTCTCAGGACCAAGTTGGTTGGTTCTTGGACTAGGATGACAAAGTGATGCGTAGATGTCCCTGCGATGCGTTGTCGTCTCGTACAGACAAAAAAAATGTGCCCATAGAAACACAAAGAGTCTATTGTCTATCTGGAAACTAAAATCTAAAGATTTATGCTATACTAATAAAATGAAGGAAATAATAGAAATAACACAAAGAAAACTAACATGCATGGTTTAAACTAAATGAATTAAAATAATAGAATATAAAAGAGAGAAATGAACTCACAAGAGGTCCAATGCTATGTAGTCTCTCGTAATGCTCCAAATGAACAATTTGCACACATAGAAACAAGGGAAAATGTTGGGGCTGTTTCGAGGCTTGCCTCAATCAAACCCCCCTTTGGTGTTTCCACCTTCGCGAACAACTAGATAGACATATAAAAAATAAAATAGACAATAGAAAAATAGATTTACAAGATAAAGAAGATAAACATGTTAGAATATCAAATATGCTACTAAGAAAAGATGATAATACAAGAAAGAGAGTGTGATTACCCTCCCTTAAGCAAGATTGTGTTGTTAAAGGAGAGCATGCAACACTCTAGACAACTTGAGAAAGCCAAGACATTGATGTAGAAGCCAAGAGCAATATAACTTGCAAGAATAGTGGTGTAGGAGAGAATGAGAATGAGAATGAGAGTGAAAGAATGCAAGAATGAGTTGCAAGAGTGAATAGAATGGGAGAATGGAAGGATAAAATAACAGAATAGCATGCAAGAAGACATTTTTGGGTGTGTCTACAACCACAAAGGTGTTACACTTCGCAGGCAGGAAAAAGTGTAACATCCCAATGGCCACAAAATCAAGAATCTTTTTTGGATGTTTGTGTGGCGCGTAGATGTCTATGTCACACTAGCGTCCCTAAAAAAAATCACTTTAAGACCAAAAATAAAGGGTTTAAGGAGGAAATTAAAGTTATGTGAAATGGGAATTGTATTATCATCTTTTATTGGGCTAAAGGGGAGTTTGTGGAAAGTGAAATTGCACGGGGTGCAATTTTTGGCATTACATTTGCCCCCACTTTAGTGAGCATATGTATTCTAACATGTGTGAGCTAAATTAGAAAGAGGTTAAAGAGAATATACCCAAGAGGAAGAGGACACATGTAATTAATCTAGTATATATGATAGAGAAGTTGATCCAGGACATGAAGAGGACACATGTCTTCCATCCTACAAAGCTGACTACAATCTCACCACAAATATGTTAGCTGTAGGAAAACATGTTATGCAAAAAAGAAATAAAATAGACATGATAAAATCCACATGATATAATTTGAAGACGTGACATAATCTGATCAGATAAAAGACAACGTTGATAGGTATGACTAGCAAAGCTAGAGACCATATGAAAGTAGATAGGCCTATGACTTCTACAAATTGCGTTGTATGACAATCACAAAAAGATAGAGAAGAAAAGTCTAGTTAGGTTTCCCCCAAGCTAGATGATGAGATCATAAGACATCAAGACATATGTTTAAGATACTTTTTTGAAAAATAAGAAGATATGATAGCCCCTCCTTAGAATGATGTGTGTTGCATAGAGGAGCACACACCATTCTAAGGAGAAGAGAAATACAAAGAGATGTTGCGACACAATCTACATAGCGAGATGTATTCATGGAATGTTGTCATGCAAGGGATAAAACATAGAATCCACAAGATCAAGAGAAAAGCAAAGACAAAGAAATTAGGATCATAGGGGGATCCGATTATTCGAGGTCAAAATTGATCATAAATGTGTATATATAGGTGTATACACCTAAAAATGGTCTGGATAATCTAATTAATTAAATACAATTTATTTAATTAATTGACCTTCTAATTCATCTACTTATAAATAAATAGAAATATTTATTTATATAGTTCATTCTTCTAATTCTTCTATTTTAATCTAATTTTTCCATCTTAATTAAATAAACAGATTCAATAGTTTGTTTTATTTAATTATTACATTCTTCCATCTTAATTGAATAAATAAATTCACATAGTTTGTTTTATTTAATTATAATCCTTTTATTAAATAAACAAATTTCAGTTGTTGTTTTATTTAATTATATTCCTATAAAATTGAATAATTCCAATTTTCAATTAGGCACATGTCTACAACTTTTGTCTCATCAAAATTGAAAGTTTCAAATATATATTCAATTATGCTTTATCTCCAACAAATTTTGGAACAATCTTAAGAGACTTGGCTCTCTTTCTCCACTTATTCTTCGTGGTCACTTGGCAGAATGTTTTGTTGAAAGAAACACTCTCTCTGATCTTCTCCAACTTCATCCTCTACCATTGATTTATCTAGATCAAATCTGAACCGTTGCTCGCTGCCACATCAAAATATACCTTTGAAAATCTATAAAAGCAACCTCTTTCTACAGGAAATGGATCCCAACTTTGAGCAATCTTACTCTGCAGAAATAACATTAGAGCATTTGAGCATTGAGTTTTTAGCAATTAGCATTTTAGAATCATATTAGCAATCATATTAGTTCATAATCATGGATTTATTACTAGCTGCATCTTAATTTGCAATAGTTTAATTACATCATTTTCATCTATAGTATCACAACATTTAGCATCAAATTATTATCATCATCATATCATATAACAATCATCATTTAGGATTAGATTCTTGCATTTACAATATCTTGTTCTCTAGGTTGTCATTTTGAGCAGTCACAGTGCATACGTGATTTGAGAGCAATTATGATTTCATGAATCCTTGGAGATAGAGAGCAATGGGACAATTTTAGAGAATCTGTGTGTTTCAATTAGATTAAATTGTTATTGGATTTCTCTCATATAATGTTTCATTGAGTGCAGTTTATTACGGATTATACACATTTTACCTCACATAAATTGGCACCTACCATGGGGCACAACCTGTTTTTTTTTTTAAACATTTTCTGGAAAGTGTGTTTACAGATTTAGATGTGAATTTCTTTTAGCGCGACCGTGAGTTCTTCCAGTGCATACAAAACATTCTCTGGCGCATTTGATCCCTATTATAGCACATTTGAGACATCTTTTAGTGCATACATCTCATACTTTGGCACATCAAGGGGGTCCTTTTAGCGCATTTAATTGTTCTTTTGGCACATATAGTAGTTTCTATAGCGCATCTGCGGAATCTTTTGGCGCATATGATTAATCTTTTAGTGCATCTAACTTATTTTGCAGAAAATTAACATTTTGGATAATGATCAATATTTTATGTGTTGCAGGCACTAAATACGCTTGTCAAAGACATCTATTTCAAACTACTACGCTTGTCAAAGACATAAATCTGAAACACCTAATGGTGTTTGTAGGGGATGGAGTTATACAATTTATTTCTTTTGATTAAATTAGGCGCCTAACTTAATTAAAAGGTTAAAGAACCCCTTGTCTACTGTGTTTGAAAGGTGATAGGCTTATGCTCTCCCCTTCACTTGGTGATCAAAATGCTAGACTCACTATTTTATGCTTTGTTAACACCTTTAGAAGGCCTGCCATAGTGGGAAAAAGTACTCACCGATAAGCTGTCATTAGGTTCCATTACTTTAGAATATAAAATTCAATTTGTCGACCGGGTAGTGTTCAAGGAAATTTGTAATAGAAGAAGTCTGGAGTATCTCCCTCAGGTTTTCTAACTTTTAAGAACAACTTAATATTAATTCTAACTTCAAACTATCTAACTATAGAATTGTACAACAATTTATTCCTAAGAAAACATGAAATGTTTGAACTAAAAGCATAAAGAAACTAATTTAGAAAGCATGATAACTAAATTAAAAAGTACATAAATGACTAAACTAAGAAGTTGAAAAATTATAAAAGCAGAAAAACTTATAACAATCCATAAAACATCTTCTTAACAATAAAGATTCTAATAGTTAATAACAAAAACTACGGAAGTGAAAAGAAACAAATACTTCAGAACTAAAATTTCATAACAGTAAATTTAATAATTCTCTATAGAACAACAACATAATAAAAGAAAACACTTATCTACTTAAGTCATCTCCTGTCGAGTGGCCAGCTCGTGGGTTATCACATTCATTCTCAACTCACATTCATAGTTATTTCAGAAACACTTTTATCAACCGTAATTATCATCCATAACTCATTACTCAAAATTTTTAGATAACAATCTCTTTATTCATAAACTTCAGAAACATTTTGACAGTATAACATTATTTTTTCACTATATATCTTACTTCTAGAGATCGTGTCTTTTATAGAGAAACTATAACTACATCCTATATTTCAGATGGTATGGATAACCATTGAAAATATCTAAAACAAATCTACGAATAACTCGTATGTCTTTAAAAACCCATTACACAATATTTAAGAGGCTCAAGTCGAGCCATAAAGTCTTTAACTCAAAGGATAACAAAAATAACAACTTTTTAAGAGTAACTATATCTTCGGTCCATCACCCTAAAGTTCCAAAGCATATTTCCAACGTATATCTTCAACCTGTTCTGGAGCACGTGCTGGCTAGATGCTTCTAATCTGCAACTTGATTGACCGATTATTATCTACAAAACACTTAAAATAACCCATTAAATATGTATTGGAAAAATACTTCAAGAAATCAAAAGAAATAAAGTTTATACAATTTCTCACTAAAAATTAAGCAATTTTTTCTCCTAAAATTTAATTAATTGCTAGAGGATAGAGATTTGCATGTATGAACTAGGTCTTTATGGTATTATCATGATGAGGTTATTTTTACCTCATCATTTCCTTCCCTTCCTAATTCTTGGCAGGTCCTCCTATCCCTTGATTATAACTTTGCCCTCTATTCCCTTCTTCATATTTTGCACTAATATCATACAAATATTTTGCTGTAACATCAAATGTTATAGGGGAATGGTGGAAACCGCTATGAAAAGAAACTCCCCCTTTCCATTCATTAAAGATTCTATCATCTTGATTTGTATTAATATGGAAAGCAGGGGATGGATATAGCAATAAAGGAGGTCTGTACCTCATTCCTATCCATTTTGTTTTGAGATCTCCTAAAATTTTGGCCAAGGCATCTGCTCTTCTGAAGGACCATCTGATGCTAAGAGGAGAGATCACCTCTCTTTTCTTTAGATATATAGGTAATGGAGTGTATCTCTCTTCACATGCGTGCCAGGCCCTGCCAACCAATTTCTGCCCCTGTTCTATGAAATGATTATAATAGACTCGAAGGCTATCATCATACCCCCCCTTCATTTTCTCATCCAGTAGAAGAGCTACAAATGTCTTCTTGAAAGCTGTTGGTATACTATTTGGAGATCTCATTTGAAGTTCTATACTTTTCTCTGCTTGAACATATTGCTTATTACATTCTTTCCAATGGATTTGATTCTGCATAGTAGACAATAGAGATCTTAATTGCACTTCCCCCACAAAAAGATTAACAAAAAAATCAGTATGCTTTTCTAACAAAAGATCATGAGTAAAGAATTCATAGAGCATATCTTGCTCTTCAGGGTTTGAGTCTGCAAATGTTTTAACAAATTCTTTATCATTAGGTTCATGAGGCTGGTCATTGTAAATTCTAAGCAATTTCCATCTAAAACATTGTTCATTCAAAAACATTGAATACAATCTTGATGGTCTTCTACAGGATAAAAGAGATTCAACTATTTGACATGCATCCTGTTTCCCCTTATAAGCTTTATGGAATGCTTCTCTTAATAACACCATTTCCATTTTCAATATGTTATTTTCAATTTGTGTATTCCTTAGGAAATAGCACCGTTCCATCCATTTCATTAATAATGGAGGAATATGAATTTGGAACCATTCAGTTGCTGTTGGTTTGGTTTGAACTTCTCTGGATTCCATCATTGGTTTACTTGTGCTTTCCCACAAATCCTGCTCTAATTCCATAATCTTACTAAGAGAAGCATTTAATTCTTCCTTTTGTCTTTTCTTTTCTTCTTCAAAGGTTGAAAACATAAGCATAAAATTTCCTTTTAAATTTTGAATTTCTTTATTTAAACCATCTCTGTGTATCCTGTTTTCCTCATCACAATTTTGAATTTGTATTTGCAACTCACTAATAGATGTATCTTTTTCTTGGATTTCCAATTTTAAATCCTAAATTTCTTTATCCCTTTTATTTATTATAGTCTTATATACCGTTATTTCCTCTTGTTGCAATTCCATCTCTTCCTTATTTTTATGCAACTGACTTCTTAACTCTTCTATCTCTAATTTCAAAATTTCCAATTCTATATTAATATTTTCAGTTTCAACTATTTCAACAGCTTTATTGATAACTGGAGACAAATTTCCTAACATACTGTCATCAACCTCCATAGGAAGTGGAGATTGTCCCCTTTCTGTTTCCTATTTTTCTTGTTCTACAACTTCTTCTTCAGACACCAAATGAAAATGTACTTCTTCAATAGACATTTATTTTTTTGAGGATTGGTGAATTGACTCCTCAGTTTTCAAGGTTTTATTTTCCTTTTTAAATTTTGACCTATTCCCTTTACTCTGTACTGGGGTTCCTGTAGATCCAGAGGATAATCTTTTACTCTGCCTTAAAGGAGGAGTATCCTGATAATTTAAAATTGTTGGATCATTTAGAAGAATAGTTCTTCTTTTCCTCTTCTTAACAGGATGAGTATCCATGTTTGGATTCATTATCTCCACATCTTCTAATTGGGTCGGAGTTTCAAACTCATCATTTCTTAATTCTGGCACTTCCTCACCAAAAATGGTAGGAATTTGGGCTTTAGGAGCCTTAGGGTCTTTGGGGTCCAAGTTGCTCCCGAAGGTGAAGCAACTTGTTTTGAAGATTCTCTTAGTTCTAACTCCCTTTTTGATGTAGGCTTATCAAACTTTCCCAAATTTTTTTCCCATTTGCTTCTAGGTTTCTTACAAAAATGATATTTACAAATTAATTGAATTAACCCATGATGTTTTAATGGCCCTGAACCAGTTTTATATCTTTCTATTGAAGAATTAATAGAATCATTCAAGAAATGAGGAAAATTAACCCTTAGAGCAGGGTTTTCCTTCCCATGCCACAAATGTATTAACATATGGAATGCAGGTCCTACCATAGTAGTAAGTTGACCTTCAAAAGTAAAATACTTAATAATCCATGCAACAACAGTACCCCAGGGTTCTAATATAGAAGCTCGTTGAAACCCCTTATTTTGTCCCCTAGTACTGACAACTATCATGGGTTGAGGGTCTCCTTGTCTAAGAAACAATTCTGATAATTTTTGATATGTGATTTGTGTTGTTTCTGATATTTTAATGCTAGAATTTTCTAACCCTGAAATAGAAGAGATAATTTTTGAATTGACCTTGAAACGCTTCACATGCAGAGTCACCTGACCATTAGAGTAATTTTCTGCAAATGGATTCACCAGCTTTTCATTATACCCTTTGAACTTCCTGACAAAATCCAACCAATCCACTTCTTCAAACAGCCGAGAGATGTTACTTAACCCCAACAATTTTTCTGCAGAAGTCGGCTCAAATTTCTTCTTTGTACCACCCATTTTTACCTTGTCTCTACTACCCTACTGAAAATTTCAATAATGCCAGAAACTTGTGCACTGATATTTTTGAAAATATGATCACACTGTAATTGTTTACTCTACTCTTGCTTGGAGCTTGTTGTGTAATAATGTCAATTTGCATGAAGGGCCGCAAAAAGAGTAGTGTACTTAACAATTAATCACCAAGTGGCTCAATTTACTAAATTGGGAAAGGAAACTCTTGCCAATCAATTATATTTTATTCAAAAATAACTACTTATTTAAAGAAAATTTTTGTACTTACTTCCATTCCATGATTGCTTGAAGATCTCATACCTCTACTGATTTGACATGATGATGCAAGGGTATTGGCTGAGTTGACGGTACAGTTATTATGACATGAATGAGGAAGCTCATGGATGACAAAGTCATTAATGAAGACAAGCTATTATGGCGGCTTTTATTTATAACGACAAAAGAAGGCATGTGTACCAATGTATGATAATCAAAGCATCAAGGAAGATTTGAATTTTTTTTAGAAATGAGGTGGTAGAATGAAAAATGAATAAGTTCCAGAGCACGCGTAAAGCATGCATTCGAAATGGTAACCGAATGAAAGTTTCGGAGCATCGTCGAAAGATGTAGTTGGAGCAGCAACCAAATGAAAGTTTCGGAGCATCATCAAAAGATGCAGCCAAAGCAACAACCAAATGAAAGTTCCGGAGCATCGTCGAAAGATGCAGTCGAAGCAACAACCAAATGAAAGTTCCGGAGCATCGTTGAAAGATGCAGCCAGAAAGAAGAAAATGACGAACACCAATTAACTTGAACTTCAGGAGTTTATATCATTCTACAAGAACATCCTTCCAACATGGTAGGTTGAAGAGCGGGTTCCGGAGCATCGGGCGTTCAGACTGTCAAGTTCCAGAGCACTGGCCAGTTGAATCATCAAGTTCCAGAGCATCTTGGAACGGTGCTCCGAAAGTTGTTATTCCTTTATGAGAGGTCCTGCAAAATGAAAACAAGTGTTAAGTCCAAAATGAAAATTTATGAAAAATGCTTTGAAAACAAATTTGGTACATGTCTTTTTATTACAACTTTTCATTGTTTTTTTAATTTTATTTTTTATTTATTTATTTATTTATTTTTTTAGATAACATATAGATATTAAATCAAGTAGACTCTGCCTTGGCAGGGTCAATGCATTGGATCTCTTCTTGCATTTCTACCAACTTTGTAAATTCTTCTTTATTAATAGGTTTATGGTAGATATGTAGGCGATGACCATTAACTAAGAGAGTTCGTAAATCGCCATTAATGGGTTTTAGCTGAATTGTGCCATTCGAGAAAACTTCAGAAATTTCATATGGCCCTAGCCAATGAGTCCTGAGTTTTCCTTTATGATCTTTATATCTTGAATCGAATAGCAAGGCCCACTCACCATTATGAAATTCTCTCTCTTTAATATATTTGTCATGCCAAACTTTCCTTTGATGTTGAACTAGTTTAGTTTGATGGACAACATCCAAATGAAGCTCATCCAACTCATTTAACTGTAAAACTCATTCTATTTGAGCTCATTTCAAATCTAGACCCAACTCCATAGCTGTACGTAGGGTTTGGAGTTCAAACTCAATGGGGAGAAGAGGTTTCTTCCCAAAAACAAGCTCATAGGGGCTGAATCCAGTTGTAGATTTCCATGTTGTATTGTATGCCCAAATTGCCTCAGGCAATTTCTTGGCCCAATCTCTTCTTCCTGAAGAGATAGTTTTTGTCAATATGTTTTCTAACTCCCTATTAGTCACCTCTACTTGACCATTTGCTTGAGGGGTGGTAAGGAGATGACTTCTTATGACTCACCTGAAAATGGTCCGTAAATGCTAGGAGAACTTTGGACATAAATTAGGGTCCTTGATCTGTAACGATAGTTTGGGGGGCTCCAAATCGAAGAAAAATTTTACTATAGAGAAAATCAGCAACTTGCTCTTCTCTAGCAACTCGTAAAGCTTGAACTTCCGCCCATTTCATCAGATAATCGGTGCAATTGAATGGTTCCAAAGTTACCCGAGGCTACAAAGGAATTTTTGTAGAGATAGTTGGTCTTCCTACTCTTTGACATTCATCACAACGACGAACATAATTTTTAACATCTTTATGCATTGAAGGCCAATAATATCTAGCACCTAAAATTTTATGAGAAGTTCTTTTTGTAGGATAATGAACCCCAGAAGGATCATCGCACGACATGCCCTTAGAATACTATAAGTTTCATCAGCCCTGACACATCTTCTCAAAATCATATTAGGTCCACAATGAAATAAAATCCCATTAATCCATTTAAGTGGTGCACATTCTCGAATAAGTCGCTTCCTTTGTTTTGATGTAAATTCAGGAGGTACTTCCGAAGTAGCTAAATAGTTGGCAATATCAGCAAACCAAGGAGTCTTTGTAGAGATGGAAAACAGATTTTCATTTGGAAAATCATCTTGTACAGGTGCTCGGTCACCCTCTTCTTGTTTGATTCTAGATAAAAAAGTTTGCCACCTCGTTAAATTTCCCTAGCTTGTCAAGTATTGTCACATTGAACTCCTGAAGGAGTAGCAACCATCTCATTATTCGACCATTAACTATAGGTTTATTCATGAAATATTTTACAGCTGAGTGATCTGTATAAACTGTAACTTTATATCTTGTAATATAATGGCATGAACCACAACCAAGAATTATTTTTCTGTTGTCGTGTAGTTTCTCTCAGCAGATGTTAGGTTTTTGCTAATAAAATATATGGCATATTTACCCCCATCCTCATCTTCTTGCCCTAATACTGCACCAATCGCGTCATCTGAAGCATCAACATAAATGTGAAAGGGAAGACTCCAATTTGGTTCATGTAGTACAGGAGCAGAGACAAGCTTCTCCTTTATCATTTCAAATGATTGTTGACACTCAGACGTCCAATTAAACTCCACATCTTTTTGGAGAAGAGAAAACACAGGGGCCGCTATTTTACTGAAGCTTTCTATGAACCTTCTATAATATCCAACATGTCCAAGAAAACTTCGAACATTTGTTTGTGTTTGAGGAACAATAAATTGTTGAATGACTTAAATTTTTTTAGGATCAACTTTTATTCCTTCCGAGCAAATGTGATGACCTAAGACTATTCCTTGTTCCACCATTATTAAACACTTCTTGTGGCTAAGGGACAGTCAGTTTTCCTCACAAACCTCTAAAATCCCATCTAGGTTTTGAAGAGCTTCATCATAGATTGACCCATATACTATGAAATCATCCATATAAACCTCTACACAATCATTGACAAGTGTTGCAAATATAGCCAAAATGGCCCTCTAAAAAGTTGCTGGAGCATTACAAAGTCCAAAAGGAAGAACTCGGTATGCATATGTGCCCCAAGGACAAGTAAACGTTGTATTATCTTGGTCTTCTGGTGCTACTTGAATTTGGTTGTAACCACTAAATCCATCCAAAAAGGAGAAATATTTCCTCCCAGCCAAATTTTCCAAAACTTGGTCAACGAATGGTAAGGGAAAATAATCTCTAAAAGTGGCTTTATTGAGTTCTCTACAATCTACACAAATTCTCCACTTCCCATTTTTCTTTGGTACAACTACCATAGGTGACACCCACTTACTATTTGAGATAGGATAAATGAATCCTGCATGGAGGAGTTTCTCAATCTCAATTTTGGCAAGATCCTTTAACGCTGGATTGAGTCTCCTTTGTGGCTGACGAATAGGTCTCATATTAGGATCAATATAAATGTGATGAGTACAAACACTCAGGTGAATCCCCCTCATGTTTGTATAGTCCCAAGCAAAAGCTTTAGAACTTCTTACCAACACATTAAATAATTTATCCTCTTGTATTTCTGTCAACCAACTATTGACATTCAAAGTTTTTCCTGGTAGCAACATAATTGTTTTTGTTCTTGGATAGTTCGAAGTGACAGTATGTATTGGTTGTCACAAGGTGTTGAGAGGACAACTATGAGGTATAAGTTGGTGAAATCTTGTAATATCATCAAAGAAATAAATCATTCTAGGAATCATATTGGCTAAGGGACAAGGCATCCCCATGGTAACATAATTCTGTTCCATCCCACTTATATCAATCGATTGTCCCAAAATTTTTGGTACATCCTCTATTACCTCTTCACTCGAGCCTATAGCCAGGTGTGCAACTTCATTTACTAACTCATCCTCTAATTCTTGACCATGTTGTTTAATCACTACCATGGCCAAGGAGGCCAAACTATCTTGCTCACTAAATTCTTCTAGTTCATCAACCCAAACTTTATTATATTCAGTAGGTTTAGCAGGAGGATATAAAAATAAACGCTTACTATCTGGACCATGTGAAATGGTCATTCCTCCTTGACAATCAATTTTAGCTGCGACAATAGACAACCATGGTCTTCCCAAAATTATTGGATAACTATCTTTGGGTGTAAGCGATTGGATTATTTGAAAATCAACTAGATATTCCCATCCATCAACTTTAACAAGAACATTTTTAGTAACACCTTTTGGAAGGGCTATAGACTGATTTTCCATCTGTAAGACTATAGTTGTGGGAATTAAATCAGTAAGACTTAATTTTTCCATTACATCCACCGTCATTACATTAATAGCTGCTCCCAAATCCACCAGTGCATTAGGTATTACTACCTCATTAATTGTAATAGTAATTAGTGGACTCCCAGGATCATCATATTTTGGAGCAACAGTCCTTCTAGACAAAAAATCAGCTAGATAGCCATCAATGTGCATAGTGTTTATTTTCTTTGGTTTCCTTGCTGAAGTTTTAATACACAGTTGTTTGATGAACTGATTTAACTCAGAAATTTCCTTTATTGCTTGCAACAAAGGAACCTCTATTTGCAATTGTTTAATTTCCTGAATTAATGCAGTTTCGGAGGCTAATGTCATTTCCGGAGTATCTTTCAGAATTGTTGATTTCAAATGCTCAAAAAATGGTGCTTGAATTTTCTCCTTTGAAGGGGTATCCTTTCTAAGCTTAGTCAAAGATTGACCTTCCTCCTCCCGAGGTAAGTCAGCAGCTCCTGTCGTTGAAGAAGACTCAGTAATATTCATGGGTACGGTAGAGTTAGATGGAGTATCTTTCTCAAAATTTTGAGGAATAGGTTCATCCACTACTTCCTCAATAGTGGGCAATTGAAGTGTCCTACCAGAACGTAACTGAACATTTCCACAATGAATTGCATTAAGTCCTATGACATTATCTTGTTCAGTAGTATATACCAGAGTATTTTGTCGATTGTTCTTAGGATTGGGAAGTGGTTGCCCTGGAAGTTGAGGTTGATTTACCTACTCAGTTTGAGGAAGATTCTGAGGTGGCAGTAACAAATTTTGTTGTTGATTCCTCCTAGGACCAGTATAAAATTGATTTTGTCCTTGATTCCATTGGGGAGCAATATGTTGTGGGTACCATTGTGGTCGTGATTGGTTTGGCCACTGCTGATTTCCCCATGATTGACTTGCCCATTCAAGAGGTTCCCAATAAGGAGTTCCCCAAGTAGGCTGTGGAGGATAGGGACGATTCCAAGATGGAGGCCATTGATTACCAACCCAGTTGTTTTGCGGTCTCCATGTAGGGTAGGAATTCTGCCCATAAGAAAAATTACCTCCTTGGCATTGGTTTAGGACATTTATTTCTTCTTCAACCTGACCAGTTTTTTTCTTAGTATTCTTAAGATCAGTAAGCAACTCACATTGATTGGTAGGGTGGATTTTCTCACAAATTTGACAAACATTAACATTGTCTAAAGGACACTCACGTAAAATATGTTTGTTTCGACACCTAGGAAAATAGATTGAAAAAGTCTCAGGGTTATGTGTCTTTGCTTGTATACCATCCAACATAGTGTTCAATTGAACAAGTATGTCTGTCTTAAGATTTTCTATTTCTTCTTGGAGCTTACCTATCTCGTTATTCCCTATGAAAATATTTGTTTTTCAGATTCCTCCACGAGTACGTGAGAAATTACGACACAAATCACATATGTCTTCAAGGGCTATCTGATACACGTCACCTTTTCCCATTAAATCAAGAATTCTTCTTGCATCATCATCGAGTCCCTTAAGAAATATAGTCTTGAGAATCTCAACACTAATAGCTGTTTCTCCACATCGTTTAGATAGGAAAAGAAACCTATCCAAATAGTCCTCTAGACTCTCATCCTCATTCTGCCTAAGTTTAAACAAATCTACCTTACGATCACTCACCCTATAATAACTCTGATATTTATTCAAGAACACAGTCTCCATTTCTTCCCAAGATGTAATACTTCCAGACGGTAGTCCCATAAACCAACGCATGGCTGAATCCTTCAAAGTAGAAGGAAACAACTTCATTTTTTGGTTATCATTTTTATAGTCATAGGTTTGACAAAGGGCCTTAAATTCAAAAAGAAATTGGTCTGGGTCTTTCGAGGATAAACCATGAAAGGTTGGAAGGAAAGTTGGAGAGATATTTTTCATCGTTGTATCATCATCTGCATCCAGAGCAATATGATAAGTGAATGTTCTAGGTAGTTGAGGATCATTGTTATTATAATTTGCATAATTACAGTTAGCTTTTTCCCTCTGATCTCCCATGATGTTCAGAGGACTATGCTCCTCAAGAATAATTTCCTCGATAATAGGTTGTACTACAGGATGATCTTTAGGAAAATAGTGGAAAGCCTCTGGTGGGTTAGGCTCAAGTTATTTGTTGACAGAGTGATCTTCTGAGCCTTGGGCCTCCCTATGTATAACTGGAATGTATTTTGGGGGGGTCTTTGGTATAAATTGTCCGTGAGGGCCTCTTTTCCTGACCATGCAAAAAAGGAAGCCAAAGATAGTATTTTTGGCCTAAAAGAGGTATTCTAGGCATCTTCTATTAACACTCAAGCAAAAGAAGCTAAAGGGTCCCTGGCAATGGTGCCAAAAAGTGATAGATTGTCGTTAGGTCCCATTACTTTAGAATATAAAATTCAATTTGTCAACCGGGTAGTGTTCAAGGCAATTTGCAATAGAAGAAGTCTGAAGTATCTCCCTCAGGTTTTCTAACTTTTAAGAACAACTTAATATTAATTCTAACTTCAAACTGTCTAACTATAGAACTGTAAAGCAATTTATTCCTAAGAAAACAAGAAATGTTTGAACTAAAAGCATAAGGAAACTAATTTAGAAAGCATGATAACTAAATTAAAAAGTACATAAACGACTAAACTAAGAAACTAAAAAATTATAAAAGCAGAAAAACTTATAACAATCCATAAAACATCTTCTTAACAATATAGATTCTAACAGTTAATAACAGAAACTACGGAAGTGAAAAGCAACAAATACTTCAAAACTAAAATTTCATAGTAAATTTAATAATTCTCTATAGAACAACAACATAATAAAAGAAAACACTTATCTACTTAAGTCATCTCCTGTCGAGTGGCCAGATCATGGGTTATCACATTCATTCTCAGCTCACATTCATAGTTATTTCAGAAACACTTCTATCAACCGTAATTATCATCCATAACTCATAACTCAAAATTTTTAGATAACAATCTCTTTATTCATAAACTTCAGAAACATTTTGACAGTATAACATTACTTTTTCACTATATATCTTACTTCTAGAGATCATTTCTTTTATAAAGAAACTGTAACTACATCCTATATTTCAGATGGTATGGATGACCATTGAAAATATCTAAAACAGATCTACAAATAACTCGTATGTCTTAAAAAAACCATTACATAGTATTTAAGAGGCTCAAGTCGAGCCATAAAGTCTTTAACTCAAAGGATAACATAAATAACAACTTTAAGAGTAACTATATCTTTGATCCATCACCCTAAAGTTCCAGAGTATATTTCCAGCGTATATCTTCAACCTGTTCTGGAGCATGTGCTGGCTAAATTCTTCTAATCTGCAACTTGATTGACTAATTATTATCTACAAAACAGTTAAAATAACCCATTAAATATGTATTGGCAAAATACTTCAAGAAATCAAAAGAAATAAAGTTCATACAATTTCGCACTAAAAATTAAGCAATTATTTCTCCTAAAATTTAATTAATTGCTAGAGTATAGAGATTTTCATGTATGAACTAGGTCTTTATGGTATTGTCATGATGAGGTTATTTTTACCTCATCACTCACCCTACAGGAACGACCTAAGTGGGAACAACTAAAGCCAAGTTTTCCGACCCACTCTAATCAAAAGTGAATTTGGGGAAACCCACAATTCAATGGTAGTGTGCAAGATAACCATCCCTAAAGCCTTTGTTCTAAAGGTTGGGAGGTCTCTTGAGGGAGTTTATCATTTGACGCACTGAACAAAATCCCTTTTTATGAACTTTAAGTATAGAATCCAGCCGAGTTAGTTTCCGAACACTTTCTATATCATAGTGCAAGGGGAGGTAAGAATCTCCCCCCAAGACACTCACCACATAACTATCAGGGATCCCTGGCCAAAAGTGGAGGATTCGACTTTGGTTAAGACCCGAGAAAGGAAAAAACACGTGTGCCCTCTAGGGGGTGACATGGCTGTGTGAGTTGACATAGTTTTAAGATGTGGGCTATGGTATTTTAAGTGACTCTTGACAATTAGAAAAGTGCTTGATCTGTTTTCTCTTGTGCTATAACTATGGAAATCAAAGGAATCATCCCAGATTCTTGAACACACACTCAATGTTTAATTCATAGACTTGTTTAAAACTTGTTGCTATTTGTGAAATCATTTTCAAATAAATCATCTAATTAAATCACTTGATTTAATTCTCAAACAAGGCAATTGAATTAAAGAATCCTTGATTAGAAGTTTATACCCTAGAAACACCCTTTTTCACTGATTAAAAGCAGAATAAATAGAGACTGTCAAAAATACTGGACACTTCTAGATTAGTGCATAGAATCCCTATTCTGGTACATTTGATCCATTGTTTAGTGCATCTGAGTCATTCTGTAGTGCATCTAAGGCATATTTTAGTGCATATAGCCCATCATTTAGCACATTCAATACATTTTATAGTGCATATGGGGAACAATCTAGCACATCCAAGTTGTTGAGTAGTGCATCCAAGCTCTGTTTTGGTGCATTTGTACAATATTTTAGCGCATCTGCGATCTATTTTAGCACATCCAATAAATTCAAAACCAGAGAACTATTTTCACTATCTGTCAGACAATTAAAACCAAAATTCAAGATTTTTATCAGAACATAAACATTCCTCAGTCAAACTAGTGTCTTAAACTTGCAAAAACTAAACTTTACTAGTAAAATTATTCAATTTAAACCAAGATCAAACATCTTAAAGAGCCTTATCATCAAACACACCTTTGATTATTAAGTTAAGTTTCATTATTAGGGTTTGTCATCCTACATCAAGAAACGAAGCTGTATAATTAGATTTATCAACTTAGTCTTATCAATAGAATTTGTCATTCTATTTGACGTAGTTAATATCCTTGGCAGTCATCCAAATGAAGACAAAGTTTAGTGAACACTATAACACTTGTATGCTAGTTTTGACAAGGTCACAAAGAAAAAAATCAAAGAAAAAGTAGAGATCCAAAACACCATGTCTGAGGGTGAAGAAACTGCATTCAACAAATTCAACCAACATGAAAGTAATGAAATAACTCAAGAAGATATACAAACTATGCAACAAGATCCCAAGTTCCATAAATGCATGGAGAAAATTCTGGAAAAAGATGGAGAAAAGTACCTTTTAATGCTAGCTGATCTAGGTGTTAAAGTTCCAAAGGACTTTGATGTTAATAGACTGAAAGAAACACCCAAAAGAACTAAAACTGAACCACAAAACACATATCAAGTGGATGCCTTAACATATCAAATGAAAAATCTGCAACAACTCCAAGATATACAAAGACAAACCACTAAAAGATACTTGTTGCAATATATTTGTCCATAGATCTTTTTGACCAAAACGTGAACATGATTCCATTTCCTAAACAATATGAATTCCCAAAGTATGATAAATACAATGGAAAAATAGATCCTCTTGATCATGTAAGGGAATTTTGAACCATGAGCTTAGAGTTTTCACATGAGGAAACTTACTTGATGAGATTGTTTCCACGAAGCTTAGGTGGACAATGTATGGAGTGGTTCTCTAAATTACCACCAGGAATTAGATCCTTTGAAGAGCTAGTCAACAAGTTTATCACTCAATACTCATATAACATACAACATGAGATAACAATGAAGGACCTTTGCAATACAAAACAAAAGAAGGGTGAATCATTCCTCCTATTTTTACAAAGATGGAGAAGATTGTTTGCAAGATATCCTCATTCCATACCTGAAAAGGAAAAGATAGAACTATTCATTGACAATTTAAATGATGAAATGAGTTATAGACTTGAACTATAATGCCTACATTCGAGAAAATGATTGAAAATGGGTTCAAGATCGAACAGGCCTTGGTCAAAAGAGGAGTCCTAAAAATCTACAATGAAGGATCAAATAATGCAAGCTCCTCTAATCACTACAATAACAATGACAAACCAAAGTTTTGGAAAAAAATAGAAATGCTGGTAACAATGATGCTATGGTTGAAACAAAAAATATAAAACCAATATTCAATTTGACAGGAGTTTCCACCAAGACCAATCAAAGCAACAACCAAAGCAACAATCTAAATGCTAATCAAAACAACAATTCAAACAATGCTGAATCTAAATCATTACCATTTCAAAAACCATCAAATCGAAGGAAATTCATGCCTTTGGGGCAGTAATTGGAATCAACATTAAAGGAGCTTCTTGAAGCCAAAGTTATAACATTACAAGAGCCACGCAATTGGGACCCACAAGTTAAACCATTTTGGTGGAATGATACACATTACTGTGACTATCATCAAAACAAAGGCCATAAAACAAGGGACTGCTAGCAACTGAAACATTTGATACAAGATCTAATTGATAACAAGAAAATGCTTGTAGGAACACAAACGAACAATGATCACAGAGCATTCAAGAATCCTCTACCAAATTACAAAAAGGGAGAATCATCTTCTGCAAACGGTAAAGGAAAAAATGTGAATTACGTTTATGACACTACTATCCTTCATATTTCTGCGGTTGAAGATCAAACTAATCACATTGAAATTAATGATAAACATAGCATTGTTGCTGCTGAAAATCAAATAAATGAATTTGTTGCTGCTGAAAATCAAATAAATGACCTTGTTGCAACTGATTATCAAACCAAAGACATTGCTACATCTGAAAGTCAACTTCATGACATCAACACCAACATCAAATCAAACCAAATCATACCACTAAATCTGATCACAAACATTGCTGCAAATGACAATCAGATTAATGTTATCAAAATCAGAGAGAAACAAGAGTACCAACCAGTCAATGCAACCACAAGAGGGAAAGCAAAAGTAATACTGAAAGGAGTTGCACCTAAAAAAACTGCTACCCCATCCACTCAATAAAACATTGTCGATCAATTGAAGAAAATACTAGCACAAATATCAATATTGGAACTCTTGAAAATCTCACCAACACACAAGGAAATTCTAGAACAAGCTCTTGTAGCCACCACGGTACCCAATAACTTGGAAGTTTTCCAATTCCAGGCTATGGTGGGACACTTGACCGCACCTCACTGCTTATCATTTTCTAAACATGATGACGTATCACTTAACCATCCACACAATGCTACCTTCCACATTGAGGTTATAATTCACAAAAACTGGGTAAACATGTGCTAATAGATGGTGGAGCTGGTTTAAATATATGTACTTTGAAACTTATCCATGCACTAGGATATTCAGAGAATGCCATTGATGCTAAAAGGAAGATCACAATAAAATCATATGATGACAAAGAGAGATCTTCCAAAGGATTGATCATGTTACCTATTCAAGTGGGACCAATTATGAAAGACATAGTTTTCCAAGTGTTAGACAAAGAGCTGACATAAAATATACTTTTGGGATGTCCTTGGATTCATGAGATGCAATCAGTGCTGTCAACGTATCACCAATGCTTGAAGTTTCTAGTCAATGGACAAGAAATCACCATCTCAGCTGATTCCAACAATCCCCAACAATGTAACATGCTTAAGGTAGCTCAAGATACTTTTGTGCCTCGTAACATGGAAGCTAACACTCCAAATTCATCAAACACTGAAAGGCAACTAAATGTTGTTTCAAAATGGGTTGAGAAAAAGGACCAATGAAAAGATAAAGGTGTTGCTGATTCTACTACATTAAACAATGAAAGTCAACTAAACTCTTTATCAAAGCAGTTCAAAGAAAAGATCCAGTTAAAGGAAAAAGGAATGGGAGAGTATTCAATTGAGAAATCTTTGTGTCTTTCATAGATGCTACCTTCTTCGAGAACTTATGGACAACCATCGACATCAACACAACAATCATCACAACCTACCACACTTTTTGATGGAAAATTTGTAAAGGTAGGAACTTTAGTTGATGAATATGAAGATAAGGCCATTCTCAATTGGCTCTACAAAGACGAGGAAGCATCTACATCAACAGCCCCCAACATACAAACAAATCAATATGGTAAAGGAAAAACAATCTTAGAGAAGATGGGGTATGAAGGAAAAGGACCTATCGACAAAAGAAAAGATGGCATTATAGAACCTATTCAACCTTTCACACTCAACACAAAGGAAAACACAAGACTAGGATATAAAGAAGGGACCAAGGAGGACACAAAAGAGAAAATCTGTGAATGAATCCTATAGCTACAAGCTAGTTATGAGATAGATTCCAATGAGTATGAATGGGATTCATTGTCTAAAGAATCTTGTCATGAATTTTTTTTTAATGTGATACAATGGTATGCACCCACACGTGAGGATGGACAAAGCTCAGGGACTAGACCTATTGAATTCAGATCACAGAATATTGATGACTCAAGTGCGGATGAACAAACATCGAGTGAGATAGACGACTTGGAGGAGAGTAATATCATAGACCTCGACATTTCTATCGAAAGCTTTGACAATGTTGCTATCAAAACCTTCACTTCCATTGACCTTAGCCAATTTGATGATCTTTTACCTCTAATACACCCTAAAATTATCAATTGGGAACCAACTAAACCTATCAATATACCTATCTTTGCAGATGATGACGCCATCATTAACTTCCTTTGTTTCGACAACCCCGACATGAGTTCTATCCATGAATCTCATAATGAAGCTTCGAGTCAGGAGGGTGTCAAATCTCCCAGCTGCAAAATTGAAAATACGAAAGATAGATCTAATGGTGAAAACCATTTAATGGCAGTATTAGATCTAGAAAAAGTAAAAATAAAGAGTGCATCTAATTGTGAAAACCTCTCTGAGGCATTGAAGGATGGGGGATTTGACACTCTTCCTGAAAACTATCATGAAAGATCATCAGTGTTGGTGGAACCTACACAGTCTATCAATATCGACATAGCAGGAAAAAAAAGACTCTACACCTAGTAGCATCCATGACTGAACAGGAAAAGCCTAAGTTCACAAAGCTCTTTGAGGAATGATAAATCAAATTTTCTTGGTCTTACTATGATATGCCAGGCTTAGACCCAGATCTCCTAATGCATCATTTATTGCTACCACCTGGAGTGAAACCCATGAAGAAAAAATTAAGGAAAATGCATCCACATATTGCTTTGTTGGTAAAGGCAGAGTTGAAGAAATTGTTAGACGCAGGATTCATTTTATCTATTGATTATATTGAGTGGATTTCTAATATTGTACCTATTTCTAAATTGGATGGAAAAATCAAAATTTGTATTGAATTCAGAGATCTTAATAAGGCATGTCCAAAGGATGATTTTCCTTTGCCCAACATTGACATCATCGCAGACTTGACAATGGGACATGCCATGTTATCACTAATGTATGGCTTTTCAGGTTACAATAAGATAAAAATAGCACTAGAGGATCAAGAGAAAACAACATTCACATGTCCATGGGGAAAATTTTGCTGGAACGTCATGCCTTTTGGGTTGACGAACACAGGGGCCACATACCAGCGAGCAATGACCACCATCTTCCATGACATGATGTACACTTTTATGGAGGATTATGTGGATGAATTATTAGCAAAGTCATATACCAGAGAAGGACATCTGGAAATCCTATACAAAATATTCACTCGTCTGGAAAAGTTCAATGTAAGTTTAAACCCAAAGAAATGTGTGACTGGTGTGACATCAGCGAAACTTCTAGGTTACATAGTATCAGAAAAGGGCATTGAAGTGGATCCGGCCAAAGTCAAGGCCATCATGAAGATGACACCACCTAAGAATATCAACCAGCTATGGTCTCTACAGGGAAGGCTTCAGTCTATCCGAAGATTCATCTCTCAATTGGCAGACAAGAGTCATCTGTTTAATCATTTACTACATAAGAATATCTCTTTCAAATGGGATGAAAAATGTGAAACTTCTTTCAATCAACTAAAGCAATATCTGATGTCTCCACCCATAATGGTGCCACCTATAGAAGGAAAATCATTATCACTCTACATTGTAACAACTGAAATTTCTTTGGGAACTCTATTAGCATAGGAAGATTCTGTAGGAAAAGAACATGCTATCTATTATATCAGTAGAACTTTAAATGGCTATGAAATGAACCACACCTTCATTAAAAAATCTTGTTTGGATGTAGTATTTTCTACTCAACAGTTACGCCACTACATGTTAACTCACACTATCAAACTTATATCAAAGATTGATCCACTGAAGTATTTACTCAACAAATCTGCCTTAATAGGAAGACTAGCTAAATGGGTAATGATTTTGAGAGAGTTTGATATCTAGTATGTAGATCAAAGAGCCATCAAGGGTCAGGTGATAGTTGATTAGTTAGTAGAAGCACCACTACAAGATGATCATCTAATGGAAAATGAGTTTCCTGATGCAAATTTCCTTACCATAACACCACAATAATGGATGCTATATTTTGATGGGTCTCACACGCAGCACGGGTCAGGTGCTAGAATCTTGTTTGTCACACCTCAAGGACATACCATCCTGAAATATTATAGAATCATGTTTCCTTGCACAAATAATGTAGCTGAGTATGATGCATTAATCATTGGAATCAAAGTGGCAATTGAATGGAAGATCACAGAGTTGTAGGTCTATGGAGATTCACAACTAGTTATTAATCAAGTGAATGATGATTATCAGACGAAAGATGATAAGTTGATGCCATATAAGAGAATGGTAGATGATTTCAATAAGTACTTTATTGAAATCAAGTTTGAACAGATTCTAAGGGTGGATAACAAAGTTGCTGATGCTATGGATACAATTGCTTCTCTTGTAGATATTGGAAAAACAATTCCGTTATGAGTTTATGGTGGAACAAGTGTTTAATCCCACCTATGATAATCCTGAATCCCAAGTCATATGTCACCTACTTGATGCTGAAACCTCCATGTATGGGAACATCTATGCTTACTTAAAAGACAAAACCCTTCCACTTGACCTTTCCTGAAACCAAAAATGAAACTTCATCCGCGAATCCACATGACATACCTTGATTGCTGACACACTTTACCATCAAGGTCTTGATGGTACTCTCCTTCGGTGTCTAGAACATAATGAATTTGAGACAACCTTATGTGAGGTTCATGGAGGTATTTGTGGAACTCATTCAAGTGGACTAACTCTAGTGAATAAATTCCTTCATTTGGGGTATTACTGGTCAAATATGGAGAAGAAGTCTTTTTAGTTTGTTAAGAAATTCCAAAAGTGTCAAATCCACGAGAACCTCATACATGCACCAGCACAAGAGTTGCAACTATTTGCATCAACATGGCCTTTTTGTCAAGGGGGATTGGACCTTGTAGGAAAAATTCATCTGTCTTCATCCAATGGACACAAATTTATCATCACATCAACATAGTACTTTACAAAGTGGATCAAAGTTGTTCTGTTAACAACAATCATAGGAAAACAAATTTCTTCCTTCATCCTAAATTACATCATCTGTTGGTACAACATTCCTTAGTCCATTATCACTGATAATGGTAGACCTTTGAAGAATCGGGATGTCCAAGAATTGTGTGAGAGGTTTCATATCCAACATCACTTTTCAACATCATACTACCCTCAAAGAAATGGTCAAGCAGAGGCATCAAACAACACTATTTTGAAAATATTAAAGAAAATAGTCAATGATGTTGGACATGATTGACACATTCAACTGAACCCTACTTTGTGGGAATATCGAACCAGTATCTGCACACCTATGGGAGCTACACCGTATACCTTAGTATATGGATTAGAGGCTATTCTACTTATTGAGGTTGAGCTACCATCACTCCGTGTGTCACTAAAGGGAATCATTTCAGATGAGGATTATTGAGTGTCTAGACTTCAATCCTGAGCTAGAACTATTGGATGAGCGATGTTAGCAAGATGTGGATCATTTGAAAGCATATCAATAAAGGATGTCCAAAAGCTACAATTATAGAGTAAAACCCAGAGCATTTCAAGTTGGTGATTTGGTCTTAAAGGAAAACCCTCACAATCAACAGGATTGTGAGAAGGGGAAGTTTGAACCCAATTGGGTAGGTCCCTTCGTCATCATATCAATCTATGGATCTGGGGCTTATTAACTATCTACACTTGAAGGGTATTTGTTCGATGAACCTATCAACAGTCTCCATCTCAAGAAATTCTACACCTAAATCATTTAGTGCACGTTTAAAGTCTTGAAAAAATACAAAAATAATCAAAAAATGTCTTGAAAAAAATGGTTGCCTTGATGAAAACCTAGTAAATAGGCGTCTTGGTGACAACAAAAGAAAATAAAAAAAAGAGAAAAATATAAAAAAAGTGAAAAAGTCAAAAAGATAAAAAAAATCATAAAATTTGAAATAGTGCAATAAAAACAAGTAGTGAAAACTTGGCAATAGGTGCTATTTGTGATAAACTAGCTTTTCCATCTATTTGATGCATGTCTTGGCCATTCACTTTTTCCATCATTCTGCCTATCATTGAAAGAACCTCATGTACATATCTTGGCAATGGGGTCGTGTCTCACCTTGGCTTGGGGGTAAAATCCTAAACTAATTGGGGGCAATAAACTTTGAGCTAAAACAAATAGACAAACAACAGTATGGAAAACATGGCAAACACAACGATCATAGTGTAACTCAACATTGAACGTACATCAATCATCAGAAAATCAAGCAACCATCCAAATCCAACATCTAAAAACAATCAATCAAATCAAATCTAAATGGATGATATTCTTTTGAATCATGGTTTTATCACTTTAGCATGAATGCTCATATGTTGTACTTTGATTTTTGTTATCATATCTTTGGAGCAACTCGATGATGTATTGAACTATAGAAGCAAGGAAGGAGTATGATTTTTCTTTGTTTGCTATCTATGAGTGGATCAAATTATTACTATGTAAATTGTCATGATTGATTCTTGTCTGTTTTACACAAGAAATGCTCAGGTCATCTCTGTTTAATTATACCTAGATGCTTGTGTTAACTTGCAGTATCAAAAATCATGAAAGTAGTACTTAGGTCATCATGGTCTAAATTATACCATCGATGCTTGTACTCACTTTCAACATTTTAAGGGCTCAATGATGATAAAAGCATGATAAATGGACTGTTAAGATGACAAATTTTGCATGTTTATATTTGCATGGTTAAATTAGATTGCATTCATGTTAGTTTTGCATCTGTAGAATGGATTTTCCAAGGCTGGTGAAATGTTAAAAATTTCATTATCTCTATCATTAAAGGATTGAGTATACTTGACATTAACAAAAACAAATAATTCATATAGTTGCATAATCATTATTACATCGTGCATATATTGGAAAGCACTATCATATCATTAATCCATCCATACATTTGATCATATATTTGCATTATCATATCATACATTCATAAAGTGCATCACATTTCATTTACATGATAAAATCCAAAACATATATCATATACACATCATCCATAACACATCTAGAATCATTATCCATGCATCACATATCATTTGCATTATCACATTCATCTCCTAGCATAATCACATTAACATCATTTATAAAACATGAAGCATCATAATCCATGCATTATCATTTAATTATTACATTAATTCATATCTATAACATCATCATATTAGAACATCATATAACATATAGAATGAGAAATTACATGCATACATCATAGGAATCCATCATAGAATCATATCAACACATATAGATCAATAATCTGCTGCATATCATATAAATCTCAAAATCATAATGTCAAGTATACAATGATGTCTGAAATGTCAAGAGATACAACATCAAAAATGGAAGTGAATCAAAATCAAAGTATACATCATTAAATGTCTCAAATAAATCAGAGATCATCACATGGAGCTATGTGCTACTGGCCCTAGACACTGTTGGCCTTGTACCACCTGCTACACCACGTGATGGCCCTACACCTGGATCCTTGCATAGTGGTGGCCCTGTGACTCCCCTGTTGGTAGTCCTCGAGTGATTGTGGGCACTGACAAATTGAGCATAGCTAACCTAATGCTCTAGAGGCACAACCTCATGGTACTGTCCTCGATAGTACTTCACCTCTTATCCCACACACATAAAATCTCTAAGCATATCTACTATGGAGGTGCTCTCTGCCACTCTCTATAGCCTCTCTTCTAGTCCCTCTACCTGCTCGCATCGCTGCCTCAGACTATCCCTCTTTGCAGTGAGTGTGGCAATTTGCACCTGTGCCTACATCTGACCCTATATCTGAGCCAACTGACCCTGTAATGCATGTATCTATGTTTGTAATGCTACAATTTGTGTCTATTGCTATTTTGAAGGAAATCGAATATGTACATGCTACTATGTTGCAACCACTAGGGATCATCTCTTCCGAGGCACTCTGAGGTCTAACATTGGATGACCTCTATCTCCATCTCCACCTCCACCATCTCCACCGCCTCCATCACCCCCATCTCTATCTCCACCACTGCCAGCATTTCCTTCTCCATCTCCATCTCCATCATCCCCATCATCCCTGCTCTCATACTCCTCCTCATCACCTCCTTGACCTCTCCTCTGTCTCATTTCCCTATCATCGTCATCAAGTGTGGGTACTAGCTCGTCTGAATAGGATAATTGTGGAAAAGGATGTGTGAAGAAGTACTCTAGATACTCCTGTGAATAGGTGGCCTCAATGATCTATGGGTGATACTCCCATATCACCAATTGTAATCCCATGTACTCCTGGTATCCTACATCATATGATAGGGTGGGTCCCCACTCTATAGTATCTATCTGTCTATGTGCATAATGAGCAACCCCTCGAAGCATGCCTTGTACTCTACCGTACTATCAGAGTAACCTCATCAATAGAAATATCTCAATGATGAACTATGTCTACCTAATCAAGTATCTATTTGTACACATGTAAGGTATCTTGGTGTCCTCCTCTGGCCACTACTCACAACCAATATAGGGCCTCCAGGTAACTATATCAAGATCATCCAACACATGCCTCATATACTCCAGTTTTCCTAGCTTATGCTGGACAACTGGACCTGTGTAGCCATGAACATAAGGTCTCCCAACTAGTCGCTGTCCATCTGCAACAGGTTGGGTGACGACTATATGCTCCCATGCCCATATCTACAAAAGTGTAACTTTAGTTGACAAACTGCCTCCTATCAAGTAAACAACCCGATAATAAATCGTGATACAAATGGGATAACATGTAGGATCCCCAGACATATTTGGTCCCCTACATAATCATCCTCTCCAAAATACGACCCCATTTGACTGAGAGTCCCTTCAACTTGCGGTCGGGACATAAGAATACTCCAATGAAACTAACAAGCACACATGGTAGTGTCACATAAGCATCAACCATCTCTTTCCATGAAATCTCATAGCCACATATTTGGTCATCCTTGAACACTCTTTGCAGTGCATTAGTCCCTCCTTGCTTAGTCAAATCATATACAACCAACTCTCCAACAACAGGTATCCACAAAATCCAATAGACGTCCTCCGGTGCCACTGTCATCTCACTGGTGGCCAAGTGAAAGGTGTTATGCTCACTATGCCACCTCTCTGCTAAAGTTGTCAGGAGACCCCTATTAATCCTAATCTAGGGCATATCTATCAGAGAGGTCAATTTGCATCGTGTAATAACAACTACCTCAGCTTGCACCAGATGTGGAATCAAATCCCAAGTCCTAGGGAAGCTCTTTCGAATATGTAGATTTTCCAAAGGCTCCTATCATCACAAAATATCACAAATTAGTAATCTTGTTAATCAATCAAAATCAATCAGCCTATCAATCTAATAAGCTCTGGTGAGACTTTGATAAAAACTTGTGAGCATCAATCTATCATTGAACCTCACATATCATAAGGTTAATCAATCAATCTATCATTGAACCTCACCTATCATGAGGTCAATCAATCAATCTATCATTGAACCTTGCCTATCATGAGGTCAATCAATCAATCTATCATTGAACCTCACCTATCATGAGGTTAAGCAATCAATCTATCATTGAACCTCACCTATCATGAGGTCAATTATCAGTATCCTATCATTGAATCTCACTTATCATGAGATTAATCATCATCTAATCTATTAAACAATATCAAATCAAAGGATGACGTGATAAAAAATCATCAAAATCAAGGAGTTTAATAAAAAAACCATCAATCTATTGTGGATGTGCTAAGATAGTGTTTCAATGAGCTAAATACCTGGATGCACTAGAAAATTGCATACATGCACTAAAACAATGTTTAAATGCACTAAATTAGTGAATGCGCCATTTAAATTAGTCAATGCGCCATTTCGGGCCATCAATGTGCTAAAACATCTTATGTGCTACATCATCCTATCGATGCACTAAATCAAACCCTAAATGTGCCATATGAACCTATGCGTTATAAAAGTTCATGAATGCGCTATATTAGCATATGTGCTAAAATCTTAAACCTATGCGCTATAAAATCTAACCTATGCACTAAAACTACAGATGCACTGCTACAGTAATCATATGCACTACATCAGAGGGTAGATGTGCTAGAACATTAAAAATTGAATTCAAATGTGAAAAATGAGGTAAAAATGAATTACACAATTTGCAAGGAAGTTTTTCGAGGTGCGTATCGGAGGTCCATACGCTGTCGGGTGGTTGTGATGTCATACACACTCGAATTGGTGTGTGTGGAAGGGGATCACCATCTTGCTCAAATTGCACAAAAAATTCTCAATCACTCCAAATTTTCAAATTAGAAATGATATAAATGAGCTCAAAATCACATTCTTTCACCTTTTAAAGTGAGATTAAGTGGTAATTAAGTGGGATTGATTTTTTCTTTTTTCAAAAAGGGGTCTTCCTCAATTAATTCATCAAAGGGGCAGGGTCAACATTCTTTTTCAGGAGATAAATCGATCCAACATCATAAAATCATAAAAATTCAAAAATTCATCGATTTATCTCTCGAGGGGGCATATATCCATTATCACTTGAAAATCAGTGTCTGGGGTAAATCAATTTTTTTTTTGTCAATACTAGCAGCAAAATTGTTCTTTGAAGCAATGTGTAAACACATCACTTCAAAGAGGAGCAAAATGTATACACTAAAAATGGTCTAGATAATCTAATTAATTAAATACAATTTATTTATTTAATTGACCTTCTAATTCATCTACTTATAAATAAATAGAAATATTTATTTATATAGTTCATTCTTCTCATTCTTCTATTTTAATCTAATTCTTCTATCTTAATTAAATAAACAAATTCAATAGTTTGTTTTATTTAATTATCACATTCTTCCATCTTAATTGAATACACAAATTCACAGAGTTTGTTTTATTTAATTATAATCCTTTTATTAAATAAACAAATTTCAATTGTTGTTTTATTTAATTATATTCCTCTAAAATTAAATAATTCCAATTTTCAATTAGGCACATGTCTATAGCTTTTGTCTCAACAAAATTGAAAGTTTCAAATATATATTCAATTATGCTTTATCTCCAACAAATTTTGGAACAATCTTAAGAGACTTGGCTCTCTTTCTCCACTTATTCTTCGTGGTCACTTGGCATAATGTTTTGTTGAAAGAAACACTCTCCCTGATCTTCTCCAACTTCATCCTCTACCATTGATTTATCTAGATCAAATCTGAACTGTTGCTTATTGCCACATCAAAATATGCCTTTGAAAATCTATAAAAGCAACCTCTTTCTACAGGAAATGGATCCCAACTTTGAGCAATCTTACTCTGCAGAAATAACAGTAGAGCATTTGAGCATTTGAGCATTGGGAATTTAGCAATTAGCATTTTAGAATCATATTAGTTCATAATCATGGCTTTATTACTAACTGCATCTTAATTTGCAATAGTTTAATTACATCATTTTCATATCATTTTCATCTACAATATCACAACATTTAGCATCTGATCATTATCATCATCATATCATATCATATAGCAATCATTATAGAGGATTAGATTCCTACATTTATAATATCTCGTTCTCTAGGTTGTCATTCTGAGCACTCATAGTGCATACACGATTTGAGAGCAATTATGATTTCATGAATTCTTGGAGATAGACAGCAATGGGATGGTTTTAGAGAATATGTATGTTTCAATTAGATTAAATTATTATTGGATTTCTCTCATATAATGTTTCATTGAGTGTGTTTTATTATTGATTATACACATTTTACCTTACACAATAGGTAAAATAGGATTATATATGAATTGTCATCACCCCCAAATAGATCAAAATTAAAATAAGAGCACACGAAGAAAAAATAAAAGTTGAGTCAGCATGGAAGAGGCCTAAATTCCCCAATGCTTTGCATCGTTCCTGATGTGAAAAAGAAAATTTTAGGGCAAATAGAAGAATGATGAGATAAATATAAGAAATGTATGACATATTTTTTATCCTATATCTAGGTACCTACAAGGGTAGTAAGCGTCCTCTAGGAAAGAGCACAAAAATTAACAAACAACCATGAGGAATATGAACAAACACATAAATCTAATCTAAAGATCATAAAGAAGATGTACTGCTCTATTCTAACACATCCAAAAAGCCATCCTACTCCCAATCTAGATCATCATAGGTAGAGGGAAGATGAGCCTGTAGGGGGATAGAAAGAGTGGTGCCTACTGAATTTCCTATAGTAAGAGTCAAAGAGGAAGCCCCCTCAAGGTCTTCATCGAAAAGCTTGTTCGAGGTCAATGTCATCAATTTTGAAAAAATCAAGGGAAAAGTTGAGATATCATCCAATGAGTCAAACATACACTTCTATGGGGTGAAGTGCATTAGTGAATAAGAGGACAAGACACCAGAGAGTCATTGTTGACCTCTGAAAAGGGGTAGTGACAAAATCAAGTGAAGGAGGAACCTTATTTATCAAAAGAACAATGCACACCAAAGCGGAACAAGACGAAGAAGTAAAAGGGGACTTTTTGCTACCCCCATTTGAAATAAGGTCATTCTCCAATTTACGCTTGAGCAGAGGATGTGAGGTCCTCACAATAGAAGCAAAAGAGAGAGAATGATCCATGAAAGACACAACCTTCATATGAGGCATGTTGACAGGCTTAGGGAAAGGATGAAGATCTAGTAAAGAGGTGATCAAAAGTGGCTCCACAGAAGGAGAGATGAACACTTGCACCTAATTAGGGTGAGGCTCATCAAGATTTGTTGAGGAAGCCAAAAGTAAGACAAAGGTGATGGGAATAGAAGTAGGAACGTGAATGGAAACAAGAATATAGACAAGAAGGAGAAAAAATAGAAACAAAAGTAGTAGAGGTAGAAAAATGAGTCTCCCTCGGTCTTTTGTGAGGCCTTACACTCCTAGGACAAGGCTTGTCGGTGACGCTTACGCTCATGCACAATTCGGGTGTGATGGATATGGGAACTAGGAAGGGAAACTTGAGAAGGTTCCAAGGGATCCTATTCTACCTAAGGAGTGCTCTCTGTAATTGTGTATGGTTCCCCTTACCGTAGAGGGTGGGTCAGGGGATAGTGGGAAAAACCAAGAGCTAAAAAAATTGCAGTTTAGCCTTCTGCAACATGGGTGCATTTCCTGTCCTAGGTATAGTACCTGAGGAATTGAGGACATCATCAAAGGTTGTGAAGTCATAGAAGAAGATGAAGAAGAAGGGGAAGGCCCATGGGTGGGATATTTCTTATCCTTATCCTTCAGAGGAGAAGAGGACAAGGCACACTATTATGTGTGATAAAAGCCTTCAGAGAGATTGCATGGGAAGAAGGTGGCAAGACACCATTAGATACCAAGGTTCTAGTCTTATATCTAAAGTAGGTCTTGTATAAAAATTCCCCTCTAGGCAGTAATGGTCCAACTGGAGCAAGCCAAAAGTGGTCAAGAGAAAATCTCCCACGTGACATAGGGGATTTGTATCCAGTGTCTTTGATAGTATACACCATGCCAACATGAGGAAAATTTAGACATTTATGGACAATAGAGGTAACCATATTCATAAAGAATAACCAAATAATTCCTAGTCTCACCCTGAATAAGTCAGATTCCAGCATCGCAACAAATGGGACTTAAGAGTTTTAGGTCCAACAAGGATCGACAAAGAGATAGATCCAATAGGTGGGATAGAAAAATCATCATGTGTACATAGCGTGGTATATACCTCATCATATTTATCCTTGTGTAGGTTATTTATGAAGATGGTCTCCTCCATGATGACATGGACCTGACTCATAGGGTCAACCATAATGCCAGTCATGATGTTATCATTGAATCGATCTGGTATGTACAACAGAGAGGGCTCCCTATTGAGAGGCAGGTCATGCAGTGTAAATGTTATATCAAGTGTCTTATCCACATGAACTAAAGGAGGACTATGTGTGAATGAAACCATGCTCACATACTCAAATGGACTAGGATCAACAGATGAAGAAGTAGATTTTATCAATTTCGTGAAATGGGAAGGGAAAGGATTTGTGTATATCTGCCATTGACAATTAGGTTTGGATACAAATTTGTTCAAAATTTTCTTTTTACCATCAATTCTGATGGTACTATTGTTGATGTGGTCCTGGATAACATTCCTAACACGTATGTATCATTTGGTATCATACTCAGACACTTGATGATATTGGTAAAATTTATGTGTGTTGTACCAATTAGGATAGAGCTCAAATAGTAGTCTTATTTTAGTGAGAGAGATTAAACCATCTTTTAGAAAATTTTAACAAACATTTGTGTGGGAATCAAATAAATTTATAAATATTTTGTTATTTTCTACAAATTTCTTTTCGAGAGGAATGAATACCACGTTTTCTACCACTTTATTCTTTTTGGACTCCCCGAAAATAGACATGACTAACTGACTATCTGAACGAGAGGATGAGGAGGACGCTTGTATTGAGCCACCGTCTGTTGATATTCATGTAGTGTAACACACAAATGAGTAAAAGAAGGGTATTTAATTAGAAGGAACTTCTCTTGCTACATTGACAATAGGTTTTTGAAAAACACACATTGTACATCAGAATTTGGTAGGGCGTAGGAGATTTGGGAGAATAGAGATTGATAGTGAAAAATAAAATCAGTTACTTTTTCCGTGGGTTCCCTACTTGCATTGGATGAGATTGGTGAAGGCGATCTTTGGTCCGATGCTTGCCTAGAATTGTTACAAGTATTGATTTAATAATTGGTAAAAAGAAAATATAGAATTATTAGGAAGTGAGAAAAAACCATTCCAAAGCAACATCGTCGAGGGAACGCAGGAACAACTTCGCTAACAAAGCATCATGGTAAAAGAAGTCGATACATGGGAGTGAAAGGAAAAACATGCTCCTATGAATCTCCCCTATCACTATACTTATCAAATTTAAGAATTTCCATCCCTTGACTGGTGGGGGTATTCAAAATAGGAAGAGATAGAGGACTACAGTGATAATACAGTTGAAGCATGGATTGAGAAGTGGAACTAGTAAAGTTTTCCAACTGAGATTGTATTTGCCCCATGTTCTGTAATAGAGTATTAAGGACAAGATTTGTAGTTGGAGTCTGACTAGTTGAGGGGCCAGAGGTGGAGGGGATTTGGGTTCTACATGTAGGAACTTCAAATCCTTCAAATCCAAAGGGGACTCGATTTACTTTAATTTTGGGAATTTCCATGGACATGGTGTTGGTATTATTAGCAACAAAAATAGAGGGACTCGTGTTAACCATATGCACAGGTACTCCTGGCATCAAAACACTCAACTATTGGCCAATGATTTTTGATTGAACATCTTGAGGGTTACCCAAGATAGAAGTGTATGAAGGGACATGGGTTTCCACTATATTTTCAATCCCTCGAAGTTACCCCAAACCTTTATGATTAGAAATAATTAAATTTCTCAGACTGTTAAGGAGAGGAGTGGCTTGAGAGTATTAGCTTTCTTTTGTCAAAAAATATTTGAACTTTCTAAGTATTATTTCCAAAGAGTGAATCTGATCAACATGAATCATAAGAGAAAATTATTCATCTATGAGAGAGGAAGAGTTAGAAGGAGAGGTTGGTGGGGTGTGCACTTCAACTTCTACTGACAGGTGAGTGGAGACACAAGGAGGGGAAAAACTAATAAAGAGTCATGTGGAGAACTCCTTAAAATCAAGACCTTAACGAGGAGGACTGAATGAACCCCATATAAGTGTCGATAACTTCTCCTAACTATGTGTCCAAAGGTAGTGGAATAGGTTATGAAACTCATAAAAAGTGTCACAACATTCTATCTAATACACATACTGACATGAGAGGATTTTTTTTTTGACAAAAGACAAGGGTAAGAATAGGTTCACGTCGGGTTCACCAAAATGTAGCAAAGGAAAAATAACACCCCTCTTCCTCCTCAAAGAAAGAGTGTTCCTCTACTACCTCAAGGGAAAATCTCAGGTGATAAAGGAAAAAGGAGAAAGGGAGTTTTGGCTATATTTTATGTTTTAGGATAGATTTCAAAAAAAGACTTCAGAGATCGAAAGAGTAGACTTCAAAGGTCTCAGAAGCAAGTTGGCTAGCTCTTAGCCAAGAATGAAAACATGGCACGTGGACATCCTCGTGACACATTTTTGTATTGTATGAACCAAAAATGGATCATGTTCATAGAAACACAAAGAGTCTATTGTCGATCCAAAAACTAAAATCTGAATGTTTATACTATACTAATAAAATGAAGGTGTAGTGTAGAAAATAGTACTCCCTTGTAGGTAATAGTAGAATTTCACGCTTAGTTTGGACCTATTTTAGTGAAATTTTCATTTATACATTTTCAACCCTTCCTAAATAGGCCTAATTTCCTTTATTATGCATTCCAAGGCCTATTTTTATCATTTTTAAACATTGAAACAAGCATTGAATAAATGTAACCTATCATTAAATTGTCTCCGATCAAGTGTGTCCTAGAAATATGGGCTAGGACCCATTTTCCCAAGGGTTGTTGGATTAATTAGGATAATCACTTAATAATTAATGAATCATGAATTAATTATTAAGTACCTTATTACTTTATTCATTTAAGCTAAACTTAGGATTACATATTAATTATTATATTGGCTAAATAAAGCACATGTTTTCTCATTGCATTGGATGATGACAATTGTCATAAGCTAATTTAATCCTCACCTAGGGTTTAGATCTAAGGTTTTATTTTCTCCTTTTGATAAGGATTCATTATAAATTGTAATCATTCATTCAAAATCAATTCATAGCACACATCAATGCTTTTCTAGATCAATGTCTTTCTTCTCTTGGTTGCATAACATAATTGTTGCTTTGTTCTCTCATGCATGATAGGCATTTTGTTGTAGAGGATCACTAGGAGCTATTGCAATTCACTATCAACTGCAACATGGTATTAGAGCACCAAATCTATGACTTCCTATTCAAAATTTGAGAGATCCATCCTTGAAGAAAAAATCAAGCTCATCTTGAGGTGAAATGGGCATCACCGTTGAGTCCAGAACGACCAAAAACCTTAAGATCGCCTATCCTTTTGCTGAAATATGAGCAGTTGCAACAAAAGGATTTTATTTTTGGGGCACGTAGATCTGTATAGATCTATGCCTAGTCTACCTCAAATTGCATGCATAGGTATAGGGGTTTCAAATTTTTTCGATTTTTTTTTTCTCCATTAATAAAAAAAATAGTTTTTTTTTTTTCCATTTTACCTGCAAATAAAAAAGTCATCAAAATTATTTTTGCAAAAATCAAAAAGCAAAAACAAACATTGCAAAAAAAAAGAAAAACCAAATTGCAATTAAGAAGGGTCGTAGGCAATTAAAGGCTCTGCATAGGGGTTCATACCCTGCGTAGGCCCTAGTACGGTGGCCACAACAGGTTGGACCCCACTTGTGTTGGTGATCAATACTATCGTCAATTTTTTAAAGTTGCTTAGTAACTCTTTCCAAATTGGCGGGCCTCCTAATATTTCAAATATCTAGTAAATTTTCAAGTGTCCTTTAAAAAAAATCAATGGTGGCATACAATTTTTTTTCAACTTAATTCAAAAATTTGGCCAAAAAATTGGTAGTGTTTTTTGGCAACGACCAGTCAAAATCTAGCAAGATCCAAACAGAGAATATTCTATTGTAGATCAAGCATATTCCAACAAACTAGACATCTTTTAGGTGACCAACGAATTTTCCCGAGGGTGGCATTTTTTTTCTAGCGACAAGGAATATTCCTTGGAATATTCATTGATGTAAGCATGACGTCATGTTGATGCTAGCCATATGGACATACCCTCTTTGCCCCTCCTAAACCTAGTTTTCCATAAAGGAGATTTTTTTTCTTTTTGGCATAACTTGGGCATATGGTGTCAAAATCGAGAAAATGAGATATCATTGGAAATATGGTTTTGAGAGCTTTCCAATGGTGCATGTTTCATCATCAGAGCTTTTTGTTGGTTTCTATTTTTATTAGTCAAATTCAAATCTACATTTTGAGCTTATTTTCCCGTGTCTCTGATTTTCATGATTCTAGTGGTGTTGGAGAGGTATTTTAGAGCTCTTTAGAACAACACATCCACTTTTTCAATAATCTGCCCTAGGTACATTTTATTCATCATTTTGTGATTTCACATTTTGCTTAATTACTTGGACATCTTGGCACTTGGAAAGGATTTGTTTGCATTGGAAGACATATTTGTATCTGATTTATTAGTATTGAGGTTGTTAGTCTCTTATTTTTTCATTTGAGTGAGTGTCATGGGTTTTTTTGTTCTCCCTTTTGTGATCAACTTGGATAAGGATAACTACGAGTCTTGGCGAAATGGCATCCTCACACATCTTAGGTGGCTTGATATTTTTCCTTATTTGTATGGACTCATACCTACACTAGCCACACCAAGGGGTTTATCAGCATGGGGTATCATTAGAGATCATATTGTAGGGGTTATATGTTCTAGTGTTGATTTTGACACAATGTGTGTTGTATCTTACATTGATTATCCCCACACACTTTGGACATGATTTTGGGAGATCCAATGGAGACCATCATCTCTCTCTCTATACCTAGAGGATACTACTGCAGATTGTCTCATCCCTCTTATAGATGTATATGGCATACCCTTTGATGAAATACTTTAGAGGAGCTAGAGTATATCACAAGTCTTGCATGTTTTGGTGGTTCAAAGACTTGTCTTCATGTTCCCACTCTTTAGATTGAGGCTACATCATCATCTTCTATTGTTCTTGATCAATTTTACATTGCCACATCTTTGGCCACTATTGATTCAGTGCAACAAAACACACATCTTCCAGAGACAACTACTTGGGATTCACATCTTACAGACATATCATCCTTGTTAGTAGAGTCTCAGATTACAAATCTGGAGGATTATTGAGGATATTCATCTCCTCTTTTCTAATAACCACATCACCACTTTTATCCCACCAATATTCATCATCTTTGGAGAATTCTCTACATCAGTCTTCACTAGTTTCTGGATCGATATCATCGCTTTTCAACACCTAGACACTTGAGTGGTTTTTAGAGACACACACCATTTAGATTCTGACATAACCCATATTTTTAGATTGGCTTCTCCAATCACCAATGGATTTGTTGCTTCCTAAGGGAGAAACATTGTTTATAGATAGTGGATCATATTTTGTCTTCAAATGTTAGCCATTGGCACAAGAGATACTTCTTTGAGGGGGGATTCATATGCTCATTTCTCTCTCCTATTGGGGAAATATATTGTACTTGTGTGAAAAAAGAAGTCCTTGGGGGGTCACATTGAATCCTCCTTTTATCCTTCTCCTTCTTTTATTAGTGCATTTTATTTTTCTCACTTTTGGAGAGGATTTTTTCCCATGTGGTTTTCTCTTTTTCTCTAGTTATGAGAGTTTCATTTGTTTATACATGGGTACCTCATCAGAACTTGTATTTGGGACCCATCCATGCATACTTCATCTATTTTTTAGCTACTCCCTAAGTTGATCTTAAGGGGGGTGTTGGAGTAATTAGGATAATCACTTAATAATTAATTAATTATCAATTAATTATTAAGTCCCTTATTACTTTATTCGCTTAAGCTAAACTTAGGATTGCATATTTAATTATTAGATTGGCTAAATAAAGCACCTATTGTCTTATTACATAGGATGATGACACTTGTCATAGGCTAATTTAATCCTCACCTAGGGTTTGATTTTCTCCTTTTCATAAGGATTCATTGTACATTATAGTCATTCATTCATAATAAATTCATGCACACATTAGTGCTTTCCTAGATCAATATCTTTCTTCTCTTGGTTGCATAGCATAATGATTGCTTTGTTCTTGTTAGGGTTTAGGAAGATTGGAGCAATAAACATTAACAATTATATACAGATTAAATAACCCATAAATAACAATGAAGAATAACACCAAAGAGATCAACACAAAATTTTAACGTGGTTCACCCAAGATGGGCTACATCCATAGAAACTCAATCACCTAATGATTTTATTATGCAACACAAAAAAAAATACAATCTTGTGAATACCATACCATAACTTACATCCCAACCACTTATAACAAGCTTTTTGGAAGATTCTAGAATTAGGGTTTTACAATTTAATCATTTTTCATTTATCGATTAACAAAAAAATTAACTACCAATTTTTTTTGGGGGGCTATCGCCCTCGAACCCCTGCTCAAGGCCTGGCCGAGCCTTGAACTCCAACAAGGATACATAAAGAGTGCACAATATTTGCATGATCAGTCACCACATACCAACAGTTCTCTCATGTGTGATAGGTGTTTTGTTGTAGATGATCACTGTGAATTGTGAGGGTTCACTTTCAACTCCAAAAAGGGCAAGTGGGTCCCCCTTCTTAGTTGAGACCCAAATTTTAAAGGATTTTTGGTGGTATTTTAACATTCAAATTTCAAATTGTACATGTCGACTATTAGGATTTAATTATTAGGAAATTAGAGAAATGCCTATACATACCTAGTCTTTTCATCAATTCAAAACTAGAACACAAGAGAGCATATTCAAGCAAGCAAAATTCAAAGTCTTAGAGCAACATTATTTGAGATTGCAAGTCTTCAAGTCCATTTGTAGATTTGAGCAAGCTTTGTCACATGATTGAAGGTTGATGCCTATAGAAGAACATGATGGATTCTAGGATTGGGAGATGCATTTGGCTACTTACCTCTACCTATTGACTTATTTCCAATTGTTCTCATCTTCAAGCTTCACTCCATTGCAGCCTAAGCAATGTATATTTATATTTTTAGATTTATTTAAGGTGTTTTGACTTCTCCCTAATTGAATCTTACCATTGTCATATAGGAATCATACTCTAACACACTTGAGTAGGGTTTCTTTGCACTTAGCTCATAGAAACCTTAGATGCACATAAGGTTAGGGCTCTCACACACTATCTTTTATTATATATTTGGCTATTTGTGATGTTTAATTACAAAAATAGGGTTTTAACTGAGGAAAACCTCCATGTAGCCACCCAAATAATCTTTTATAGATTTATCACAAATCCAGATCTGAAGACGAATATTTATAGGTATAGGAACAAAGAGTAGATAGAGGGCTACATGATCAAACTTTGAAGTTTTAGAAAAGCATACAAGGACTCAACGACCATTGGATGACCTTGTCCTTGTAGGCCTAGCAGGACCAATTTTTTTGAGTAGGTACATAGTCATTTGCACCTTCTAGATCTATTAGAACTTGCATGTTTCTATTCATCAATTATTGGGAATTTACATTTATTACATTAGGTCATATATTTTAATTAGGGCAGTCAATCACAATCATTTCCAAATCATTTCCACCCCCCTTTGGATATAGACTTAGGTTTGATTGGCTCACCATTGAGATTGATAATCAATCTATTCACCTTGTTGATCTATATCCCAATGAAACTATAGAAATGTTGGCCCAATTGACCCTAGGTTATGGTTACTCAACTTTGGGCAAGAAAAAAATTATATTTGATTTTGGTGAATCTGGCATTTGACATCATAGAATTCTAATTTGGTAGTCATTCAATCCCTAGATCTAGGTTTTGCATCATTGTCTTGTTTTGTATTTCTCATCTAGGGTTGCATATTGCATCATAAAAATCATAAAAATCCAAAAATATTGCATCCATATTGTATTAGGGCATGTTTCATTCATTTTAGATCAAATTTCATTTCAAAATTATATTAAAAAAATTGTCATTTTATTCCAACATTGTTATACATTTGTATTTGCATTTCATTCAAAAATTCTAGAAGAATTGTCACTGTAAAACTTGTTTTCACTCAGGAACATAACCCTTCTCAAGGACTCAGTCTCCCAAGGGTGACCCAATCCTTGTATAGGTGTTTAAGCTCTATAATAAATTTCTATCATTGCATCTGCATTTTTTTTGCTAGTGACTTTCTGTTTTGAAATTATGAAACAATGTTATTGCATGTTAAAGAAAGTTGCCATTTTGCTTAAGTTCTAAAAAAATTAGAAGAATTCAATTTTGAGTGCTTGAATTTTTTAGTTTTATAGGACAATTGATTGTATTTTTGGAATTATTACATAATTTGGATAGATTAGTTTTCATTTTATATGCATTCAAAACCCTAGTTTGTTACAACACATTACACAAATTAGAAACTCATAAAATAGTAGCAGAATCAATTCTAAATATGGGTTTACAAACTGAAACACAGTTGATCTCTGTTAACCAAACTTCTAAACTGACACTTTTGAAAAATCCATAGCAGGACCCAGTCGCCATTGGGCAACCTAGTCCTCTAAAACCAATTTCATAACTCAGAAACAAATTGTCATTTATTGTTAGTTTACAAGTTTGCAATCTGGTTTCTAGATCAGTGGTAGGTCTGTAAACTTGTTTTTAACCTTAGTTAGCTGAAGTGTGCAATGGAAATTAATGCATAATATTGGAGAAAGTATAGTTATTTGATAATGTTAGATCTCTTTCTACAAGTTCATTGTATACATTTCAGGCCCTTTAGTGGTGATGAATCTAATATGTTATATGAAGCCCTTGAGGACTTCATCTCACCAAGATCATCCACTAAGACTTGTAACACCTCAACCCAACAACAAATAATCAATGCAATCACACATCAACTAATCATTTATCCACCTTCACAACAATCCCAAGTCCAAACCAAACAAGTACTCATCATAGGACCACCTCAAAACCAACCAAAATATCAAGGTCACATCTTAAATTTTGTAAAACAAATCAATAGCAACCATGTATTGCAACAACCAAGTTACCACATAGTTTTTTATACATATAATACAAGGAAAAATAGATAACTGAGACAAGCACAAGCTAAACCTATAACGATACCCCTACCACAACCTATTTTTCCTAGTGCACCATGTTTACCACCAAGTAGTGGGAAGGAGTATGATCTTGTAGAACAACTTTGCAATACTCTAGTCAAGATTTATCTATGGGATCTCATTCAAACATTGCCTAATTACCATGGCATGCTTCAAAATGCTTCACAACAAGTTGTGGTTTCTCCTAGTGTGCAACCAAATGATGTAGCAACCCTAATCCAAGGGATGAACTCTGTCAATGTTGATATTGTTTTTCATCAAAGTGAATTACCTCCATTGGAGACACAAAAGAAAAATGATTCTTTGATGATATTAGTTGTTATCAACAAAGTTGGGATTATACACTCTCATGGACAATGGCTGTAGATTGAATATTTTTAGTGTGAACCTTTTGGATAGAATTGGAGCAGAAAAGACTAAAATTCAACTAGATTCCTTATCTAGTCGTGGTTTCAATAATGTGAGAAAAATCCACTTCGTGTAATAAAATTACCTATAAAAGTGGGTAGAGTCACATTAGAAACTCCTATCCATGTTATGCCTCATGAAATTTCATATAATATTCTTTTAGGAAGGTCACAGATTCATGAAATAAAGAGAGTTCCCTCAACGCTTCACTGTATAATGAAATACAATTATAATAACAAGGTGTATATGATAAAAGCTGACCCAAAATCCAAAAGTTGTTTACAAACTAAAAAGGGAATGAAAAGTCCTTTAAGAACATTGATACCAACCTCAAAAGTAGAGCTCTTTCAAGAAAAGGAGAAAGATGAAATTCCTTCGACTATGAAAAAATGGTTGGATGATGATTGGAGTTCCTTAGATTTCACACCAACATTCATGGGAGAATACAAGATAACAAAAAAAATGAAAGAAAAAGGGAAATAAACTACAATAATCTCAACACAATCTGTTATTGAAACATCCAAGAAGAAAGAATTCATAACTTCTATTAGTAAGGAGAATACAAAGTACTCATTTTATTATGATGAAACTGGGTATATAAAACCACCTTCATCGAAAGAGATGGAAATTTTTTATGGAAAAGGGTATCAAATAATGAAACAATTTGGTTATAATGGAAAAGGATGTGGAATAAAATAACAAGAAATTCGTGTACCTATAGAGCTTAACACACAAGAGACAACAAGGGGTCTTGGATATTTTCCATCAAAAGAAACAAAAGTGTCAAAGAGATCGTCACACAAGATCATCCTAAGAAAAATTTGAAATTGGTACATCTTGAATTAATAGACACTGCATGTGAGAATATATCATTGGAAGTGTTTCAAGATGATGAGTTCTTAGGAGAATTTTTAGGGATAAAAGATACATCACCCACTCATCATAATCATCAAAAAGTTATTTATTGTTTGAATGGTAAGGTATGATGTGGGAAAAGTAATGACATAGTTGATGAATGGGGTGAAGCTAAAATATCTCATGATGATCAAAGTTCCAATGTGTTACTTGTGGGAGATACCCTAGATATACCAATGGACCCATATAATGAAGAAGGAGTGATTCAAAGTGGAAAATTCCTTGATGAGGATGAGAAAGAGGATCACACAACTTTATTACATGATTTTATCAAAATATTTTCTTGGAATTACTTGGTTATGGTGGGTATTGACCCTAATATTGTCACACATAACGATGTTCTTGAGGAAGATGCTAAACCAATAAGGAAAAAGATAAGAAAAATGAATCCTAAGATAGCATTATTAGTTAAGGAAAAAATTCAAAGACTGTTACAAGTGAGATTCATCCCCCCATCGATTATTCTTGAATTTCTAACATTGTGGTGATGGAAAAACCTAATAATCATATTAGGATGTGTATGAATTTTCATGATCTCAATAAGGCATATTTAAAGGATGTTTTCCCCCTTTCTAATAATGATATGATAGTGGACTCAACTGTAGGACATTCTTTGTTATCATTCATGGATGGTTTTTTTGGGAGATTGTTGAAAGAATGAAGAAGGTTGTCATTAATGTCAACACCACATCTACATTTCATGATCAATGTAAATCAATATGATGGATGTCTACAAAAAATATTTTGCAAAGGTTTTTTGGCTAAGTGTTCATATCGACAGTCTCTACACTCAATTCCCTCTAGTATTTTGGTCCGTGTTTGATCATTTTTTTAGATATGCCTATGTGGTTCTAATATGTTGTTCACATATATCTTTGGCATCTTAATTTAGAGTTTCAATTATTTTGGTTAAGTGATTTGGGATTTGCAAGTAACAGAAGTTTGACATTTATGGTTTAAACACAGTTTTCTGTGTACTAGACCTTACATAACTGGTTTGCATTCCTCCATAGATTTGAGTTAGATGTTACAATTTTGAGGGAAGTTTTACAGATGTCAATACATTGTATATTATAGTTGGCATGCAATTTTGTGGTCCATATACTTCTTGGTGTTAATTAGTTGGAGTTCTTTACTGTTTGGTTCTATGCTTGGCTGAATCAAGGTATGTGAAGTATGGAGAAGGTTAAATATTTGATGTGAGTGGAAATAGGAGTTTTTATAGGTCCATGACAACCTATATTACTTATGTTTTGAGGTTGAAGGAATTTTGGTTTTAATTGGGTGCCGATAAGGCACGTTTTGCATAAATCAAGGCCATATCTAATTAGGCTGACCTAATTGATGTTTGTGATGAAGACTGCTATATATAAAAAGCTGATTTGTGTTTGAAAGAGAGATAAGAGGATGATATGATCCAAATTCCAGTAGTGATGCAAATATTACAGGATTGTATAAATAGGTTGAGTATTGAGTGATTAATGTTTGAAGACAAATCAAAGTAGAGTCTAGTAATCTGAGTTGATTGCAGTATATGTATTGAGCTTCAAAGGAACTAGATTCAACATATGCTAGATGCATTTATCTTAGTTCAAACTCTAGCCGTGAAGCCAATTCTCTTGTATCTTTTCTTTATTTGTGAACAATGAGCTCACTTGGATAGTGAGTCCTCCTGGTAGTGAGCCTTTCTATACTATCTTATAATAGGTTAAATATATTGTAAGTTGATCCTCACCATGGTTTTTCATTTTTTGTGTTCTCCATGTAAAAATTTGGTGTTCATGTGTTGTGTAAGTGCAATGAGAGGTCTTGGTGCACAAGTCAAAGAACCTAGAGTGGTAAAGAAATTTTTTAGATCTCTTCCTGATTCTTACAGTGACAAGGTATTTGCTATTGAGGAAGTTGAAAATTTTAATACTTACACTAGAGATCAGTTTCTTGGCACACTAACTTCATATGAAATGAGAAAACTTGGTTTGAAAAATTGTACAAAAGTGGAGACTACATTCAAGTCTAGAAAATCATAAAAGGTTGAAGATTCAGATGGAGAAGATCTTGATGACGTGGAAGCTAACTTTGTAAGAAGGATGAAAAAGGGAACTAGTAAGTACAAAGGTAAACTATCTTTCAAATGTTTTAGCTATGGAAATATAGGTCACTATGCTTCAAGATGTCCAAACAGAGTTGTGAATAGTAAAAGTAAGGAGAACAAAGGAAAGATGATTAAGAGAAGTTACTATGTTAGATAAGATACTGGTATTTCTGATGATGAATCTAATTATGGAGATGATGATGAATGCTTGTTCTTGGTTTTAAAAGATGAATCTACTTCTGCTAACTCTGAAAGTTGTGTGAAGGAAAGTGTTCCAAAAAAGAAGGATAATATTGAAGGTACTTTGGCATCTACTTTTTATGCTAGATCGGATAAGAACTATTAGGTTGTTGATAGTGTTGACACGTAAAATATACCGATTGACATTGTGCATCTGATCCCAACCTACTAACATCATTTCATCCTGAATCATCCCTTGGTCTAACCATCTAATCAAATCTCCTTATCTGATTAAATTCATCAATATTCCTCTCTTAATTAAATAAATCAGTTATCTAATTAAGTCTCTCTCTTTTGTTATTAAATCAATCAATCTGATCTAATTATCCCTATTTAATTAAATAATTAATTTTATTTGATTAAATCTCTAAAGTCTATCTATTAAATTAAATAAATTAAAACCTTATTTAATTTGATCTAACACCATCTCTTTTAATTAAATAAATCAAAGTATTTATTTAATTAATCTCTTATCATATTCCTCTCTTATTTGATTTAAATAAATCCATAAATTTGAGTCAAATAGGTCACATCACCTAATCTCTCATTAAATTAATTAACCCTTGATTAATTTAATCTCTTGTCATGTCCCATCCTCTAGATTTTGCAAGTTGCACATGAAAATAGTTTTAATTCATTTATTAAATCTCTATTTTCCTCACAAGGCATCTTTTGGAATATTCTCCAAGTTTGAATTCAAAAATTCCAAGTGGACATGTACATCCAACAAGGCAATAACTCCATCTTACATGTCCTTTTCCTTGAGCCAAGTGGCATTTATTACATTTTCCCTTCCCTCTTACAAATCATTTCAACAAATTTGAAATTCAAAAATAAGCATTTATTGACACAATCCTCAAAACTTGCACATCCTCCATCCACTCATAAATTGACAAGTGGCATCTTGCCATTGGATGAATGTTAGTCCCACATTGCTCAAATTTGGACATTCATCCATCTTGGAATTCTATAAATAAAGAGCTCATATCCTCATTTGATCATCCATAAATTATGCAAAGTTACCATGCTCAAATATCTATCAAATTTCATCCATCACCATTGAGTTCTTAGCTAGGTTTTGCAGATTTTTGGCTTGGAGCTCTCATTCTTCATCAACAAAGTGGATAAATCATCTTCAACATATCAAGCTTGTATCTTAGAAATTGGTAAAAGGGCCAATTTTCACATCAAATTGGCACCAATTCCCCCATGGGATCATATGTTTTCTATTCTAATTAGGATTGAATCTATATTTTCTTGTTTCATTGTGTTCTTCATTGTTTTCTTTCCAAATTTGAGGTTTGCAAATGGATTTCATGGGGAATCCTTGTTCTTACTTGCAATCTCTAACTTAATGTGTTTATTCATTGTGTTTTGCAGGTGTTAGGATTGGGGTTTATACATTTAGTGCTAGAAGGAGGGAAACATCTCATTCTTTACCACTTTTCTCACAAAATTCTGTGTTTTTGCTTATACACAAAAAATTCCCATGCTGAGAGCTCAGCGTCGCCATATAGTGCAGTTGGAAACTCAAACTGCGATGCTAGAGTCTTCCTGCCCAAAAAATTGAATTTCAAACTCCGCCGCTTGATCATTTTGACCCGCAGATTTTTCAAAAGAATCAAACTGTGATGCGGTGCAAAAGTGCAACACAATTGAGCTCACTGTCCCTGACACAGAGTGACGCTGACTAGTAAGCGGCGCTGTAGAGCACCACTGAGAAATAAAACTCCAACGTAGTCATAGGTTGCACCACTGGCAGGGAGTAAAAAGTGGAAATTTAATTTTAGCACATGCTTTTGGTCATTAATGAGTTTATCTTCTATTTTCTGCTTTTTAATCTTTGTATTTTGCAGAATCTGATTGGTTTTCTCTCTTGTAGGTTGGAATTGAAAATGAAATAGGGAGAAGCATGATGATGATATCTCATCAAATCAAAGTGTTTTTAAACACTTTAGTGTTTGTTTAACACTTTTTAAGAAATTGTTATCACTTCTTTCTTAGGACACTAATTTTATTTGGGTTTAAAAAAAATCTTTTCGATTTTTGCAAAGGGTTTAAAATGAACATTAGGATCACAACTTACTAGAGTTTGTTTCTTTGGTTAACAAATTGAACAAAATGTTTATCATTTGTCCTTTGGTGCTTTAAAACAAATTCATTATTGCTTTGTGGGATCTAAAATGAACATGTGCTACATTGTTTTGTGAGAGCTTACTTGAACTAACTTCATTGGAAAAGGATGTATATGCTTCTCTCGCGCTTTATAGCGATCTTGAGAATGAAAAAGGCCTTTTTTCATGATTTTAGGTTGAGATAAAGCAATCACCTCCACAATTGGTTTTGGGTTTAAGAATTGAACAAAATCTTGTGCGAGTGTGAGTAGGGGCATTATTGCGTACATTCTCTCTCTTTGTTACAAACAAAGATTGATCGAGTTATGAATATTGTCTTTGCTCGCTTTTATTTATCCTAGAGGGTCTACCTTGGGGAAAAAGTACTCACCCAAGGGAACGACTCAACCGATAACACTCTAAAGCCGAGAGTATTTCCAACCGGGATATAAATGTGGGTATTGGAGTAAACGCCAATATCAAGCGGTTGATTCCGACAAGATGGATCTGAAAGGGGACTCTTGCCATATGGGTCAATCTCCACGAATAGAAAGTCCTTATTAAAACCAATGTTCTAGAATTTTCCAAAATCATTAATCTATTTTTTGGTGCAAGAACGGTCGTTCTGAAGCCACCCCACACTTTTACTATCTTTTAGTAGAAATAGAAAGCATGCCATGGGAGTTTCATGGGTGTTGATGCTTGGCTGCCCCGATTGACGTTAATGAGCCGTGGAGGGGAGCTAGTGGGGTCAAGCATCTAACCATTCACTAAAGATAGGCGTAGCTGGACTTGTCCAAGTGGGAATCCAACAAATATTGTCTTTCACATCCATAGGGTTGTACTTATTCTTGGGTTACAAAATGCTTTGCTTATTCGAAAACATGTTGAAAACAAATACTTAACATCATCATCCAAATTTCAAACCCTTTAGGAGACAAATACAATTGACTCAATCCATATGTTATTGCTTGCCCTTGGGATTCACATCCTTAGAGGTTTCTAAACATTGGATTACATCTCAATTTTTCTACTAGAGTTAAACAATAGGTAACCCTTGCCTTGAGTTCATCGAATTTCCACATAACATATTTTGTGGGATTCAAAGAAATTAAGACATTGGACATCTTAGCTTGAAAAACCTAATCAAAGAAAGTGTTTGTGGTAAAATAAATCCATTAAGCAAAGCTAAACAAAATGAACTTTCATGTGTGTTGAAGTCTCACGATTCTTAAAAATTCCAAATCCCAAAACAAAAAATCCTTGGTTCAAAATCCGAAAATGTATGTTCAAATGGAATCAATTCTTGGTTACAAAGGTCTATAGAAGCATTGTATGCTCTTCAATACCTAGGTCTAGGCAAACAAAGTGTCATTTTTAGGTTCATCTTAGGATTAAAATAAAATCAAAATCCTTTTTCATCCATCATTCAAAACATCAAAACAAACATCATCTCATCATCACCTTTTGGGAAATCTTGAAATCATCCTTAATGCTAGGATTTTTGGAAAAATAAAAAATCATCAAATCCTTGAGACTAAATCCTTGAAAACTTTATCAAAATCATCTTTGGCTAGGTATGTGTAGATGCATCCTTTTGCATATGCTTAGTCAAAGTTATCAAAATCATCTTGTTTAGCTAGGTATATGTAGATGTATCCTTCTTCATATACTTAGTTAAACTATCATCTTGTTTGAATAGGTGTGGGTAGATTCCTCCTTCTCCCTACACATATTCAAATTATCATCCTTTGATCAAATCTATCCCTTAGATAAATCATCCAACATCTTAGGGTCTATTTGTTCAAAATCAAAGCAATAAAAATAAATCAAAATCAAGGACAATCCCAAAAGAAAAATCAAAATCAAAATTCAAAACTTATCCAAAATTCCCAAAAGGGTCTAGCATTCCCATTAAGATTTATCAAAAGGTCATAGCATCCACATCATCCATCCCTTACATCATCATCATATCACCTTTCGATTCTCAAGATATCCTAAAATTTTCTACATTGGGCATAAAGTAAAGATCAATCCAAAGAACCAAGAGATTCATCTCTCCTATTCTTGAAAATTGATCCTTGTTTTATGGTTCAAACTAGATCTCAATACAAGAAGAGCATGGAAGCCAACAAAGAAACACCTGCTTCAAGCGATCTAAGCCAAACAAACATTGAAATGAATCTCACTAAATCAAGCAATCCTTTGACCATTTCATCATCACAAAATCCACAAGAGGAAAAACAAGGAGAGGATCTTACCTTTGGGATGTCTCATGAAGAAATAACTGAAATGCTCCAAAATCCAGAAAACCATAAAATCATCAACATCATGATGAGGCTTAACCCTTCGCTATACATGCTTGGACTAGCAAAACAAGGGGCCAAATTACCTTCGGATTTCGACGTGAGTACCATAGTGGAGACATCTTTTCCTCCAATCTCATCCACCATTCCCATCTCATCTACACCCCCATCCCAAAACATCACTCAAAACATTCCGCAAATCACATATTTTTCTCCAACCCAACCCAATGTTAATAAAGGAAATGCATTTCTTAATGCTATTCAAACACACCCCCTTGTTAATAATCAAAACTTGGATGCAAATACCATCTTGGAACAAAACATACTTGAAAACACATTACATAAGAATGTTCCTCTCACTTTCCATCATGATCCATCATCATCATTTTTCCACACAACACCTCAAACGTCTCTCCTCACAAATTTGCAAGAGGAGGGAGATATGTTCGGACTAGGGGGAATTTTCGACACCACAACATTTTCGCAAGAACTCACACCCCTCACATTTTCACATTTTCCACCATTTCCATCATCATCCACATCACTCCTTGGCTTAGGGCTTCCCCCTCTACCAACTATCAATCAAACCAACATCCCGAATATCAATCAAAGCATTAGGCCAAACGCTCAAAACTTGTCGATATTGCAACAACAGACAACAAATGCACAAGCAATTGCAACATCATCAAACACCCCCCTAGCATCACAAAGCATGGTCTCTCAAGGACCCACCACCACATCAACAACACCATCCATCACTCAAATCACCAACACAACATCACCACTCACCACCTTCACAAACGCCATTCCGAATCCACCACCACCCCCACCACCACCAACTTCCACCACATCAAGCCAATACACCATGACATTGCAAGCTGCTTTTCAAAGGGGATTCCAACAAGTGAAAAAAAAAAAGCTACACAATTAGCTACTCAGTAAGCCACTCAAGTTGTACAAGCTGCCCAAGCAACACAAGCCACATTACAAGCATAACAGGCCACACAAGCCCAAGCTTTATTGCAACAAAAGCAACAACAAGCCACCCAAGCCGCTCAAGCTGCATAAGCTGCACAAGCCGCATTGCAAGCACAAAAGGCTGCTCAAGCACAAATCCTATTACAACAATAAGCAGCACAAGCACAAGCCCAAGCACAAGCAACACAAGCACAAGCTCAAGCTCAGGAAAACGCCCAATATCAAGCACAACAAGCATGAGCACGAGCACAGGCACAAATTTTTGCACAAAAAAAAGAAACACAAATGCAAGCATATCAGCAAACAATAAAGCAATATCAGGAGCAACAAGAAGTAGCCGAATTGGAAACCCAACAACAAGCGTTGGAACAACAACAAGCACAACAACAAGCACAACATCAAGCACAAATCTTAGCACAACAACAACAAGATCAACAACAGGAATTGTTCATACAACAACAGGTGGAAGCCTACCTAGCTCAGCAGAACATACAGATACCATCAAACAACACACCAAACAACCCATAATCGAAACACCCCAAAACACTTTCATCCCACCCCCTGATCCGCAAAATGACGTAACAACACAAATCAGGTTGCTCTCGCAACAAGTGCTTGATCTTCAATAAGGGCGAACAACAAAAACACCAAGCAACTTGTGTCCCTATCCATTTGATAGGAGCCTAGTGATGAAACCATTCCCAAAGGGATTTGAAATCCCCAAGCTTGACAAATATCGTGGGATGGGAAACCCTGAAGATCACATAAGGGAATTCCAGGTTCATTGCATGGAAGTCACATACGATGATACTTATCTGATGCAACTATTTCCTAGGAATTTGGCTAGCCACACTATGGAATGGTTCTCTTGTCTACCTTCAGGCATTAGGACATTCCAAGAAATTATAGACGCATTCATAAAAAATTATGCATGCAACTTTGCAATGGATGTTAGTCTAGAAGAACTCTCAGCTCTGAAACAAGGAAAGGGTGAATCATTCGCTTCATTCCTACAACGATGGCGATCCAAGGCCAATCAAAGCAAGTGGACCATGCTAGAAGAACAACAAGTTTGCACCATCATAGCCAACCTTAAAGGCCTCTTGGCATTTCATCTCAAGGTTCAAGGCATCACCACATATGATCAGTTGATCCCCAAGGTGCTCAACATCGAACGATCCCTAATGAATCAACCCACAGGATCAACCTCATACCCCAAACAACAAAATAACCACCTACCCTCCAATTACAATGATAAACCTCGCACGTGGGTAAGGAACAAAAACATTACTAATGATGATGTCGTTGATGCCAAGGTGGTCATTAGTGCTCCTCGCCAAAATACACCCGCACCACAAATCCAAATCCAACACCCAAACAATCATCACACAATACAACAACCAAACAACAATCCAACAATCAACAATCTCAATGATCAAAGGGGACCACCCCAATGCAACAAGAGTTATCCCAAGCAAAAATACACTGCTTTGGGGGAGCCACTTGAAGACATAATGAAAAAGCTGATATACGAAAAACTCATCAAGGCTCCTACCTTTGAGAATTACCAAGAACCGGATGTGAAACCTCCTTGGTATAATGAGAATCAACTTTGTGAATTCCATAAAATCAAAGGTCATACCACAAATAGTTGCATGAGATTAAAGAACATAGTTCAAGATCTCATCGATAAAAGAATTATAAACATGGAACAACCTACAGGAAACCAAGATCTTAAGATACACATGAATCCAATGCCTAATCATGGCAACAAAGGGAATAAAAATGATAAAGGGAAAGGCACCCACTCAAACGTAAATCATGTGTATGAAACAATCATCACCTCCTTAGATGAAAACTGCATGGTCATCACCATCAAAGGTGCCCATGCCAGTTGTGGAGTCACCACAAGAGGTGAAAAAGTAACCATCGTAGGATCATCCCAGCCAAACAAAGTCCTTGCATCTAGATCTGTTCTGAATGGGTACAATGTCCTAAACCAACTCAAGAGAATGCCAACACAAATCTCCATCATGGAGTTGCTAAAAATATCATCTTCCCATAGGAAAATCCTTGAAGAAGCGTTGGCCTCATGCGGAGCAATTCCAAGCTATGGTCAGAAATATCATTATGCCTAATCTTCTTACATTCTCTGACCAGGATGTTCCCGCTCAACCATCTCACTACCGTGCGCTACACTTAGAAGCCATCTTACATAAAAGAAAAATCAAAAGGGTCTTGGTGGATGGAGGTGCGAGATTGAACATTTGTTCTCTCAATCTCATCAAGCAATTGAAAATCTCAGAAGATTCTATCGACAAAGGAAAGGGTATCACAATAAGAGAATATGACGATAAAGAAAGAGTGTCTTAGGGCATGATGAAACTCCCTATTCAAGTAGGGCCTGCTATCATGGAGACCACTTGTCAGGTCTTGGACCTCGACTTGCTGTATAACATCCTATTAGGACGCCCATGCATTCATGCAATGAAAGCAGTAGCGTCAACTTTCCACCAATGTGTGAAATTTACACATAATGGACAAGAAGTTACCATCCATGGATATCTTGAACCCTTCTCCTATTGCAAAATCCTTGAAGCAAAATACTACAAAATCCCCCAAGTACCAAAAAATGATGAGGGCCCATCCACACCATACATCGATCCCGCCACTCCCGCCATCCCTACCATTTCTGACATTAAGCTCATCATCCAAGATAATGGTTGTGGAAACTACAAGCTCTCTAACAATTCTTTTGTGATTAGAGAGTTACCACAATCTCCTAGATCACAGGGGCGTCCATAGGAAAACGAAGCTTCCACATCTCAAACATCTCCTAAAGATTATCTTGAATTCACAAGGTGGGGAGATCTTGGCCAAGAGGTTATTGAGGAAGATCCATCACATATGCTATATCAAGATGAGAGACCGGTACCAGACTTACCAATGGATGACAGAAGCAAGGGTTTGCAAATGATGCTCGCAATGGGCTACAACAAAAATCAAAGACTTGGACAAAACGACAATGGGATTATAACACCTATCATTCCAGAGGTGCGACCGATAAAATTTCTTGGCCTTGGATGTACCCCTCTGACTATAGCCATACATGGCCGAAGTCCTCTCGTTAGAACAGTTAATAATCCTCCTCAGCCAACCCCAACAGAACTACAATTACTAGTATCTACAGGTAGAGTCATAGATAACTTTACATTTGATATAACCAACGTCTGTAGTAGTAGTGATGATGAGGATACCACGACCAACTTACCTAGGCTATTTGAGGATACCACTCTTTGCATGATTATCACCCTATCTTTTGAATCAGACCACCAAAATCATGAGATTCGCTTAGTATATCCCCAAGTCATCGACTACGACCAACGAGGACCACCAGTTCTTGATACATTCAAAAATGATGAGGCACTCTCAGAATTCATGGGACTGTGGGATAACATTCTAGATGGGGATCACAAAGCAGGGTTCATAATAGAGCTAGACACACATGCTTACTATGGAGAAATGATTGAATCCCTTAGTTGTAAAAGTGAGAAATTAAGAATAATATCCAAGTCCTTGAGTGAAAACCACAATGTGGCACTCTCTGACCAGAAAAAAGTAAAAAGAAATGACGTATCCAATGGTGAAAACCTCTCCGAGGTGCCCGAGGATGGGGGATTCAATCTTCCTTTAAGAGCTATTCATCAGGAAAAGTCAACAGTCTTGGTAGAAAAATGCAATTCAGTCAACCTAGGAACAGAGGCAACCCCACACATCACATTCTATGTGGAATCACTACTATCAGAAGAACAATAGCTCCTAGCAACATTCCTAAGAGAAAGACAGATAAAATTCGCATGGAGTTATGCTAACACGCCAGGACTTGATCTAGAGACCGTGGTCCACCACTTAGTAGTATATCCAAAAGCAAAGCCTATTAAAAAAAAGCTTCAAAAAATGCACCCTTAGGTCGCCCTATTAGTCAAAATGGAGCTAAAGAAGCTATTAGATGCATGATTCATCCGACCAATAGATTATCCAGAATGGGTGTCAAACTTGGTACCTATTTCAAAACCTCATGGGAACATCATAATCTGCACAAACTTCAAAGACTTGAATAAGGCATGTCCAAAAGATGACTTCCCACTTCCCAACATCGACATGATAGTAGATATGACAGTTGGACATGAAATGTTGTCACTAATGGATGGATTCTCAAGGTACAATCAAATCATGATAGCTAAAGAGGACCAACATAAAACAACTTTCACTTGTCCATGGGGAACATACTATTGGAATATGATTCCATTCGGCTTAAAGAACGCAGGATTAACATATCAAAGGGCTATGACATTAATATTCCATGACATGATTCATAAGACGGTTGAAGATTATGTTGACGACATCCTAGCTAAGTCCAGAAAGCGAAAAGATCACATAGCAACCCTAAGTGCCATCTTTGATAGGCTGGAAGAGTACAAGGTTAGATTAAACCCAAAGAAGTATGTCTTTAGCATACAATGAGGAAAATTACTAGGATATATAGTGTCAATGAGGGGTATCAAGGTAGATCTAGCAAAGATGAAAGCAATCCTTGAAATGGAGGCACCAAAAACATTAAAGCAATTGAGAGGTCTCTAAGGCAGACTCTAATCCATTCGAAGATTCATAGCACAACTGGTAGAAAAAAAACCCATATTCTCACCTACTCCACAAGGGAGTAGCTTACAAATGGGATAAAAAGTGTGAAGAGGAATTCAATAAAATCAAAGAATATATACTGACACCACCAGTCTTAATGCCACCAATCCCAAGAAGACCATTGATTCTATACATGTCAGCAACAACAACAGCCCTTGGAGATCTCTTAGCCCAACACGATGAAAATGGAACGAAAAGGGCTATCTATTATATCAGTAGAACAATGGTTGGGCATGAGCTAAACTATTCATTCATCGAGAAATCATGCCTTGCAGTAGTGTTTGCATCAAAAAAATTTAGACATTACATGTTGGCACACAAAATAAAACTCATTGCCAAAATCGATCCTCTCAAGTACTTATTATCAAAGGCAATGCTCATAGGAAGAATGGAAAAATGGGCGATGATACTATTAGAATACGACATCGAATATGTGGAGTGGAAAGCAATCAAATGCCAAGTCATCACAGATCAACTTGCAGAAGCACCAATTTATTCAAAGAATCCTCTCGTCTCAGAGTTTCCAGATGAATCTATTTTCAATCTCAATGTAGCTGACCACTGAAAAATTGTACTTCAATGGCTCATACACGCAGCATGGATCAGGAGCTGGTGTCTTCTTTATCACCCCACAAGGGGATTGCATACCAAGGTCCTACAAACTGGCATTTTCTTGCACCAATAACATTGCAGAATACGAGGCTTTGACCATAGGTCTCAGAATAGCAGTGCAATGGAACATTATAGCTCTCAAAGTATATGAAGACTCTTAATTGATAATAAATCAAGTGAATGATGAATAGAAGACCAAGGACCACAAGCTCACTCCATACAAGAAATTGGTAGAGTCTTAAAGAATCCTTTATTGAAATTACATTTGAGCATATTCCTAGAACCAACAACAGAGCAGCAAACGCCATGGCAACAATTGGATCCTTGCTCGACATCCCCCACAATGTTCCAAAATATGAATTCCTGATTGAGCAGCTTCTCATGCTTGCATTCGAGGTCCCATAATCAGAATATGTGTGTGAAATCATTGGTCCCGGTGATGCTTGGTATCATGACATTTACACATACCTTCGTATAGGAGTCATACCTGCCGACTTACCCTTAAACCTAAAATGAACCTTTGTTAAAAAGGCATCCAAATTTGTCATCCTAGGAGATACCCTATATCGTAGAAGCATAGAAGGAACCATACTGTGCTACCTAAACGCTGAGGAGGCATTAACCACTTTAACTGAAGTACATAACGGTATCTATAGTTCGTAGTCGAGTGGAATGACCATAGACAAGAAACTGCTGAGGATGGGGTATTATTGGCCCACAATGGAAAGAGAAGCACATGATTATGCCAGAAAGTGTCTACAATGTCAGCAGCATGGGGACCTCATCCATGCTCCAGCTCAAGATATTCATCCTATCATCACACCATGGCCCTTCTTGCAGTGGGGATTGGATCTCATTGGAAAAATCACGCCCACTTCATCTAACGGCCACAAATTCATCATAACCGCAACATAGTGTTGATCGTGTTTTTTGCACAATAACAACCAGACAAAATATTATATCCTATCTCTCTTGTAAGGTAAATATCTATCAGAAAGCCTCAAGAGATAACCCCAAAGTCTCTAATGTTAGGTCTTGATAGTGCATAAACAACTCAGTAACGAAATGTGAAAATGATGGTAATCACAATGGGACCTTACTACAAGAAAAATATTGAATCAATTTTATTAGATTTAACAACTGGTGATACTTCAATCCTAGGTTTAACCCAATAATCAAAGAAATAGAAAAAGATAAGGGTTTCAAAGAGATCTTAAATCTAATACTACTCCTAAGATTAACAATGAAAATAACCAACACTCGAAATGGACCAATCCTTCAAAACTGATCTTTGCTTGACCAAGATAAATCTGCAATCTCACATAAAATAGTGCAATCTTCTGAGGTGTTAAGATTTTCAAATCATGAACACTCATTCAACAACCCTATTGTAGTTGAATTGAACAAATCCTTACAATCGAACTTAGGCACACGAAATATGGAGTCCAGGCTAACTTTGCAAGGCAACTAACAGTCAGTTGGTTGCGAAAAGTATGGACTGAAGAATTGCTGCAATATTCAAGTATTGAATCATAAACATTATTGAATCAAATAAAATCTAAAAGTTGACCTTCTCAAAGTAATTTTAAAAATAGACTAACGAGAACCATGCAAAACAAAAGAAAACAAGTATGGCACCAAATCACAATGTCATATCTTGTATTCAAATTGTTCACTGTAGCAATAATTCCAGCTTTCTGTTACAACATTTGCTTGAAAATACCTACTTGCTAACTTGCTTCTAACCATCTCTATGTTCTAATTACAAATTATAAATATCTAACCATTCTAACCTTCTAACCCTTTACAAATAAGGCCAAATGCCCAATAAATAGAATTCCCCAGGAACCTGTCAGACAGGCAAGGGTTTCACAACAATAACTCAACACAACAACCTGGCCAAGAGAGTCTTCGAAATGGGTCAAACAAGCATTAAATGCACATACTGTCCAAGTCGTCCTGAGATCCGTAGCTCGGGCGATGCGTGGGAAGATAATAGAGAAGCACAAATCGCACCGCAACCCATCATTAACTCCCTTTCGTATTATCCGTATTCAGACTCAGCACATCACGTACTTTCAAGAGCATCTCATCCAGGCCAGTGACTGGTGGCAAGGGAAAAACCCTAAGTCATCTTTCGATGGATGCAATCTCATCCCTTAAGTGTTTGATCAACTTATCCCAATCTACTTTATACACCAAATACTTATCAATGATTGCAAGGTAGGTGGCCGCATCATCCAGCTGGTGCTCAAAAATAGACCCATCATCAAGTGGTGCATAGACATCATGCCACCACTTCCTCAACTGCTCCAAGTTTAGATACTTGGGTGCAATCTTTCTTCTTCCCATCATTATCTCAAAAAAAGCAATGCAACTATCATAGACACCAGCTAGGGCATCATCAATCTGCTTTCTCTACTTGTAAATATTTTTCAATACTTTCTGCCTGATTTGCAATGTTTCAAACCATTCCCATGGTTCGGAAGCTCTGGAAGAAGGAAGGATTTTATCACTTACTAATCTGTCCCAGGTGTACTCCATGATATCCCTAGTCTTCTGCAGAAGAAGATCCATATCTTCTTTATCCTGTGCCAACACTTGTTTCAACCACCCGGTTGTCATGATAGCATCCTTTCTAGTTGATAGAATTTCCTTAATAGCTCCATCACCTTTTACCTGCACCCCTTTTAACCAATTTGTAGTGGCAATAGTGGACGCTTTCATCTTTTCTAACTCGGTTATGGTATCCTGAGGTAGAGGATTTGTAGCAGAGGAAGAAGGATTAATGGACTATAGTGGCTTTATCAATTCTTCTAAGCACTTCCTGAGATTTTCATTTTCTCTCTTAAGTTCCTGCTTGGTCTTCATTTCCTTCCTCAATCGATCCACAATAACTATACTAGAGACCTCATAGTCTTCAATATCCTGCTCAACTGATGTAGGCCTTAGATTGAGAGTTTGAATATTGTAGTCCTCTCTGACCACATCACATCTGTCCTTATCTGGAGTGGGGGTGGCAATGTGAACAACTTTGTTATGTGTCCCATCCCTTTCAACCCTTGAGATTACTCTAGCTTTCTTCTTATCTTTACCCTTTCCAATTTTGGCTAGCAGTGCATCCCAATTTGGTGGCGTATCTTCTACCACAACCTATTTTCTCTTTATCTCCCTGTCCAGCCATTTTGGAACAACAATTTCTAATTGCACTTGGCTCGGTCCTATTTCCTTTTGTTGATGCTCCGGTATCTTCTCACTTAAATTTTGTTTCTCAGGAGTCTCATTTGTATTACTTTCCTCCTCGATGTGTTCCTCCTTATGTTCAGGTGACATGACCTTTTTTGCTTCTTCCTCCCCTGGCGGAGATTCAACTACCTCATTTGTGACTGGTGACTCTGCATATGTACCCAAGGGAGATTGCATTTCTTTTTCAATTTCTACCTCTGCACTATAGAGTTCCCCTTCATGGAATTCCTCTCCCTCAATGGATGATCCTCAGCATCCCCCGATTCACTTGGTTTGCTTTGAGCTTCGTGAGTGGGAGGCACATCATCATGTTGCTCCTCATGAGAAACCACCAGAGGAAGGCCAACCTCAGGCACACTGTCCCTGGGAGAAGGAGTCCTAGACCTACTTGTATATACTTTGGCCTTCTCTCCTAAACTTTCAACATTCACCAGTAGTGGAGAAGCCTCTTCCGCAACCTTGGATCTTGCCTTCTTTGATAATTTTATAATTCTTCTTCTTTTGGGCATAGGATCACCAGCCTCAGGATCTTGTTCTTCAGCCTCTTTCTGTTTAGACTTTTTAGTTCTAGTCCTCTTCTTAGCTTTTGGCCTCCTTTATTTTTCTGTTTCTTGGACCTCCGCTTCTTGAACATCTTTAATCTTGGTTTTGGAGGGAGAGTCCAACTTGCCTTCACCCTTAGGATCCTACTGCCTCGTGGACTCCTCAGAAGTAGAGTGGGGATCCAAATCTCCCATCAGAGCATAGGTGCACTGTACACCATTATTTTCTAATTCCCATAGTTTATGCCTGAGCCACATCTTGGTAACTTTGAGGACTGGCTCTATCAGTTGCTTCAGTTCCGTTTTCTCCTCCTCTAACCAGTCTATATCACCAATTGGCCTATCTTTTACTGCCTCATAGGCATGATCCTAAATTAAGTTCCCATCATCCTCCAATTGATCAGGCACTGCCCTTACATTATATAATCAGACTGCATCAACTGGAAGCCAAGAGAACTTCCTTTTTCTGACCTCATACTCATCACCACAATTGGCCCAGTAGTCCTCTAAATTAACCCTATGGCTATATTCTCTACTGGCCTTCTTTTGAGCTTTGCCTGTGATATCAAATCTGGACCTCTTGGAGTGGAAAGACAAACCAAGAGTACTCATTTCTTCTTCCGAAGCCTGGGCAGAACCAATGGAAGGACAAACTTCTCCAGTGCCAATCCTCAAGGGGAAGTCTCCACCAAATCCAGTCTTGTGTTTGTCCTTCTTGACAATGGCATCAAAATCACAAATTTTCCTAGTTACTTCCAACAATATGATGTGATCAGTGGGATACCTTGGAAGTCTGCATGGGGCCCTTTGGCAGCCATCAATCTGAATGTAGGAGAAGGTTGGGAATTGAATAAACCAAGCTCCATACTTCTTGATGAGCTCCTTGGATTGGTCTGAAATTCTGACATGCTCTGCTTCCTGAAGCATTCTGGTGATATGCATGGTAAATGCATCATTTTCCCTCATATAGGTTGAACCTTCTAAGTGTAACTGAGGGAAAACTTCATAAATAATGTCCTGTTTGAAAGTTCCCTTGGTATCCAATCCTCTATAAGGATGGAATCTAGCAAGTGCATAGACCAAATATGAGGTCATTGTGAAGGTCTTTGTCTGCAACACATTGGACAATTGCTTGTGAATTACTTGGCTGATAACCCATGCCCAATGGTAATTAATATTTTCTTGCTCCATCCTCACAATGACATGGCACTTCCAATTCTCAAATGTACTCGCACTCTTCAATCCAACCACCCTGCTAAGAAAGGTGATGGCATCATAGTACTCTTTCTTGAATTGTGCTTTGAACAACTATTTAGGCAACTTGGAATAGTGGGACTTGGGCTTCTCCAGCCAGGAATTGATTAGCTGCTGTGACTTCACAGTTTGTTCATTGGAAATCCTGAACTGCCTCAATGGTAAATCCTACCACATGAGACCGGTTTGGCATATCGAATGCTTGGGCAATGGAGACCGTGCTGAGATTGGAAAAAACTCTCCCTTGAGGACAGATTATCCTCTGTGTGTCCTAATCATAGTGCCTGACACACTCAAGGACTAATTCATAACACTGCACCATAGAAGGGAAACCAGCTACATGGGACAAGCCTGATTCCATCATCCTTCTAGTCACCAAAGGAGGATCCTTGGCTGCCATCCTTGCTTTAAACTCCTCATATTCCCAGAGGCCAACATTTGTATCAGTGACTTCTGACCAGACAAAAGTGATCTTGCTCTTAGGGACCTTGCTCTTGATGTCCAGCTTAATCCTCTCTGCATCAGACAATGAAGAACCAACTGCTGCCTTGCTTGATTCAACCTGCACTCAACATGGAAATCATATTAAAAACTATAGGGAAGCAAGGTCAATCCATCAAAACACTATTAGAATGCATCTCATATAGTCAAAGTGTTATTAAAATACATATAAAATGACCACAATAGGTTTTGGGTTTCAAGACCATCCGCGGAATCTGAGCCAGAGAGGAATTTTGGGAAATTCCAGATCGATCGGATTCCAACGGAATAACCAGGAAATGACTACTTAATCAATAAACTTGATCATTTTTCATTGATAAATTCACATGGGAGATCCAAAAATGACATGAAATAATCATCAAATGCATCACAAATTATAAACGAATCCAATTCTTTCATGTTTCTTTACATTTCATCAACCTTCGGGAAAATCCACCAGAGATGGATTCCAGTGAAGAACGAGCCAAAGAAGATATTTTGGAAGATCTGAGAGTGGTAGATTTCAGAGAAATCCATACCTGACAGACATTCGCGATTAAGGAAAAGTTCTGAACCAATGGAGATTCCCAGAACAAAGGTTTTAGACAAAATTGGTCATCTCGCCAAGAAGTCTGGGCGACTTCCGGGAGTTACGCCGAAGATGTCATTAGAGTAAGTTTTGGTAAGAATTGGCGGTTTCGGTGTAACATCTCACCGAACGGCGAGATAGCAAACAATATCTATATGATCACAGGGTAGTTGGGATAAGGTCTTGGCGAATTTTCTTGGTCTCACCGACTAGCGATAGAACACAAGAGACCTTCGGTGTGAGAAAAACATTGTCATAGTGAACATATGGACTTAGGAAGGCCTTTGGTGAAGCGTTTGGAGTTCAGCTAGAGGTCCCAACGACTACATTATGTCTCATCAATGAAAAGTTCCATCGGCATAACCTCTTGCCAACATTAAGAAGTCACCTCGACAGAATATCTGAGCTCACCAAGAGAAAGGTTTCGCTATGAAGTCCTGTGACCGTTAGGAGTTTCACCGAAAGCGAAGGTCTTAGCAAGAGTAGGGAGCTCGTGGTAAGGTCTCAGTGAAGCATGAATGTCTCCCTGATAGAAGGTCACTCAATAAGAGCAGGATATGTTCAGCAAAAGGTCTCACCGAAAGGGGGAGGTCTTAGCAGAAGACCGACAATGAAAGGAGCCCGCTATGAGCTCTTGGCGACAAGGGTTTGTCTTGCCGACAGAAAGGCTTCGGCGTGAGAATTACAGTGTTTGGGAGACCAAATACAAACCCACAAAGGGCTTCGGCAAGACACAAAATGACCTTCATGACATCTCCCCGACTTCGAAGGGTTACATCATTTGAAAATAATAGAGCTCGACTAAAGCGAAATGTGTTCAGTGGGAGGTCTCGTCGAAGGACGGATGTCTTGGAAAAGCAAATGAATATCGGTAACACTACTGGATCCCGCTATGACCTCTTGGCGACTTGGTTCTGTCTTGCCGAAATTGAATATGAACAAGCATGTCGATGAGACATTTTCTTATGGGGTGAGGTCTCGGCGAATCCTCTTTGTCTCACTGACAGAAATAAGAAACCTTATCAGCGTGAAAATGATCCTGTCACAATGATGACATATGAACTCAAGAAGGCTTTCGATGAAATGATTTGGTGATTGGTATGACATCTCTTTGACTCGATAGAGTTTCAGCGATGCAAATTCGGGAGGGATAGAGAGTCAAGATTTCACCCAGACATTGAACCAACTATGGATTTCAAAAATTTTGACTTAGGGCAAGTCGGGTATGGACCTTTCATGAATTTTCTTTGCATTCTAGGTCAATTTTAGGATGAAATCACCTGATATGGCACTGCCCCAGGTCCAAAACCTTATTCATCCGCCATTAGCACACAGGAAAGCTCAAAATTTAGTTTTTTCCACTGTTAAGTCATCAGTAGGGTTCACTAATTATTCTCAAGCAAGATTCATCGAAATGCCAACAGACAAACAAGCTCAAAACTCTCCTAGGAAATGACAAATGATGCAATACTGAACAACCCTAGCACAGGATAAAAAAATACACAGGAATTCAAATCCCACAAACTTTCGTGATACCAACGTGCCATTCATAATTCAATTCAAACCAGAGCAATCAGACACATACCATTATAAAGCGGGAATTGATCTTAAAAGTAGCAAATGCAAAGCTCAATGGGGTATAAAACCAAAAAATACAAAAAATCCAAAAAATTCCTGAAAAAATGGTTACCTTGGCGAAAACCTGGCAAACAGGCGTCTTGGTAACAAAAAAAAACAAAAATCCAAAAAAATCAGAAAAAAGGATTGAAAACAGTAAAGAAAAAAATTGTCCTCTAGTGAAAACCACTTCGGTGGCACTTTGGACAAGTACCTTGGTGAAAACCTAGAAAACAGGTTCCTTGTGTAAATAAGCACTTTCCATCCACCAGGATCTTTAGGGCTTGTTCTGCATCATCCATCCATCACATTTCCATCATCCATCGCATTCCATATCTCCATCCATCACTCATAGCTTGGTCCTGTGTTCATATCATGATCCCTCCTAATACTACTCAGCCCATGGTCAAGGTCAGTTTGTCCTGCCTTTTATCAAAGTAGTCTATTGCATCACGCTGGGGGCATGTTCTCATTGGATCAAATTCATGTATATCCTTAAAATCCTCAAATTAGAAAATCCAAAAACATAAAAAAATCATCAAAATCCCAAAACGGGGCCGTCTTGTCAAACTACGTCATCTCTGAGCTTGAACATAGGCAAGGTTGATCTTTGATCATCCCCCGAGACATTTAGGTCAGTCCTTTAGGAGTCTGTCATTATAAACTAACATTTCATCATGTATATCACCATCTATAAATCAGTCAACTTGTCGATCGAATTACGTGGTCTCTGCATGTATAATGTAGGCAAGGCTAATCTTTTGATCAGCCCCTGAGGCCCCTAGGATAGGTCTTTAGGTTAGTCTCTTGGTCAAAGTCTTAAAAAACTCCAAAACATTCAAAAAATTAAAAAATCAAAACATTTGCAAAATATCAAAAATACCAAAAAATAGCCTCAAAACATTGCAAAATGTCAAAAACATCCAAATATTTGAAAAATCCATCCATCTCATCTCTCCTTCATCCGCAATAACATCACTCATAATAAATGATCATCATCATCAATCTTTGGTAAGATAATCAGAAACAAGCCTAGCAGGTTGAAAGTGAAAAATCAAATCATCAAGTCTTAGGTCTAAGTCAATGCATAAACAAGTTGGTCAACTCTTGGTATTAGTAACTCATCATCCAATTGGTTCCATATCAATCATTTGAAAGAATGCTTTGGATAAACGAAATGACTTTCCAACATCCACTAACATGTCCTAGGATGAATCCTTCCTACAATGGGCATTATCTTTTGGTAATAGTTTCGGCTCTTATCCTTTAAAACACATCCTCTTTTGGTTAGCGGTATTGAAGAGCATCAACTTGTTTGTTTACTTTGTCTTTATCTTTTGAATTATCTGATTGTGCTCATTCCAAGGACTTCCCAATGATATCCGAACAAAGGATTTAGAGAAATAGGAATGGGGCAAAGATCATTATCTTTTTTCTGCTGTGCTTGTTGGAAATTCTTGTAAAATAACCTTGGCAAATACTTGCTTTGTTAGGTATGTATGGACGAGGTCTAGGAAAAGTTGTTGACTATTGCATTGATAGGTTTACCTTTCCGTGTTTTGGTCTGAGGTGTTTAAAACTTCTAAAGTGAATCCTAGCAAGGTTTCCATATGTCAGGTGTGAACAAGGATACTCCTATCTGCTTGTCAAGTCAAAGTCCATCACACTAGGTACAATGCCATCCTGGTTGTCTATACCTTGATGCATCGTACCACGTGTGTTATCAAAGATAAGGAAATCGGCCCTTTGAAAATCCCAATTCCTCAGCAAGTAATCATCATCATCATCATTTACATTTGCATCATCTTGTGTCTTGTTGAAATGACCTTCTTGCTCATCGCACTAACAAGGTACTATGACAGTTTTTCACCATCACCATCACCATCATCATCAATCCTGCATCCACAAATCATTAACATATTGCATAAACATATCATATAGGAAACACATGCATTGCATTCCCATCATCATATAAACATGTTATCATAAGCATTCTTCATAGATAGGTGCATCCATTTCATTTCATTTCATCCATTACATTGCATCGCATTGCATTATATCGATCATCACATAACATTCATTTGCATTTCATAACTATTTCACATGACCACCTACTGCATAATCATACATAATAGGCACATAAGCATTATAAGATAATCCATCGCATACATAGTTGCATAACATCATAGGGTCATCTCTCACATTACGTTCATTTGGCATAAAACATTATCATATCATTGCATATAGTACATCACATTAGAATGCATCACATTACATTATCATTTAATATGTTTAGGATAATAATATTTGTTATTCTAAGCATCTTGAAAAACCATCTCATTTGCATCATATCATGACCATCGCATTCACATTGCATCATCCATATCATCTCAGAAACAACATCATAATAATTCATTGCATAAATCATTCCATATCATTATAAGCATAAATAGGAATATAAGAATCCATCACATACATGGCGTACATCCATCCATAATCATTTCATATATAAAAAGGATTCACGTATCATTTCGTGCATACACCATAGATCATTTCCATAGCATTTTACACATTACATTTCATATCACATATCATCATCATATATCATCCATTTACATTTGCATATTATAAATTAACAACATAATATAGGTCTATTAGTCATAATTATTACATAATGCATTCATTATCAAAAGGAAAAGCATCCATAAATGTATCATCATAAACATCATTGCACAACATATAGAAATAAAATCATCCATACATGCATAAATAAAAGGTACACATCACATCACATCACATCAAAATCATCATCGGTTCATCTCATATATCATCAATAATGTAACTATCATAGTACAAAAAACAATCGGATCACTGTACATGTATGCCAATCAGTACAAAAGGCCCATTAGGCTATCAAAAAGGATCCCATAAGGAACAAAAATTATCGTATCATCTTGATCAAGGTCGGTCCCCATGTATGCTGCCTTCACCCCTGTCACCATGACCCTTTGTTGGTCTATAGCTGGTCCACTCTGAGTACTCTGGGACTAATCCTCCTCTAGGTATGACCTCATGATAATGCCTATGATAGTACTCAACCTCTCAGATGACATCCCTGTAAGACCGCATAGACACTATACTCTGAGAGGAGGAGGTTGCCATGCTCTCTAGCTGCTGTCTCCTACCTAGCTTTGTGGCTGCCTGTAGCTCTGTAGCCTGTCTCTGCTGAATGGCCTGATCCCTCTCGACCCTGAGTTGCTCTCTTTCAGCCATAGCCTGATCTCTCTTGGCTGTCACGACCTGGACCTGAGCCTGTAGCTGCGCAATCAATGCATCTCGAGGATCCACTTGTCTTGCTAGCTACACTCGTGGCTATACCTGAGGCTGATCCTCACCTTGTGGTGGTACACCTAGTGGAATCTACTACTGATATGGCATTGGTACATCTCCTTGCCTTGGTTGAACTGGAGGCACAACCGGCTGCTCCTGTCAAGCATCAACCCTCCATCCTCATCCTCCCCCTACCTCTAACTCTCTGTTGATTGGGAACTGCTCCTGGAATGGTCAATCGTAGTGAAGACTGGAACCAATCCCTGTAGGCATGAGTCATGCCTGGATCTGCGGGCCCATGGCTGAGCCACCAACTGCCTGAAGCTGTCCACAACCTCTGAAGCAGGAATATACCACCCCCATGAAACTTGTGTCATGGTGTGGGCAAAGATGGCTACATAGTCATCAGCAGGGCGATCCTGAAGCTCACCAAACTGACACTGCACATGCCTGGGCAAGTACCTCTTGATCATAGTGTGCTCCCACCCCTGCATGAACCGGTCCTGGCGGGCAAAGAACAACTACTCAGCATCGTCAGTCCATCTAGGCCGACCAGGGTATGGTCACCAGGTAAAAACCTACATCTCGTTGAGGACCCTCCTCTAGTAGGGGATCCCATGCTCACCTGTGTGTGTGAAGGACACACCGCCTTTGTAGCACCACATGAGGGGATCGTTTGGCATCATTGGAACAGTAACAATCCATGACCGAAGCACAACAATGTGCTCCAATTCCCAAACATAAAGAGTCACCCTTGCTCTGAGTGCTCTGCCATCCATATACACGTACTCGTGTAGATCTCTGTATAAAGACGCAAGAAGCACTGACCTCCAAGCAAAATGTACCGACCTGTCTCGAACCATGCACTCCCAACAATATCCCTAGCCGAGACTGAAGTATCACCCTCGCCTATTTGGGGCGACGAGACTCGAAATAATGGATGCAATAACTAAGTGGAAAGGAGGTGCTAGGATCCTGTGCCACTCGAGCTCTATTTTCCCCTCACAAAAAATGATGTCCTTTGTGGCGAGGACTCGGTGGCAAGCATCGTGCCCCTCGTCCAAAAATCACTTGCTGACCGTGAATCGACAATCTCAAAATACACCAAACGTCCTTTGAGGTGACGGTGGCCTTGTTAGTGGGAAGATGAAACAAAGAAGTCTCGCTGTGCCATCTCTCGGCTAGTGTTGACAACATCCGTAAGTGTGTGCGAATGGGCGTTGCGTAGGAAATATACCATAACCCCGCAATTCAGAGTCGATCATGATCCCTGTCGCTCAGGTCCCGCAAATAGCTGAACAGGTCTCGCAACTTGTGCTCTCGAGAGTAGAGCTCTCTCGCTGCGTCTTGCATCAAGGAAGGTCACCATCTTACAATTTTTGAAAAATTATTTTCCAGGTGTTCAAAAAAACCTCTCTAGTGGTGTAATCCATGAAGGCATTGCAGTTTAATTTCTAATCAAACTTCGACACTAGGGTTAAAAGACCAAAAATGAACTACCGCGGTGCACTTTTTCCTCCAGCGGCACACTTTGAACAAATGAAGGACCGCCGCGTCACAGTTTCCAAACTACTTTGCCAGCCCCGAGCTCAGCGTCGCATTTTGGAGTCTATTTTTAAACTCCAAACTGCACTGCCGTGACGCTATTTGACACCGAGTGACACAGTTTTATTTCTGAGCGGTGCTATATAGCGCCACTGCAAAAAGACCGACTTTGAAAGCAATAAATGAAGGCTAAAAATGAAAAACAAAGCACAAGTAAGGGTCACTTACCAGTGCCCCAATGCCAGGTGGCCGCTGGTACGTCCGAACTCGATCAGAAATATGCAAGGGAAGCTGTCATTGCGCCATATCGTCAAGAGGTCAAATCTCAAATCTTGAGGTTGCAAATGGAAGTGTATGAAAATGACTTGAAAGTGACACCTTAGGCCCCTTTTAAGCTTGAAAATTAGGGTTTTTTCACCCTGATTGGCTGTCCTGATAGGGTTTTGGAGCCTCAAACCTCTTTTTGTCTAGTTGAGGCCTGTTTTACATTGTTTTATTGTGTTTAGACACATTTTTTGGCCTCCTAGAGCCTTCTTGGACCTGTCGGAATCTTGTCCTCTTTTTTTGCGAGATCACCCAAAAATTGAAATTTTCATCCAATCTCTCGAGGGGGCATTATAATGGCATGTTTTCTCTTGCCAGGCAGTAATGGGGCAAGATTTTTAAATAGCGGATTTTTTTATGCTTTGATTGAGATCATTTATTCTTTGAACCAATGCAACAAGTGCATTGCTTCAAAGAGGGGCAAAATGTAGACACGTAAAATATACCGATTGACATTGTGCATCTGATCCTGACTTACTAACATTGTTTCATCCTGAATCATCCCTCGGTCTAACCATTTAATCAAATCTCCTTATTTGATTAAATTCATCAATATTCCTCTCTTAATTAAATAAACCAGTTATCTAATTAAGTCTCTCTCTTTTGTTAATTAAATCAATCAATCTGATCTAATTATCCCTATTTAATTAAATAATTAATTTTATTTGATTAAATCTCTAAAGTCTATCTATTAAATTAAATAAATTAAAACCTTATTTAATTTGATCTAACACCATCTCTTTTAATTAAATAAATCAAAATCTTTATTTAATTAATCTCTTATCATATTCCTCTTATTTGATTTAAATAAATCCATAAATTTGAGTCAAATGGGTCACATCATTTAATCTCTCATTAAATTAATTAACCCTTGATTAATTTAATCTCTTGTCATGTCCCATCCTCTAGATTTTTCAAGTTGCACATGAAAATAGTTTTAATTCATTTATTAAATCTCTATTTTCCTCACAAGGCATCTTTTGGAATATTCTCCAAGTTTGAATTCAAAAATTCCAAGTGGACATGTACATCCAACAAGGCAATAACTCCATCTTACATGTCCTTTTCCTTGAGCCAAGTGGCATTTATTACATTTTCCCTTCCCTCTTACAAATCATTTCAACAAATTTGAAATTCAAAAATAAGCATTTATTGACACAATCCTCAAAACTTGCACATCCTCCATCCACTCATAAATTGACAAGTGACATCTTTCCATTGGATTAATGTTAGTCCCACATTGCTCAAATTTGGACATTCATCCATCTTGGCATTCTATAAATAAAGAGCTCATATCCTCATTTGATCATCCATAAATTATGCAAAGTTACCATGCTCAAATATCTATCAAATTTCATCCATCACCATTGAGTTCTTAGCTAGGTTTTGCAGATTTTTGGCTTGGAGCTCTCATTCTTCATCAACAAAGTGGATCAATCATCTTCAACATATCAAGCTTGCATCTTAGGAATTGGGAAAAGGGCCAATTTTCACATCAAATTGGCACCAATTCCCCCATGGGATCATATGTTTTCTATTCTAATTAGGATTGAATCTATATTTTCTTGTTTCATTGTGTTCTTTATTGTTTTCTTTCCAAATTTGAGTTTTGCAAATGGATTTCATGGGGAATCCTTGTTCTTACTTGCAATCTCTAACTTAATGTGTTTATTCATTGTGTTTTGCAGGTATTAGGATTGGGGTTCACACACATAGTGGCTATTCTAATCACATGACCAGAGACAAGATTAAGTTTGTTAAACTTGAAAAGTATGATGGAGGATTAGTTAAATTTGGAGATGATTCAAGAGCTAAGATTTGTGGAATAGTTTCAATCAGTTTTGATGGCAAGCATAATATTGAAGATGTTTACTATGTTAAAGTCTTAAGGCATAATATTTTGAGTGTTGGAAAAATGTGTAGCAAAGGGTATTCATGTGTTTTATAATGATGGATATGAGATTAGAAAAGGATCTGGAACTGTGATTGCTATTGGTAAGAGGACATATGAAAATATCTATTAGTGGTCCACTTTCGTTCCTATCCACTATGGGAATGTTTAGTGCTGACCTAATTTGAAATTGCAAAGTGTGAAGCATGTATAGTTGACCTTGGAGAAGGTTTTCAAGGTTGAGGATAGTATAAGTATGAGTTGAGATGTGGAATGTTGAAAAGTTAGAAAGGATAGAGGTGTGTGATGCAAGTGCTGCAAATTTATGAAGGGTAGAGTGTGACTTTGAGCAGAGCAGTGCAAACTTCAAAGTGTTGGACTTTTGAATGCAATGAGCTGAAGGTGTCTACAATCTTTCAAACAAAACTGTGAAGGTGTTGGGTCTATTGTGATGGATTCTTTATTGCATTGAGAAGTTGTTCTTTGTGTAACATTTCTCTTCTATCTTCTTTTCTTTTTGTGGCAGCGAGCCTTGGCTATGAGCCTTTGTGGACAGTGCATCCTATTCTAGCAGTGAGCATTTGTACCAATTTTGCAATTACTTATATTGTAAGCTAATCCTCACCATGGTTTTTCCCTCATTGGGTTTCCTATGTAAATCTAGTGTTCTCATGTGTATGGTGTTGCTGTTTTAGTTTTTTTTTGCATTTCATGCTTAAACATGTTAAGGGATAATTGAATGCATGTAACGAGCTTCAAAGGAACTGAATTTAACATAAGCTAGATGCATTTCTCTTAGTTCAAAATCTGGCTACAAAGTCACTTCTCTTGTATCTTTTTTTTTTCTACAAATAGTGAGTTCACTTGGATAGTGATTCTTCCTAATAGTGAGCCTTTTTGAATATCTTATAACCAGTTATAACATATTGTGAGTTAATCCCCACTGTGGTTTTTCCCTTTTTGGGTTTTCCACATAAAAATCAGTCTGTTCATGTGTTGTGTATGTTATGGGTTATTTATGCTTATGTTTCTTATGATTGTTAAATATGCTTTGGAAATTGGATGGTTGATAACTGGATGGTTTAGTAGAATACTGATTCACCCCTGCTCTCAGTATTTCGTGTGTTCAATAGGTTTTTCTGGATACAATCAAATTTTCATAAACCCACAAGATCAATATAAGACAACTTTTACTACACCTTGGAGAACATTTTGTTGGGTTGTTATGCCTTTTGGATTGAAAAATGTTGGAGAAACATATCAAAGAGCTATGACACTAATATTCCATGATTTTATACATAATATTTTGGAAGACTATGTAGATGATATTCTAGCTAAGTCTATAACTCATTGGGATCATGTCAAAATCCTTTGAAAAATCTTTGAAAGAATTCACAAATATGAAATGAGATTAAACCTAAAAAAATGTGTCTTTGGTATGGATAGTGGAAAACTGTTGGGTTTTATAGTATCACATAGAGGCATTGAAGTGGTAACAAAAAATATTGATGATATCATAAACATGCCTCCCCCTAAGAATATTTACCAATTGCATAGATTACAAGGAAATATTCAGGATATCCACCATTTTGTTGCATCGTTGGTGGATTATAATCTTACCTTTACATAGCTCCTTAAGAAGTAATCAAAATTTAAATGGAACAAGGATTGTGAAAAATCTTTTAAAAGTTTGAAAAAATACTTAGCCAAACCTCCTGTCTTACAACTTGCTATTCAAGGACAACCTTTCATCCTTTACATATCAGCATCAACTCATGCTCTCACTGTGTTACTAGCTCAACTAGATGAGACTTGAAAATAACATCCTATCTACTACATTAGTTGAACATTGATTGACTATGAAACACACTATACAACCATAGAAAATAAATATTTGGATCTAGTGTTTGCAACTAATAAGTTGAGGCATTATTTATTAAACATAGAGATTCGTGTCGTGAAAAAAATTACTAATAATATTAAGAAAATAACTTAGTTCAAAAATGGGAAATTCATTTTTATTTTCAAATTTAGGTGACCAAGGAGTTTTATCAAACACAAATTCAAGAGATTGGTGCCTTAACCTAAGGTACAAAGATACGATGAATGCAACTAAAACTCATATATAACATTATTTTGTTGGAAACATGAGAATGGTGGTGTATGGTGTTGTCATTGATGAAAACCCATTTTAGAAATGTAGAAGTGTTGGTCCAAAGAAGACTAAGTGTATTAGAGAATTGTCGAAGTCCCAAAATGCATTTTCAGTGTTATAAAGGAACAATGTTATGGTTTGGATTGCTTTACTTTACAGAATCTTGTCATGTGGTTATGAGGTAATAATGGTATGTATTGAAGGTGTATACATCCAAAGTTTTAGTGGCATGTCTTCCACAACTGAAGATATTGATAACAAAGTATCAAGCTTAGTAGAAGCAGAGTTACAATTGTAGAGTGTATATTGGAATGCTTCGCATTCCACCACAAATGATTATTATGTTGTGTAGTTTTGAGGAAGTGTTTGAGGATGTCAAAAGTGTATGCACTCTAAGTGGTAAGTGATTTGGTGGTCTATGTGTCAAGCTGTGGATGAACAATTGGCTCATTCAGTTGTTGCTTCACCAGTTTTTTGTGTGGTACCGACCTATTTTTGTGAAGAACATGTTTTGGTTCCTTTCGCAAAGCATGTATGATGGATTTTTGAGCCGATAGGTTATGGTGTGACACATTTCATCTAATTAGGCTGACCTAATTGATGATATTTTTTTTGCAGAATATATATAGAATTCAATTCCATGTTGAGATGTGTATAATGATTATGAGTAGAGATATGCATATGTGATGTGTGAAAGGTGATAGTGGTGAAGTATGAAGTGTGTAAAGTTAGTTTTCTGAGCCTAATTGGAACTAAATCTTTAGCATGTTGTAGATGCATTGTGAGAAGTTCAAAATATGGAAGTGATCCATTCTTCTATTTTATTTTCTTTCTAAGCAGTGAGCCTTTCTTTCTAGATAGTGAGTCCTCCATTTTGTAATCCATTGTAATTGATTATAATATATTGTGAGCTAATCCTCACCATTGTTTTTCCCTTCCAAGGGTTTTCCACGTAAATATGGTGTTCTTGTGTTTATTGTTGTGGTGCATGCTTTGATTATTCCTTTCCATTTTTGCAAGTTAAATGTGATGATTTGAATGCAATTTTAAGCTAATAAATTTCAAGGAATACTGATTCACCCCCCTCTCAGTATTTAAGGTGTTCAATAATTTTTCCCAATCATCATAAAAGCTTTGTAATAATTCCTTACACTATTACAATTTAGAATTCATAGCCAATTCTACTTACAACTCCCTGCATACATTCACACAATTCAATATTTCCATTAAATAATTTTAATTCACTACTTGAGTAAAAGCTATAATAGAAAAAATTAAACATAGGAAAGGCTGCGAAGATGAACAAAGTGATCCTTGATCAAATTTCATTCATAAATTGTATGGTGTATACATGTAGGAGATAACTGGCTTGAAATTATGCCATTGTATATTCAGATTTTGATGCTAGTACTATTATACATTTAAAATTTATAGAAAATCCTATTTTTAGATAATAACCTAGACTAAAAGTATAGAATCTATTACAAAATGCTCTACAATAGAAAATTCTCCAGGATCCCATGCAAAAGGCCTTGAATTCCCTTTTATAGAAAACAAGGAAGCAAACAAGATTTAGGCCCTTTGACATGTGTCACTTTTTTCATTTGAAATTCTTATATACATAACAAATAAAATGTACAATTGCTCGTGAGGGAATATCCCATATAATACAAAAGTTTTTGCACACAGTTGTAGAAGATCCCATTTTCTTTCCAAAATGTGCTTGAAGTTGAAATTTGTTGTACTTTATACATGATGTTCTTTTCTCTTCACTTTCTTTGATATCCAAAAACTTGGGAAATGCTGACTGTGTAGATGGACACAAAGGTAGGTCCACTAGAAAAAAAAACATCTATTGAAGTTGAAGGATATAATTTTTGATGTCGATTCAGAAAAAAAGGCCAAAAGAATATCCCAATCCCAATAAAGAATGAAAGAATAATAACAATGCTAAATCACCAAAACCTTACAAATTAGACACATTATTATATTTATCATCGCAAGCTTTATATTTCTCTTTTGAAGGCCATTGGAATGCAAGGAACTAATCCATATTTGTCTTGTATTTATTGTACTTGAATACTACAATATCAGAATCCTTTTCAAATTACCCCAAGAATTGATTTGTATCCCAAATTTTGTCTAAACTGCTCTTGAAAATCTCCATATCAACCTCATTCTTGGCACATATGAGATAGGCAAGTGTAGGAGAAATGCCTTCAAACTGAGCCTTCGATAATATAGAAGGATTTATCTCTCCATTATCTTTCTTGATTTTGGTATTATCCTTATATCACTTTCATCAAATTCTTTAACCTTCTCCTTCACCTTTTCCTCCAGTTGTTCCAAGAATCCTTGTTGTTCCCCTGCTTCCTTAACTATCTTGTATGTGGGTAAAATATCCCTTGGTTTGTATGGATCATGTGTAGATTATTTACACATTCCAAGCAATTAATTAAAACCTGGAATCCCTTTATTAATCAAGGGAATGGACCTTGCTTTATCATTAGCAATCTTGCTAACTACTATTGCCAATTGAAAATATTTTTTGTAGATATTCTCAAAAATTTTCACCACTTTGCTCATGAGATGCCCCAAAACAATTGAAACAATATTTAGGTTATTCTCATACTGATCCTCTTTGTGATTCATCAAAATTTCATCATAAGAGCCAATTTTCTCCAAGATTACTTCCTTTTCCTTCTCCTTATCTGATTTAGGAGGTGGAGATGTAGAGGAACTAGAAATCATTGAACTTAACCTCACCACCAATGTAGTTGATGGAGGGGGAGGTGAAGTTATTTCTTGTTGTAGTTGTTTCTACCACTGAGATTTTAGTATCTTCTATTTGTTGTATTCATGCAGTATAGCAGTATGCTCTTCCAAGAGCTTTCCATATTTCTCCTACAGTGCTTTAGTGGTGGCTTTGCTAAATCTGACAACATCAACTACTAGTGTTGCCACTTCAATTGTACAGGTGTCAGATACTCTCTTAACAATCAGACTTCCCCATACATCTTGTGATGGATCAACAACTACTATTTTATTTGTGTTAGGGGCCAAAGACCAAATTATTAGGGTTTCGTATCTTGGGTCAAACCCTAAACTAGAGAATGCTACACCAACTTCATCTTCAAAAGAGAAAACCTCATGATATTTTCTCTTTATAGTTTCCAAGGTGATGGAAGATGCATTATCCCATTCAGGGAGCAATAAAATGCCACTTTCTCTAACCATATGTCAGCCTTCTTTAGTAGTTATGTCTTTAGTATCTACCCTCATTTGTGCTAATACCCTATGAGAAATTTGATCTCTTGAATCATGAGGAGTCTTTGTTTTTTCATCCTCCAATCTCTTCTCATATTCATCTTTCCTACATCTCTAGATGAAGTCAACAAATTCTTGAGATTGCAAAAATTGGTCATCCTCCATGAATTTGTTACAAGCCAACTCCCTTTTATCTTCAATATTATCCCTTCCACCCAAAATACTCTCAGTCATTCTATCTTGAGGCACCTACACATTTTCACCCCTCTAAGGGGAAGGGAATTGTTCTGATCACATCATCTCCAGTCATCTCATAGTCATCCTCCTCCTCAAGGGAAATAAAATAGTCCACAAGAGGATAATTTTTAGTTTTTCTTCTCTTTGGAGATGGCTCTCTTGGAGGAGAATCCAATTCAATAACATTCATTAGAGAAGAGGGTTCTTTTTGCATAGGTAGAGAAGATGGGGGTATTTGTGCTTTTGGGGGATATTGCGGAGCTTGGTTTCTTATCTCCACACCCTTGGGTTTTCTCCTAAAATAATAGATGGATGGATATGATTTGTGAGGCTGACATGAGGGTCTTTCCTTGGTGGCAAGATCCTTACCATTTATCCTCTCCTAGATTGGAGGAGATTCCCCAATTATCTTGTTAATGTTCTCCCAAACTATTTGTATCCTTAGGATTGGGTCCTCTACCTCTACATATTCCCCTTTATATGATGCATCATTCTACTTCTTAGCTACCTCTATCTTCTAAAAGGATGTCCATTTAACATTTCTTTCATTAATCTCCCTTTCATTGAGGTAGTTTCTAATTACATCTTTATTGAAAAGGGTAGACTGGCTATATTGTGACCTCTAATTGCTCTTCCTAAGGTTATTGATGAAACCCTCGGGGTGAAAGTTCCTTGCTAGCTCTTGAGTCATCTTGAATTTTTTGAATTTCTCATACAAATTCTTAAAACCTCCTTTATTCATCTTGAAGTCAAAGAAAATAATTAGATAAGGGAAGAAAGATCCATTCTTCTAATTTTCCAAATGTGCCTTGTCCATCTTAGTAAATTTCCAATTGAACTCTAGGAAACCAATCCTCATGGGCAGAAATTTGGGTAGGAAATGAGGTCCTATAGGGAATCCATATACTCTCAAAATTGTGTAATTAGAATGGAGAATAAAATCTCCCCAATTGTGTTTTATGCCCATATTTGACCTTCTCTCAACATGCCTCATGAAATATAGTATCTCCTTAGGCAGCCTGGGCACCAAACCCTATAAAAATGACAATATTGTAGCAAAAAAGTGATTCTTGAATGTGACATAGCTTGCCTGATCACAATGTGTTTCCTAGAAATGAGTCCAACACTGGAGTGGAAGCTCATTCCCTTCTTTATCCTTTTCACATATTCTCATTGTAGAACTCCACTCTGGTTTCCCCTTGTATAAGAATATGTGGCACATAAGTGAATACCACCATTATTTTACCATCTTCATGCCCTTCTTTATTTTGAACAATCCCTTATGGATGGCATAAAAAATATATGTGGCATAGTTAAATTCATCATTAAGCAATTCATTTTGTACATTTTCAGCTATGTACATGAAGGGAATGGGGATTCTCTCTAATTTATTAGCCCCAATAACTTGGTATAATGCATAGTAGGTTTTGAAAAAGTAAGACTAAAAACTATCTATCTTGAGAGGCTTTGTTTCATTTGGAAGAATTTGATTGCACGTGTCCTTGTAACCATTTTCCATGTGCATGGGTAGCCATACTTGAAACTAATCCTATCCTATTGGTATTTTTGCTTGAAGGTCTCAAAATTGATGGGTTTAGTAGTAGGAAAATTAACCTTGAAGATTTGATAAATTGATTGCTTATCAAATTGAATCATAATTACACCATGTGTAGTCCTAACTTCCCTAGTAATCTCATCATAGTTAGAAGAAATGGATTTTACTAGGTCAATATCCATGAAGACATTTGGAACTATCAACTTGCCCAAGTCATACTTCCATATGTTCGAAATCAGGCAAGTGAGTTTCGTTTTCCATACCAGTGGAAAAACAATTATCATCCTCCCATTGGAATTTTTGTGTCTCTACAACCATAGGTATTTTCCACTAGACTATCTATAGAACCAGGGCCTTGAACTTTAATTTTATGAGTGGTCGAACCAAGAAGGTAGGCAACAAGGTCATCATGCATGAATCGGTGCTGGGAGAAGAGACAACTTGAATTCTAGGTGGATTCATTTTTGCAATGTGACTTGAGAGACAAGGGTTTAATGGTAGGTTCTAGGGTTTTATGATAGCTTAGATAAATAGCTAGGGAAAAATTGAAGCAATTTAGGAAATAATTTGATACCTTAGTTTAATTCATAATCTTAGAATGCAAATAAACATAATAAAAAACCCAATATGATAGAGAGATTGAGAATTTTGAGGTCACAGATGAACATACTAATTTTTCACACTTTGGAAACCCTAGTTACTAAGGAAATCTCTCAATTGATATGATTTCTCCTTTCTTGATACTTGGAATGCTTAGGTAAATTGTTCAAGTTCTCAGATTGTGGCTTTTATGGATAAAAATACATTAATTTTTGATCTAAGAGCCATCTTTTCTGCCATAAATCCAAGCTCACATTTAATAGAACATGCAATCTACCTGTTCTCTGAGTTTGAATGTGGGCTATTGATGCTCATGCAAAAGATTCAATCTAATGCTCCTGATAGATCTGAATTGATTTGAAAATATTTGACCTGCATTGAAAAGACCACAAACCGATAGAAACATTCCACTTGAGGTCACCTTTACAACTTAGCTAACGGGCATGCCACTGGGAGAGAGTCTCAATTGTATCCATTTGGCAACCTCCCATGCTTTTGTAGTTATAAGATCAAGCTATAGATAAAGGTTCACAAAACAATGAAAAAACTATCTAGATCATGCCATGTGACATAAGATAGTCTTCCATTAAGTCCCCCTTTATTCTTATAAAAATATGCCAAGCTTGATTGAGAGCATGTAACATGCCCCAATAGATTTAATTTTTAATTTAATAATTAACACTAAAAAAATATATTTATGACACAAATTCCATAGCTAATTCCATTTAGCAATTTTATGTTCATAAATCACCATGAAACTAAATTATATAAGTAAATTCATTTACATATGTCAAAATTTACATACAAGTTGACTTGGCATTCAACGCCTTCTAGTCAAATTCAAATTTACAAGGTTCCTCTTCAGTTACATAATTTCAATTCTTATACATAGATGATACAATACATTTAGAATTTTGATATGATTCTTGTGTGAAGGCACACCTCCATTGATGGATGAGAATGTTATTGAGGTGCTTTTTCCACCCAACCATGAAGCGATGCTTCCTCAGAATTATTTAGTCAATCGAAGAATGCCCGACCCTACATGACACACTTAGCAAGAGAAACTATTTGCAAGGTGGAATCTGTGCATGCCCGACTTCATGCATTTCTATCTACTTTTTAGAATATGCAAGTTCCATGTTAGGTAAACAAATCAACATAGAGCGAGTAAATAATAATAGTCTATTCTGTATATGTAAATAAAATGACTGCAAATCTTTTCCAAGCTCATGTTGCATGTAATGCAACTCTAGTTAGATTTGGAAAAACAAATCTATACTCTCTGGCACCCATTCTTGAAAGAAAAGATTATCATATCAAGGGGTATCCATCCCTTCTAGATGATGTATTAACAACAATCTATGTGCTACAGTCTACCACTAAATTCTTGTATCATCTCATTATATTATTTAACATTATTCACTTAAATTGGGTAACCATTCATCTATTCAACATATGCAATACAACACTTTTCCAAGTTTATAGTTTGTTCCATTTTCTAGAGGTTTAAAATGCTCTATGAGTTAAATATTCAAGATGAATCATAAGGTATACCACATGTATGTTAGCATGCATAAATGAATCTTTATGTGTGTTCACATATATGCCTAAAAATGAATAATTTATGAATATGCATATACATTATGAAATTTTAATGAAAAATCCCTTCACACAAGTATACTTCCATATTCAAAGAAGAAAAAATAACATCAATTCATTCAGATGATCTTTTCAAAATAAAAAGAAATACCATTTATTTCTAGTTCTAGGTAGAATGAAAACATCAATTTTCACAATCACTGATTTATAAAAGAACAGGTCAATGAATCTGAATAGAAATACATCACCCATTAACAGAAATAAAATGCATTCATTTTGTCACCAATATAAGTTTTCATACTTGTTTTCCTCATTCAAGGCATTCACTGAAAACAATGTATACTTTGCCCATCGATACCTGTTAGAGTAATAAGTTATTATGCTTAATTAATCACATCACATTGATTAATTAATTAAGTCACTTATTCCTCTTTATTACTTAAGCTAAACTTAGGCACATTAATAATTAATTAATTATTAATTATTAAGTGTGCACACTAGGGTTTCATTTAGGGTTTCCTTTTAGGGTTTCTTGATCTCGCTTCATGGGATTGATCCTTTGTAATAATTGATTCTCTTAATGCATTTTTACTGCTTTGAGGAGGTTTCACAGGAGAACATCTTTTTCGGTTCTTCATATCTTTTTGCATGCTTGGCGGAATTATCCATCTTGCATCGCGAGGTGATCTTCAGATTCTAACATGGTATCAGGCTCGGACCCTCACGGCTCCTTGATGCATTGATCACGAAGATATGGCCTTTTAGTGAGTTTCAAGTGCAAGGGTTTCCATAGGCATCTTTTCTGCAAGATCTAGGGGTAGCCATTTTTTCGGGACACTATGGGCTCAAACGGACGTCGCCATCGCATTTGCAGCGTCCCAAAACCTAAAATGCTGTCAAATGTCGTCCATTTTGGTCGCGATTGATCACAGGGAGGCAAAATTTTTTTGTTTGAAGGGCCGTACGGCCTCTTCTACACGCATTCCGAGGCACGGTTTTCAATTTTTTTTTGAAAAAAAACACGTTTTTTTTCGAATCCGGCTGACACTTCTAGTTTTGGAGAGATCCGCCGCCCGGCGGCCACCGGGCGGCCACCAGCCCGCCACCGCCACCCGCCTCCAGCCTCCGCCGCCGCTCCCCCTGTCAGCCCTCGCGCGCCCATTCAGCCAGGCCGGTGGTCCTATCGCTGACCAGGAGCTCAGCGCGACAGTCTTTCGGCAAAGAATATTCCGGGCATCACTGAGAATATTCCGGCCATCACTGAGAATATTCCGGGCATCACTGAGCATATTCCGAAAATGTTGCAGGTTTCCGGCGGTTGAAATTTTTTTCCGACAGGGGGGCAATTTTTTGCCCAGACGGCCAAACGGCCGTCAAATTTAAGCTCGTGGATTGATGATGTCAGCATGACGTCATGATGACGTCATCCGTATGGCCGGCACTCTTTGCCCCCTCCTAACCCTAGTTTGCCCTAAAAGAGCAATTTTTTTATTTTGGTCATAACTTGGGCATACGGTATCAAAATCGGGCAAACGAGATATCGCCGGAAAGCTGGTTCCGAGAACTTTCCAGCAGTGCCATTTATTTTTCAGTATTTTACTGTTTTCCTACATTTATTGCTGTTTGAAGTCAGATGTACTTTTTATACTTCTGAGCTCATAACTTTTTGCCACGATCTCCGTTTTTCGCCTCATTTGAAGCGTCGGAAAGGTATTGAGGAGCTCTAGGTTGCTGTCTATGCAATTTTTCTGTATTTGTCCCAGGTTTATCAGTTAGTCCAGATTTGGCTTGATGGGTTGTTTGGCAATTACTTGGATGTTTTGGCAGTTGGGAGAGTGCATCTTGCATCTTTGCACTTCATTTTCTGTAATGCATCATTCAATAATTGTTTGCTGCTTCATAGAGTCTAGAGTTGTTCCCGTTTGGAGTTTTCAAGTGTTCTGTGGCATTGGGTTTTCTATTGCTTTATCATGATTCCTTGAGTCAATCAGTGACTCTCATCCGGTTTCAGTAGTATACAGAAGAATATTTCCTTGCTTGCCTATATCAAGTTCCAGTGTTACTCTACAGAGTTCTTCCAAACTTCTTTTGCAATATTTATCTCATTGTAAGGGGTTTTGTCCCACTGGTTTTCCTTCTCTTACTCCTTATTGCATTTGTAAAGTAATTGATCCAGGCCTAGTTGCGGGACCCATCTTTGCTTTCATGCATCTTATTCTAGTGTTTTAGCTTCTTCCTAAGTTCATCTTAAGGGAGTGTTATTAGAGTAATAAGTTATTATGCTTAATTAATTACATCACATTGATTAATTAATTAAGTCACTTATTCTCTTTATTACTTAAGCTAAACTTAGGCACATTAATAATTAATTATTAATTATTAAGTGTGCACACTAGGGTTTCATTTAGGGTTTCCCTTTTAGGGTTTCTTGATCTCCTTCATAAGGATTGATCACTTTGTAATAATTGATTCTCTTAATGCATTTTTACACTGAGAGGTTTTACAGAGAACATCTTTTTTGGTTCTTCATATCTTTTGCATGTGACAGGTATCCATCTTGCATGCAGGTGATCTTGGATTCTAACAATACCATCTCTTTGAGAGGATACGACATGCATGTTATCATCCATTGATAACATGCTATCACATGCTTTTGGGGTTGATCTACTTGGATGAATTATCCAAGCCATGAGTTTAACCCAATACAGGGTTTAACACCCCAAATGCATGAATAAAACACAAGGCACAGTCGATACTTTTGACTTGGATACAATACAGTATTCTACAGTGATCAAATGGGAAACAATGCTCATGCGTTTACACTCATATACATATATATATTCTCAACCAACAATGCAAGAATGGATTCCAATGCCCATGGCCTGAGAAGGCCATCACAGGATCCTCGAAGGGATTTATCATCAAGCTACCATCGTTCAACCTCACCACTACATAACAGTGGGTGGTGAGGCCCTAATTCTAAGAGCAGTTAATGCATTGCTCGACCTCTTCCATCATAGGCGGCCTTCTCCACCCTTCGATATGTTAAGTGGGATTTTAAAAGAACAATAGGTATCATTTAAAATAAAAAAAATAGTGGATAGCCCTTCGAATAGTCACCTAAAAGCGACTAATATATGCAAGCCGATTACATAGAATTCATATGGGTCGACTGATAGGCCATGAATAAAGAGAATAAACATCATGCCCACAAAGTGACACATTGTGGGTATGAAACCTGACCCAACATAGGGTTGATCAACAATTACAAAGAACTTACAAAGCTTCAATAGGTCAACACTCTTGGGATCACAATAATTCGACAGTAAAAAATAGTTTATAGAGCTTAATAGCTCGACCCTCTTGGGCTCACAGTAATTTGACAATAAAAAATAATTTATAGAGCTTAATAGCTCGACCCTTTTGGGCTCACAAAAAATAAAAAATATCAAATACCCCAATTCATACATGCAAAAATAACACACAGATTGAGTAAAACTTTTGCAAGATAGGGGATCATTCCTTTGATAATGGAGAATAATGAATGAGTTCGAATTACCTCCTACATTTTGTCCTGGAGATTTTTCCCTTCTACTGATTCACTCAATTTTTTTCCTTCCAACTCATTGATTTCTCCTCTTCTTTTATTATTTTTCCTCTTCTTCCTAGCTTTTTCTCCCCATTCCGAATTCAAATCATCTCCTACTATTTTGGGTAGCATACAAGAACTTAATTTTGCTGTCTTCATAATGTTAGTTGGCCGCCCACTCCCCACATGAGGGAATCAACCTCTATCTATTTTTTGGTGGGAGTTACAACATTTGAACTTTCCCACGATCCTCTATTGCTTTCATTCAAAGAGAAAAAATAAATTCAGAGTAAATCATTCACATTTTTGTATGTATATGTATTTTTATATATATGCTTCTACAAATAAATTCACATATTATCATAGAGATTAATTACATATATGAAATCACTTGTCTATTCAAATCACATTTTGAATTCATCCAAAAGAGTGAATAAATGAAACCTCTTTTCCATATGATACAGGTTGAGTTTCTTATTCAATTTGTTGAATATATGTTTTGAAATAGATAAAGTAAAAACAAGAACACATAAATTTTCTCTTTTTACTAGTTATAATTTTCACACCAAGTATAATGCAATTGTCAAAATTTCAATCATATGCAAATTATGTCATGTTCTAGTGTGGTGTGTGATATTCCAAATTCTATTCTTGCTTACCATGGTCATTTGGCTAAGCATGCCTGCCTCAATCAAGTTCTTGTCCTTCAACCTGTTTACTGCACACACATTCTTACACTTATCCACTTATCAGTAACCTTCAACCGATAATCACATGAAAATAATTTCTTAAATTAGGAAATTGCATAATATTCATTTCCAATTTTCATCATCGCATTCAATTAAATTCCATAAATAAATTGTTTAATTCTATTTTCCAAATATTTCAATTTCCTCAAATTTTAAAATGCAAAAATGAAATTGAGATATGAAATCCTTCCCCACTTAAAAGAGACATCGTCTCGATGTCTAATCAAACAAAATTGGTTTTACATATGTTTATCAATTCACATTGTTTTCAAATTAAATATCATAGCATACCAATCCAAAATATCAAGTATCAATATATAGATAATCACAATTTATATTATTTTCAAGCCAAAACATCATAGCATACCAATCCAAAATTTTAGGCAACAATACAAAATTGATCATCAATAGTCTATCTAGGAAAGAAAATGAGGGAAGGAGCATTCTATTTCCTCTGCATCCTCCCATGTAGCATTGTCCTCATGATATTGGCCCCATTGGACCTTATACTGAACAATGTCCCTGTTTTGCAACTTGACGTTGCGTCTATCCAAAATTCTATTAGGCTCCACTAGCACCACTCCTAGATCCTCCACCTATAAAGAATTCCAATCAAGTATATGAGACACATTTGGGTGGTATGGTTTTAAATAAGAAACATGAAACAAATTATGGATTCGAGCTAGAGCAGGGGTAGAGCAAGTCTGTATGCAATTGGGTTGATCACTTCCAACACATCAAATGGGCCCACGTATCTTGGAGCCAACTTGGAGGACTTCCCAAAGGTGATATAGCTCTTATGCGGATTGACTCTTAGAAAGACCTTGTATCTGAATGCAAAGTGTCTAAAGGTTCTTTTTTTGTTGGCATAGCTCTTTTTCCTAACTATTGCTTCCTTCAGTCTGCTCTTGGTAAGCCTCATTTGCTCTTCCATTTCTTTTAGCATTTCAAAACCCACTATGATCTTGTCTTCCAATATGCCCCAACTGATGGGAGTGTGACACTTCTACCCATACAAAGCCTCTAAAGGTGCCATACCTAAGGATGAATGATGGGAGTTGTTATAAGAAAATTCTACTAGTGGTAGGTACTCTTCCCATTTGTACTGTTGATCCATACAATACATCCGAAGAAGGTCTTCTACAACTTAATTTACTCTCTTGGTTTGACCATTGGTCTAAGGATGATAGGTTGAACTAAATTTTAACTTAGTCCCAATGTTGCATTCAAGGTCGTCCAAAACCTGGATGTCATTCATGTATCTTAGTCAAATATAATGGTCTTTGGAACTCCATGCAAACGAAAGATCTCCTAGACAAATTTCTTGGCCAAGGTCAACGATCCATCCTTAAGGTTCCCTAGAATAAAATGTGCCACCTTAGTCAACTTATCAACTAATACTAGAATGACATCATGCCTATTCTTTCTTAGGAGTAATGCCTACACCAATTCCATATTGATCACTTGCCATTTATACTCAGGTATATCATGAGGATAAAGAAGCCATGCTAGATGTACATGATCAACCTTGACTCGCTGAAGCTCCAAGCATTTGGCTACATATTTTTCTATGTCCTTCTTGAGTCTCAGCCAAAAGTACAAGACTTTCAGATTTGTGATCATATTTGTAACTCTGAGGTGTCTCGAATATGGTGCATTGTGGATCTCATCTAGGACTCGCTTCCTAAGCTCTCTAAAATTTGGAATATACATCCGTCTCTGGTATCTTAAGATATCACTTGGTTCAAAATCATACCCATTGAATCGATGGTCTAATGGATTCTCCTTGAGAGCCTTTTTCACCCTTTCATAATGCTCATCACCTTGTAAGTGTTGCATCATTTGCTGTCTTAGATTGAATCTCATAGAGGTCATAGCTGCTAGATGTCTTTGTCTATTCAAAGCATCTATCACTTGATTTTACTTTCCTTTTATATAATCTATTCCAAAGTCATACTCGCTAAGGAATTATATTCATCTCCTCTAATGTGCATTAAGGTTAGGTTGAGTAAAAATGTATCTCAATCCTAGGTGATCTATTTTGAGATCAAATGGCTTTCCCAAAAGGTAGTGTCTCCACATCTATAGGGCGTGCACTATAGCTATCAATTCCAAGTCGTGTGGCACATAGTTTACTTCATGCTATTTCAACTTCCTGGACTCATATACCACCACTTTCCCTTCTTGCATTAACACTACTCCCAGCCATCACCTGAAGCATCCGTGATCACTAAAAATTGAACATTGTGATCTAGAATAATTAATATCGGAGTTGCAGTGAGCTTCTCCTTAAGGAGCTAGAAAGCCTGATCACACTTCTCAATCCACTAGAACCTCTTTCCTTTATTTTGGAGAGATGTTATTGGGGTTGCTATTTTAAAAAACCCTTGCAAAATTTTTTGATAATAGTCGACAAGGTCCATAAAACTTCACACCTCTGACACATTTTGTGGTGCTAACCACTCTACACTTGCTTTTATCTTTTTCAGGATCCACAAACATTCCCTCTGCTGAGATAATGTGGCCTAGGTAATGCACCCTATCTTGGTAGAATGAGAACTTGGATAATTTTCCAAAAAGATTCTTTTCCCTTAGACGTCATAGGACTATCCTTAAGTGTTGGTCATGTTCCTCAATGGTATTGGAATAAACCAAAATGTCATCAATGAAAATTAGGACAAAATTATCCAAATAGTCCTTGAACACATTGTTCATAAGGTTCATGAAAGCTATAGGTGCGTTGGTCAAACCAAAGGGCACAATGGTGAACTCGTAGTGCCCATATTGAGTTCAGAAAGACTTTTTGGGAATATCTTCTTCTTTTATTCTCAATTGATGGTAACCAGACCTGTAATCTATTTTTGAGAAATTTTTTTCTCCCTTCATCTTATCAAACAATTTATCTATCCTTGGAAGAGGGTAGAAATTTTTGATGGTTTCCTTGCTCAACATCTGATAATCTATACAAAGATGCAAGGTTCCATCCTTTTTCACAAAGATAACTAGTGATCCCCATGGTGACACTCTGGGCTTGATAAGCCCCTTGCATAAAAACTCCTGTAACTGGGATTTCAATTCAAAAAATCTTTGTGGTGGTAATCTTGTATGGGGCCTTAGATTGTGGCTCGACTCTTGGAACTAAGTTGATGGAGAAATAAAATTCTCACTTTGGAGGCATCTCAGTGAGATCTTCAGGAAACATATCTCAGAATTCCCTAAGAATTAGATAGTCATCTAGATATGGTTTCTCATTGTCAGGTTCATTAACATGCACCACATATATGGCACAACTTTTCCGTTGAGCTCTCTTAAGTTGCATAGTTGAGATCTGTGTAAGCTGCAGGGGTCGTTGTACCCCTTGTATCTCAATCGGGTTCCCATAGTCATCCATACAATTCACCATATTATCCTCACAATTTATAATAGCCTTGTGCTCAGTCAACCAGTTGATTCCTAAGATTACGTCATAGGACCCTAATGGTGCAACATAAAGGTTAACTTGGGTCATGAAGGTGGGAAGTTCCAACTCGCTACAAAAGAAACATGAATCTACTTTTTGCTCTACTTGATTTCCATATTGAGCAAACCATGAATTTTCCATATATCTAAGTAAAATGGGTAACTTAGAAATCATTCTAGGATTTATAAAGCACTCAGTAGCTCCATTATCTATCAAAATAGAAATGGCTCAGCCATAGAGCTTACCTGTTAATTGTATCGGAGAAGCCTAGTACTCTACTTGATATCCATCACTGCATGGATCCTATGTTGCAGGGTCAACTATTGATCTCCTTCCTTTTGTGACCTCAATTTTTGAGGGTAGTTGGATGCATAATGATCTCCCCCACATGTGTAACATCCATCGTGTGGTCCTTTTTGAATTCCAAATTTATCTTCTTTTGAATGCCCTTGGGTGCTATTGTAGGCGCCCTTGCCCTTGTTGACCCTTTTATTTCTTCCACCTTGGTTTCCTTCTTCCTTTTTCAGAGGGTCGCCTTCCCTTTTCATCCTTCTAATATGATGGGACTTATTTCCTCTCTATCCGCCACCCTTCTAAAATCTTCTATTTCTGAACTGGGGCTTAGAGTCTGATCCCTTGCGAAGATTGGATAATTGCTGTAGATTTTGTTCCTGCCTAATAGTCTTCTCAAAAGATTCTACCATAGTATGAGGATTGTGAAGATCCACTTCAACTCCAATATGGGGTCTCAGTCCCAAAATAAACTTTCAAATTTGAAAATACTCATCGGTTTGATACTGAGGCACATACTTAAGTAAGTTGGTAAACTTCTCCTAGTACTGCACTACTGTCAAGCCTCCTTGGATCAGATTATGAAATTTAGTCATTTTATTGTCAAAGAAAAGATGTGGTAGCAACCTCTTTCTAAAATATTCAAGGAAAAACTTCCAAGTAATCCCTTCTTATAGAAGTCTCCCTTCAACCTTCTCATTGTCCCACCAAGTAGCTACTTCTCCAAACAATTGGTTGCAACCCAGGCAACTTTGGTCTAGTCTAACAAATTACGAAGACCAAAGTATTTTTCCATTTCTATGATCCAAGTCCATGCCTTGTCTCCGATATCCTTGCCATCGAACTTCAATGGTGCTACCTTCTTAAGATCCTTTCTTAGTTCTTCCTTAATCCGACCTCGATTATGATCCCTTCTCCTTGGTTGGGTACCTCATTCTTGAGATTTTGATCTTCCTGCACCCCACAAACCACTTGTTCCAAATGGTCCATTCAGGTTTCTTTCCAATTCAAGAATTTCAAGATTTGGTCTAACCTCTTGCTTGGCCCATTGTTCTATCTGCTATCGTCCACATCTTGTTTGGTGGTCACCATGGTGATTCACACTCAACCTACGTCATAGTTGCATTTAGCGTTCAATAAAATGGTTTTATGTTTATACTATTGCATCCATGAATATAAAGTACACAACATACAAGCCCAAAAAAAAGAATAAAAACATGTCCATTTCAATAAGACAAGCCTTCAAGCTCCATGCCTTTGAATCAACAAAAGACCTTTCTTTATTTATATTAAGTCGGATTTATATTGATCCTTATTTACAAATTTTTTCCGCTCTAATAAGTTACCTCATTATTCAATAGAGGACGTTCCTCAAGATCCTCATTCGAGTCTACATCTTCCCTCTTGGGTGAGGCAAGACGTGCATGCAAACACTCCTTCTCCTCCTTAGTCATCAATGGTGCACTAGGTCCACATCCTACTGGCCAATCTCTAAAGGTGGGGGGTTTCTTAATCTTAGGAGTTCATTTAGCCTCCTCTATCTTTCTGCCTCTCTCCATCTTGAGATGTGTGAGGGCGTGTGCTAGAGTTTCTTCATTAGGAATCTTGGGTTGGTTCTCGGGTTTGGAAGTTTCTTCTATAGTGACTAATTTCCTTGCAGCCCTATTGTTTTTTCCCTTCTTTCTTCCCATATTAGACCTTCCCATTTCCTGCAACCATTTCAGATTGGTCATTCTCTAGGTAACTCAAATCTAGTTAAGGGTCCACTACTCCCTAGTTCATTCACCATGGGCTCATAGGCCTAGAGCTGAACCTTTGGCTCTGATACCATATATAACATGCCCCACTAGATTTAATTTTCAATTTAATTATTAGCACTAAAAAATAAATTTATGACACAAATTCCATAGCTGATTCTATTTAGTAATTTTATGTTTATAAATCACCATGAAATTGAATTATATAAGTAAATTCATTTACATACAAGTTGACTGGGCATTCAACGCCTTCTAGTCAAATTCAAATTTACAAGGTTCCTCTTTAGTTACATCATTTCAATTCTTATACATCGATGATACAATACATTTAGAATTCTGATATGATTCTTGTGTGGTGGATTGCCTCCACTAGTGGACGAGAACATGATTGAGGTGATTTTTCCACCTAACCATGAAGCGATGCTTCCCCAGAATTCTTTGGTCAATCAAAGAATGCTCAAACTTGCATGGAACACTTAGCAAGAGATATAGTTTGCAAGGTGAAATCTATGTATGCCTAACTTCATGCATTTCTATCTACTTGTTAGAATATGCAAGTTCCATATTAGGTAAAAAAATCAATAGAGAGCGAGTAAATAATAACAATCTATTCCATATATGTAAATAAAATGAATGCAAAGCTTGGCCAAGCTCATGTTGCATGTAATGCAACTCTAGTTAGATTTAGAAAAGAAAATCTACACTCTGGCACCCATTGTCGAAAGAAAAGCTTATCATATAAAGGGGTATTCCTCCCTTCTAGACCATCTAGTAGTAGAAATCTATGTGCTACAGTTTACCATTGAATTATTGTATCATATCATTATATTATTTAAACATTATTCACTTAAATTGGGTAACCATTCATCTATTCAACATATGCAATACAACACTATTCCAAGTTTATAGTTTGTTCCATTTGTAGAGGTTTAAAATGCTTTATGAGTTAAATATTCAAGATGAATCAGAAGGTATACCACATGTATGTGAGCATGCATAAAGGAATCTTTATGTGTGTTCACATATATCCTTGAAAATGAATAATTTAAGAATATGCATATACATTAGATGAAATTTTAATGAAAAATACCTTCACACAAGTATACTTCCATATTCAAAGAAGAAAAATTAACATCAATTCATTTAGATGATCTTTTCAAAATAAAACAAATACCATTTATTTCCAGTTCTAGGTACAATGAAAACATCAATTTTCACAGTCATTGATTTATAAAAGAACAGGTCATTAAATATAAATAGAAATACATCACCCATTAATAGAAATAAAATGCATTCATTTTGATACCAATCTAAGTTTTCTTACTTGTTTTCCTCATTCAAGGCATTCATTGAAAAATAACATATACTCTACCCATCGATACCGTATCTTTGAGAGGATACAATATGCATGTTATAATCCATTGATAACATGATATCGCATGCCGTTGGGGTTGTTTCACTTGGCCGAATTCTTCAAGCCATAGGTTTAACCCAATATCGGGTTTAACACCCCCAAATGCATGAATAAAACACAATACATAGTCGATAATTTTGGCTTGGATACAATAGAGTATTCTACAGTGATTAAATGGGAAACAATGCTCATGTGTTTACACTCATATACATATATATACATATGCTTGACCAAAAATGCAACAATGGATTCCAATTCCCACGACCTAAGAAGGCCATCGTGGGATCGTCAGAGGACTTTATCATTGAGCTACTATTGTTCAATATCACCACCACATAATAGTGGGTGGTGAGGCCCCAATTCTAAGAGCGGTTAATGCATCACTTAACGTCTGCCATCACATGTGACCTTCACCACCCTTTGATACATTAAGTGGGATTTTAAGAGAATAGTGGGTATCATTTAAAATGAAAAAAAAAATGGATAGCCCTTCGGCTAGTAACCTAAGGGAAACGAATTAATGCAAGATGATTACATAGAATTCATATGGGTCGACCGATAGGCCATGACCAGAGAGAATAACCATCATGTGCACAAAGTGACACATTTTGGGTATGAAACCTGACCCAACATAGGGTTGATTAAAAATTACAAAGAACTTACAGAGCTTCAATAGCTCGACCCTCTTGGGCTCATTGTAATTCAACAATAACAAATAATTTATAGAGCTTAATAGCTTGACCCTTTTGGGCTCACAATAATTCAAAAATAACAAATAATTTACAGAGGTTAATATCCTGACCCTTTTGGGCTCACAGAAAGTCAATAGTATCAAATACCCCAATTCGTACATGCACAAATAACACATAGATTGAGTAAAACGTTTGCAAGATAGGGGATCATTCCTTTGATAATGAAGAATAATGAATGAGTTCGAATTACCTCCTACGTTTTGGTCTAGAGATTTTTCCCTTCTACTAATTCACTCTACATTTTTCCTTCCAACTCGTCGATTTCTCCTCCTCTTTTCTACTTTTTCCTCTTCTTATTGGCTTTGCCTCCCCATTTTGAATTCAAATCATCCCTTGCTATTTTGGGTAGGATATGGGAACTTAATTTTGTAGTCTTCATAATGTTAGTTGGCCACCCACTCCCCACATGAGGGAATCAACCTCTATCTTATTTTTGGTGGGAGTTACAACATTTGAACTTTCCCATGATCCTCTATTGCTTTCATTCGAAGAGAAAAAATAAATTCAGAGTAAATCATTCACATTTTTGTATGTATATGTATTTATATATATATCATATATATAATTATATATATGCTTATACAAATAAATTCACATATTATCCTAGAGATTAATTACATATATGAAATCACTTGTCTATTCAAATCACATTTTGAATTCATCCAAAAGAGTGAACAAAAAAAACCTCTTTTCCATGCGATATGGGTTGAGTTTCTTATTCAATTTGTTGAATATACATTTCAAAATAGACAAAAAAAAAAAGAATGCACAAATTTTCTCTTTTTACTAGTTATAATTCTCACACCAAGTATGAATGCAATTGTCAAATTTTCAATCATATGCAGATGTCATGTTCTATTGTGGTGTGTGATATTCTAGATTCCATTCTTGCTTACCTTGTTCATTTGAATAATCATGCCTACCTCAATCAAGTTCTTTCCCTTCAACTTGTTTCTTGCACACAAATTCTTACACTTGTACACTTATCAGTAACCTTCAACCGATAATCACATGAATTTTTTTTTTAAAATCAGAAAATTGTTGCACAGGTGGTTGTCGTTGCACCAAAATATGGAGCTGTTAATGCCCAATACAACTATTTGATTTATACAAGATCAAGATCCATAGGAGGTGGTTAAACAATGTCATGAAGCCCAAGTGTCATGTTGGCCCACGCCTACCATAGGAAGAGGAGACAAAGGGCGACACCTTGTAACAATCCCTCTGCATAAGCGAGGGCTTCAAACTCGTGACCTCAACTCTGATACCAATTTTTGCATAGGCAGCTACCGTTGCACCAAAAGATTGACATATTAATGACTGATACAACTGATAGATTTATACAAGATCAAGATCCAAAGGAGATAGTTAAACCATGTCATGAAGCCCAAGCGCTACATTGGCCCACACCTACCACAGGAAGAGGAGACCAAGGGCGATACCTTGCAACAAAAATTGCATAATATTCATTTCCAATGTTCATCATCACATTCAATTAAATTTTATAAATATAATGCTTAATTCTATTTTCCAAATATTTTAATTTCCTAAAATTTTAAAATGCAGAAATGAAATCGAGATATGACAAAGCATAGACGTGTTCCTTTGGTATATCAAATCTTAATATCTGTCACCTCCACATGGTTCTGCAACTTTAAACAAGCCTTCATGGAAACACCTTGCAAAACAATGGAAAGGCCATAAGATAGTGCCATGTGGCACCCACTAAGCTACTTTGATGCCACACATTTGAAATAATGCCACATGTCCTTCTCTTGCACATCCACAAGACACCTGTGGGCCCACCAAAAAGAGCTTAACAAAATGGAAGAAAGACAACTACTAATAATACTTGACTGGCCACGTGACACCTTTTTCGTGCTTCCATGGGATGGATGTGGGCCATCCCTTTAAGTTCAACAGAATAGCGAAATGCCTCAAATTTGGACATGTGGAATTTTGTAGGACCTCCAACTGGCCCTGTAGCATTGCTTGACCAAGGACTTGGCACATGTCACCCTTTCTATAGTTCCATAGGAAAATTTTTCCTTGGTGAAAATCCATCCATAAAACTGTGGAAACCAATATAGAGATGCCACTTGTCACTTTTTGACTACTTCTGTGGGCTTCAAACTTGAATATTTAAATCCTTGTGGGGTCGAGTGTGGACAACTTAAAAGAATTTTTTAGCACGTGCACTTTAAGAAAAAATAATGTGAATAGGTAAAGAGGAGGAAAAATTTCATAATGACATGGGCAAAAGATGAGAATTTTAATAAAATATTTTGTGCACAGGTTCAAACGGTAACACTAGAAGCAAGGGGATGGTTAAGAAATGGTCTTAAATACATAGGTTATAACTTAAACAATTGATAATTGACAATAGGGAGTCAACAAATTTTTAGAACCAAAGTGCTATGATCACTTGAATTTTAGGGTTTATAAAGGTTTAAGACATAAAAGAAAACCCTAGACAAGGTTATAACATGCCCTAACCATGAAAAATACCACCAAAAAAGCTTAGAAAAGTGGGAAAAAGCTAGGAACCAAGGAACATATTTTAGTCCTATTAGCAACTCCTATTGGGGATGCTTGTTTGATCAAAACAATGCGATATCACACAAACTCTAAAGAAGTAGACCACAAAGAAAAAGACCAAAACCAAACCAAAGCAAGGAAAGACTATACAAAAATATACATAAAATACAATGTGCATGGAAAAGAACATACCTTATGAAAAGTATGGCTTCAAGAATTGTCCATGCACTGGTAGTTCTAGAAGTTCTCTAATGAGATTTTTGTAGGAAATGGGGGTCTTCCCCATGTGTATTACTGATCAAGTATGGTCCTAACCAGAGGGCATCAAACTTACCATGCTTTCCCTTCTCCAGAGATCTTGAATTACATAATAGAACCATATCTCCTATTTAAAACTTTCTCTCAAAAGCTCTCTTGTCATGTAGGTGCTTTACTAGTTGTTGCATTTTGATATTCTTCTATTGTGTTAACCTTCTCATCGCATCCAACTATGTGAGATGGTTTATCTTGTGCATTGTGGGATCTAAGATTCTTCATCATATTCCTGAATGAATTTATATACCTACAAAAATTTATACATTGGTATTCTTGCCTCTAAAGGGTGACTTCCCATTAGCCTTTTTCATAGTCACTTTGTTTTCCCATAAAGCAAGATTAAGATTTGAATCCAAGGCCTTTTTGTTCTTTTCAATCATCCTTTTGATAATATTCATCAAGCTTTTGTTAATTGACTTGGCTTGGCCATTCTCTTAAGGATCGTATGGGGAAGAATAAGAGGTTTCTATCCCATATTGGTTGCAAAAAGTTATGAATTCCTCTGACCTGAAACATATTACATTATTTGAAATTATCTTTTTAGGCACCTCAAATCTTTTTAGAATATTATTCATCAGGAAGTCAATCACAACTTTTATTTTTTCTCTTCTAGTAGGGATAACTTCAATCCATTTAGTGAAATAGTTAGTAGCAACCAAGATCCAAGTGTGTCCTCCACTTGAATTTTCACTGATTTCACCAATAAAATCAATTCCACATTGTTGGAAGGGAGCCTCATGTTAGGGTTAGAGATGGCAGATATCTAACAATTAAATGTAGATTTAATTAATAAATAGAGAAACTAAAACACACACAGAATAAATCATAACACAAAAAATTAACGTGGTTCACCCAATCTGGGCTACATCCACCAAACCACAGCCATCCAATACTTTTATTATCCAGTGTAAAACCTATTACAATCTTGTGAATAATCACGTTTTTCATCATACTGAAATACCCATCCGAACCCCCTTTTTAACAAGCTTAGAAGCTTCTAGATTTTAGGTTCTACAAAATTGGATTTTTCCCTTTTTCCGTGACAACGCGAAAAAGTAGGAAGAAATTTTTTCTCGGGGGCTGCCGCCCCTGAACCCCCGCCCGAGGCTCAGCTTGGCCCCAGACCTTGGCAAGGATAGGGGCCAGGGTGAATAGTATACCATGGGCTATACAGTATAGCATGATCAGTTGCCACATACCAATAATCTCCCACTTGGAGATTGATCAGGCTCCATACCAACACAATCTCCCACTTGGAGACTAATCCTCGACGACACTACTGCAATTACAGCCCCCACTGGAAATAAGTACCTTGGACCCTGCTGCTTTGTTATACTTGAATTTAACCTTGAAGACCAACCAAAGCTGAAGAGGAGCTCAACTTCTCCCTTGTCACTGCCTTCGTAAACATATCTGCTGGATTGACATCTATATGTATCTTGTCCAGCTTGACCTGTCCATCCTCCAACACCGACCAAATGAAATGATATCTCAACTGTATGTGTTTTGTTTTAGAATGCAAGGAAAAATTCTTTGCAAGATGTATAGCACTCTGCCTATCTATAAACAAGTAATTTCCAGCCTGTTGTTTTCCCAACTTCTCCATGAAAAGTTGCAGCCATATCATCTCCTTTGCCGCCTCTGTTGCAGCAACATACTCTGCCTCTGTGGTGGATAAAGAAACCACCTTCTGCAATCAAGAAATCCAACTCACTGCTGTCCCACCAACTGTAAATACATAACCTGTGGTACTCCACCTGGTATCTATATCCCCTGCCAAATCTGAGTCAACATAGCCTTTTAAATCAGTATTAGAGCCCCCAAAACATAAAAAATTATTGGATGTACCTCTCAAGTACCTGAGAATCCATTTTACCGCATGCCAATGCTTAACTTCGGGATGACTCAAATACCTGCTAACAAATCCTACATTATGTGTAATATCCGGTCTCGTGCATACCATGGCATATAGTAAACTGCCTACAGCTGAAGCATATGGTACCTTGGACATTTTTTCTTTCTCCTCTTGTGTCTTTGGACACATATCCTTAGTCAATTTAACATGACTAGGCAAAGGTGTGCTGACAGCTTTTGCATTCTCCATATGAAATCTCTGCAACACCTTTTCAACATAATTAG
>VDFB02373365.1:199827366-199881326 GCA_007258455.2 Sequoia sempervirens
AAAACCTATTACAATCTTGTGAATAATCAGCGTTTTCATCATACTGAAATACCCATCAGAACCCCTTTTTACCAAGCTTAGAAGCTTCCAGATTTTAGGGTTCTACAAAATCGGATTTTTCCTTTTTCATTGATTTTTCCCTTTTTCGTGACAGCGAAAGTAGGAAGAAATTTTTTCTCGGGGGTTGCCACCCCCGAACCCCTACTTTTCAAGGGTTGCGGCCCCCGAACCCCCGCCCGGGGCCCGACAGGGATAAGGGTCAGGGTGAATAGTATACCATGGGCTATACAGTATAGCATGATCAATCGCCACATACCAACAATCTCCCAGTTGGAGACTGATTAGGCTCCATACCAACACACCTCATCTGTCATTGGTTTGAGAGGTAGATTTCTAGAGAATTTCAATTTTCCTAAAAATATCTCACAAGAATAAAAAATCCTAACCAATTGATGAGCATCCTTGAAAATATTAGGCCACCAAAATCTAGCCCTCCACACCTTGTGAGCTATTATTTTAGCTATGTAATGTCCTCCACATACACCACTATGCATTTCTTTTAGAACCCTAGATGCATGCTCCTCATTCACACATTTCATTAATATGCCCTCAAGATTCCTCCACGAAAGCTCATTATCAATAATAAAATATTTTATGACCTATAATTTCAAAGTCCTCTTTTGATTTTCAGTCATCTTGAGGACATGAAATTTTCTACAAGTAATAGACAATATTCTTATACCATTCAAACAACTTCATGCCACACTTAGGAACTTCTTGATCAACCTCAACATTGTTTATTTGATTAGCTTCCAAATTTTTCTTTTCCATCAATTTAGTTATTCCCTTTCATCCTACTAGCTTAGTGATTTGAATGTCAATGTTGAATTCCTAGATCTTGTTGATCCATCTACATATCCTTCCTATCAATTCCTATTGAGTGAAAATATCCTTAACAATGGCTGTAGGAATATATGCTATAATGATAGCACCTACCAGATATGATCTAAATTTCTTAACGGCCTTCACTAGTGCATAGGCTTGCTTCTCTATTATGTCATACTTTATTTCTACAACTTGGAGAGATTTTTCGAAGAAGGCAATAGGTTGCTCATAAACTTCATCATTTTTCTATAACAAAACAATAGCTATAGTGTGAAATGAAGGAAAGGAAAACAACTGAAATGGTTTAAAAAATATGGGGATTTTATTATAGGGGCTTCCTTTATTTCCTCTTTAATACTCTTAAAATCTTTGATTGGCTCTTTATTCCATGTGATAGTTTCTCCTTTCATTAGCATCCTGGAGATTGGTCTGGTGATTTATTCAAAATTTAAAACAAGCCTCCTCAAGAAATTCACCTACCCAAAGAATGATTGGATCCCTTTAATAGTTTTGGGATGAGGTATCCTGTCTATGGCTTCTTCCCTTTCAGGATCAATTCAGATACCTTCATTTGAAACTATATTATCTAATATTTTTCCCTTTGTCACCCCAAAGGCACACCTCTTGGGATTCAAAGAGATCCTATTTTCCAGGGCTCTTGTAAATATTTACTCCAAGTGCATGAAATGTTCCCATTCCTTCTTTGAGTATGTTTTTAAGTCATCTTGATACACAAACATCAAAATATCAATAAAATAAAAGAATTCTAGATCCATAGCCCTCTAAAATATGGCACTTGCATTTGTTAAGCCAAATGGCATCCTTAAACACACATATGTGCCCCATGGAGTTGTAAATGTAGTCTTGTATTGCTCAAAATCTTTCAACTTCACTTGGTTATATCTAGAGAAGCCATCCATCATGGATAAAACTCATAACCTGTAACCTTTTTTAGCATTGCCTCCATGTTAGGAAATGGGTAGTTGTTCTTCAATGAAGGCATATTCAGATTTCTAAAATCAACACACAACCTTATGTCTCCATTCTTCTTTCTCACTGGCACAAGTTGGAAACTCATGAAAAATTCCTAATAGGCTTTATGATACCACCCTCTCTGGGTTTCATTATCTCTTCCCGCTTCTTTGGTGCTAGAGTTGGATTGATAGATCTTTTCTTTTGTCTAAAGTGCTTGGCATCAAATTTCAATGGAATCTCATGCTGAAATACTCTTTGTATACCTTTAACTCATCATAGGACCAGAAAAAGACATGTTTATATTTTATTAGTAGAGAAATGAGCATTGCTCTGATCTTAGGGTTCATTTTCTTCCCAATGTACACCTTCTTGGGTGCACAGTTAGTTCCAAAATTGATTTCTTCAAGGTCTTGCTCATGGGTTGGAATCTTTTTGACACTACGTGCCTATTTGAATTGTCAAACACCCTTTCTAGTACCACTAATTCTTAGGAATCTTATTTGTTTTTAGTCGAATAACTTCATTCCCAAAAATTGTCTCCTTCCCATAAACAACTTCCATAAAATCTCCAAAATAAATCTCCTGGTTATGGTACTAATCTGTGAATTGTAAAAAATTCAAGATATTAGCATCATCATTAAATTTTTTCCAGTTTTACATATTATCTAAGACATGAGGCCCAGTCTACACCTCAAATTTTGAGATACTTGTGAATTGTATGTCATCAGGCCTTAATGCTATATTAGACAACAATTCATCCATTACATTTTTACTTCTCTCTACCTAGTCAATGGAGAAAGCATCAAACAATTTAATGGTGTTCCAAACAACAAATTTATAAAATTTCACTCTCTTTTTTTTAGATGAATTTTTTCCCCTACTTGAGACATGACTAACCCAGAGTCCCCAACACTCTGAGTTGTTTAATCTTATGTTTTATTTCCAACTTAATTCCTAGAAACAAATCTTCATATTCTACAACATTGTTTGGGTAACCAAATTTAAGAGAAAATGAAAACTTATAGGACTTACCACTTGGTGTATGAAAATCACCCCTACACCAGATCCTTCTTTGGAACAAGCCCCATCAAAGTACATTGTCCATACACCATTATCATCAGCTTTCTTTAAATCTTCCTTCTCAATTGGTACAATCATCTTTTCATCATCTTGTGACTCCTCAACTCTGAAATTATCCATATCAACATCTACAAATTGCACATTCTCCTCAAGTATCACCTCTTCAATAAAATTTTTTGACCTTCTTTCCCTGATGAGATTTACTTCTTTTCCATTAATAAGAATTCTATCCTTCTTCTTAGTGTCTAACTATCCTTTTTATCTTTGCATTTTTTTTGATAAATATGCTATTTTGTTTCCCTTGATCATCATTGACTATTCTATTTCTCAGATTATATGTGTTTCTAGATTGGGCAACAACAATAGTATTCAATGTTTTGATTTCTTCCTTTAAAGGTCTTCTCAATCTGACATTTGAATGAGTAGACTCAACATTGTACACATTCTTTCTTTCTTCTTCATATTCAGAGAAAAAATGTTAATAATAAGCATAAAATCTGTATCTTTGATCATTCACGCCAACTTCATGGGATTACTCATCAGAAGAGCAATTTTTTTTTAGACTGTAGGAATAGGGTAGCACGACCGCCTATAAACTATAGTGTGCCTGGTAAACTTTTTAACATGACCGACGGTGCTAGTGCGACATGTCCTTCGGTACCATATGGGTGGGGGAGACTAGACCTCGTGACCAACCTCCTGCAATAGGAAAGATTTAGCCAACTGAGCTAGGGCCCCCACCCATCCGAAGAGAAATCTTCATCAACAAATAATTTTTTTTTAATCAACATATTTATTTCACTATCTTCCTCATGAGGCATGTTGCATTCATCACATATGTTTTTCTCTTCTAAAGATTGTGCCACCATACACTAATGAGGTGAATGAGAAAATTGACATGCAACAAACCAAGAAGTATCATCTACAAAATGAGTAGTATTCTTCTTTAATGGATTAGGTGTCTCTTTGTTGGGCATATTATATAGTTGTTCATCATCAAAACTAACAATATACAAATGATGTGATAGCTGCAAAAATGACAAACTTGACAAAAAATCATTAATTTGATCAAATTAACATTGGTGGTTTTCCATGTAAGGACTAAAAAGCCCCATTAGTAGTCACAAAATTGAATATAATCTTTCTTATTATTGGAGTTCCCACTATCCTATAGGTTGAAATACTCATGAATGTGTATAGATAAACTTATATGCAAGTACACATGATTTCAATTAGTCATCCAAAGTTAAGAAACATTATAATCAATAATATAAAAAGGATGCAACAATAGTAAACTAGCAATGTCAGCAATATATAAGCTATAGTCAACTATACAATAATAGAAAATCCCTCCACAAATATTTGCACACTTTTGAAACTCTTTCTTGTCAAGAGAGATAAATCCTAACAAAGAGCATTATAAAATCTACTACTCTCTCTATCATCCATAAAATTCTTATACCACTACAACAAATCCCTGTGGTTTGCTCCATTTTTTGCTTCCACCCATTGTTTTAATGTATTTTTTGGCAATTTTTTGAAAATGTCGGCGCTATTTATCGAGATGGCACAATTTTTGGTGTTTATTGTGCCGATTAGTACAAGTCGGCGCAAATTTAGGCGCTACGTAGTGCCTAAAGTAATGCCGCATTTAGCACCGATATTAGCTTCGAGTGTAGCACCACCTTGAGTGCTGCCTTTGGCTCTGATTTTAGCTTTGAGTTTACCGCCGTGTTTAGCTCTGAGTTTAGCTTCGGGTTTAGTGCCATTTTAGACACCCCTATTTCGAAGAAACTTATTTATATGCCTCATCAACGATGTAAAATAGTGAAATGTCAACAAGATACATGCATATCAAGCAGAGAATCACTTATGTCACATTGACAAGGCATATCTACAAGTGCTCGATGGAACACGACTCTTGGATATAATGAAGTAATGTCGATAAGACATTGAGATATCAGTAAGACAGATAAGATTGTCTCATTGACACTCTTCAAGTAATGATCAAAAGCATACACCACTATACTACCAGGATGGTGAGCAACCTATGCGGTAGGATGGTATACACCACAACCCTACAAAAAGAAGCCTTGACCAAGGCGGTAGTGCGATAAACAATAGAAGGGAAGGGAAAAACATTGCTATACCACAACGATAATCACAAGTCTCCCCGACATGGCAGAGTTACACCAATATATAAAGAAATACTGCTGAAGGAAAATATCGATGAGATAGTGGCATATCAACAAGAGATATTAACTTGTCTCATTGACACCAACAACCAACATCATAGGAACATAAGATCTAATGTTGATGAGACATTGAGATATCCGTAAGAAAAATAAGATTGTCTCATCGAAACTCTTCAAGTAATGATCAAAAGCATACATCGCTATATTGTCGGGAAGGTGAGCAACATATGCAATAGAGCAGTATACACCGCAACCCCGCAACAAGAAGCCTTGAGCAAGGTGGTAGTGTGGTAATCATGGCATTATTTCAATTTACAACAATAAATACAAAAAATCACATCAGTTGCCAAAATTAAATGCTATTAAATTATTAAGAGTTGCCAAAACTAATATGAATGAATACCGCGCTATCCAAATATAAGTGAGTTTTCCCAATATCGCACTCAATTTTAGTGTAATAGCATGGAAGGAGCTAAGGATACAAGAAGAATTACTGCAAGCGTGAAATATTCAAGTAAGTGCATGAAAACTCTCTGAAAGAGCTCTATTAATATAAAAAATCTTTCAAGGTTTTGTCATCTGAAGCCATAGTAGAGAAAATTGAAACATGCCTCCTATAAGAAAACAATCAGAAGTAAAAGAAATTTGTCCTAAAATTAAAGATGAAGAACCTAAAGTAGAGAAGAAAGCACTCCATCCTAAAACAAAACAATCACAAGTAAAAGAAAGTCACCCTAAAATTAAAAATGAAGAACCTAAAGTAAAGAAGAGACCACTCCATTAGTCCATATTAGATATACTTCCAGGGTCTAATAAAGAGGGTAATAATAAGTTTCTCGTGGACACCACACAAAGTTGTAGGGATGCCCTCATTTCCAAATTTGGATGACACCTATTTTGGTATTTTTACAGTAAGAGAAATGGGAAAATTCCAGTTTCAAACACTTGGATGTTAGATATAGAAAGGTTGATTGTACCAAATGTGTTTGTTGATGTAGAATTTATTAGAATGCTAGCCAAACACTATCACCCAGCTACCAAAATAGTAAGGTTTCCAAATGACACAGTATTAGTAGAAGTAACCAGAAAAGCCATAATTGAGTGTTTTGGCTTAAATAAGTAGGCTTTGACCAAGATAAACCTATAGAAAAGTGAGGAGGATTATGCTAGGTTAAGAAAGATTTATAGAAGTGATGAGGTACCCCTATATATGAAAAAAGGCATTGGTAATAGAAGATTCCCCATCTCTACTACCACTATTGAACCATTTAATGTGACAAATTTTCAGTATTACTTTGTGAATACATATTTAGCTCTTTGCCAAGTGTTGGGGATAGATGCTCAAGATAAAATTCCAATAGGCTTAATGATGATGGCCATGAGAATTCAAAACCCTAAAACTAATATTGAATATAACTTTGCTTCATACCTTGAGAAGGCGTTAGATGATGAATTCTCCCAAGTTATAGAGAATAGAGCACTGATTACATTCAGACACTATTCTGTACTGTGTCATTTGATATTGTACTAGAATAGGGACCAGTGGACTAAAAGAATGGACTTGTCTATAGTAGATGAGCAAGGGAATCCCACACCTATCCAGAAATGGTTCTATATTTGGGACAGTCGATGCAAGAATTCAAGCTTTGTTGTATTCTACGAAGACTTTGTACACATAATCCTTCAAGTTCTTGGGTATGCAATACCAAGATTGTCAACCAAAATGTTTCAACTAGTGAGACCTTTTGCTTTAAGACCAGAGCAGGGTCATACACACAATTTTGGAGATTGGTTCTTCCTTCCGAAAGTTACAATAATAAGAGTTTATGGATGCCCTGTTGCTCCACACATATTGCCAAAATTTGTGCCCCTCAGATTAGCATTCCTTGAATTTATGTGGCAAATGATGTGGATGGAGAAAGATGTAATGCACAAGCAGAAGAAAGGCATTTTCCTGCCAAACCAAACCAAGTGTGAAGATTGGACTGTAGGCTCAGACGCACTAGAGGAGTTACAGTATTATTTGAAGACAAGATATGCATTGAAATCTAGAAAAGAAAGAGCCTTTGACCCTAAAAATCATATGAACAACGTAAGGCACAATCTTCTTACCAAAATGACAATGCCACACCAAGTGGATTTTGAAGATGTCATAAGGAAATGCATTACTTATAATGATGTATTTAGTAGAAGGACAAAATGGGAATATATGAAGAAGCTTGAAGAAAGGATGAAGCTTAGGTCCAAGGATTTTGTAGGATACTTTGTTGAGGAAAAGGACCCCATCAAGAGGATAGAATTGATAATTGGTAGATTTGAAGACTTGTACAGAAAGAAGGAAGCATATCTTGAAGAACATGATATTGGTGCAAGTGCAGAGCATACCCTAGGTGAAACCTCTGAGCCTCCCATGGAGCGGTTACCTCCCAAAAGATAGAAGACAGGAAGCATTGAGTAGTTAGTACCTTATGAGGATATTGAATTGGTGGGCGATACTGAGGAAGTGGCTAGAGTACTGCAGTCATTGAAAGGCGATATTGAAGTTGATCAACCCATCATTGAGACCAATGCCCATAAACATGAGGAAATGATTGGTGATTTAGAAAAAACAAGTATAGAGGTACGTGAAGATGAAAGGGAAATTGTAGCCAAAATATTCATAGAAGATGATGAATTCATTAAGACTCCTAAGTTTAAGAATTTATAGATGAAGGTGAAGATAAAATAATTTCAAGAGAGGATGGAATCAATTGAAGCAAGAATTCAAGAATCAGAGAAAAATGAAATGGTAGCACATAATTTCCAGGAATTAAGAGTTGACAACATTGACATTAGCCCCCAAAAGGCTAGAGAAATGGTCTTGAATGGAAATATGCTCATTTTCCCTAGCTTGGAATTAAAGAAAATGTTTCTGCTTGATAAAGTGTGGGCTCAGGAAGATCCACTGCTAGTTGCAGAATTTGACTTCGATGAAGGTGTGAGTGGAACTGGGTATAACCCAAAGATTGAAACCCTGGCCATATGGATCAAAAATAAAAATACACAGAAGCCAAAATTTATTAGATGTAATTCAAGGGATGAAAGGGGGAGCGATGGTAAGGACAATACAAAATACCGCCCCTTTGGAGGCAGCCACAATGATCATGCATTCAACCATGTTCACTCAAGCAACTGTTAAGGGATTAGAATATAGATTGAAGGAGTATGAAAAGGAACAACGGTTCCTAAATAATGAAGTTAATAAATTGTTCATGGAGAATGTAAAATTGAAAGAACAATTAAGAGGAGCAAGACCCTCACAAAGCAAGGAGATGGTGTTATATAGGCCTCCTATTGCTCCAATGGATATTGTGAAGAAAATTTCTACAGAACAGGTAAAACCTCTAGAGAAGGAAGTGGATGATGTAAAGAAGGCCAAAAATCAAACCCAAGATGAAGTGAAAAGACAAATTTGTGAAGTTATGGAAAAGATTCTTGAGCACAGGATAAAATTAGTTATGGATAAACTAGAGAATGTGCATAATATTTATAAAACACTTCAGCAGGAAATGGATCAAATAAAGACACATATGCTTATATTAGATCCTTTTTTCAAAAGGTGGTAGCCTATTCACCACACTTTTGCTAAGTTATGCAAAGTTCTACAAAAAAGTCCTGATGCACCCACAACATTAAAGCCAACTGAACAAACTGTGAAGATGATTATTGATGAATTTCAGTATGTACAAGGGTTTGATAAAAAGATTGTAACATGAATGGATTTATTCCATACCTGGAAATAGTGGTATATACCTGAAATCATGAGAGATGGTGATCAGTTGAGGGACTTGGATAAGTGGAAGAAAGAACTCAGTCAGGTTGTTCATAAGTGTGTAACTCATAAACAAGAGGATGATGATACTAGTCTTCCCAGGCTAAATTAGATCATTGATGGGTTGATTTTTCTTGGTGTAGGATACCTAAAGTTTCTCAATGATACAAAGGAATTACTAGATAGTCGATGGAAAACTATTCTTGCAAACATGCAAAAGATCCAGGAATATAAGTGGCCATTAGATTTTATGGTGTATCAATGGGAGGAAAAGTATTTGGTTTCAAAAGATTAGGAAACTGAGGCAAGAGAATTTGGACATTCATCATGGAGAGGAATACTTTTCTAGATCAATGATCACGAGTCTTCTACGTTGAATAATGGAACCATATGTCAAAATGTCTTAAGTCTTGTTATTTCCTTAATTATGCTAATTAAATAGTTGTTGATTTTAGAAGAATAGGACACAGGTGAGAAAATTTGGACGTTCATCATGGAGAAGAATACTTTTCCAGATCAATGATCACGAGTCTTCTACGTTGAATAAAGGAACCATATGTCAAAATGTCTTAAGTCTTGTTATTTCCTTAATTATGCTAATTAAATAGTTGTTAGTAAAATAAGTAGTTATGCAAGGTCGTTTCTTTTTGTAAAAGGCCTATAGCTTGTTGCTTCCTATATAAATAGGAAACCAAGGCCTAGTTTTAAATTATCATCATCATAAATCATTTCCATTTTGAAGACTTATGTTATTAATATATATCAATTGAAGCAATATAATGGAGAACATCTTATTATTAGAGATTCTCCATGAATGTATTATCATTATGTATTTTTCTTATGTTTTCCATACTTATTTCTTCTTATATTTGAACAAATATAAGTTATTGAGCCTCAATACTGTGCTTATGTGAATGAATATGCTGGTATAGTAAAGCATTTATTGTGGATGTTGGTAGAGCTGCTAATTTTTTGGAAAATTTGAGCTTATTTTTCCTTGTTACATGTTCAACATAAAAATGGAAATTATTTAAATATAATAAAGTTCACAAAGTTGCTTATTTAAATAATTATGAGTTACGTGCATTAATATTTTATTAACTTTTTTGTCTTCACAAACATATGTTGATACAAAATGAATGGAAGAAGCATCCAAGTAATCCTAAGTGTTTTGCCAACAATTCATGCCAAAGATTGAACAATTTAAGGATATTGCAATAGGTAATTAAGGATATGATGATGATGATATATTCTTGAACTTGTATATTATATGAAACATTCCTTATTTTTTATGAAACATTGTATATATTCTTGTACTTGTAAATATTCTCTTACTATTATGTCTATTAAATAAAACAGAGTTTGAATAAAAAATGCTTCACCCTTTTTTGTAAGTGAGTATGTGAATTATTGTTTAAGGAAAAATATTATAGTGTTTACATTTTCAATTTACTAGTTTCAAATCTTCATTTTCTATGTATATAAAATTTTATGTGCTCTTTATCTTGAATGACATAAAACATTAATATCACCAGAATCAGGGTTTCAATTTCAACACCATCATTGTCCACACTTTTCATATCTTGTTCACTTTTAAGTACAATCATCAAAATTCTATTTTTATTTCTTTTCCCAGTTAATCTTGATTCCTTTCAGCACAACACAGTAGGTTGCATGTTAAATTTCAAACATTTTCTTTATATTTTTTTGTATATATTATTTTCTTAGTGCATCATTATGTAACAAAAATTTCACTTCTAAGATATACAGTAAAAATAAATGAAAGCAAATGTTTTATTTTTCAAGGGAAATGTATGGTGAATACCCTATGTCTTTCAGATAAGTGTGCAAGTGAAATAAGACATAATTGATTGAATATGATTTTCTACTATACAATTGTTTTTTTATGTGCTTTTTACTTTTTGTATGTGGATTACCCTTAGAAAGAGACTACTTATCTTTTCTTAAATGAAGCCTTTACATTTCCTATCTACCTTTTTATAGACTTCATTTTTTATACAATAATTGCTATAAAACACAATTTTGACAACATAGTTTATAAAACATTAGTCCACACTCATTTATTATTCTTTGGTTTTCTTCCCTTAAGAACATCCTTAGGGAGACCTTGTTCTTCCCTCTTCTTTCGCGTAGGAGTGCGTTTTAAGAAGGGGTAATAAATCAATAACTCATCCCCAATGGTAAGGTCCATAATATCCTCAACCATTATCAATCTATCAACCTCTCTTTCCATATCTCCATCTTTATCAATTATAAACTCAACAAATTGACAATTCGGTCTTATAGTAGGGTCCCTTCCCTTACTACTATTTATAAATCAGGTGCAATATTTTTGTGTGTGTATGAACGTCCATCTATATACATAAGATGACCTCTATTCATTTCTTTTCCACTTTCCAATTGGAGACAATGTGTATACATATTCGAATTTAGACCATATGCTGACATGCTAGGCTTATATTCTACTAGCCTTCTCCATTCACCACTATAATATGATGGACCATAATATGGCATTAATCTCCTAGTGGTTTGTTCTGAATTGTTTCTATGTTTGGATCCCACATGTACATTTTGGACAATAAAGAGGCCTAGATTCACTCCATGAACATTGGAGGGTCGTATCATGTAGCTGTATCCCCAAAATTGAAACACCTCATACACTATAGGTAATTGTTGATCACTAGGCCAAGCACAATATAGTCAACAATCAAATGTATCTTTGTAAATTGATCTCAAACTCAGGGGTAAGTCATCATCTCCATCACATTCATTCTCATAGGGTATGTAGTCCACCTTCCCCTTGTCTTTAAGCAAATTATGCATCTTCACACCGGTTCTTGTTCTGTTACTTGGTTTTGTCAATTCCTCATCTTCCGAGTTGGTATATTGGCACATATTTTTGTTAGATGTATCATATGATGAATGATCATTGCCCTCTAGGCTGGAAGTCGGTGATCCAGGAAACTTTAAACCAAGAACTTTATCGTGCAAGTATCCATTAAGAAAAAAATAGTTATTTAAATAATATAAAACAATGTTTAAATGAAGTATACATGTTATTTATATCAAATTGGAAAATTGCTCACCACAATTCCTATTGGATTTGACTCGATTGTAGGAGGCATACTATTGACTGGAAGCTCATCATATATGTAATGTCTTTGTACAATCGCTTGCTTGAATTGTTTCTTTCCACAACATACAAAACATCCACAAACAACAATTTTCTCAAAGTATTCATCCCATGTACTATAGTCCTGACCTACCTCTTCTTCAGTGCAATCATTTGTTGTGTCCATAGTATCCATTGTTATATCCTCTTCCACCCACTGTCATCTATGTGATTTAATAGTTTTAGGTCCACATCCACATACATATCTTGTTCTTTTGCTAGTTAAATGCTTAGGCTCTACATTTTCTCCAATATCCATCTAAAATAATCAACAACATGCATTAATTTATGTCAATATTGGATAATACATTATAAATTTTAATAATACTATGAAAAAATATGGACGTATCACAAAATGTCATTAGATCATTTTTTCCTAGGTTAAGTCAAAATTTGAGTACCTGATGTCCTGCTTCATCCGTTGCGTCCTCATTTGATATGACACGATTTGTTCCCATGGCCTCATCTCACCCCTATAATACACAACATAGTAAATAATGCTTAGTACACCAATTATATCATTTCAACTAATATGATATCCAACACAAAACCTCACTTTATCCATATATTTGACATATTGATATCATGTTTTGGCTATCCTAATTTTCAAAATTTTCCCTTGATCATAAAATCACATTTAATCACCATTCCTATGCATTTTCAACCAATAAGTTTGACCTCAAAGGCCTCATGGACAAAAAAATGACTTTATCTCCTCTACGTTGTAGCATTTGTGAATTCATAAACACCTTCTTCCTTTGGTTGAGGTTGCTTTCTCTTCTTACCTCTATTGTATCTTCATATTCTGTTGTATCATCTATTTCCACCCACTTTCCTCTTAGCAATTTAGTATTTCTATGCCGTCCACATCCTCTCTCCATGGAATCCTCTATGAATAAAATTTTTGCCACAGAAGCTTTCACTACACTACCGTTGAGAAGGAAAAAGCAACTTGTGGGACCACAGTAAAAACTGCTCTACCGCACTGAGCTAATGAAGGAGCTGCAAGACAATAGTGGTCACTGCACTACCACACACCAATGGTAGAGGACTTGTGGGACTATGTGAGTCACCACAACATCACTAGGAACAAAAGTAAGACTCGTGTGCGACCATAGAAGATTGCACCACACTACCACCGAGAAGGATGAAGAACCTTGCGGGACCGCGGTAAAAATTGCTCTACCACACCAAGCTGATGAAGGATCCATGGGACAACTGTGATACACAATAATGAAAGTAGTCACTATACAACAGTGATAAGCGCTAAATTAGGTGCACTTGATGTCGCCTTGTACATCCCAAACAAATTACATTAACGACCAAAAGTTGGCACTAAAGTTGGCATTAACTAATTCTGACTAAAGGGTTGACTAATAAATCAAAATTGAAAATTTAAAACTTTCCCATGTGAAATAAGAAATCAGATGACAAAAAAGGGAAAAACACTGCACAAAGGAAGAGAGCAGGGTGCTGCTAGCAACTGATGAGAAATTCTATCTAGTTTGTGACACCATAGGTAAGGTTACAATTTTTTTTTCATGCTTGAATTCATGATTTGTTTTTTTAGATTGCAGGAATCAGGTAGCATGACCCCCTATAAATTGTAGTGCACTTGGTAAACTTTTTAACATGATTGGCAGTGCTAGCGCGACATGCCCTTTGGTACCATGGGGGTGGGGGAGACTAGACCTTGTGACCAACCTCCTACAACATGAAAGATTTAGCCAACTATGCTAGAGCCCCCACCCCGCTTGAATTCGTGATTGTTTACTACTCTTTGTATTGCATTTTAATTCATGATTGTTTACTGGTTCGTGCCCTAACCAGTCCAAGCAACCTCTAAATTGTCCCATCATTATAAATTGTAAAACCTTTGATAAACCAACAAAAATTTTTACCCTACCCATTTGAGCTTGGATGTGTCGACTAATGAATCAAAATAAAAAATTTAAAACTTTCCCTCGTGAAGGAAGAAATTAGATGACAAAAAAGGGAAAAATTCCATGCAAAGGAAGAGAGCAGGGCGCTACCAATAACTGATGAGAAATTTGATTTAGTTTGCGACACCATAGGTAAGGTTATAATTTTTTTTTCTTTCTTGAATTCGTGATTGTTTACTGCTCTTTGTATTACATTTGAATTCATGATTGTTTACTGGTTCGCTTCATTTTAAATTGTAAAACCTTTGAGAAACCAATAAAAAAATTTACCTCTAAATATTATAGCACAAAGCGAGGATGCCTCCATATTCTTTCCCTAACCTGGGTATCAAAGAAATAGTGAACTGCTTGGAAAATATGGGAATTGGGTCAGTCATTGCTGAGCAACTGCTGAAAATAAACATAGAAACCACTTGGTTTTCCCAGCCGCACCATAGTCACCGATGCCATGATAAATTTGTGCAAGATTTCATTATGAAAGAGTTTTCATGATAAGGTCATCAACACTAAGCAAATCGAGCAAACATATTTTCCCTAGGTTATCAACACTAAGCAAACCCAGTGAACATATTTTCCCAAAAAAAAAAAATTTCATACCACAAACTGGATGAAAACTTTCATACCTGATAGTGTGTACTTTGTTTTCCTCCATAGAATGGATGGAAATAATTTTCCCTAGGTCGCCTCAAAATGTCAAGAAATGGAGGGAAGCAAGCATTGTCAGCAAACTCTGGCCACAATGAGGTAATTCATTGTCAATTTATAGATTTGTAAATGTTTCCATTGTTTCTTTGAATTTTACTTTTTACTTTTTTATTTCTAAATTTAAAAGAAGAAATATAATTTAAATATATATATAGGGACATGAGACTAACAAAGATAAAGAGGAATTGGCTTCCATATTGGGGGTAGAGGTAGTGAACAAATTGGTTAATGTGGACTAGACAACACTTGCTAGATACATAGAAAAACAATCAATTAACACCCCTCAAACATTGCAAACAAATCAATTGTGTCAAAAGGAATCAATTAATTCCCCAACCACTCCTAGATCAAGCCAAAGATCCAAGAGGAAATCAATGATAGTAAACTCTAAGAATGTGGAACAGGGAGCAAAGACTTCCACTCTTGGGACACAGACTTCTTCCACCACACCATGTTTTCAATCTTGCATTGGTAGCTACAATACGAAGATAGAATATGAGGTGGTTTTAGGGGAAGTCCAAATGACGGATGTTGGGAAAAATTTTGTGAATAGGTTGAAGGAATCATGCCTTCAACGGTTCAAAGACCATCTAAATTTTCCATTCTCAAAGATACCCAAGCACCTAAAAAAAGTAGTTATCCATGACATGGAGACTGATTTTGGCATAGGTTGGTCTGTAAAGAAGATAAAGCTATGAATGTATCAAAACTACAAGAGATTTTGGTGCAACCAAACAAAAAAGATAAAAAAAATCCCTCCTAAGCTAAGGCATAAAAAAAGGCCAATTGATGCAAGTGTGAAAGTATGGAGAGAGATTGTAAAAGCATATGAGAATTTTGATGCATGGAGGAAGTTTGGTGAGGAGAGTACACAAGTATTTGAATTTTCTCATAAGATTATATCAAATTTATTAAATGCTATTTAAATTTTGTTTGTGCATAGTTAAATTGAATTAGAATATGTTTTAGGACAAGGCCTCCAAGGCTAGGCTTGAGAAACTTTGTGCCACACATCGTAGTGTCTAGAAAGGTTTACAAGCCTTGATCTGTAAATTTGTAAGTATATTTAATATGTTAAATGATATATTTTTTATTTCGTTGGAAAAAGTAAATGATTGCATATTAATCAGTTTAACTAGTCCATGTGCCTTGTTTTGATAGGAGGAGAAATATGGCCGCCATCCAAAGAAATTTGAAAAGAATATGTTACAAAACAAAAAGTGGAACAATTTTGTAATCTGGATGGAGAACGAGGTATCAATAGTTAAGTTTCAATAACTTAGTTTGATATTGTTGTGTTAATATGTCAATTTGTATATCTTGTGTTGAGTTGTTTATTGATGCATATGATGAGTAAATAGAGCTCAAATCTTATGATTACAAGATGACCGTTTATGTGCATGAATAAATAGTAGAAGGATTTAGATGAACTCAATTCATTTGACTTTATGCCTCTTGGTAGGCATTCCTCTTGAATCTCTAATATCAGGTGCCTTAGACTTCCCTGTAGCTTTTACCTTTTGTTGCCACCTTTCCTCTTCACTGTGAAATTCATCTCCTTTTTCCTTATCTGCATTTCTGGCTTCAAATTCTAATTTATCCCATGTTTTACCTTCCTCCTCTTTAAAATATTCTTCTTCTTCTTCATCCTCCTCTGACTCCACAAGAGATTCATCTTCTGAACCTTCCTCATCTGATTCTGATTCCTCTTCTACATCAGAGGGTTCATATCCTTGATCTGACTCTTCTGAATTATTAGAATTAGAATCACTAGCTTCCATATTCAAAAATTACCAACCAACATCTTCAATAAATTTATCTGGATCATTAGTAATACTCTTCAAAACTGGATGCTAGTTCAAGTTCATTTTGCTTTCATAATACTTTATATCCATGGAGTTCAACCATTCCTTGATGCCATCACGTGAAGATTGAGGAATGGTGTACATGCGGAGTACATCTTGCTTGAAGTATTTGAAAATAATAGCCATATCAAGTGCCTTTTTCCCAAGTCCTACTCTCTCAAGGTTAACAATCTCAATTTCACTAATAGTGATTACTAAGAAAGGTAATTCCACCAACTCTACCAAATAGTTTACAGTAGGAATAATAAAAGCAAAGGATTTGAAAGGAACTCCATCAAAACCAAGCTCTCTAAATGGTATATCAAACTCTAGTTCAAAATATTTTAGATGAGGATGCTCTCATAGCTCTCTTACTCACTTTGAAAAATCCTTGAAAATCTGTATTGATTTTATTTTTCCTACCCCTCTCTTGCTGTTCTTCCTCAATTTCATCAAGATCATACATTGACCTTCTTTCCCCTTCTAAAGTTTGGACCGCATCCATTACCTCAACATAAAACTGGAAATCCTTGGTCTTCTTGGTTCCCATGCCATGATATGGTTATGCAAATGAAAATGAAGCAAAGTAATCATCTCCTTCTCTGCTGGCTAGAAGAATGCATGCTTAATGTTTTGATACATGATATCAGAGCTCTCTTCTGCTCTCATGGTTGAATACCAAAATGCAGTATGGTGGACCTCTAGAGTTCCAGTCATCTTTCTTCCTCTTCCACCAAATGCTGGCCTGATCCACACGTCTTCCAGCCTAATTGACTTTGTTTTTGAAAGCTGAAGTTTCTCCTGAGTCACAAGTGTAGCTCTCTCTGCCTTTTCAAACTCTTTCATTGCTACAGATCATCTCTTGGATTTAATCATATGTACCACATGGTTGATGTGCTTTGAATTCTTGCATCTAAAGGAAATTTCCTTAACATAAATACTACTAGGGAATTTCAATCTTGCCATTGTAGTTGGCATTAAAGCCAATACCTGCAACATTGAAAATTATCCTTATATAAGAATTTCCTCCATCTTTTTGGCTTGTAACACTCTTGATGGTGGCTACATGAAATATCATTATGATTCCTCTTCTACATTAGAGGGTTCATATCCTTGATCTGAATCTTCTGAATTATTAGAATTAGAATCACTAGCTTCCATATTCAAAAATTCCCAACCACCATCTTCAAAAAATTATCTGGATCATCAGTAATACTCTTCAAAATTGGCTACCAGTTCAAGTTCATTCTGCTTTCATAATACTTTATATCCATGGAGTTCAACCATTCCTTGATGCCATCAAGGGAAGATTGAGGAATTACATACATACGGAGTACATCCCGCTTGAAGTCTTTGAAAATAATATCCATATCAAATTCCTTTTGCCCAAGTCCTACTCTCTCAAGGTTAACAATCTCAATCTCACAAATAGCGATTAATAAGAAAGGTAATTCCACTAACTCTACCAAATAGTTTACCATAGGAACAATAAAAGTAGAGGCTTTGAAAGGAAATCCATGAAAACCAAGCTCTCTAAATGGTATATCAAACTCTAGTTCAAAATATTTTATATGAGGCTGCTCCCATAGCTCTCTTACTTGCTTGAAAAATCCTTGAAACTCTATATTGATTTTATTTTTCATGTCCCTCTCTTGCTGTTCTTCCTCAATTTCATTAGGATCATACATTGACCTTCTTTCCCCTCCTAAAGTTTGGACCACATCCATTACCTTCACATAAAACTAGACATCTTTGGTCTTCTTGGTTCCCATGCCATGATATGGTTATGCAAATGAAAATGAAGCAAAGTAATCATCTCCTTCTTCGCTGGTTGGAAGAATGCATGCTTAATTTTTTGATACATGATACCATTTCTCTCTTCTACTCTCATGGTTGAATACCAAAATCTAGTATGGTGGGCCTCCAGAGTTCCAGTCATCTTTCTTCCTCTTCCACCAAATGATGGCCTGATCCACATGTTTTCCAACCTAATTGACTTTGTTTTTGAAAGCTAAAGTTTCTCCTGAGTCACCAGTGTAGCTCTCTCTTCCTTTTCAAACTCTTTCATTGCTACATATCATCTCTAGGATTTAATCATCTATACCACATGGTTGATGTACTTTGAATCCTTGCATCTAAAGGAAATTTCCTTAACATAAATACTGCTAGGGAATTTCAATCTTGCCATTGTAGTTGGCATTAAAGCTGATACTTGCAACATTGAAAATTATCCTTATAGAAGAATTCCCTCCATCTTGTTGGCTTGTAACACTCTTGATGGTGGCTACATGAAATATAATTCTAATTCCTCTTCTACATTAGAGGGTTCATATCCTTGATCCGAATCTTCTGAATTATCAAAATCATAATCTCTAGCTTCCATATTCAAAAATTCCCAACCACCATCTTCAAATTTTTATCTGGATCATTAGTAACACTCTTCCAAATTGGCTGCCAAATCAAGTTCATTCTACTTTCATAATACTTTATGTCCATGGAGTTCAACCATTCCTTGATGCCATCAAGTGAAGATTGAGGAATTGAATCAATACGAAGTACATCCCACTTGAAGTCTTTGAAAATAATAGTCATATTAAATGCCTTTTTCCCAAGTCATATTCTCTCAAGGTTAACAATCTCATTCTCACTAATAGTGATTACTAAGAAAGGTAATTCCACCAACTCTACCAAACAGTTTACCATAGGAACAATAAAAGAAAAGGCTTTGAAAGGAACTCCATGAAAACCAAGCTCTCTAAATACTATATCAAAATATAGCTCAAAATATTTTAGATGAGGCCCCCATAGCTCTCTTACTTGCTTGAAAAGTCCTTGAAACTCTGAATTTTATTTTTCCTATCCCTCTCTTGCTGTTCTTCCTCAATTTCATTAGGATCATACATTGACCTTCTTGGCCCTCCTAAAGTTTGGACCACATCCATTACCTCCACATAAAATTGGACATCCTTGGTCTTCTTGGTTCCCACACCGTGATATGGTTATGCAAATTAAAATGAAGCAAAGTAATCATCTCCTTCTCACTGGCTAGAAGAATGCATGCTTAATGTTTTGATACATGATATCAGCTCTTTCTTCTTCTCATGGTTGAATATTGAAATCCATTATGGTGGGCCTCAGAGTTCTAGTCATCTTTCTTCCTCTTCCACCAAATGTTGGCCTGATCCACAAGTCTTCTAGCCTAATTGGCTTTGTTTTTGAAAGTTGAAGTTTCTCCTGAGTCACTAGTATTAGCTGTAACTTTTTTGAAATTTTATTATGGTATGTGCACTTTGATATGATGTAATATGATTATGGTTTCATCTTATATGTTGTAATATTAGATATATAATAGAAAAATAAATTATTGCATGAAATAAATAATAAATTTTCATTCTAAATGTTTTTTTTATAGAACATGGGTCTTCCAGAAGATCAAGATGATCCTCAACATGATATAGATCCACAAAATATTGGTTCTGCCAGTACAAATCACATGGTAGAGGATGATGATGACATAGATGCAAAAGACACTGATGATGATGACAATGATGATGACGATGATGACGACGACGATGACGATGATGATAATGATGATGAGACAGTTGGTGGTAGTAAGCAGTGACATTCATGATCATATAGACTGCATCATGGATCATTGCTGATAAATTGTTATGATGAATCTTTTCATGGTTACTATCATATGTATCATTTTCATGGCCTATAGTACTATATTATTGAGTTGTATCATTTTCACTATATCATTTGGACATGTATCATCTTGACTCAAGTATCAATTTGAGTTACATAATTTATTAATTTTATTTATATCATTTTTACATGTATCATTTTCACTTATGTCAATTGTTGGACATGTATCATTTTGAGATGTTTTTGATGTACTAAAATATTTGACTTTCACTTGTTTTAGTTATATATGACGATGATCTTATCAGTATTGACTTGTCAATTTATATATATTAAAAGTGGTCGATGATTTTTGGATGGATATTTATTATGTATGATGATTTTAATTTATTACTCAGGATGGATGCTATCAAATTCAATTAAATTATAGATATTTGACTCACTTGTTTTAATTATAGATGATGATCATGTTACAATAATAGTTCAGGAGGTGATGAAAGGTAAAATTAATGCTTGGAACCTCTAGAACGTAATTGAACAAATTAGAGAAGTGTTAAGCTCTTTTGAAAGTTTTGCAGTGAGCCACACTAAAAGAGGCGGTAATGTGGAAGCGAATGTATTATCTAAATGGGATTTAAATTTTGGTGAAACGAGGGAATTCAGGTTGGAGGATTTTAGAGGTGTTAAGTTAGTGGACTTAGGTGTAAAAAAAGATAGGACAATGCCTTAAATGAACAAGGTGGTGAAGTGAGTGGAGTAGGTTTGACATGACAAGTGAAGGTAGGGGTGGTAGGTGGTGGTGAAGTAGTACTTCATTAATAGCAGTGTGGGCAATCCAAGATGGTGTTAAATGCAAGCCCTAGATTAAGATGTGTTAATTTCATTTGGAAAGGGTCGAGACAAACTCTATAACAAAATTTGGTGGTGGTGGCACTGGTTGTCAAGAGAAATGGAAGCCAATTTCACCTTCTAGTCACGAAGATCTTTAGGCCCGTTTTGTGGAGAGGCATTTGGAAAACAATTGTAGGGCCTTTTCCTTGTTGACGACGAGTGGCTAGTGCATTGTGCAAAAATGATTTGTGGTAGGGATTTCGACTCTCTGAAACATAGATACCAAACCAACATGGACGTTTACTCCTCAATTGCGGCATGGGGCTTGGATTTAGGTGAACTAATGGAAATGGTGAGGATGGTGATGCAGAAAATTATGCATGAAGATTTTCTGGTAGGCATGGAGTTCATTCTCGAATGGGAAGTTTCAGGTTTAAGTTTAGATTATTCTGAATGACTGGTAGATAATGAAATTGAGGAGCTCTATGAGAGACTAGGGCTCAAACCCTTTATTCATTGGACCAAAGGAAAATACAAAGATCGTTGCCATGAGGAAGTGCATTTGGGATGGAAAGTGCTCAAAATATTCATCAAAGCAAAGGCGGAGATGCAGGGATTGGACGCGAAAAGGAAGTGCTAGAAGAAGTCGAGGAAGCATAAAAAGAAGAAGCCGTTGGGTCTGGGTGGAGCTTGTTAAGACTGGTCGTGTTTGTCCGTGTCTGATTTTGAATTCTCCCTCTACTTTTGTTGTATTAAAGCGTGTACTCTGAACACTATTAATGGTGGTTATTTTTTGTAATGATTTTTTGTAACTCTGAACACTATTTATTTATGTTTTACTCTGCATGTTTTGTAACTTTGAACACTGTTTATTTAATGTTTTACTTTGCACTGTTAATGGTGGTTATTTTTTGTAACAATTTTTTTTGTGGCTCTGGTTTTTGTCGTTTGCTATGGAATTTTGGTGGGTAATGACACTGAACAATAGATGTACTTTTTTATCTTTACAAGTAATACAATTTTTTTGTGTTATCGACCCAAAAAAAATAATTATCTTGTTATTTAATCATATGATTTAAATAATTAAATTACTTAGTCTATAATCATATGAGTTATTTAAGAGGCACGATATATTTAAATAATTAAATTGAAATAAAACATATTAAATTAATAAATGGAAGCAAAACAAGAAGCATTTTTAGAAGCAAAAAAGGAAGTGAAACTGGAAGCAAAACTAGAAGCAAACTTGGAAGCCAAACTGGAAGCAAATGCGGAAGCAAAATTGGAATCAAAATTAGAAGAAAACTTGGAAGCAAAACTGGAAGCAAATTTGGAAGCAAAACTAGAAGAAAACCTGGAAGAAAAATTGGAAGCAAAACTGGAAGCAAACTTGGAAGCAAAACCAAAAGCAAAATTGGAAGCAAAATCGGAAGGCAAAGTGGAAGAAAACCTGGAAGCAAAATTGGAAGCAAACCTAGAAGCAAAAAGGAGGCAAAAAATAGAAGCAAAACCATAAGCAAAATTGGAAGCAAAACTGGAAGCAAAATTGGAAGCAAAACTGGAAGCAAAACTGGAAGCAAAAAAGGAAGCAAAACTGGAAGCAAACTTGGAAGCAAAATCAGAATCAAAACTAGAAGCAAAAATGGGAGTAGACATAGAAGAAAAATCGGAAGCCAAATTGGGCACTAATTTAGGTGCTATTTCTGACGCTATTTCTAGGTGCTATTTTAGGTGCTATTGAAGGCACTATTTTTGGTGCTATTTCCTAATGCTATTTTAGGCGCTAATGGGGACACTGTGATTTTTTGATGCTAACTACGACGCTAACTCCAATGTTACGTCTGGCGAAAATGTTGGTGCCAAAGTTGGCGCTGAGATGACCCTGCCTGTTTGTGCCGAGTTTAGCACATGCCAAATTGCCCAACTCATGAACTGAAATACACTGAAATCCAACGCTATTTTAGGTGCTATTTTCTTGTTCTATTGTAGTGTACAAATCATGAAATTCTATCACCTCTTTGAAGAAAAAATTGATTTAATGAACATAAATATCAAAGGAATGTGCATAATTTGCATCGTCATATGTGCAATCCTTTAGGAAATCCACAATGTAATGCATGATTCAAAATTTCCATCTTTGAATTGGAATAATAAATGAAGGAAACCAACTCTTTGTAAGCCCCTCTTTGAAGTGATGATACATGATGCCTTCTTTCCAATGGTTGGAAACTCTTATGAACCTATAGAGTTTGGATTCCATACCTATTAGGTAAAGAAAATTAGGCCAATAAGTACAAAATATCCCAACTTTATTACCTATGAATAAGAACACTTGTGAATCCACCTACATTGGTACATATAAAGTAATGTGTTGGCTAAAAATAGTGATAACATAAATGATGACAATATGGTTCATAGCTGCCCCAATTATTTTCTTCTATGAAGCTATTGTAAATGATCTTTCTCTCATCATTACTATGATCTTTCTTTGTGAAACGTTGACACAAAACTTTTATGATCTTGTTAGCATTCATAACATGTCATCATGTTCCTCCATAGTTATATTTAATTTAATTTTAATCCAATTACCCTCTTTATCCTTAAATCCATTAGGCAATCCTCTCTTTGAGGCCAAATAATTTCCACAAAATATTTCATTACATAAGGAAGATTTCATTCCAATGTTGACTAGTAAATTAGAAATGGTAGAAAATAAATCAATACCAATATAAAAAGAAATAATTTTTATTTTCCTATATTCTATATATTTTTCCTTATATAGAAGACAATCATTTTCCATTTTACCACAAATCACCATGTTATAATTTTTTTTAAACCACTCATTTTTTATAATTACATTCTTACTCCAAACATCACATCTGAATCCAACAATAATGATATAAATTAGTTTACCATACATTGTTGATTTTTAAAAATTAGCAAGTTGAAGATAAAATTTAATACCCAATAAGGTACCCTTTTCATGTGAGTTTTGTCAATAAGGTCATCTTGGAGCTCCCCCTTATGAAATACTAGTGGAGCAAATGATATGACCAAAATTTCTTGATACAACCCATGAAGCTTTTGAAATGTCTTGTGGACATGTTCCTTGAAAATATAAATTTTATGGTAACTTTATTCTAAAAATATCATGTCATTCTTAGTTATAAAATCCAAAACATCAAAATGATATCTATTTTCCTTACCGAAGAATCTTGTTTTGTTTTCCTCCATTTGGAAATTACCTAAAATATTGTCTTCAATTGTGGGCTTAGCTTCAAATAATGGTCTATGAATTGTGATTATTAATCCTTCACAATATTGTTAGAATGTACAATAAACCTTGTATGATTCCTCATAAAATTACTTTCAATCAAAATACATGTGATGGTGAACTCAATAGTGATATCAATGCCTCTATTCCTTTTGACTCTCAAAATATTACTTGGATCCATTTGTAAAATAAATATTTAAATTCAATCAAAGAGCCCTCATGCCCTATACTATAAATTACATCCCTTGCTCTATCACCCTTGTTAGAATGCTTTCCTTGATGATCAAAATTTTTCAATGACATAAGAGAAAGTAAAAAATATAAAATATGATCATTATTTTTATACTTTAGGTTTTTAACAATGATCTCATCCCCTCTTTTTAAGGTTGGAATTATGGAGATATCCTCAACACTTATATCCTTGCAACTCAAAAACAAATTCAAATGCATATTCATCCACCTTGCTACTTGAAAAATTAATTTATTGACTCATCCATTTAAGGTACAAAGGATGGTGCATGTTCCTTCATCTTGAACTCATTACATCCAACAAGTAAAGCCCTTTATTCCTTGACTTCATCATTATTTTTATTACACATGTAATCATTATAACTCAATAAAACATTTTTTATTATAAAATATTTATTCTTGTAACCTATATGTTGGATTTGGCTAAAGCACCAGGATCCCACAACATCATCCACGAGACATTTTGAAGTTGAGAGAAATAATTTCCCTTGCACTTTACACTATTTATATTTTCATCATTGTTAAAATACTTCTCATGATGATAAACACTATGCAATAAAATGGAACCAAATTAATGCAATATCTCTTCTCTACTATTATCCTCTTTATTAATTTAATTGCAATCAAAGAGATAATCAATACTTTTACTTTCTATTTGTGATTTGTACATCCTTAAAATATTTTTCATAAATATTACTAATTTCAAAATAAAGCTTTAATAAAATTAAAATCTACTAAAACATCCTCCACATATTCATGTACCCAGATATGCTTATTTTTAAACCATTCTTACATATCGATGATTACATATTTTTATTTTTTAAACCATTCTTACATACCGATGATTGCATATTTTTAGTGAATGAAATATTGATAGGCATTTCCTGGACACCATTAAAAGTTATTAGAATATTTTCTTCCAATTTTTAATATTTATCTTCAATATGTAAAGTTGATTTCTCATTGACTTCATTACACCAAGAATTTCCTTCATGTGGCGGCTCATATATTTTTGTAATTGGAACATTCTTTTCAAAATAAAAATTCATACCTTCTATTTGCTTCAATAATTCCTCCAAGGGTTGCTTCCTTTTCATCTCTTACAAATATATTTTTTCTTTTTCCTCCACCATAACAATTTCTTCCTTGATATTTTCTTTATCTAATTTTTCCATAACCTCTTATTGAAAAAATATTTTCTTTGGTTCATTTTTAGTGATTTCTTCAAATTTTCTTTTTGGAATAATTCTTCTTAACACCTTTAAAAGTTCTGAAATGACAAGATTTCCTTAATGTTTATGGTAGAGCTTGATACTCTTCATAAAAAGAAAAAATATCAAAACTTATGGGATCTTATTCTTCTTTTGGTAATAAAATTTATTGAAGGAATATTGGTTGCTAATCCATCTCCTCCCAACTGTTATCTTAATACCCTATAGGCTAGTAAGATATTGGCTTTGATACAACTCTAATATCCCAAATAGAATATTTTTCCAAATTACTTATAACAACATAAAAAACATAAAAAAAATGATGCTAAAACCCTCATGAAATTATATTTCAATATAAATGGCACAGTCATGATAGGAGGGTCCTAGAAGGAACAATTCAAACCGTGCAACAATGAGTCAACACAACAGGACAACACAAAAAAAAGATATGTGAACATGAATCTTCATTAATATAGAATGCTTACATACACCATTGGCCACAAGGGAAAATATCCAGCGCTCACAGGCCTTGCCTTAAAGGATTCAACACTACAAATAGCTAACAAGCCTTATTACATGCCCTTGACGGGTTTATGTGAAAATATGTTGGATCTATCTAATGATGTACTTCTAACTAATGATCTACAAATGATTAAAATGCTTATAAATATTCTTCTCAAGCTACAAGATAGGTCCGCATCAGCCATAAGGATTAGTAACCCACTAAATCATCAAACATGAAGGCTGACCTCCAATGCTCTGGTTGATAACAAGGTGAGTTTCTGAGAGTGATAAATTTTGGTAGGTAAATGAAAATGTTATGAACTTTGGATATGTAGTAGATGTTAATGTGTAGATGCTATATCCTACTTCATGAGCTGAGAAACAAAAGTATGAAAAAATCTAGAAATGAACTAGTGAAACTGCTATTGAATGCAATGCAAGAAAATAACTATTTTTGGTTGATACAAGATTGCTTTACAACTAGGGATGCTCCTGCATTAGACACCCAAGGTTGGAAGAAAAGTGAGTCCCTCACTTTCTAGGGTGAAGAGGAAAATCAAAAACCTCAGCCTGAGAAATCCATGATGAATCCTCCACTGGTTTTCCTTTCCACTTCACAAGATATTCTTTGTACTGCTTGTTCCTAGTGCTTCGTCTAATTCTAGTATCCAAAATTTTCTCAATCTCCTCTGGTTCCTGATGTGGTAACTGCCCCTTCAAATCTACTCAATCACTATTGCCACTTGATTCTCCTTTATGAAACTCATATATGTCTACCAAATTGAAAATAGGTGATATACCCAATGTCTCTGGTAACTCCACTTCATATGCATTTCCAGAATCAAACTTCCTTAGAATATTACATGGTCCAAATTTCCACATCTTTAGCTTGTTGTATGTACCAACTAGGAATCTCTCCTTCCTAAAATATACCATGACTTCATCTCCAATAACAAATTCCTTATATCTCCAATGTTCATCTTCCTTCTCCTTATACTTACTATTCATCTCTTCCAAGTGCTTCCAGACCTAATTATGCAATGTCTCCATGAAATCCTCAAACTCTTCTACCTCTGCACTCCTTTTACTCTCCACACTAATGTCTCTTAACTCTACAACATTTCTAGGGTTTACTCTTGTAACAATTTGAAATTTTGTTTTCCCTATACTCCGGTTCACTGAACTATTGTATGCAAACTCTGCCTATGGTAAAACTATATCCTAAATTACTACCTTATCTACAACCAAACATCTCAACAAGTTATCCAAACTTCTGTTCACTACCTCTATTTGTCCATTTGTTTGTGGGTGATATGCTGAACTAAACTTCAAATCTGTCTTCATCTTCTTCCACAATGTCCTCCAAAAGTATCCAATGAATTTAGTGTCCATGTTTGAAACTATGCTTAGGTAGTCCATGCAATCTCACAATCTCCTTGAAAAACAAATCAACAACATGCACAACATCATTATTCTTCTTACAAGAAGTAAAATGTGCCATTTTAGAAAATTTGTCCACTACTACCATGATAAAATCATAACCTCTCTGCGTTCTAGAAAATCCCAATATGAAATCCATGCTTAAATCTTCCCAAGGTCTCTTCGGTACTGTCAAAGGTGTGTACAATATGATATTATGACTACTTCCTTCGACAACTTGACAAATTCTGCAATTCTGAACATACTTCCTTACATTCTTATATCTGTGGCCAAAAATAATGTTCACTCACCAAAGATACTATTTTATCCACTCCAAAATGACCTGATAAACCTCCACTATGCTTCTCCTTGAGAAAATTACCCCTCATTGAACTCCTTAGTATACACAACTGATTTCCTTTGAATAACATACCTTCTTGAATGAAATAGTCCAACCATTGGCTACGGTCTATCACTACTAGTTCTTTACATGCTTTCCATGTTTCACCAAAATATACATCATCTTCATACATATGCTTCAATTCATCAAATCCCAATACATCCACTCTCATCTCCGTTAGAAAATTCCTTCTCCTGCTTAATGCATTTGCAACTTTGTTTGACTTACCACTCCTATGTGTCAACACAAATGTATAACTCTGTATGAACTAACCCATCTCATATGTCTTTGATTCAACTTTCCTTGACTATTCAAATACTGCAAAGCTTGATGATCCGTATACAACACAAAATATTTAGGAAACAAGTAATGTCTCCACTTCTGCAAGGCTTGAATTATGGCATAAAATTCTTGATCATAAACTGATTATCTTTTTCTGGAATCATTCAACTTCTCACTGAAATTAGCTACAGGTATTCCTTCTTGACTTAACACTGCTCCAATTGCATTTCCACTTGCATCATATTCTACTTGAAATACTTTGTCCAAATCTAGTAATGCTAACACTGGTTGTTCTATCACCTTTTTCTTTAACAATTCAAAAATATTTTGTGCTTCAGATGTCCACTTAAAGTACTTATTGTCTCCTCTCATTGTCTTTGTCATGGGGTTACACACACTGCTGAAACTTCTAATAAAATTATGGTAGAAAATTGCTAGTCCATGGAATGATCTTACTTCTCCAATATTTACTAGTGTAGGCCAATCAAGAATGGCTTTCACTTTCTCTAGATCCATCTTCAATCCTTCAACATAAATAACAAATCCCAAATATACCAATTTCGTCTTCATGAAACTACACTTCTTGACATTAATCAACAACTTCTCTTCTCTTAACCTCTGTAATACTTGCCAAATGTGTGCAAAAAGTGTTCCTTTCTAGTCTTACTGAAAATCAGAATATCATCCAGATAAACAATGATAAACTTACCCAAGAATTTCTTTAATACCTCATTCATCAATCTCATGAAAGTGCTTGGTGCATTGATCAATCCAAAAGGCATTACCAACCACTCATACAATCCTTCATTTTTCTTAAATGCAGTCTTCCATTCATCTCCTTCTTTGATTGTGATATGATGGTATCCACTCTTTAGGTCAATCTTTGTAAAATAATTTTCTCCACTCAAATAGTCCATGATCATCCATCCTTGGCAATGGAAATCTATACTTGAAAATGATCCTATTAATTTCTCTTGAATCGGTACACATTATCCACTCTCCATCTTTCTTAGGTGCAAGTACAGTAGGTACCACACATGGGATCAAACTTTCTCTGATCAATCCTTTCCTCAAAAACTCTTGTATCTTCTGGTTCAATTCTGCATTCTCTATCGGTGTCATTCTATGTGATGCTTTATTTGGTAAACTTGCTCTCGGTATTAGATCTATTTGATGGTTGATACTCCAAACCTCTGGTAAACCATCTGGTACATTATTTGAAATGATGTCCTTGTACTCGATCAACATCTTTGCAATTTATTCACTTTCTCTGGTGGGGTTCTCTATCTCCAGACCATTTCTTTTCTTTGGAATCAATACAAAACACATGTTCTCATGTCTCAACCCATCAAGAAATTTCCTTCCATCCACCAAACATAGTCTGGCATTACCACAAAATTCAGTCTTCTCTTCTTCCTCCAAAGGTATCAACTTGATTCTTCTCCCATTCAATGTCACAATTTAAGTATTCATTCTTCCATCATGAATAGCTTTCTTCTCATATTTCCATGGTCTTCCTAATAGTAAATGACATGCATCCATAGGCATAATATCACACATTACTTCATCCCTATATGATCCAATATGAAATTTCACCAAGCATTGTTCATTCACCAATATATTATGTTCATCTTGAATCCATGCTATCTTATAAGGGTTTGGATATTTCACTCTCTTCAAATTCAACTTTGTTACCATCTCCTCTAAAACTAGGTTATCATTACTACCACTATTAATGATAACTTTACATACCTTTCCTCTAGACTTACATTTGGTTTTGAATAGAATTTTCCTCTGTGGTGGTTCCTCAATTACTTCTTCATTCATTAAAGCTCTTCTCATTACCAATGATTCACCTTTCTCTAGTTTTCCACATGAATTAGGGGACCCAGTACATTTTTTTGGTTTTCCACATGAATTAAGGGATCCAATATGTTCTTACTCCACATATGTTGTTCTTTCGATATGCTCAGGTTTCTTTCTGGTACTTCCTTGATGACTCTCAAATGCTCTATGTCCTTCCTCTCAAAAATTGAAATAGGTTCCTATGAATGGTCTTCTCTCAAATCTCCCTTCATTCCTCTGGTATCCTTCATTACAGTAAGAATTATGTCCTCCTCTATTACTAGGGTAGAAATTTTTATCTTCTCTTCCTCAGTGGTATGAATTAGTATCCTTTTCTTTGCTCTAGTAGGGTTTTGAATCTTTGTTCTGCTCCAAATAGGGTATTCTTTCTTTGGGCTGGTTTCCATTCTTCTGAAATCTTCCTCTCACACTTCTTTGTCTTTATGCAAAATTCTTGTTCAGTTTCTCTTCTACTTTCAGTGCAAATTGGTATTCTTCTTCAATAGATGTCATCTTCACTAGGCTCAATTCTTCTTGAATGTTTGTTCTCATTCCATTGATATATCTAGAAGTCTTTTCTTTGCTTTCTTCACTATGATCGGTTCTGATTATCATCTTGTAGAATTCTTCACTATACTCCTTCACAAATCTTTCTTTTTGTCTCAGGTTTTGCAATCTCTTCAATTCTAGTTCATAGTCGGCTGGTATGAATTGATTCTTTAGTTTCATTACCATTCTATCCCATTTTATGATTATTTCTTTGCCTCTTCTATTTCGGTCCAATTGAAATTCTTTCCACCATAATTCAACATGACCTTTCAATTTTTTTTCACAAATATGACTCTTTTCGGATCTTCAATTTCTTCATATTTGAAGTATTCTTCCATTTCATTAATCCAATCAATCAATTCCTCAGGATTCAAATTTCTCACGTAATTTTAATTTCAACTCTCGGTCGCTTGTCAGTTTTTGAAATCACCTTCAACATCTTTACTTGATTTGATTCTTTTTCTTCTTCATCTAGGGTTTCTACAATTTGATCCACATGCTCTACTTCATCATCACTTTCATCATTTTTCCTAGGGTTTAGGCCTTGCCTTCGATATTCTTCAACAACATCTAATCGGACTTGCATCTCACACATCATCTTTGACATTTCATCTAGTCTTCCAACAACATTTTCCATAGCAGGCATTATCCTTGGCAGTGTGTCCCCCTCAAATCTGGTGCAACTGCCTCAATTTGATGATCTGGCTACAAGGGTTTCAACTGCATCATAATTGGCGATCGGTTGAAAAAAAATGTAGTTTTCCTCTGGTCAACAATCTGTTCACCTCAAGGAATGCCTTCTAGAATTGAATCTCACTCTGATACCACTTGGTGTAGTCACGATAGGAGGGTCCCAAAAGGAACTGTCTAGATCATGCAACAATGAGTCAACACAGTGGAACAACACAAAAAATAGATATGCAAACATGAATCTTCATTAATATAGAATGCTTACATGCAACACTGGCCAGAAGGGAGAATATATAGGGCTCATATACCTTGCCTTCAAGGCTTCAACACTACAAATGGTCAACCTGCCTTCAAAGGGTTTATGCGAGAATATGTCAAATCTATCTAATGATGCACTTCTAAATGATGATCTAAAATTAATTACAATGCTTATAAATATGCTCCTCAAGCTCCAGGATTGGTCCACATCATCCATAAGGGTTAGTAACCCACTAAATGATCAAACATGAAGGTCAACCTCCAATGCTCTGGCTGATAACAAGGTGAGTTTTTGAGAGCGATAAATTTCGGTAGGTAAATGAAAATGTTCTGAAATTTGGATATGTAGTAGATGTCAATGTGTAGATGCTATATATCTTGCTTCATGAGTTGAGAAACAAAGGTACACCAAAATTCAAAAATGAACTAGTGAAACTACTACTAAAGGCAATATAAGAAAATAATTATTTTTGGTTGATACAGGATTGCTTTACAACCAAGGATGCTTCTACATCAATAAAATACAATTGAACTATACAAAATTAGCACAAACTAGCAAGTTAGTCATAACTAGAGTTACACCAAATGATCTAAAAAACTCTTGCAACTTATATTTATGATATAAATATACATTTTTAATCAAATATGACTGTAATAATAGTCACAGTATAATGAGCAACATTTCAAAAAAATATTAATATTTTTTTTCTCCAAGCCTAACTTGATGAGATTAATGATCAAATCATAAGATGTGGAATGAATTATACCTCTTTCATTCTACACAAAAAAATACAATCAGAACTATAAGAGATTCTGACAAGAGAAGAGATACACTAGAGATAGATATCCAGAGAACTTTGGCTCAAAGAAGGGGATAAAAACACTAAATTATTTCATATATCATCAAAAATCAAACAACAAACAAAAACTATATTCAACATTAACTCCCCCTCAAGCATTAATCTGAAGGAAGAAAAACTAATCAACCAAGAAATAGTCCACTTCTCAAATTTACTAAGCACATTAGATAAAAAAACTATCAAGGCAATAAGTAATGTCGTAGATGAATTTATTTAGCATATTCCCTCATTAATTTTTGAGGAAGAAAATACGCTGTTGCTAAAAATATTTACATTAGAAGAAGTGGAAGAAGTGGTTTTCTCCATGCCACCAAATAAAGCTCCAAGTTTGGATGGGTTTAATGCCATTTTATTTTAAAAAGGTTGGGAGTTCATGGGAAAATATATTATGTTATCATTAGAGTAATCATTGAGAAATGGTAAGATCTTAAATGAATTGAATAATACCTTTATAACACTAATCCCAAAAAAGTAGAAACCCTCTAACTTTTCTAAATTTAGGTCCATATCATTATGAAATACCATATACAAAATTTTCTCCAAAGCAATCACCTCAAGATTAGTCAAGATCATCCCAAGAATAATCACAAACGAGAAAGGCAGTTTTGTCCTAGGAAAGGATACAATGGAAGGGGCCTTAATAGCCCATGAAACTTTGCATTCCATCAAGGAAAATAGAATACCAAAAATTATTATCAAAATTGAAATGTTGAAGGCTTATGATAAGAAAAATTGGGTCTTCCTCTAAAAAGTGCTCCAAAATCTAGGATTTTCCCACAAATGGTGTCACTAGGTTAGCTCTTTAATATCATAGTTCAAGTTCTCCATAGTGGTAAATGGAAGTCCAATTGGTTTCTTTAACTTTTCACAAGGTGTCAGGTAAGGTGATCTATTATTTCCCTTATGACATAATCATTGAGTTGGGAAATATTAGGGCACATGCTCATGTAGCATGACAAGGTATAGATATCCTAAACTCAAACATCAACATGTCTCACTCATTATTTATAGATGATACACTTCTATTTTCCAAATTTCTTACCCAAGAAGTAAGAGGCATTAAAAAATTCTAAGAGGACTATTATAGGGTATCAGGCCAAAAAATAAATGATAAAAATCAACCATATTCCAGTCAGTGTAGGATCATGGGGGTCCAAACTAGGCCCTTAAGTGGCAATGAAAATTTAGAAAAATAGAGTTAGGCAACTTGACATAAAAATTTGAATAGGTTATTAACATAATTTGAAAAACATGTAAAAACATAATTTGTAGCAAATTGAATGTAATTTCTAGGCTACTAGTCCTTTTTTAGAAAAAAGTGAATCTATTTTGTGAAAATTTGAAATTTCAATGCAGTGGTACTAAATTATCAAGAAAAAGATAAAAATGTGTATGTGTGACCAACCTAAGTACAATAATTTTTTTTTTTCTAAAAATTTCAATATAAGTAGGGGACACATGCCTGGATGTACTGCATGTTTTTTGTAATTTTTTTGGAAGTAAATAATTAGTTATGATTTTTTTATTAGAACATTTCAAAATTATTAAAACGTGTTTTTCTGACCACCATAACTTGGTAAAAAAATTATGAAATTTGTTTTTTTTTATCCTATAATTTGAGAAGCATAGAATGTGACACATCTTTCAGATTCAAAAAATGTGAAATAGTTTGAAAATTATAGAAGTTTTTCAATCATCCTATCAATTGTAGAAAATCAATAATTGTTATTTAAATTCAAAATAAGGAATATCTTATATTGGTGGAAATTTGACAATTTATTCAATAAACCCTTTTTGTTTCATCAAATTCGGATAAAAAAAGCCATTAGCCACAAGGGGGAACTTTAGAAAACTAAGGAAATTTTGTAAACACGTTTTTTAGTTGACTTTCCAGGTATGACACCCCCAAGCCAAATCTTGAGGCAAGTCTCGAACCTACTGACTTTAACAGAAAAATTAGATATCCGTTAGTAACAAATATCCGTTACATGCATTATTTATAATATTATGTATTATTATTATTATTTTAGACTGTAGGAATCGGCAACGGGTAGGCACCCCCCTATAAACTGTAGTGCACTTGGTAAATTTTTTTCATGTGACCGATGACGTTGACATGACATGCCCTTCGGTACCACGGGGATAGTGGGGATACTAGACCTCATGACCTCTTGCCTACAACATGATGCTTTAGCCAATCAAGCTAGGCCCACCTAGAGAGATTTCAATTGACTTTCTAGGTATGACACCCACAAGCCAAATCCTAAGGAAAATCTCAAGCCTATTGATTTTATTAGAAAAAACAGATATCTGTTAGTAACAAATATCTGTTATGTGAATTATTTATAATATTTTGTATTATTATTATTATTAGACTGTAGGAATTGACAACAGGTAGGTGCCCCCTATAAATTGTAATGTGCCTAGTAAATTTTTTTCATGTGACCAGTGACGCTGGCGTGACATGCCCTTTGATACCATGGGGATGGTGGGGAGACTAGACCTCATGACCTCTTGCTTACAATAGGATGCTTTATCCAATCGAGCTAGGTCCACCACTATATTATATACTACATACATTTTATATACTATATACTACATATATTTTATATAGTATATTATATATTATATACTATATATAGTATATAATACATAATTGTAGAGGGGTTACATTGACATGTCAAAGGTAAAACAACATAAACAAGATGAATTCAAATGCATAAAAAAATTAATACCTTCAATAACCCTCCATGGATTGAGCTCAAGAGTGCACCCAAGTCTTGAAGATTTGATCAAGTGATTGGAATGTGGTTGCTCATAATTCTTGTAGCATAATCTTAGCATAAGAGAAGTGATGAAAATGGGATAGGAGGCCTCTCATTTATAGAAATGAGAAGGGATAAATCAAGGGCCAATATTGATTATTTGATGAATGGCTAGGATTGATTGAGAAGTAGTGTTTGGATGAAGGTTGGGGAGAGCATAGTGTTGTGAAAAGTGTCACAAGGAGAGGGGTGTAAGAGGTAGGTGTGCTCACACATGTGTGAGAACACATTGGGAAGAGGCATTAAATTTGTGTAAGAGATAGGGTGGCTTGTGTAAGAGGTTAGTGGGAGTAGGTGAGATGTAGGAATTTAAAATTAGGAAATAATGGTGATGATGATTAAGGATGAGGGTTAGATCAATTAATCAAGGATTAATTGATTTAATGAGGAAGGGTTGAGTTAATAAACCAAGGGTTTATTAACTTGGGTGGAGTTCAAAGTTGGAGAATGGGATAGTAATGATTAGGATGGGGATAAAGTTAATTAATCAAGGATTAATTGACTTAAGCTAGTTTAGGGGATTTTTAGAGGAATATGGGAAAAGGGGTAGCTTTAATTAAATAAATTTAGATTTATTTAATTAAGGGTGGTGGAATGTAAGGATAATGGGGAAATTGATCAAATAAATAATGAATATTTATTTAATTAATTATTAGGATAAGGTAAGTGGGTTAAATTAAATAAAAAACAAGTATTTATTTAATTAAATATTACTTTGGGTGTCTACAATAATATATATAATATATTATATACTACATTATTAAATATATATAGTGAGACAGAGTGAGGGGGAGTGAGAGATAGAGTTATATAGGTACCTAGTGGGAGGGATAGAAGGAGTGAGAGACCCAAGAGAGAGAGTGGGAGGGATAGATGGAGGGAGATCCATGAGAGGGGGTGGGAGGGATAGAGGGAGGGAGATACCTAAGAGAGAGGGGGAGTTATATAGTTAGGGTGTGAGGGAGAGACCTAAGAGAGATAGGGGCTGGAGGGATAGAAGGAGTGGGAGAGAGGGGGTTGGAGTGAGAGAGAGTTGTTTAGGTTCCTAGTGGGAGGGATAGAGGGAGGGAGAGACATGAGAGAGAGAGAGACTTGAGAGAGAGAGTTATCTAGTTGGGGTGGGAGGGAGAGACCTAAGAGAGGGAGAGAGGGATATTTGGAGGGAGAGAGAGGGAGTGGGAGAGAGGGGGTTGGAGTGAGAGAACTTTTTCTAGGTAGGGTGGGTGGGAGGAGAGAGAGAGAGAGATCTGAGAGGGTGTTGACATATTTCATGCCACCCTTAGACATACATCATTTATATCCAATATTCATGAGAAATCCTATGTGTGCATCTTGTTGCAATCCATGTTTATTTTGATGAATTTGGGCCTTTGAGGTCTCGAGTTTCTCAATTGTATCCAATTTAGGGTTTTGAATCTATAAGTTAGGGATTCCAAAACCATCATATGCTTAAACCATAAACCCCCTAGTCTTGGTGGAATTTATATTCCTGTATTGGCTCTCTATAGCTAGTTCTTGATCGTTTAGTTATAACTTATGTTCGTCGAAGTCATGTTTTGACCAACCCCTTCATCCTTGTCTTATTGGTCACCACCCATTTAAATATTTTTCCTAAATCTTATGTTTGTGGGTCTTGAAATATTTTCACTTGAGTCTAATGTTTTTCCCTAGATTTGAATGTTCTAAATCACATAACCTTATGCTACCTAGACAAGCAACCCCATTTTAAGTCATGTAATAGGAACACATGCTTATTAAAGCCTTTGAAATATCGGGTGGGTTCCACAGAACACACCCTATTGGTTACCTGCTAGCCCACAAGATTAAAATAATAAAGAAGTCAGAGGGATGGTAGGTAGGTGACACCTATCCAACCTCTTGGTGGGCCCTCCCACTATTTGTAAGCGCTAAAGGAAAATTAGTGAACTGCATTGGGATGACATGGAATTTTTGAAGAGATAGTCTTAGGGGTCTCTCTGACACGTCGATGCCATTCCAAATCAAGGGTTAAGATGTGTTATAACAATTGAATCTCAGCCATTCCCTGCTAGCCCACATGGGACCCACTATCAGATCTAGATTCATAGAGGGCTAGTAGGAAAGAGACATGTGTCATGGTGGGCTTGAGGCCTTTTTTTGCTTTGTATGGTATCAAAAGCACAAATTTACTGGAGGATAATCTGACAGTCATCTTGGTGATGTATTAAGGCTACGTGATAACCATTGATCATGATTCTCATGTGATCAACAACCATGTTTTAAAGTTTCATTTGGAATCCAATCTTAGCCACTCATGATCAATCTGATGGACAGTATTCAAACTTCAATAGCTACTTGATCTTGTTTGTGATAGATTTGTAGAAGTTATTGTTCAATTACATTCTCAACTGCCATATCAAATTTGATCAACTTGGATCAATTTTCATGCCTTTTCAATGCTACTTTTCATTTCTAGGTAGTGCCATTACTCCTTGATGTGTTACAGAGGCCTTACTCTTTTGTCAGGGTATGTTGGCTTAGTTTTTGTTGCAAAATTCATGGGTACCCATCCCTACATTCATGAGAGTCATCATCTTGGGATGTGCTCAAGATGTTAGAGCCTTTATGGCTTGGTGGTTTCTCTGTCATGGGAGCAATTGGGATATTTTAAATGTAATCAGAGTTCATCTTTCTGAAACCCTAGTTAAGTTAGAGTTAGGTATTTGAATTCACCTCTCAATTATGCCTAAAATATAAAGGAAATTATTGTATTCATTTGAAGGGATCTTCTTTTGGGCTCCTCTCATAGTTTTCTTTTGTAGACACTACATCTTACATTCTGTAATTGTAAAGTTTGGATTTTATGCTTCATATCAATAAAATATCACTATTATCATAGATATTTCTTAAATGTTTGAGTAAGAATCTTTTACCTTCATGTCTGAATGCTTGTTCTAGTTGATTTGTTGGTATTTTGTGCAATCTGAAGCAAAGAAAAAACACATTTCTATCTTGGTACATCACCTCCCTTTCAATTTCATCTTCTCCTTCTACCCCTTTTCCTCTGTGATTTGTTAGATTAGAGTAGTGATAGGGTTTTCATGTGCTGGGTTAGACCAACACATATGCACTTAGTTAGAAGAGGAAGCCAACCTTCTCCAAAGATTCAACATCATTTACGAAAGGTCCCACAACCTCGAGGTTGTTTCCATTGTGTCATTAGAACATTGAACTCTTGTTTGGTAGGGTGTAGTTTTATGTGACAATAGGGTTTGGCATGCCCGGTGGGATACAACAAGAAATTTCATTTTCATTTTGTTGAGAAAGTGGTGCTACTCTAAACATTCTAGCCTTGAAGAGGATCTCAAACAAGTACCTGATGACTTTGTAATCAAGGAAGAAATCTACCTTCAAATTGGTGATGCTGCTGTTATCCAAAATCCATGATTCAAGACCAGACCTACAAATTCATGCCAAAAATTCAAACAAGATTAACTTCTAGAGGTAATTTTTAATACATCCAATTCTCATTTTCTACTTCTAAAAGAAGAAATAGACAATCTTTTTCACCTATAAGAAGGGATAGAGGTTCAATTCCTTCTCATAGAGATCAATTTACACTACCTGTGGGTAGATTATTTTAGACTAAAACACCTCACACCCATACAAACAAAAATTTATTCCATATGGATTTACCCATAAATCAACCTTTTGTATCTTTTATTGGTGGAATCCCCTTAATTTTAGCCAAAAAGGATGATATACCAGTCAATTCCCTCAAAAGTATTCCTCATTTTATTGTTGAAACATCTACAACTCCAGTAGAGAAAATCATTGATGTGGTGAACATATGCTCAGTGCATGATGTAACATAAGACAATGTGGCTATTACATTACTTGCCACTTCATTGAAAGGTAAAGCACTACAATGCTATAGAGGTCTTCCACCATCACCATTCACAACTGGGATGAATTACGAGAGAAGTTATGCAAACATTTTGAAGACAAGAGTGACCATTTATCCCTGTTAAAACAACTAACCATAATTAAAAGAGCATCTCATGAATTCACGAGTGATTTCAACTACAAATTTTAAAATACTTGGGAGAGAATCCCTACCTTGGTCAAACCTTCTCCTAAGCATTCTTTCCTACAATTCTTAAGATCTCCTAATAGTGATATAGCTGTTATGATTCAATCAATGGGTGGTTCTACCTTACTAGATGCATATGATGTTGCCATAAGGGTAGAAAATTATTTAATTTAGGTTGGGAAGAAGCTCCTAGGCCACCAATGCCTTTATTTCCAGAGCTTCCTTCACAACGTGGCTCCTATTCCAATGGTTTATACGAGCCAACCTTCTACTTTTGCTACACTTCTAGAAAATATGAACACCTTACTATGAAGTATGAATAATGAATTAGTATCACTAAGGATGAAACACACTCAAAACAATAGGCCTTATCAGCCTCAAAATCAGGGTTATCAACAAAATAGACCACCTTATCAAGGACAAAATCAATGGAATCATACTAAGCCCATGAATAACATGCATACACCCACTGTAAAAAATCATAAGGATTTGGTACCAATGCAAAATAATATAGCACAAGAACAAGGGTGGTGCTACCCTTGTGAGCAAGCTCAATCAAAATGCTTGTCAAAATTGAGAGTTTGTGAAAACTCTAGTAGCTCAAAATGAAACCTCTACTTCAGAGTAAAAAATTGGCATGAACCAAATAGCTGCTAGTAATCAAAATCATACACATGAAGACTCCTCATTTGTCATTTGGGGTCAAGAGGATTTGTATGGTGTAAATCAAGTAGATACTGATGCAATAGCCAAGAATACAAGATCAAAGAAAAGAGCAATGGAGGGTGGTACATCTTCTATGGATGGGAAAGAATTAGTCTCTCAACAAACTCAACCAAATGTGAATGTTGGACTAACAGGTAGAACAATAGAAGTTCCACAATCAAATCAACTTATTAATAGGCCTAAAAAAGTGGTGGAGCAACCTAAGATCACACAAGAAACAAGAATTGACCCTATTCCAAAGGTTCCTTCTAAAGCCAACCAACTTCCTTTTAACATAATAGAGAAAATGAAGAAAGCCAATATGAATGTTACTATGTGGGAAGCTCTATTTATCCCATCACAAAGGGATTTGCTACATGTTTTAAAGGAACATAAACATACGAGTGATGTACAAGAAAAGGAGAAGACTACTCCATCAATTAGGCTAGTGCAACCCAAAGAGGAAGGGAATTCAAGCAAAATTAGTAAGCCACCTCCCTTCTACTTTTCTCTAATTATTGGAAATCATATAGTGCATGATTGTATGACAGATTCTAGGGCAAGTAGTTTTGTCATGCCTAAGGGAATTGTTGACATGCTTGGTATCAAGTATGAATGAGTGGCTATAAATTTTTTACAATTGGATGAGACTGCTATCAATATCGTGGGAATAATTAAGAACTTAAAGTTGTCCTTGCATGCATGTTGTGGCTATGATGTGTTGCAAGACATTTTAGTCATAGACCTCCCTACTCATTTTTCCATTTGCTTGTCTAGGGATTTCATTGCTAAGATAGGTGGGTACTTGTCTACTAATTGGTCTCATATGCTATTTAGAACTAGATATGGCACTTAAGCAACCATCAAATATGATCCCATAGCAAAAGATCATCTAGAGACTTACACTCCTAGTCTAATAAACATGAATTGTACATTGCATGATCAAAATGAAGAGTGTTATGTTCATGAGCTTACAAATCCTATAGAAGAGGTACGTGACTGTTTGTTAGATGAATGGGGCAATGCTTTACTTTTTGACCCATTAACTGTTGCTGAGGTAGAGGAGATTGGTCTTGGCACCTATTGCATTCATGAAGAGAATGCTCCTGTCCCCAATCTCATAAAAACTCAAGAGGATTTAGGGGGATTGTGGCAGATGTTTTTTGATGGTTCTAGAAATAAAAATGGTGTTGGTGTAATGCTAGTATCTCCAAGAAAGGAGAAATATTATTTCTCTTTCAAGATTCAATTTAGTTGCACTAACAATGTGGTTGAGTAAGAATCACTCATCCAAGGTCTCCAACTTGCATAAAAAAAGAACATCAAATTGTTACAAGTTTCTGGTGACATTAAATTGGTTGTCCATCTAGTCAGAACTCAAAGCTCAACTAAGAACAATTTGCTCAAATCCTACAAGCACAGGGTTTGGGATTTAATTGGAGGATTTGAAGGTTTTAACATCCAAACAACTCTAAGAAATCAAAATAAACATGTTGATAGACTTGAAATAGTTGGTGCTTAATTTGAAATACCAACACATATTGCAAGTAAAAAGGAGTAGCATATCAACCTTGTGGTGAGGATTGCTATTATGGATAATCAAGATCACTGGAAAGTCTTTGATAATGACCAACAGATAGTGAATTTTCTACAAGATGAAGAATTTTATAAAATAAATTAGACCAAGTAGAAAAATTAGTATGGTGATTAGATTGTGCAGCTGAGTAGCAACAAGCTACCAAATGGTCTTATCACCCTTGACGGTATTTTCAACCCCGATGATCAGTTAAAGAAGAAAAGTATGAACTTAGCTGTAACTTGAGGGGTGAATTCAAGCTAATAGAAATTTTAGAGGGCATGTCTCTAAACTTGGGAAATGTATGCTCTACCATTGAACATGAGGTTTTCATAGATCTGTGCAATAGATACAATGATGTGGTTTCTTGGACTTATGAAGACCTAAAGGGTTTTGACCCAAGCCTTTCCCAACATACTATTGAATTATATCTTGATGCCAAACCTATAAGGAAAAAAACAAAGGCATATAAATCCTAAGATTGAGCCTTTAATGAGAAAGGAGTTGGCCAAATTGATTGAGGTTGAATCATTTTCCCATCAAGCATTGTTCATGGGTTGAAAATCTTGTTCTTGTCAGAAAAAAGAATGGGAAAATAAGACTTTGTGTAGATTTTAGGGATCTAAATAAAGCCTCCCTAAAGGATCATTTTATCCTCCCCTCTATGGAGCAAATTTTACTAAGAGTTAGTGGTTTAGAAAGGTTTTCCTTATTATATGGTTACTCAAGCTATAATCAGATTCTGGTCCAAGAATCTGATCAGCATAAGACAACATTTACTACAAAGTGGGGCACCTATGCTTATTATAAAATGCCTTTTGGTCTAACCAATGTAGGTACCACTTTTTAGAGAGCCATGGATATGGCGTTCCAAGGTGTATTTAGATAGTTTGTATTGGTCTTCTTGGATGATATCATAGTGTTTTCAAAGCATGCAAGTGACCATTTTAGTCACCTTGAGCAAGTATTTCAAAAATGTAGGGAATACGGTATTTCCCTAAATCCAAATAAATGTTTCTTTGCTATTGATCAAGGAAAGCTTCTTGGAACATTGTTTCAAGGGATGACTTGGTCATTGATCTCGCAAGAGTAAAATTTATCTTGGCCATCCCACTTCCTAGTCACAAGAAAGGATTATAGAGTTTCTTAGGTACAATTAACTTTGTGAGGAGGTTCATTCCAAACCTTGATGCTTTGGTAAAGCCTCTTACTTCTATGCTTAAGAAAAATATGGTCTTCAAGTGGACCAAAAAAGGTAAATATAGTTTTGAGGCTATCAAACAAGAAATTGCTCAAGTTCCTATGCTTCTCTATCCTAACTATGACAAGGGTTTCATTCTTTACAACTTTGGAGGTGAAGAAAGTATATCAACTGTCCTAACCCAGCTGAATAAGAAAAATATGGAGCAACCCATTCTTTCCTTAGTGAAGGTCTCAAAGATTATGAGGTCAAGTACAATATGTTGAAAATTAATCTCTTGCTACTATTGGAGCATTGAAATTTTTTTACACATGTTGTCTATTAACATGATATAGCTAATGGTGCCCCATGTCAGTGTTAAAGAGTTCCTATTGAGTAGAGATATCAATGAAAAAAGGGCTGGGTGGATCACCAAGGTGATGGAGTACAACGTTGACATCAAGATCACCAAGCTAGTGAGAGGCAAAAGACTGTGTTAACAACTTGTCTCAACATTTGAGAATCCTACAAAGGCTGCCCTTGTGCTACAGGAACAACAAGAACCAAATGCAAACAAACAAGGTAGTTGGGTGCATGATATGACTACCTTTTTACAGGAAGGTAGATATCCTTTGGTTCTAAATAGGACCAAAAGAAGACATTTCAGATTACAGTCCATTCCCTATGTCGTAGTGGATGGTATACTCTTGATAAATGATTTCAATGGAGTCCTATTAAGATGCATAGAGGTAGATCAGGTCAGTAGAATGCTAAATGAATTCCATGATGGCTCTTCAGGTGGCCATTTTTCTGCAAGGACTACTACTGCAAAGATTACAAGGGTCGGTTATTATTGGCCAAATTTGTTCAATGATGCTCACAAATGGGTGAGAAATTGCAAAAAGTTTGATTTCTTTTCTAGAAAACAAAGGTTGGATGCCCTTCCTCTTCACCCCATCCAGATTGATCAACCATTTACACAGTAGGGTTTGGATTTTATTGGCATGATAAATCCACCATCAAGTGCTGGTGATAAGTGGATTTTAACAGCCATAGATTAATTTACAAGGTGGATAGAGGCAATTGCTTTGAAGGTGCCACTGATGCTTTAGTTTTAGAATTCCTTGATGGAATTTTCACCATATTTGGCACTCCTTCCACCATTATTTCAGATAATGCCAAGGCTTTTACTAGTGCTTAGATCCTTGATTGGGAAATGAAGCATGACATTTACTTGAATACGTCATCTAATTATTATCTTCAGGATAATGGCCTGGCTGTGTCTTCAAATAAAAATATCATCATAATTATCAAGAGGACCATTGAAGACAACCAAAGAGTCTAGCATAACAAGTTGAAGACAACCCTTTGGGTTGATAGAATTACTCTTAAAAGAGAAATTAGTAATTCTCCTTTCATGTTGGTTTATGGAAGGGAAGCAAGTTTACCATTATCATTGGAGTTTCCTTCCCTTGAGTTGGCACATCAACTGGAGTTAGAGGAAAGTGATGCTTTGACAGTAAGGATAGTTGAACTCTTAGAGCTGAAAGAGACAAGGAACAAGTATATGCAAGTTATAGAAGCACATCAAGCACACGTTAAAGTAAATTTTGACAAGAGAGAAGTCCATAGGACATTCCAAGAGGGAGATCTAGTGCTGAAATGGGATGCTGATAGAGCCAAGGCAAGAAGAAATTATAAGTTTGATGCCATTTGGAGTGGTCCATACATCATCACTAGCTACAAGGAGGCCAATGCTTCCAATCTTTCCAAGTTGGATGGTAAGGTTCTTCCAATCTTAGTCAATGGGATTCATCTCAAACCTTATTTCTGATAAGTTTTGAGTTTTCATATACATATTGTAAAATTTTTTGCTTTCCATGAAGTGCTTTGCACACCCTACATTCTCCTTAAGGAAATGTATGTTCCTAGTTTCCATTCTTTCCTCCAAGTGTAGGCCTTCACATGTTTTTTTTTTCCCTTGGGAGGCCCAATTTTGTAGATCCCCTTCATGATTCTCTGCCCAATGGATTGATAAGGCCCTTGGATTCCATGATTAGCAGGCAATCATTCCATAGAAATTTCCAAAATATTGACATATTTCATGCCACCCTTGGATGTACATCATTTATATCCTATATGATAAATCCTATGTCTTCATCCTATTGCAATCTATGTTTATTTTGATGAATTTGGGTCTTTGAGGTGTCCATGGTGTATGCACAAAAGTTGCAAATTGTTTGAAGGAATCAATTCCAATAGATTTCATTCATGTTTTTGAAGACCTATTCAAGTTTAGTTGGGGGCACTTTTCAAGGGGCATGTTGAGGTCAAGAAGTCAAGAAATCAAGTCAACTCTTCTTCACATATCTTTGCATGATTTACAACTAGTTCAGAGGGAGTTTCACATCCAAACAACTCTCATCTCATCATGAAAACTTAGCCTATTCCATGAAGACCTATTTGGTTAATCTCGAGGTGGATTTCCATAAATCCAAGTTTTGAAACTCTTTTTAGAGTTAGTTCTTTCTATCCTCCTTTTTTCTTTAGGAAAGAGAAGGAAAATTGTAACTCATTTTTTAGAGTTCTTTGCTCATTATTTATTTTGGAATTGTAATCTTTGAAAGTTATTTTCATCAAGAATAACATTGTAACTCAAAGATACTTTTAATTTTTGTATGTAGCTATTTGAAGCACCTTGTTATCAATAAATTTTAGTGATTTTTCCTTCTCAACATTTGTTCCATTGTGTGTGCATGGGTGATTGATGCATATTTTTTGTGATTAAAAATTAGTCCTCAAATATGTTGTCTCATTAAAACTCCTTTGTTAGAATTGTGAAACAAGCACAAAACCATGAGCCATAGGATCAAACAACAAACAAATACACCTTCCACACAAGAGATCTGCAAACAATATATGCAATATTCCTCAACAAGAATAAGTTACAAAAGCAAGAGACTCTCAAGAAGATATGAAAGCTCGAGTTATAATTACAATGAGGGTTGAGTGCTTATAAGAGACAAACACTAAATGAGAAAAGGATCAGATCATGACAAGTGTCAACATCACATGAGATGAGATATAACGATCTAATATTAGCTCAACTTATAAAAGCATAATACACTCCTAAGTTTAAATTAAGTGCATGAGAATAAATTAGACTAATAATCAATTAAAGAGTAATTAATTATTATCTAATGCATGATTACTCTAACACCCCCCCTTAAGATGAACTTAGGGAGTAGCTAAAAAACCTAAAAATAATGCATGATGGGTCCCAAAAAACAAGGCCTGGTAAGGTACCCATGTACAAACAAAAGATCTCTATAACTAGAGAAAAGGAGAAAAACCTTATGGGAGAAAAATCCTCTCCAAAAGAGAGAAAGGAGAATGAAGGATTGAAAAAGCTTCCAAATCAAGGTGTGAAGGACCGAGTAGCCTCCAACCAAACAATGTCTTGAAAAATATAAACATGTAGAACATCTAGAAGCACGAAGCTATAGACTGATGTTGAAATATGACTAATAGAGTGCTGAAATGAAGAACCTCCAAAAATAGGAATGCAAGAATGTCCATATGGTAAATGATCCCTCACTGAAATGCAAGGGTATATGCTGCATTTGACTAGTACATAGGAACAAGAACTAGATACATTTATCAGTCAAACGCGAGACTATAAACACTGAAAATGTCTTGAATGGTATCATACACTCGAATCAAGTATACTAACACCATTTTGTCCTAAAACCCATACTCTTTTCGCTTAATTGATTAAATTAGCCTAACTATTTAATTAATTTCCTTATTCACATCTATTAACCTAATTCACTTAATCGGGTCAAGTCCCCTCTTTCACGCTAACCTTTCATCTCATTAAATTAAATATATCAAACTATTTAATTTAATTCCCTAAGTCTTCTTATTTAATTCAATAACCATACTTTATTTAATTAAATACCATTTCACCTTTCCCCCATTCATTAAATCATTTAATTTAATGAATATCATCTAATTCTTCTAAATTCCCTAATTGCACTAATTAACACTGTTTAATTAGCAATTATCTAACTAATCTAATCTCCCCCACTTGCAACGAAACATTCTAAAAGAATATTCCTTCCCCCTTTGCACAACTTAATTTAGTTTTAATTAAATAAATATCCCTTTTTCTTCCTCCATCCATGAATATTATAAAGAATATTCATTTCTCCTCACTCATTTGAAAAAGCGGAATATTCCTTTTTCTCAATAAACTTACTTAGCTTCATATGCAAGTTACCTTGTAACTTCTTATGCAAGTTAACTTTTGACCTCTTGTATAGGTTAGAAGTGTGTTTTTTTTAAGGAATGTGAACCCTTGATTAAATCTCATCTTACATTCTCACCTATTGATGGGAATCCATGATCCATGCCCCTTCTTTCTTTCATCCTTGACCGTTGATTGATCTTCTCAATCTCAACCCTCCATTTCTCATTTTCTTTCCTATATATAGAACACTATTTGGAGACAAATAGATCCATCATTTTTAATAGCACACTTATGCTATTGAATCTCATCCATCTTTCAATTGAAAAATTATGCTCTTGAATTCACTCATAATCACACTCATACTTTACTCACATTTAGCATATTTTTGTTCATTTTTGTTGCATCCTAGTTTTAATCTTCCATTAATGGCTTCCATGCATCTATCTTAGCTTGTTTATAAACTAGGGTTTGAATATTTTAGCTTATAATCCACTTCAATTAGCTTAGCTTTTGCATACTTAGATCATTTTTAGCATAGAATCATGTTAATCTAATTTGCATCATGTTCAATTTAGCATAAATCATATTTTCATCCACATATCACAATAGTTTCATCAATTCTCTTTAATAGAATCGATTGAAACAAGCTCACTGATCACGAGATTGGGAAAGGGTCATCGTTGCACATCAACAGGACACCAATTCCAAAATGGGATAAGTTTCAGATGGATTAAAGTAGACATTTAACTGTTTTCATAGTTTAGAATGCTTCATTTCAATAAATGTTTATGTAGACACATAAAAATGGCCTCAACTTGCAAACCATATTTTTCTATGATGACCACGCTTCTCCCTCACATAATTCAATTATCTAATCATGTCCATTCATCCATGATAATTTAAATAAATAAATTACGTTTATTTATTTAAATACGTCACTGATCAATCCTTATTTCCTCCATAACATTATCGTTTATCTTTAAATCAAATAAACTTATTTATTTACCCACTTTCCATCCCACCAAATAAATAATTAAAATAATTATAAATATTGTCTTTTGTCTCATTCCCATTTATGAATTAAACCATTATTTAATTCATAAGTCAACATTCCTCTATAAATTAAATAATTTCTATTATTCCAACTACCTATTATTCTTCACCATTGATTTGATTATCTCCAATTAAATCCCAACCCTTCATTTCAAGGCTTGCCCTAACTTTGACCTAATGTTGCACTAACCCTAATCCTCCTTATGACATTGATTCTTGGCCTTTGATTTTAGGGCTTCACCAAATTTTAATCCTAGCCATCCATTCTCAATTTGGAATTCTTTAAAAGACCCTCTTTCAAGTCATTTTGGACACACACCCAAAAGTTACACATAACATGCTTGAGAGCTTTTGAGTACTTGAGAAATCACATTACTTCAATATTTTGTTTGGCTTTGGCATAGGTTATAGTTGCACTTCAATTTTGAGGGAAATTATACAAGTTTTCAGCAAGATGGAGAAGACCAATGGAGGTGAATCAACAGAGGCTTGAAGACTAAGTGACTTTATTTCATACTTTCATGTTTCTTGCTTTTCATTGTTCTCCATTATTATTAGGGATTTAATGGTTTTATGCTATTTGCAATCTAACATGAAAATTTTTTCTTAATACATTTGGTGAATCCGACATGCTTCTGACCATAGCGATTAATATGTTTGTTTCATTTGTAGAAACTTCATTTGTCACTTCCAGCTGTTCTAATCACCATTGGTTGTGATATTTTAAGATTCATCCTAAAATGGTTGATTGATTTGCCTTCCCGCACTTATCAAATGTTCTGTTTGCAATATTTTTGTCCATTGAGTGCGATGTTTTCTACTTGCAAGAAAATTCCTAACTAGTTTATCAATAGTGCTTGATCGAAATATCGTACCTTTTTGATTCATCAACTCCCAGCATTTATTTTCACTTGGAAATAAATCACTTTTGACATGCACATGTTTTGATTTGATCTTATGACCAAAGTATTTCATAGGCAATCAAGCGGTGCTTTCAGACTAGTTTATGTTTTTTGGAGTTGTATGGGTATGTTGCTTAAAACACCACTTTCACGGTTTGTTTGAGTTCTTGGACCCTGCTCATTTCCACACCCTTGTACTTGACTTTACAAAGCTTGCCTTAGATTTGTGATGATTCCACTTTCTGTGTGCATTTGATTTCCAACACTGGCAGAATAAACACATTTCTATGCAATTGGAATCTCTGGGTTAGTTTTTGACATTTTCCTCCACTTAGAGGGCCACTAATTCTTTATTCGAAGCACAATCTTTGAGTAGAGACGTGCTTGGATTTTAGAGACTATGATTTGATGGAATCCTTGCACGATTTTAAGTTGTATTTGGAATCCCTGCACGTTTGTCTATGATCCCATCTTCAATATCTATGTTCCATATTCGCCATGATTACTAAATTGAAGTCTGAGAAATCCATTGACGTGTTAATTTGTGGCACCGAAAGCTGGCCTGTTTTCATTAATTCTATTTGATGTCTTGCTTTTGAAGTGTTGAACATTTAATTTTGATTGATGTTTTGCTTGTGCCGTGTTGAAGCATTGATTCCGCTTGACGTGTTGAAGTTCTTCTGCATCAAATGGTTGTTGCACACACAGTCCCATCACTAATAGCTCTCCCAATGCTATTGGACTTAGCTCCAGCCACATTATTATTCACTATTATCAACATTTCACATCTCTAATTTGGCGTGTTACACCTCCAACGTCGTTGTCCCCAAAGCTACCGATTTTCGCTGCCTCCTTCCCTACATTTCATTGAAGGAACCACACGCCTTGCTTGGAACGATATCCGATTATTGTCATCACCTCCTCTTCTTGAAGCATTTTGCATAGTTGCTAGCTTATTTTGCACAAAATCCTGAACCTCAGCATGAATGACTTCTCACAACGCATCTGCAATCACTATGTCCAATTTCTGCATCAATGCTGAAAGAGCTATCTTCATTTTTCCAGCCATAGTCGTCATCAACCTATTTTAAAAAGTCCTTTTATTGCAGGGTTTCTTAGCCACTCTTTTGGCCTCTATAGGCCCCCTTCCGCACGTGACCTACAAAACCTTATCATTGGGTTACATAATCAACATCGCCCCACATTGCGTATACCTAGTAAATGTTTTTGTTTGCATTTACATGGGTCTCTTATTAGGCAGATATCTTGGCACATTATGCCAAGGTTAATACTTGTGTGGCACAAATTTGAGGTGTATCGACATAGCTCACACTGGGGAATGCATCGAGGAGTGAGGCAACATTAATAATCGAACTTGGCGCGCTGTAAGTTTCCACTCCTCCACAAACTTGTTCACTGATATTAATCTTTCACTTCTCCAATCTGTTTCTGGTAGTGAATCGAAACTTTAAGGAGAATTTTTGGGAGATGGAGAACGATAGCGTTGAGCATACAGTACTGGCTAAAACTATGACCTCTTCTCACATGTTTAGTTCTTGCCGGCTTTGTTGTTCTGCTGCTTCTCGGTGAACTTTGGCAGCATTCAACGTTTACACTAGTCAACAGGCAACTCTATCTTCTTTTCATAAAAGCCAATGTGTATGAGGGATTGCTGTGACGACAGTTGATCGAACTCACCGAGTGCATTCAAATATAAGCTAAAAGTTATTCACATCTACGCCGAGAGTTGATGGAACAGACGGACTACATTCATTAATAAGCTTGTTGATAAGATTTTCAATTGAAAAACCCATGCTGAATTGAGGGCTTGCGCGGCTGGTAGTTCGTTGAATAATTATTCTTGCTTGACGTTTTTGCTTTTTAAGCATTAATTCCATTTGAAATTCTTGCTTTTGCAGTTGGACGCATTGATTTTGCTGATTTTTCAACAGTGATTTTGATATACGCCATTGGTCTCAGCTCCTCCACAATCTTATGCTGGCAATTGACGTTCGCTGCTCTAGATTGGCGTGCTACATCTCGTTTTGACGGCTTTGGCAGCAATTTACAGTAGTCAACTTGCAATCTATCTACTACGAGGGCTTGCTGCGTGGTTTTATTTAAGCTTCAGATTTTACTCTAATTTTTTTAGTAAAGTTTAAGACTAATCTTACTTTTTAGATTACATTAGAGATTTAGATTTTTGTTTAGTTAGATTCAGATTTTTACTATTTTTAAATTTCGTTAGCTTCTAGATTTTTTAAGTTAGTTTCTAATTTTAATTAACTTTTGTAATTAGAATGGTTTGTTTTTTAATTAATTTAGAATTAGATTAGTTTCAATTTTTTAGATTTTTTTTAAAATTTAGAATTAGATTAATTTCACATTTTTAGATTACTTCAACTAGATTAATTTAGATTTTTTTTTTAAGATTTTAAGATTTTTTTAGTTTCTTAGATTATATTATTATTATTTTAAAATTTTGTTTTGATTTTTATTAGATTAATTTCAATTAAGATTAAATTAGTTTAAATTTAGATTTTTTTTAATTTAATTTAGATTTTGATTAATTTAGCTTAAATAAAATTCTCTTTAGTTTAAATTAATGATAGTTTAGATCAATAATTAACTTTAGTTAATATTAATTTTGTTCGTTTAATATTAATTTTCGATTAACTTAGTAAGGTTTACATTAAATTGTAATTGTAGTTAATTAGATTAATGTCCTCTTCTTTTCTTAGTTTAATTTTGATTTCGTGACTAATCTTTGACCTTTTTTTTTGTAGGTTTGAATGTCTACGATTCAAGATTTGCAATGTTCACTTTCGCTTGCCAAAGATTGGAGACTCAAAACTACTAATTGTGTTTTTGCAAGACTCTCGCTTCAGTTTTGCTTTATCTTAAGTGCTCTTTTTTCACATAGAAGGATTAGTGGGCCTAAAAAGAACTTGTGTGCTTGAGTTGACATTATAAGCTTGGATTAAAATAAACAAAGTGTTTGATGTGTTTGCCTCACATTTCAATTTGGCTATTAAAATGAACAAATGCTTTGAACTTGTGTAACCTTTGATTCAATAATAGGAGTATCCTCTCCCCTTGTGCACTTGTGCGATCCTGGTGCAAGAGAAATTGTTATTAACTCTAGGAAATTGGGCCTTCCTTGGTGGGAAAAAGTACTCACCCCAAGGCGACTCAAATCGGCAACAGAGTTCTTTGGCTGAGCTACCCTCGACCGGTATATAAATGTGAATCCTAACGGAAAGCCTAGGATTACGAGTGCGGAGGTGTCATACAGATAAAGTAGTACTCCCATAAACCCTATTGAGCATAACCTCTTCAAGCTGCAGTGCCACCTAATTGGTGATTAATCTCTTGCCCCATGTATGGTCACTTGAACGAGGGTCCCAAACTAAATACTCTTGTATAGTAGCCAAAAACCTTCTATCCACTAGCACAACAATGGTCGTTGTGAAGGCATCCACATCTTCACAGTCTTTGGTAGAGGTGATCAACGTACCATGGGAGTTTTATGGGCGCTGGAAGCTTGGTTGACCTGAGAAGATAGTGCACTATAAGGGGGAGCCCGTGCAGCCAAGCTTCTAGATTCACACGCTAAGGATATGTGGCTGGGGAAACCCAAGTGGAATCTAGCGGATATTGTCTTGGCCTAACCATAGGATCGTGCTTGTCTTTATTGTGCTTGATTATACATTTAAGATATCTTGCTTGCCAAGTGTTTTCTGGATTCTCAAACAGTATACACAACAATCACAAATCTGTAAATGAAACAATCAACTTCAAACAATTCAGAATTTTTATCAAAACATTACAAAACTAAATTCGAATCCAACAATTTTGCCTGCTGTCAAACATCTTTTCTAGAAGTCTCTATTAGAAACAAAAACTAAAATTTCTCAAAATTTTCATCATCCAACCATTCGCTTGCATTTTTACCTTAGGTTCAACCTTGTTAATTTTATTTTCATTCCCTAGGCTTCATAATCATCCTTTCCTACATAGACTTGTCTGTAGACTTTGGATTAGGCCACCTCACCACACTTTGCAAAATCATTGCCTTCAAGAGTAGGTAATCTTGGGACTTAGTCAACAATCTCCTTTTCAGTCATTGTCCTTTTTGTGAGAATTTCCAACTCAATAGTCTAGTTAGGAAAACTCACTAGTCATTTTGACCTTGTCACTTAGTCCCTTTAACAAGTCCTTTGATAACCAAAATTAAGACATAGATTAAGCTTAAAGTGGTTAGGAAAACCTTTCTCCAAATTGCATTCATCTTAGTCCATACTTTGCATATTTTATGCCTAAAAATCCAAAAAAATCCAAAAATATTGTTCACCCTAGTCCTCATTTTGCACCTTGACATTGCATTAGTCACCTTTTTAGTCAACATTATCATCCTAGTCCTCATTTTACACCTAGTCAATTTTATCATCTTGCATTAATCAACATTGTCATCCTAGTCATCATTGTCGCCTTGACATTTGACATCTTTTGCAATCTTGTCAGCTGGCATCAATCATTTCCTTAGGAAAACATCATAATCACCTTGCATTGTCATCCTTTATCACAAAAACACCAAAAACATAGACTAGTTGTCATAATCATCATTCTCATTTGAGCAATTCTCTTTTATGGTGGAAACTAGGTTTCAAAGAAAGAAAAGACAAATGAAAAACTTTAGACAAGACATCCACACCAACACTTATGACATGAACCAAGACATGACTTT
>VDFB02373365.1:199881426-200093177 GCA_007258455.2 Sequoia sempervirens
AGGTGGAACGATTGTAGCACAAAGATTAAATGTGTTATTGGTCTTATATGTTTCTAAGGATATATCTTGTTATTGATAAAAAAATTAATAATAAGGAAAATACCAAGATTAAATATGATATAAATTAATGACAATAATTTGAGTAAAGTGGATCAAAGTTTGTAGCAAGGCTAGAAAAGAATCACTAGATTCTCTAGATTTCTTAGTTTGTGAGTAATTAATGAAAATAATTTGTTTAATTATGATTAAATTCTCCTCACATGTGTAATAACCCTAGCAAAAAAATTGGCAATAAATTTTAGATTTGTGAATTTGAAAAAAAATATTACAATCTTAGATTATCCAAGATTTTTCATTAAAAATGATAACCTAGAATAGTAGACAAATCCAATAAATTAAAGATAAAATATAAAACATTTTTCTTATACTCAATGGGTTTGGAATAAATCAAAATAAGTTACAGGGATAACATAAACAACATCATCCCATTATTGCGGAAAAGTTGGTCATGCCTCCTTTACATGCCTAAGGAGAAAGAAGCCACACTTTTTTTGGAAGAAAAAAGAGATGTCTGTGGTTACAGAGGATCACACCACACTCTTTCAAAAGCCTGAGAAGATGTTTGTTGTCGTGGAAGACCACCCCTCGCTACTCCAAAAACCTCGGGTTGAAGATTCAAATAATCCCTCAGTTGATACTCCTGGTTTGTTTGGTCCCATGAATGGTTTTGTTTCTTATCCTTGCAATAAAAAGATGAAAAGGTTTGTGGAGAAGAACCCTTGTATAATGGTTCAGCAAAAATATTTGGAACAATTTTTTAAACCACCTTGAGCTGGGTGGGTTGTTTTTCTACTCCATTTCGATGGAGTTGTAGTGGTTCCGTTTGTTTGTTGTTTTGTTGTTCTTTGTTGGTTTTTTTGTTTTGTTGAACTTAAAATTCTATCTTTTTATTTGTAAAAGGGTTTAGGGCCCTTTCAAAAACCCTGCTTATCCAATCAAAAACATAAACAACATCAACTATAGAAACGATAAACTAAAATTGCTATGCTTAAACCCACTTGACAAACAACTTTAGATCAAAACACAAACATGAAAATTTGGAATATTGCAACTTTAAAAGCTCATTCACAACCTTTGAGTGAGATTATCCTATGTTATAAGGCCAATGGATTATCATCAACTCTTATATTAATTGTATCACCTTTTATAACAATATCTTATAACATAAGTGGTTTAGAGTAGGCATGATTTTGATTGTAAAATTTCTTAGTATAAATTTGGATTACTTTTAGACTAACCCATATTCAAGATAAGACATTAATGATAATAGTACTAAAAACATGATTAGAAAGAACCGCAATTTAATATAAGATCCACAACCAATGAATTTAGATTAAATTTTAGGGGTGTTGATCATCTAAAAGATTTAAGTATGAAAGAAAGAGAATGAAGTATCTAGTGAAGGATTTACTAAGGTATGTTCTTGGGTAGTATCCCATAATCAAGAATTACATGGTCAAACCAATAGTTGTAGTAATTAATGTCTTATGATTTTGAGTCTAGTAGATCAATTCCCATGAGTTTTTGTACTTTTTTTGCTGAGCTAAAAGACAATAGCCAATAAAAAGGATCTATTTTTTATTTTTATGGTAAAAAGAAGAACTAATAAAAAATTAATCATGAGGACCTCCTCCTTATATTGTATCTATCCACTCAATAATGGAGACTAGACATACAAAATCACTCTTGTGGTGAATATTTATCTTCTTAGTAGATTTCTAGATATCAAATGATGGTCATTCTATGAGTGTAGAATGTTGGTTATAGCTAGCAAGTGTTGGCCTATCTAGGTGTTTCAACTATTGACTAGTACTTGGCCCCATTGTAGTTGTTGTAGTTCTCTATATATGTAAATATGAGTCTAGTTAATTCAATAGATAAGGTATTGTAGAAGGAATTTGACTAGTATGTCTAGCAGATCCTATGTGCGATAGCTAAATCTCTATAAGGTATGAAACAAATAATGCTTAAAATTAATTCAATACTTGATAATAATTTGATTTAGAGAAAACAACATGGCCAAACCCATACACCTTTCCATCACCCCATGAAACTATATGCTTTGTTGTGAGGGTGGCTTGGAAGTTTAATAACAAATTGTATGGTTGGATTATCCCTTGAATTTTAGCAACCTTAATCTTATGGTGGCCAAAATTAAGTGAAATATAATCCCTTACATAAATTATTTAGTTGAAGGTTGGTTACGACTTATACACTATATATGCATTATTCATAGCAAACTCCCAGATTTACCCTATTTGATTTTAATATGCACATAAGGTACTAAGAATTAAAATTAATACTAATAAGTCCCAGAGATTGTCACATGGTCATTTGATGGAGAATTAAAAATGGATGATCTTTATATTCTTGTATAGAATTTTATATTTTTGGCTTGTAAGCTAATGATATTAAGTTTAGTAGCTAGATAATTTGGACCTTAAGTTGAGTTTGGATCCTTAGTGCTCACATGTAATTAAGTTGTATTTTACCGAGTCAGAGGAATTCCTACTATTTTAACATTCATTCATGAATGGATAATGACCATTCCACTCCATGTACAATAATTTAAATTTGATTAGAGTTGTGTCATCACTTGGAGAGATTAACAAATTTTTGAATTATTTTATTAGGATTTTATAATGCTAGTTGCATATTGGTGTTCAAGGAATCCTTATTACTAATGTCCTAAGATTCCATTATAATGCAATTATGTTTGTGTATGTGTCTAGTGTGTAATGTCATATAGTCAAATAATTAACTTAGATCCTTCATATTGTTTCCTAATTTAGGACTAAAATAAAATATCAATCATTAATGTGTAAATTAAAAGTTTAGGGAACCCATCAAAGCCTCATTGTTAAGGGACAAAGCCAAAATCATGTTTAGGTTTGAATACTTCCTTCATAAGCTTAATGTAGAGAATAAATTAGACCATTTGAATATTTATCCACTTCATGTTGGAAGATGTTATGCCCATATGATGTATCTTTTATAATTTATTTTTTTTGTTTTCTATGATTGTAAAGTGTAAATTTGTTAAAGAGAATGGTCGTCATTGCTCAAGTGTTTCAATCCAATGGCTTACATATCTGTATTCATTACCAAAGCACATGAATCAATCCTCTAATCTTCACTTGATCTTGTAGTTCATGGAACTCCTAAGCAACCTCATCAAATTTATCAAGGCTCTCATGCACCATTGGATGACCCTTACTTTTGTTCTCTCAACTATGTAGATGTTAGCAATGGTTACATCGCATTACCATATTGCATCCTCTTGCAACTCACAAGGATTGTTTGGTATTTTTCCTCCAAGTGATGCATCAATCATTTGCTAAAAGCATGATCTAATGTTATGTGTAGTCATATGAGGCTCCATAAAAAATGTCAAAATATCATTGTTCTATTGGTTGATAGTATTACACATCAGCTACAATAGATCCTTTGTCCTATGCCTTATTAAGTTAGCATACCAACTAGATGATGGCATTGAAAAGAAACATTACAACCTCTTGTATTATTGTAGGGCCCTTTCCAAATAGGATTGTAGGAACTTGGTGGCATCAATATGAGTTTTTTTTTGTTTTTTTGTTTTTTCTTTTTTGTGTGTGTGTCATAATGGTCTTGAGAATACATAGCATAATAATGATATCTAGAAATGGTGGAGTCTTCATCTATGGTTGTGTTGGAAGTTTTTGTTACATGTTTAACTATTGAGGTGTTAGATCTCTCAACAATTTTTGATAACATTAACCATATAATTAGAAGAAATGTTAGAGTATCCTACAATTCATTCCATCCCATAATCATTATAGAATTGTTAATTTATAATTAATGAGCTATTAATTAATGCTACAAAGTAAAATTAATTACCTTGATCATTAACTAGTATATTTCCTTTAAAATTCTTTCAAATTGTTTTCTTGAAGGAAAAGTGAATTCATCAAAATTGTGACTAAAAAGATCTTGTATTGAGATAGATAGTTTGAAGAATATCACATTCTGTCAAAAAAATTCTTGGAGGAATTCTTCCAAACAATTTGCAAGCATTGTATATTCTTATTACACTTCTACTAGGGCAGTTGCAGCTACAACATTCTAGAAAATTCCTTTGGATGTCCATACCCTGTTCAAAATCTCCCATTTTGGCACAGGCTGGGAGGATGCTGGCAAAGGTTGCGCAGTCTAGCTTTACACTTGCGAATCAGGTTTGATTGAAAGTTTATTAATCATTTTCACCAAATGCATTTTGTGCATATCCTGCAATCATAGCATCCATGCGACCACATTTCTTTGATGCATCTGCTCAAATAGTTCACGTGCCTTGTCTATGCTGCCACATTTTGCATACATGTCTCCCAAGATGTAATAGTTGACAATAATATGTCTTCCATTATGGATTGATGGTTGTCCATACCCTGTTCCGAAGCTCCCAATGTCACAGCTGCATCAACCATTTTTCTGTTTTGATACCTCGTTGCTCTGACTTCTTGTTTTATGCGATCAAATCCATCCACTGACTTTTGCGCGGGAACAGTTCAAATTGAAATTAACAGAGACTATTGTTTGAACGGAATGGAAGTGGGCGTTGGCGAGAGGAAGGGACCCACATCTTCCACATAAGCGGTCAAAGTACCTTAGTGTGTGTTGGTTAAGCTCAACCGATGGAAAGGTATTGACATTTCAAGCCCTTCAACATTGTCTTAGAATCCCAATAGAGAGCGATGATTTAGGAAAACTCTGATAATTTCTCAAGTGCATGACACAACAACAAACCTAAAGGTGTGAATCCAAATAAAATACTCTATTTCAAAACAGAAATCTTGGACAATTAATAAGCATCCAACAAAGGGCGAAGGGTAAGAGAAGTTTGGCACTTGCTTCTTTTCGATGGTTTTCCCATTTGAATATCGCCATGGCTTTTAGAATTGGACATTCTCTGGTTTTCCAATGTCCTCCTATATTCCCTCTTGTCGATCTCCTTTCGTCACCCTTATCTTACTCTTTTCTTATACTATGTCCCCAAACAAATTTATAGCAATTTGTTCTCACTTCAAAAACCAACTTTCAATTGAAGAACTGTATTCTGATAAATATTGTTGCATAGAAATTTTTTATTCGAAACCAAAAATCAACTGATAAGCATTTTCCCAAAATTGAGCATTACAAAAATCCAGAAAAAGATTAGTTTTTCCAAAAAATCCAAGGAAGAGATAAGTTTTCAAATCTAAAAATCAACAAGAAAAGACAAGTTTTCAATTCACAATTCAGTTTAGAGTCATGCATGTGCACACACTCCATCTTTTTCCATTTTGAACTTTCTTTTACATTTTGTTCGAAAATATTATCTTATTTATTTATTTAAAATCATATTACTTTTGCACATTTAAAGAATTATCCTCTTGATGATAATAATATTATCAATTATCATTAAATATAACTTAAAACAATACTTTAAACAAAACAATTTAATTTAATTATTTAACAATAAACCATATACTTTCTATTTCACAATATTGATTTATTTAATTATTTATTTTAATTCTAAATTTATTTAAATTACCTTATAATCAATTTAATTTAATTGAACTAATTAAAAAAGGCCATTCATAATATTAAATTTACCACAAAATTTTAATAATCAATTAAACAACATAATAACGAACAACAACAAGACATCACCAATCATCCAAACAAACTTAGTCAAAAGTCAAGAAAGGAAGAACATGGAGGGGCACTACATCTTGTGTGTTGGATGTTGTTGATATGTGGTTGTCATTGATATCAACACTATTAGCATTAATGTATTGAAGGTTGTATATGTTGAGGATATTGAGAAAATTGTAATAGAAGAAGTTACAGGTTGTCAGTGGTACAGTGAAGTTCATATTGGTGCCTAGCTCAATATGTTGATGATCAGAGGTTGTGGACTAAAGGTTTTATTGTTGAGTCTATCTAGTTTATCCACCGGAAGTTTCAAAGATCCATGTAAATATTTGATCGAGTTATGAGCAATTGTGTTTTGACAATTTTTCTATTGCTTCATTCGGTGTTCCTGATTGGAGTTGATGTGATTCTACTAAGTTCAGTTGTATCAGATGCTTCTCTGATGATTCTTGATGCTCATGGATGTTTCTAGATCATTCTTTATCTTTTTTGCACATCTGCATTAATCATTGTGCTCACGATTGGTGATTTTCTTTTGTGTGTTTGTGTTTTTCATGTTCTTGGCCGACATGGTGATTGTAGCATGTTGTGGATCTTCAAGGAATAATTTTTGAAGGATTTGCATGCTCAAGAATATTGTTTTGTTTCATTTTTATGTTGTGGTTGACTATGCCTTGTTCGCATTGAAAATAATTTATTGATTTGGGTCGTTAGTGTGTACACATTTCATATTTTCATATTTTATTTTGGCCAATATATGATTGATGTAATCTCGTGTTGCGGATTTATAAGACCGATTGTTTGAGTGATGTAAAGTGTGCAAGTGTATGTGCCAAATCAGATGTGCAAATATTTTTCTAATCATTCTAATGCAGAGCAGAGTGTGAAGAAGATTGAGAGAAGTGTGAATAAGTGTTTTTGTGCTTAACTGGAACTGTAATCAGGCATTAGCAGATGCTATTTTCTCAGTTCAATACCCTATGGATCTAGTCTGAATATTTTTGCAAGAAATTTTCTTCCTTGGGTAGTGATCCCTCTTGTATTTGAGTAGTGATCTCTAGTCAGTGTGTCTGAATGCATGTGCATTCCCATTTATCATTCTTTATACTTTTAACAGGGTATAATCTTGTGGACTAACCTCCACTATGGTTTTTCCCCTAACAAGGTTTCCATGTAAAAAATCTTGGTGTTATATATGTTTCTAATGTTGTGATGGTTTATACTTTCATGTTCATTTATCAGGTCTAAGAATAAGTTGAACAAAGTTTAATAAGTTTAAATTTCTGTGAAAACTGATTCACCCCCCCTCTTAGTTGTCTTCCCTTGTGTTGTCAACAATTGGTATCAGAGCAGGTTCCTCAAAAGAAGTTTGATAGCTTGAGGTGATCCAAGATGGAAACTTATAAGGATAGTTCAAGATTTGATGGAACAAATTATTCTCTGTGGAAGACTTGAATGGAGTGTCATTTGAGATGCATTGGTGAACCCTTCTACAAGATTACAAAGAATAGGTATATTATTCCACAAAATAGTCCTTCAACTCCTAATGAGATTAAAGAAGTTGAGTGCAATATCAAGGCTAAGGAAGCATTGTTGAGTGCTATGACAAATTTTGAGATGACTAATTTAATGGAACTACAGACTGCTTATGAGATATGGAAGAAGTTGGAAACTTTGTATGAAGGTGATACACATGTGAATATTGTTAAGCTACAAAGTCTAAAAGGGAAATATGAAACCTTGAAAATGGGTGAAGATGAGAACATCACTACTTTTATACATAGAGTAAATGAACTTGTGATGAGTATCGGATGTGCTAGTGGAACATTATAAGAATCAGAGATTGTTGCTAAAGTGCTCATATCCTTGTTTGTTGCATACAAAGACAAAGTTGTTGCTATTGAGGAAATCCAGACTGTAACAAATGTAACAAGAGACATGTTGATTGGTAATCTTGTTGCTTTTGAGTTGATGAATTTGGTGAATCTCTTCCTAAGATATAATCTGCATTCAAAGCTACTGTATCCAAAAAAGACAAGCAAAGATATGATCTGGGAGAAAGTTCTAGAAAGGTGTTCAAGTATGAGCAGGACATGAAAGACATTGAAGAAGAGAGAAATTTGGAGGAGCTTGAAACACTTATTGTATAGAGAGAAGTCAGAGGAGAAGGTAAGTATAAAGTGAAATTTCCTATTAAATATTTTTATTGCAATTAGATAGGTCATTTTGCTTCAATATGTCTGGAAAGAGTCCCTAAGTCAATACCTAACAAGCCTAGACTTCAAGGAAAATGTTATTATGCTGCTAATGGAGTGACAGATGATGAGTTTGACAAAGGGAATGCAAGTGATGATGAATAGGTATTTATTGCTATCAAGGAATATGATCCTGATTTTGTTAGTGACAAGAATGTGGAGAAAGCTCTTGCAACCAAAATTGAAGAAAAAGATGAATGGGTGATTGACAGCGGATGCGCTCATCACATGACAGGTGACAAAAGAAAATTTGTGAGTTTGGAAAAGTATGATGGTGGTGTTGTAAAATTTGGTGATAACAACGCTGGTGTGATCTATGGCAAAGGATCCATTTCTCTTGGTGGTAAGCACAATACTAATGGTGTCTTGTATGTGGAAGGTTTGAAGCATAATCTCTTAAGTGTTGGGAAGATGGTTGACAAGGGATACAATCTTCATTTCAAGGATGGAAAGTGAAAAATAATGGGGAGTTCCAAAAATGTGATTACATCAGGTACAAAAATAAGAGGTAATATCTTTCACCTGAGTGCTGCTAGTAAAAGTTGTATGATTGCTCAAGTTGATGAAAGTTTCTTGTGGAATAGGAGGTTGTGTCATGTAAACTTTGACAATATTATCAAGATAAGTTCTACTCAAGCAGTGAGAGATCTTCCTAAGTTAGTCAAGCCTACTAATATTATATGCAAGGAATGTTGGTTGGGGAAGCAAACTAGAGTTTAATTTTGGAGCAAACAGCATCATTCAAATGAATTGTTGGACCTTTTACATGTACTGACTTGTGTGGTCCTTCTAGAGTCAAAATTTTACAAGGAGACAGGTACTTTATGTTACTTATTGATGATTACTCTAGAATGATATGGGTTGCTTTCTTCAGGGAAAAATGTGAAGCCTTAAAGAAGTTCAAGAGTTCAAAGCTATGGCTGAGACAAAGATAGTTCTAAAGATTAAATGTGTAAGATCATATAGAGGGGGTGATTTCACTTCCCCAGAGTTCAATTCTTTTTGTGAAGAGCATGGAATCAAGAGACGGTTATCTACACCACAAACCCCTCAACAAAATGGAGTTGTCGAAAGAAAGAACAAAACAATTCTAGATGTTTCTAGAACTATAATGTTGGAAGAAAATGTGCCTCATATCTACTAGGGAGAATCTATGAGTACTGTTGTTTACACTCTCAACCAGATAAATTTCAAAGGTGAATCTAGTAAGACTCCTTTTGAGCTATGGTTTGGTAATAATCCTACTATTAGATACTTCAAGATCTTTGGAAGTAAATGCTATACCAAAAGAGATGAAGATATAGGAAAGTTTGATGTTAGGAGCGATGAAGGAATCTTTGTGGGTTACTCTACTAAAAGTAAATCATATCGGTGCTAGCATAGGATATTAAGGAAAGTAGTTGAAAGTGCTAATGTCAGGGTTGATGAAGAAACTGCTAGATCATCTAGAACCTATGGATATGATTTAGATGACCAGCATGACAATTTAGATAAAGGAAAGAAAGTTCAGATCATTCTGGTGAATCAGGAAAGTAAAGAGGGAGAAACTAGTGGAACTACATAAGTGAGATCACAAGAGCCTGAAGTTCAAGAAAATCCTAAGATTCCAAGGTATGTAAAGCTAAATCATTTTGAAGATCATATTATTGGTGATAAGAATAAAGGTGTTCAAACTAGAAGAAGAATTGCATAAGAGTACTATTTGATTTCAAAGACTGGGCCTAATAGTGTCAATGATGCATGTAAAGATGAACATTGGATGAAGAAAATGTTGAGGATACTTTTGAGTATCTCAGAGGGATGCTAGGGGTGATTACCCCTCCTAATCAAAGCAAAATATGCATTAGCTTGCATCATTCTGTGTATTTCATAATCATATCTTGATCCATATTGATGTTTTGGTGGCTGTTACTCAGGGGAGTAGTCAGATGTTCTGATATGTGGTTCAAAGCTTTTGTGGAGAAAGATAATGTTTTATCTTTGTCATTGATTTCAAAGGGGGAGAAGAGTCATGTGAAAAAATCTATAGGGAGAAGAGTCATGTGAAAGAGTTGAAGAGAAAAGAGTCAGAATCTAAGGGGGAGTAAGTGTTGAGAGAGAGTTGTGTTAATGGTGCTTTTCACATCATATGTTGCCATCAATGCCAAAGGGGGAGATTGTTGGATGTTGTTGATATGTGGTTTTCATTGATTTCAATACTATTACAATTAATGTATTGAAGGTTGTATATGTCGAGGATATTGAGAAAATTGTAATAGAAGAAGTTGCAGGTTGTAAGTGATATGATGAAGTTCATATTGGTGCCTAGATCAGTATTTTGATGATCAAAGGTTGTGGACTAAAGGGTTTATTGTTGAGTCTATCTAGTTTATCCACCGAAAGTTTCATAGATCCGCATGAAGATTTGATCGAGTTATGAGCAGTTGTGTTCTGACAATTTTTCTATTGCTTTAGTTGGTGTTCCTGATTGGAGTTGATGTGATTCTAGTAAGTTTAGTTTTTTCAGATGCTTTTATGATGATTCATGATGCTCATGGATGTTTATACATCATGCTCTATCTTTTTTGCGCATCTGCATTGATCATTGTGCTTGTGATCGGTGATTTTCTTTTGCGTGTTCATGTTTTTCTTGTTATTGGCTGACATGGTGATTGTAGCATGTTGTGGATCTTCGAGGAATAATTTTTGAAGTAGTTGTGTGCTTGAGAATAATTTTTTGGTTCATTGTTATGTTGTGGCTGACTATGCCTTGTTTGCATTGAAAATCATTTATTGATTTGGGCTGACAGTGTGTACACAGTTCATATTTTCATATTTTATTTTGGCCGACATATGATTGATGTAATCCTGTGTTGCAGATATATAAGAGCAATTTTTTGAGCAATTTAAAGTGTGCAAGTGTATGTGTCAAAACTAGATGTGTGAATAATGTTCTAATTATTCTAATGCAGAGAAAAATGTGAAGAAGATTGAGAGAAGTGTGAAGTGTTTTTGTGCTTAACCAAAACTATAATCAGGCATTAGCAGATGTTATTTTCTTAGTTCAATACCCTGCGGATCTAATGCGAATATTTTTGTAAGACATTGTGTCTTCCTTAGGAAGTGATCCCTCTTGTATTTGAGCAATGAGCTCATGGAAATGTGTTTGAATGCATGTGCATTCCCATTTATCATTCTTTATAATTTTAATAGGGTATAATCTTGTGGACTAAACTCCACTGTGGTTTTTCCCCTAACAGGGTTTCCACGTAAAAAATATTGGTGTTATATGTGTTTCTAATGTTGTGATGATTTATGCTTTTATGTTCATTTATCAGATCTAAGAATAAGTTGAATAAATTTTAATAAGTTTAAATTTTTGTGACAACTGATTCACCCCCCCTCATTTGTCTGCCCTTGTGTTTCCAACACTTATGGGTGTAATCATTTATTGAGCATATCTATTATCCTCCATAGATGTAAAGTGGCCTATCAATGACCTTTTTAATTTTCTCCTCTTGATAATTTTGTCTATTGTTTAGGAGTTACTTATTTTGTTAAGGAAATTAAGTTGATTCCACTTGTTGGCTTATGGTTATGATATAGGGGAGATCCAACAAGAGATTTTGTAGAGGAAGAAGTGGAGATCTCTTAGACCATGTGAATAGATCAATCATCAATCATAGTGACATACTTCAATAGGATTGCATTTCTTCGTGTAGGTGGATAAGATTACTTTTGGTTATTTTTTCATACCTTCAAAGTAGATTTTAAAATACCCAATTTGTTTGATGAGGAAAAATAGGTTTTGGAGGGACCCAAAACCCCTTACAGACTAGTTTTGATGAGACTAGAAACCCAAACCAAGCGAAACTTGCTGCCCCAAAGATAAACCTAATACCATCAGCAGTCCATTAGCTGCAGCACTAAGAATAAAACTAGAAATCTCCTATTGCACAAAGGTTTTACAAGGACCTTGAACCCACAAATCAGCTAAATCTGGGCCCTAACACCCAAAGGTTTTTGAAGGACCTTAAACCCTTAACCAAGTTTTTTAGGGACCTTAACCCCATAGCAGGTTTTGAAGGGACCATCAACCCTTTACAATTAGGTTTTGGTAGGGACCTTAAACCCAAAGAAACCGCAAGAAACCGCCTGAAGCATTTAGGCAGAAAATCAACCAGGCTACAACAAACTAACTCACAACACCAAAGAACTAGAAATACCAACCCAACCTCCACCTCAATAGGAGAGGGAACCCCTCTATAGGAGAGGATGAAGAGAAATACTTTACCACAATACATAGAGCTTCCCATCTGATCCACAACACCCCTTTCCACCTCAATATGAAAGAGCTCCACCTCAATAGGAGTAGCCTCCACCTCCATAGAAGGCATCAACTGAAGATCCTGATAGAAAGAAACTATACTCACAGAAAGTGTTGGTGTAAATAAAGTCTTGTACCTAGTTAGTTCTTTACTAGGGGACTTATTTACATCTTAGTTAAGTTTACTTAGGGACCACATAGGAGCTTGTTGTAGAATTTCCACTTTTGGTGGACTTGACATGTCATTACTTTATCACTTCCACCTTTTGTGGACACATCATGTGATTATCTCTCCACCTTAGGTGGAGTAATAGCTTTTCATATTTGTCTCATGTCATAAGATTATGACACTTTTCATAATCTTATGCCCTTCTATGTTCTCACCTTGGCTATATAACCAAGGGGTCTCTCATTGTAAATAACAATCATATCATTGACATTGAATACAGTTTATTCTTGTCACATTCTTTCTCTCTTTTTGTGCTTTCCATTTGGTACATAGATCTTGGCAGCCATAGCCAATTCTAACATGGTATCAAAGCTATTGGAGTGCCTTTAGTTAGTCATTTGGAGAGATTTTTGTCTTTGGATTGTGTTCTACATTCATCTCTACTTGATGTTGGATTTTCCTCTTCAGTAGTGTGGCCTAGAATGCCTATTTGGAGTGTGGTAGTTTTCTGCATCAACATGGAGACACTTGAGCATGCTTCAGAGACACCATCATCCATCATCGATATTCCTGATATCCTTCATACATCCATGGTTTTGTTTCTTCCTAAGGGGAGGAACATTGTTCGGCGAGATTGGATCATCTCCAGCATTCAATGTCAAGCTTCTACCATCATTGCAGGAGACTCAACATTGAGGGGGGGCTACCTTGTCTCTCTTCTACTTCTCTCTTATGGGGGGTCTTTTTCCTCACATGGGGTTTTTACCTTCTCATTCTTCATTGAAAGTATTTCACTTTTTGTATTTCATCTCTCTTTTGGAGAGGAGTTTTGTCCCACTGGGTTTTCTCATTTTCTCTGTTTGTGAGAGATTGCATTGTGTGTGTACATGGGTACCTAACATGGCCTCGTAGTCGAGACCCATCTTTGCATCTTTGTGTCATTTGCATAATAATACGCTACTCCCTAAGTTGCACTTAAAGGGGGGTGTTGGTGTAAATAAAGTCTTGTACCTAGTTAGTTCATTACTAGGGGACTTATTTACATCTTAGTTAAGTTTACTTAGGGACCACATAGAAGGTTGTTGGAGAATTTCCACTTTTGGTGGACTTGACATGTCATTTCTTTATCACTTCCACCTCTTGTGGACACATCATGTGATTATCTCTCCACCTTAGGTGGAGTGATAGCTTTTCATAGTTGTCTCATGTCATAAGATTACAACACTTGTCATAATCTTATGCCCTTCTATGTTATCACCTTGGCTATATAACCAAGGGGTCTCTCATTGTAAATAAAAATCATATCATTGACATTGAATACATTTTATTCTTGTCACATTCTTTCTCTCTTTTTGTGCTTTCCATTTGGTCCATAGATCTTAGCAGCCATAGTCAATTCTAACATAAAGGAAAGTCAAGAAATCCTTTGGCTAAGCAGCAAAGTAGAGCTCAAAATAAGGACACACCACAGCCATTCTTGAGTGAAGAAACTTCTAAGTCTTAAGCAACGCCATTTGGAGGAGCCCAGCCTCCACGAATAATACACCCCCAACATGCAAAATGGACTTAAGAGCACCAAAGGGGGAAAATAACCCTCTATAGAAGCAGAGAGTTAAAAACCAAGGAACTTTCCAAGGATTCCACCAACACCAACCATAGTGCCAAAGAGAAAGAGCAAGCCCCTCAAAAGGAACTAAGCAAAGAAACTAGGAAAAAGCATCCTCCAAGACAAGAGAATCAACAAATGAAACCCCACAAAAGGTCAACACATGCCCAAAAAGAGAGCAACTAGAAGGCTGCACCAAGTCAGAGAGAAGTAGAACAAGTCCAGTAAGGCAAGAGGACACCAAGTAAAGAAGTAACAAGGAGGTAACCAAACAAGAAAGCACACATTTAGTCTCGATACACCAGTCTAAGCACAAAAAAAGCCACAGCCCTGAACATCCCACAGGGGACCACTGCCACACTAGACAAGCCCACCACCAAACCAAAAATCACTAAAGAAAAACACCTCCTGAAAGAAATGGAGGCATAAATAGCAGGAACAAAGGAGACCCCATTCCACCAAAGAACACCCACCAAACCAAGCTCCAAAAAAGAAAGAAGGAAAGTAGGCAACACGCAAGAAACCCACCACCAACCAACACCCATAGAGAAGGAAACAAACACAAAGGTGTAGCCAGAGATGCATCTGATAATCTCCACCACAAACCCCCACAAACTCTCCAAAGACAAATCCCCTTGAGAGGAACGAGGAAACATAGACTAGAGCCCTCAAAGAGCTCCAAAAAAGCTAGAAGTTGAGACATCCCCCTAGTCTCAAGTGCAGAACCAGAAACTGGTAGCAAATCAACACACAGACCAAGGAAAAGAGCCTAAACACACATGACCCAGCATCCCTAGCAGAAGGAAACGCCCCAAGAGAAAATCCCATAGAATAGGCCACCATGGAAGAAGCATTCTCAACCCTTTTAGGAAGGAAGAAGCTCCCCAAAGCACAAGCTATAACAGAGCCATGACCACAAAGATCACACAGCTCCTATTGGGGGCAAGGAAAAGACCTCCAAGACACAAAAAAATCCCTCGAGCACAACAACAAAGACACCAGAGGAATCTCAGCACCCATGGCTAAAAAATCCCCATCCTCATCATCAGCATCCGCTCCATCATCCTCTCCAGCATCCTTAGATTTCAAACCTACACACCCTTAGAATTTTTTGCTCGCCGCTCCGCACCTCTCCATTTTTTATTCACTAAAATACCCAATGGTTCCACCCTAACTTAGGTCTATTTAGTGACTTCTCAACATTAGCATCACCAAATTAAAATGTTGGCTTGATGTTAGAGGCATATCCCTTAAACCAATAGTAAACTTTTGTTTAATATATAGTTTTAGATATAAAATTAGATATTATGGTCAAATATTGTTGTGATTGCATCTCAAGCTTTCTTAGTTGTGGTCACATTTCACACATTTTATAATCAATGCACTAATATATAAGTTTATCAAGGATAACACTTGGTGTGAATTCTTTTTAAAAAAATCTTATAGACAAGAATTCATAGAATATCTTGTAGTTTCATCAAATAATAGAGGTGAGTTTTAACAATATACTTTTCATTTGATGATGTCATTAGGTATGTGCAAGATCATCATGGAAAAAATAGGCCCTTAAGTGGCAAAAAATTCAAAAAGATCAGATTTAGGCAACTTGATGTAAATTTTTGAATAAGTTATCTATATTATTTTAAAATTATGTAAGAATATAATTTGTAGCAAATTGAATGTAGTTTCAAAACTACTAGGTGTATCTTTTTTAAATCTATTTGTAAAATTTTGAAATTTCAATCCTGTAATACTTAGATTTCAGGGAAAAAATAAGTAGGTGTCTGTCTAACCACCCTAACCACAATAAAATGATAATATTTTTTTATAAGATTTTAGATATAAGTAGAGGACTCATGTCCAGAAGTGATGCATATTTTTTTGTAATTTTTTTCCAAGTAAATAATTAATTACAAATTTTTATTACAACTTTTAAAAATATAAAAAACTTGTATGTCTAACCACCTTAATTTGGTCAGAACTTCATGAAATTCAAATTTTCTTCTTTTAATCCTACAGTATGTGAAGCATAGAATGTGGCGCATATTTTTGATTAAAAAAATATGATACTGTTTTAAAGCTATAGATTTTTTTCAATCAACCTATCAATCAGGACTTTAGTCATAAACAAAGAGAAAATGAATAATAATTATTTATTAAATTCAAAGTAAAGCATAATTTATATTGGTGGAAACCTAAGAATCTCCTTTAAAAACCCTTTTTGTTTCATCAATTTTGGGTAGAAAATAAGTCATCAGCCATATACCCTACAAATACCCATCATATTGCCACTTTTTGGCCCATCATGATCCTGCACATACCCCATTATTCATAATTATCAACACCAATCAGCTTAATTGAAATGGCACGCAATATATTATTTTTATTATTATTTAAAAACTAAGTGCTACTAATAAGTAATTCCTTTGACAAAAAATTCCAAGATCCTTTAAAACTAAATTCTAATGATTTCTCTACCAAAAATATTTATATTTTTCTTTTTTTTCCTTTAGGATTAGTTATTCATATAATTTTAAAATCTACTATTTTTCTTAAAACAAAAAACTTTAGGTCTATCAAAGAGGGATTCAATAAAATTCAAATTTTTTATAGAATTATGTCATTTCCATATAAGGCTGTCTTAAGGTGATTTTTCTTTCAATTGATTTTTATATCATAATTTGAAGGTTGTAAATATTTTGCAATGAATCTTAGTATATAATAATGTTACCCGATTTTCACTCGGGGGCTCAATCAGGCAGGGCAACCTATGTTTCAGGTGTTTATGAAGCCCAGATGGAGGAACAATTGCATTAAGGGTTAAATCATACATCTGATCAGATTTGGCATAAAACTCCTGAGGAAGAAAGTCACTGAGACCAGCTAAATGTCTTTCCGACTAGCAGTGTGTTATACCCATTTGAAATCCTCATGGTTGCCAAGACATCTCAGTTGCTGTGAAATTTTATATCTCTCTTCGCTTGGGATGTCTCGCAAATAGTTGTTCACAAGGGTGGCATCGGGGGGAATGATTTGCTTTAGGATGATGTCTCTCCGACTGCATAAAGTCTCACCAAAGGGGATTGCCTTTGGCATAAGGTCTTGTCGAAAGATGGAGGTCTCGGCAAAGGGAGGCATCATCGGCGTGATGTCTTCCCAACCCAGGGAAGTCTCGCCGAAATGAAATTCCTTCGGTGTAATGATGGGGCTTCGGGGTAATGTCTCACCGACTCTGAAGGGTCTCAGCGAAAGGTTTGCACTCACCGTAAGGTCTGGCCGACCGGTAGATGTCTCGCAGAAAGGTTTGTGGCCTTGTTGTAACGTCTTGCCGACCTAATGAAGTCTTGCCGAGATGTTTGATCTCGGGGAGAAGGTTTGCACTCGAAGAGAGGTCCTGCTAACTGATGAAGGGTCTCGGAAAAAGGTTTGAGTTCACCATAATGTCTGGCCGAATGGAGGAAGTCCCATCGAAGGATGGTGCCTTCAGTAAAATATTTTGAGTTCACCGTGATGTCTTGCCGACAAGTGATGGTCTCGACGAAAGAAGGATGTGGCTTCGGGGTAATGTCCTGCTGACTGCTAATGGTCTTGCCGAAGTGGAATGAGTTCGATGAGAGGTCTTCCCAACTGGAGGGGAGTCTTGCCAAAACAAAAGGTTTGATCTCGGGGAGAAATATGGAGGGATCGCTGTAACATCTTGTTAACCCGATGAAGTCTTGCCAATAGTCTCGGTGATGACAAAGGCGATATCAGTATAACTCTTGCAGCTCGCTAAGAGGTCTTGCCGATAGTGGTAAGTTATGTCAATAACTATTGTGGAGCATTGTGGCATCGGGGAGACATGGCTAGTGTCTCACCGACCTGCGAAGTCTAATTGCATCGGGGAGACACGGCTAGTGTCTCACCGACATGCAATTCGGTTTGAACGACCTTTGACCATCTAGGAATCTGTGTGGCATGAGTTCAACCAATCAGAAGGAGCTAAAGATGGACCATGGCCAATTTGACTATTGTGACTATTCCTATGGGGAAGATCAATGGAATGTGAGCAGTATGGATCTGCTCTATGGTCAAGGATGATGAATCGGTTTGAAGGCAGTAGTGTTGTCTCTAGGAAGGCCTGACAACAGAGAACATTTGATGTTGTTTCTCAAGGGGATAAACTTGAAGAAAGATCTAAAACAGGGGGAAGAAGTCATGAGTCTCAAAGACAGCTAGGATGTCTGCTAGCAAAGGTAGAGCGACATTTATGATAATGCTTTAGGTCATTCAAGGCAGCTCTGATGGAAGTTCGAAGGTGGACACGGGGGCCAAAATTTAATGCGATGGTTGCAAAAGATCTGAAGGGCCATCCCTGGAGTGATCTTTCACCGACATGGACACGGGGATGTACATTGAATGCATTAACTTTATTTTCAAAAGATCTGAGGGTCGACCCTTCTAAAAACTGATTTTTTGTAAACCTTAAAACAAAGGGGCAACACTTTTTTAGTTTTCTTATAAATGGCATTTTTGCCTCATTTTGTAGGACAGTTCTTACTTGCATATTTTCTGGTTTGTGACTTCTATGAGTCCTTAGAGGAGAATACTGAGTTTTGTAACTCATTTACAGACATTGTATGGTAGAGTTTCACCTTTGGAGATCAATAAAGAAAGCAATTTTTGCCTTCTCAATTATCTGTTTCATTGAGTGACATGTTGGATGATTGATAAATTTACATGTGAGTTCTCTTAGTCCTTGTTAATACGTCAAATTAATAGCACTTTTAAGGAGAGGAGATATGTATATTGCAGGTTATAGGTTATGCTAGTGATGCAAACAGATTTTATTTGTGAGGAGAATTTATCATCCTTCTAGGACTGTATGTATCGTAGCTTTCTTATGAAACATTTATGCAATATCATATGAGTATTGAGTTGTGCATATCAGCTTTTATTAGTTGATTGAAAACTGTGTGTTAAGCAGCTGTACATGTTTTGAGAAAATTTGGTGTATCACCATAGGATTTCATTTTCATTTTCATGCACTCCTTCTCCATTTTCCTTACGAAGATTAGTAGTTAAGTGATATTACTAGTTAGGAGTCGGCCTTATCCAGAGGTTCATTTCAACTTTAGTTGACCCACAGCCTTGAAATGATCCCATGTTTCTCTAGAAAGCTCAGTATTTCATAACTTTGCATAGGGTGCATTTCTAGGAGATAACAATTCTGGCACGCCTAGTGGGACCGTCAAATTAGACAGTTGAAAGAAGATACATCTTATTGCTGATTTTGATAAGCAATCAGCAATTTTTAGACCTTAAGAGGTTGAAATCTGCATATCTGGTGACTCCACTACCCAAAGTAACTAGTTTTAGCAAGCTAAGTGTTGATTTCATGGTAATATGTCGTACTATTCACCATTTTACAAAAATTCTATCTATATACCTTCTAATCTTCCATATCAAAGCAGTTATGCTACTGATTTCATAGAATATTATCAGCAAAGCAATTTTTCTTATGAGTCTCAAAATTCTGATAATATGAGTTTGGAGAATATGTCTTTATATTGCCAAAAGCAGTTTGAGGAAATTGAAAATCAGCAGGAGGTCAATAAGCAACAAGAGGAGCTTGCTTATCAAGTTTATATTCATCAGCAGGAGGTTGAGACCCAAAGAGGATCCTACTTAGTACAATAATTTGAAAAAATTAAGTCTAACTCTCCTGAAGAACAGCTTTCTCAAATGCCCCAGTCAGCTGCCACCTTTCCAAATCCTTTCTTTCAGGAAGGGCTTCTCTTTCCTCAGTTCAGTGTTCCAAGTTTTGAACAGAATGAGTTTTTTGTTGAAAAGAAAGCAAAGGAAGAACAACCCATTGATCTAGATAGCTTACTCCTCATGGAAAAGGTTAGAAACGTAAACCCATTGTGTTTAGCTTTGGAATTTTACCAATTAGAGCAGGAAAAGAATGAACAAAAGGAGTAGGAAGTTGTTGTTTTCACTACTCAAAACAACAATAGTACATGTGAAGATGATGTTGAATTGAATTCATTACTGAACCCCTTAGATTTTGATTCATTTGAAAAAATTTCTGATGTTGTTTATAAAATGGCTGAAAGCATAATGCAGGGATTAACAGTTAAGGATCTTCACTTGCAGATAGAGGATGCCCAAGTTTCATTGGAAAAGGCATTACCGGAGGAGGAGGATTCAATTTCTTTATTTGACCTACCTTGTTATGTTGAGAAAGTTGAAGAGAGCATGCAGGTTCCTGATTTACCAGTTGATTTGGAACAGCTAAAGAATATTGTTGACTTGTTCGATGAACTTCCTCAATTTGTTGATGAAGATGAAGATCTCACATGCATGATAGCATCTATGCCTGGTATGGAGCAACTAAATGATAAAACTCATCTAGATTTAATGCAAAATTATGAGTTAGATGATATCATAGAAGCTTTTTGTTCTAACATAGATGATGAGCTAGTATTGAATATGAAAGGGAAGCATATGATCAACCCATTCAAGTCAGTGAGACTATTGAAAAAGTTGTAGAAGATAATGCCTTGCAGCCTATGAAATTATTTGATGAGCTACCCCACTTTGTTAAGGAGGAGTTATATTTTGTCATGGACAAAGAGCATAAGGAACCACAGTTTGAAGATTTGTTTTCATTTATCCAATAGGGATATCAGCTCTTTAGTCAAGAAGATCCAACCATCGAAAACATTAATGGTTTCTTTTTAGAGACTATTATACATGATGCAAAGAAGCAAGACTCTTTTTTCATTACAGAGCTGAAAGAAAGAATAGTTGACCCTCTTGTAAACAATAATAGAAAAATCTTCCAAGAAGATCAAACTATAGCAGCCCATGAACAACCTGCATATTACTTCCAATCAACATCTTTTCAAGGAAAAGATGAAGTCTTTAGAGATCAACAAGGGGCTGAAAGTTACAAGTTAGGTGTCATAACAAGGGGATGTCCTATCAGGCACCTGGAACATTTAGCAGGCACTCAAAAGGGGTTGCCATTTGAATTACCTACTTGGGAGCACGAGATTGAGCATCAAAAGGCATTAATGCAAGTTGCTCAAACTATTCAAAATAGTTGCATGCACCTCTTGTCTAACACAGAAAGGGAGGTAGTTTTCATTATTGGAGAGGTTTTTAATCTATGCACTCAGTATTTACTTTCCTTCATCACTGTTGGAAATTTTGCAAGTAGAAAGCACATCCTATGTTGGTGAGAAAGGCCAATTTTTTCTCACAACGAGTAAACGGTTAAGTCTGATCACTACCACTGCTACGTAGTGTTGACGGTCCTTTTGGCACAGCAACATGCAAATAGAATATTGCTACTCTATTTCTCCTAAAAGAGAAATATAACACATGGATATCTTAGCTCCCAAGGTCTTTGTAGTTGGTTCTCAACTGTGCTAATGTCCCTCAGTGGTCAATGTAACAGTAATGTTCAAGGGGGCTGCTAGTGTAGAGCTTCTGGATTGTTCTGAGATCAAACATAAACTTAAACCTACTCTAACCGGGGTTTTAAAGAAACATCAAAAGATAGATCAGAGCTTTGGAACAAAAAAAGAATGTTAATTCATCCAACTTAACCAGACTTGTTACCTTTCAAGGAATTCCTAACTAAAACTGTAGAACAAAATTAACTTGTGACTAACACACAGTTTCATTCATTCACAGTGTTGATTCCAACAGCAGATTGCAAGTTACCATTTAAAAAAAACATCAAATGAGACTCCAATCCTTGAAAGCTTCTCAAATCAAATGATTAAACCAAGATAAACAACATTCTGAAACACAATCTAAAGTAGATTTTAATCTGGTTGCTTCTACTGTTAGTGAAACAGATAAGCAACATTTACAAATCTGGCACAATCACCAGTGTACAAAAAATTTGTGGCTCCAAATTGTTTCCATTTACACTAAGAAAACTAAAAGGTACATTATTCTTCTACTTAATCCAACTCCTAACTACCCATTCCTCTCCTTAGAAGTTCTTTATTTTCTTAACTATCCATTCTAACCCTTTACAAAGAGGCAAAAATTCCATATATACATACTGTACCAAATGAATGTGATGTCCCCCTGTATTAGGGTTTACAAAATATCTACTGTCTACAGGAGGGTCGGCTCTCAGATCTTTCTAAGGAGAGTCAATGCTGCATTCAATGTGAAGCCCTGTTGTCCATGTTGATGATGGATTGACCTTAGGAGAGGCCTTCAGATCTTTTGTAACTGCAGCATTAACTCATTTATCTATGTGTCCATACTCGAACTCTTTCTGAAATCTATCTTGAATGCTCCAGAATATCACCATTAATACTGATCTATCCCTATCAGTAGTCACTATAGCTGTCTCTATGAGTCATGGTTACTTCTCCTTTGGCCTCCTTCATGTTTTAGACCCCTCCATCATTGACTGCCCTCTGGAAGCACCATCAGGTCTCCCTTTAGATCTGAACTTTTCACCTGAGCCGATCCATCACTTTTGAATCTCAAGAGGAACTCATGTCGAGTTTGTATCCAGTTGGTCTTCATCACAGGGGTGGTCAATCGGTCAATGGCCCATCTTAGCTCCTTCTAATTGGACGATCATATGTCACGCCAGATTCCTTAGCAGTCAAGAGCGGTCCACCTTAAATCGCATGTTGGTGAGACACTTATCATGTCTCCTCGATGCAATTTTTTCTTGTAACAGCTATTGGCATAGCGCAGACCAATCGATGAGACCCTTCGGAGAGCTATAGAAGTTATATCGAGCTCGCAAAACCTATCGGCAAGACTGCATTCTTTTGGTAAGACCACATGGTGAATTTCTTCTTCTCCTAGTGAGTACATCTAGGTCGGGGAGACCTCTTTATGTCGGGAGGATATTACCCCGAGTTCATGCCCTATCGCCGAAACTCCTACGTTTCACTGAGACCTTATATCGAAGCCCACTCTATCTCAGCGAGACCATCGCACTCGGGGAGACATCTCCCCGAGTTCATCTTTGCTTCTCCAAACCTGAGTCCCCCTTTCCTTTCAGCATGACTTTTCCTCTTCACTGAGACCTTATACCTAAGGGGGAACCCTTCGGTGAAACTTTCATCTTTTGCCGGCCCATGTTGTCGCCAAGACATCCATTTAGTCACACCGATATGCATCCTTTCATCTGACATGGGTCGCTATAACATCCTCTTATCGGGGAGACATCCTGTAGATACCCCATGTCCTCACCGAAAAATATCCACATGTTCACTTTTTAGTCGTCGTGATGATCTCATTCTCTCCCCGATGAAATAATATGTCGGTGTGACAACAGGGGTCGACAAGACTGCAAGACCTCATACCGATAGAACCTTTTGTGCTTTGTCGGCGAGACCCGAAGACTTCACCGAGACATCTCTCCGCCGTGATAGTTTCTCACCGAAAGGAATATCTTTCTCGGTGGTCGGTGACACATGAAGCCATCGGTAAGATCACATGTCGAATACTGCTTGTCTATCCGAAGTGTTCACTCATGAGCCGATCGGTGAGACATTGAGAGCTCGCCATGACCTCATTCTAGTGATGATTTCTCTCGCCAATAGGAATTCCTCAGTCACTGAAACAATGAAAATATCTTGTTGATAGATGTCTGCATATGAATTCCACTCGCTGTAACATCCCTAGAGTCTTGCCGATAGGCAACACAGACGCTTATCGACATAATGCACTAGTAGTCGGCAAGACATCTGTAAGGTTTTGCCGACTTTCTTCTTAGAGGAAAATTGTGACCAACTGGATTGAGGAATTCATTCGAACTGAGCTCCCTTGGAAAATATCATCATGTGTGTGATTCGATCTTGCAAAACAGAGTCCCCATTAGTCCTCATAAGCACATGAGATATATATTATAATAAACCACTCTATTGCTTATGATTATTTCATTGAATCCCTAGCAAGAAGAAAACCAACTTAGGCTAAGACAGAACCAACATTAGATCAGAACAAGAAGACAAACTCAGGCAGAAAATAGGAGAACTCCCAAGAGGAAAGAAAATAACAAAAAGCAAAGAAACCAAAAAGAGAAAGGGGGGACCCATTTTGTTCCAAATCAAAATGGGGTGGCTATGCAAGGCATAACAAATGGCGACTCGGCTGGGAAAATGGTTTAACCATTTTCAGGAATCTGAAGGATTCAACTACCCAGAACTCCTGGTTCATGAACATCACTACTCCAGTTGGGTCAGTTTTAGTAACCAAGGTTGAGCTAGAATCTCAAATGTAAGTCAATCAATGGCCACCCTTGAATCTATGTGTGTGCTTGATTGTGCATCACTCTTTTGTAAATTTTTCTTCATCTTTTGGACAACAATGTGTAAGATTTGAACTACATGAGTTGATTTCCTTTAGTTGTTGTGCAATGATATCCTAGGCATTGCTCCACTGCCAGTCAGGCGTCCATAGCCCCGATGGAGATACCTCTAGTTTCCCCACAGCATTGCTCTACTGCCAATCAAGCGTTCATAGCCCTGGTAGAGATACTGGAATCACCCATTCATATTGAATCTTCTTTCTCTTTTAGATTATTCTTTTCTCTTCTTTTTTTGTTTTCTCATAGAGTTTTAGATATTTCATTTAATTCTCTTTTTTCAATATGTCAGATGTTTAATCATCTGATCTGGGTTGAAAACTACCATGGACCTCATAACAGCACTTGGAAAATCGGATTTTTCACTCAAATCTTACAACATTATCATCCTAGGACAAATATATCATGGAAAAAAGAGATTATCTTAATGATTTGTGATAGATTCAAGGAAGCTAATGAAGGTTATTTATCTTACACCTTGTTTTCAAGACCTTCCACAACTCTTATTGACAATGGGCATAAAACAAAAGAATTGAGGACAAAATCACCCAATCAGCAAACCTGAAAATACCTAAACCATTTCTCTCCTAACGACCAAAGTATGCGTCAAATAACAACCCAATGTTTTAAGATGGAAAGAATAGATAGACCCAAAAGACAAAAAAGACAAAAAAAAAAAAGAGCAAGGGAAACAGAAAGACAGAAAGAAAAAGGAGAAACAAACAAACGGCCAACTATTTACAAACAAAACCACAACTATTTACAAACAAAAAAACAAGAGGACATGGGAGAAAGAAAAAAACAGAACAAAATGAAAAATAACTAAACCAAAGACTAACACTAACCTATCCTAATCCTAAGCTAACTCCAAAGCCAAACTTTGCAAACACAAGACTGTAAAAATTTGTACATTGACTTGACTGATTTTTCATTATGTACAGCAATCTTAACTTACTAGGCACAGTTCTAAACCTAGCAAATTTATCTTTATACTCAAAAATATGAAGTTTATAAGCAATAAGCTCATTCTGAGGGCATAAAGCTTGAAATATTATCAGCTGTGGATTCTCAGTTTTGTCATGATTTACCCACAAACAGGTTTTATTATCCCCAACACCATAATCAAACTGAAAATTATTAAAACACAGAGGATAATAAAAGGACACCACCTGATTCTGAAGATTTCTAGTTACCAATGCGAACTTGTGGTGTATGAATTCCTTCTCTTGGGGCCTCAACTCATGGAACACCACTGAAACAAAGTTTGTTTTGCAGTTGGGATATTCACTAACCAGCATCTCTGCATTCATCTTGGGTATATGGTCAAAAAAAAATTGAATTTCTTGAGATGAAGTCTTACTTTCAACACTCTTTTGAAACATGTCACCCCCAAGGGTTTGAGAATCTGCGTCCAGCTTATCACCATTAATGTCAGGGATACTTATACATGGTGAACAAGGATTTCCTTCGAACTCATTTAGGTGCACGACATCAAAGTCAAGAAGGAACTTTCCCAATTCATATTCCTGCACATCATCAACAAGAACATGCCAATCAATATCAAATTTATCAGTATTAGGATCAAATTCATTAGTGGATGCTAAGCAAGGACTTTCTTTAATCAACATATTTGAACAAACAGAATCAAAATCAAGAAAATACTCCCTTGAAACATTCTCTTCATCATTTTGAAGGAATTCAACCTCTAAGATAGCCTCTTGGTTGCTCTCTTGGCATCCCTCTGCTTCATCCAAATGTACCCCATCATGAATTTCTTCAGGGAGCACTTGACCGATCTGCACATCAACTTGAATTTCTTCACTTAAAATTTCATGTTGGCATTTAAGTCCTTTTCTTTGACTATCAGATTTATTGGCAATCTCCTCTTGAAGTGTGTTATCTATTTCAATCTGTCCACCACTTAAATCAGCAGAGTCATCCTCTTGCGTTAACCCATCAAAGTACGTTTCTTCCTCATTCCCCATCATGAAAGAATCTATGAATGCATCAATGAATTCATTCTCCACTTCTATCCATCCCTCACTAGGTAAAGGAGTTTCATCAGTTGTTGAATCCATCTCAATGCAAGGATCAAAGTCATCAAAAGATAGGGAAGAATTAAATCTCTTCACACAGTCACTCTCATCATTTTGGATGGACTAATTACCATTTTCATGTGTGCTAGTTGTTTCATTCTCCTCATTGATGGGATGTGTACTCCAAGGATCCTTCATTAGTATTCCTTCAACAGTGATCAATTCCTCCTCCCTAAGAAGACATGGCAGTCCATCTGAGAGTGTTGATTAGTTCGATGTATCCTACATCCACTTGGCCCAACAAGTTCTAATAACTTTAGATCTCCCATCTCTTCTAATTTCTCCCTTATTCGATTTTGCATACGAGGGATATCAATCCAAAATGAGCCATGTTCCTTTATCCATTCCTCATCACCCTGACTCTCATCTTGATCAGATGAGTTCCTCCAGTGGTCTTGTGTGCAATTGACCTGATGTGGGGTGTTGGGGAATGTGGTACTTGGAACCTTAGGAAGGTCGTAGCTACTTGGTGAGAATGATTACATCTGGGTAGGGATGGTGGGTGAAGTAGCATAAGGTTGCAGATGATGGTAGTTTGCAAGCACAAGAGGATTATAACCCAGAGTTTGGCTATCTAGATTTCTAGTGTCACCTCCAAATTGTGCCAATAAGAGAGCCTTTTTAAATGCATCATGCAAAGATGTAGCCTCACCACAACCTCTGACTTTGGTTGCAAATGAAAAATTTAAACCCCAATAGTAATGTTCTATCAGTATAAGATCATCAACAACCAAATCCAAAGATTGAACCCTTTGATACATGAACAAAAATCTATGATTAAATTGATGAGTTGGTTCTAATGGTATCCTTTTTGTGGTTGCAAATTCATGTAATGGGTGTAGAGTATAAGGATCAAACTGATCTAAGAATAAGATTTCTAGTTCTACCAATAAATAAATAGATTCTAGTGGCAGATTATCATACCATTGCCTTGTTGTTCCTTGAAGTGTTTGGACAAATAACTGGCAGATGATATCCTTATGCTGAATCTGGAGAAAAATGAATATACGCCTGCAAGTTTTGACATGTTCTGAAGAATTTTGCCCAGTGTTAGGGGAAAATAAAGGAAGCCTATCATACAGATGACCAAGGATTTCATAGACAAATCCCGGTGTATACAAAGGGCTACCCATTAGAGCTGGGATTTCAAAGACCTGACCCAATCCAACTCACAATGATCCAAAATTGCTCAAGTCGACCCTCCTTCTAGCGCCAGCTTCTGTTGACGGTCCTTATGGCACAGCAACATGCAAACAAAATATTGCTACTCTATTTCTCCTGAAAGAGAAAGACAAAACATGGATATCTTAGCTCCCAAGGTCTTTGTAGTTGGTTCTTAACTATGTTGATGTCCCTCAGAGGTCAATGTAACAATAATGTTCAAGGGGCCTGCTTGTGTAGAGCTTCTGGATTATTCTGAGATCAAACATAAACTTAAACCTACTCTAACCGGGGTTTTAAAGAAACGTCAAAAGATAGATTAGAGCTTTGGAACAGAAAAAGAATGTTAATTCATCCAACTTAACCAGACTTGTTACCTTTCAAGGAATTCCTAACTAAAACTGCAGAGCAAAATTAACCTGTGACTAACATACAGTTTCATTCATTCACAGTGTTGATTCCAATAGCAGATTGCAAGTTACCATTTAAACAAAACATAAAATGAGACTCCAATCCTTGAAAGCTTCTAAAATCAAATGATTAAACCAAGATAAACAACATTCTGAAACACAATCTAAAGTAGATTTTAATCCGATTGCTTCTATTGTTAGTGAAATAGATAAGCAACATTTACAAATCTGGCACAATCACCAGTGTACAAAAAATTTGTGGTTCCAAATTGTTTCCATTTACACTAAGAAAACTAAAAGCTACATTATTCTTCTACTTAATCCAACTCTTAACTACCCGTTCCTCTCCTTAGAAGTTCTCTATTTTCTTAACTATCCATTCTAACCCTTTACAAAGAGGCAAAAATGCCATATATACAGACTGTACCAAATGAATGTGTTGTCCCCCTGTATGAGGGTTTACAAAATATCTACTGTCTATAGGACCGTCGGCTCTTATATCTTTCTGAGGAGAGTCAATGTCGCATTCAATGTGAAGCCCTATTGTCCATGTTGATGACAGCTTGACCTCGGGAGAGGCCTTCAGATCTTTTGTAGCTGTAGCATTAACTCATCTATCTACGTGTCCATACTCGAACTCTTTCTGAACTCTATCTTGAATGCTCCAGAATATCACCATTAATACTGATCTATCACTATTAGTAGTCACTACAGCTGTCCCTATGAGTCATGGTTACTTCTTCTCCTTCGGCCTCCTTCATGTTTTAGACCCCTCCATTGTTGACCACCCTCTAGAAGCACCATCGAGTCTCCCTTTAGATCTAAACTTTTCACCCGAGCCGATCCATCACTTTTGAATCTCAGGAGGAACTCATGTCTTTTGTATCTGGTTGGTCTTCATCACAGGGACGGTCAATCGGTCAATGGACCATCTTAGCTCCTTCTAATTGGATGATCATATGCCACACCAATTTCCTGAGCAGTCAAGAGCGGTCCACCTTAAATCGCATGTTAGTGAGACACTTATCATGTCTCCCTGATGCGATTTTGTCTTATAACAATTATTGGCATAGTCCAGACCAGTCGATGAGACCCTTCGGCGAGCTATAGAAGTTATATCGAGCTCGCAAAACCTATCTACAATACTGCATTCTTTCAGTAAGACCACATGGCAAAGTTCTTCTCCTGGCGAGTACATCCAGGTCAGGGAGCCCTCTTTATGTCGGGGGATATTACCCCAAGTTCACGCCCTGTCGCCGAGACTCCTACATTTTCACTGAGACCTTATATCGAAGCCCCCTCTGTCTCAGCGAGACCATCGCACTTGGGGAGACATCTCCCTGAGTCCATCTTTGCTTCTCCAAACCTGAGTCCCCCTTTCCTTTCGGCATGACTTTTCCTGTTCGCCGAGACCTTATACCGAAGGGGGAACCCTTTGGCGAAACTTTCATCTTTTTTCGGCCCATGTTGTCGCCAAAACCTCCATTTAGTCACACCGATATGCATCCTTTCATCTGACATGGGTCGCTGTAACATCCTCTTATAGGGGAGACGTCCTATAGATACCCCATGTCCTCACCAAAAAATCTCCACAGGTTCACTTTTTGGTCATCGTGATGATCTCGTTCTCTCCCGGATGAAATAATATGTCGGTGTGACAATAGGGGTCGGCAAGACTACAAGACCTCATACAGATAGAACCTTTTGTGCTTTGTCGGCAAGACCCGAAGACTTCACTGAGACATCTCTCCGCCACGATAGTTTCTCACCAAAAGGCATATCTTTCTCGGTGGTCGGTGAGACATGAAGCCTTCAGCAAGATCACATGTCGAATACTGCTTGTCTGGCCGAAGTGTTCACTCTGTTGGTTCTTAGTTGTGATCATATGGTTTTTCCTTGATAACAAAATCCCTTTCAGTTGATTCTACTTGTTGACAGTTTCAGATTGGTTTCTCATGCTTTATCTTGGTACAGTTTTGTCTATATGGTTTACTTGTCTTGGCATTTAGCAGATAGTTTACTTTCAAAATTTTAATATCTTATGGTTTTGATCAGTTTCAGCTACGTGCAGTCTCAGGTTATCTTTTTTTTGTACATTGTTTCGACGACAAAAAAAGAACATATCGGCGTGAGAATACCAGGGTCTCGCCGATCCATTATTCTCTTATAAACGTCTATGTTTCCCATTGGCAAGATGTTTATGATGTCATGACGATTGGATTTTACATACAGGCAGCTTTTGGTAGGACTTCTCCATGGTTTCGGCAATAGAGGGTGATCCCTATCAGTAGGAGTTATACCGTCGGTATGAGGTCACAGTGAAATTGTTATGTCTCACCGACCGGAGGTTGAATGGGAACACATCGGCATGAGTTGCAGCATCGATATAAGTCATAGCGAACTCTATGGGTCTCACCGATGGAATACATATGGACCTTTTTGGCATAGGCATTGATTTGTCTCAACGAATAGGATTGATCACATGGGCTTTCGGTAAGACACAGGATGCTCTACGAGAGGTCACCCCGACTATACTTTGTCTAAGTGAAGGAAAATAATGGTTACATTTCGGTGAGAGAACTATTTTGTCTCATCAACCAGAAGAATGTTATATGGCTCTCGGTGTGACATAGGACATTCGATATAATTTCTCCCTGACGGTTGAAGGTTACAGTGACACATGAGATTGAAGGTTACTTTTCGGTGAAAGGTTGGTAATTTCTCAGCAATCAAGTATGTATTGCAAGGTGTTTCTGTATGACTCAATGAATTCTATGGGACCTCTCCCCGATTATGAATTGTCTCAGCAACACCGAATGAAAGGATGACTTTTGGTAAAACAGAGCATTATCTACGAAACGTCTCCCTGACTGCAGAATGTCACAACGACAAACGGTGGGATGACTGGCGGCGTTAAAGTTGCCTTCGACATAACTTTACATCGATTGAAAAGAAATTTTGTTAGGGAAAAATTTGTGATTATTCTTTTTGGCTGGGTATGGAACCCTAGCCTGGCCGCCATCATGAGAGATTAAGTTTCTGTTGTTGCTGGCTGAAACGGCTCTATAAGTGGTATATGAAAGCTTTATTTGGTGCGTTTCTGGCTAGAAGCTCGACAGTGGTTGATGGAGCCATGGGAGTTGTAGATTTGACTGGTATTTATGTGTTTCATGCTACACATACTAGTTTATAATCACCATTTTTAGAACTGCTCTCTGCATCTCAATTACTAATGTGGCAAATGATGCCTTAACAAAGTATTGTTATTCATGCATTAGAGGTTATGATTTACAGTGGTGGGCAGTTGTGCTTTTTAAGCAGTGAAATGATCTCATATGTTTCAGATTTGTTGAGGACGGCTCTTAGCTGGGTGAAACGGCTCTTGTATTGGAAAATTAATTTCACTAGGTACAAGATGAAGATTTCTATTATAAACAGCTTTGTTAACTTCAGTCAAAATATTTTCAGGTTGGTTGTTCAGCCGTTACTTCTGAAGACAGTTACTTATCTGGCATTTAAATCAAAAAGAGTTATCTTTTCTCTATGCTCCTTTGACCATGAAATTCATTGAAAACTTGATACCTAAAAAGATGTATAAATTGAAGCAGAAAACTTTTTTCTGGGCAGTTGTAATTCTGAGATTATCATTCCTTGGCTGTATGAAAATGTATGGATAAACTCTACAATAAAATCTAAATAACAAGAGGCAGAGACATTGTAAATTTCTTCTCTATATATTATTTTAAGGATTCAATTATTGAATCTTTAAGGTATTCCGTAGATGAGAAAACAGAGAAACATGTGCTTAACTGAAAATAGAGAAATCCTCTAAGTCATTATTATTGTTCAAAACATAATTTGAGTGGTTGGTACTCCTTGAGATGGGTGTCTCAAAAAACAAGGGGTTGGTGCTCCTTGAGTGGGTGCTCTAAAATTGGCCTATAAGGCATTGTGAATAGTTGATTAAAAGTTAAGCCTGCAAGGCATTTTGGGAGTGGTTTTTATACCCCAGGAGGGTTTTCCACTCGGAAAAATCTTGCGTCTCTTTGTTCTTCTGAGTTCTCACTACTTTACTATGTTGTTTTTGTTTCAGTTCACTGTTGGGATTATTACTTTTCTCAATTATGTTTATGAATGATTACATTCAACTCATGAATGCATTAATCAGAGTAATATTGAGATCAAATCTGAGCTATGTTTTTGAATTTTTGAAAATTGGTCAAATCTATTAAGACACTGATTCACCCCCCCTCTCAATGTCATTTTAACTCCAACACACTCATGAGCCAATCGGTGAGACATTGAGAGCTTTCTATGACCTCATTCCAGAGCTCGCCATCACCTCATTTCGATGATGATTTCTCTCACCGATAGGAATTCCTCAGTCGCTGAAACAATGAAAATATCTTGCTGATAGATGCCTACATATGAATTCCACTCGTTGTGACATCCCTGGAGTCTTTCTAATAGGCAACACAGATGCTTATCGACAGAATGCACCGGTAGTCGGCAAGACATCTACAAGGTCTTGTCGACTTTCTTCTTAGAGAAAAATTATGACCAACTAAACTGAGGAATTCATTCAAACTGAGCTCCCTTGGAAAATATCATCATGTGTGTGATTTGATCCTGCAAAATAGAGTCCCCATCAGTCCTCAGAAGCACATGAGATATATATTATAATAAACCACTCTATTTATTATGATTATTTCATTGAATCCCCAACAAGAAGAAAACCAACTTAGGCTAAGACAAAACCAACATTAGATCAGAACAAGAAGACAAACTCAGGTAGAAAACAGGAGAACTCCCAAGAGGAAAGAAAATAACAAAAAGCAAAGAAACCAAAAAGAGAAAGGGGGGACCCATCTTGTTCCAAATCAAAATGGGGTGGTTATGCAAGGCATAATAGGTAGTGTAGGATAGAGTAGTTGTAGTTTCAATTTTTTTCTTGCAATAAGTGCCCCATGGCACATTTCATTTTTAGTTTTTTCATGTTTTCAATAAGTGCAATTGCTGCACCTAGTTTTTCAGATTCTGTCTTCAACAGAATTGTAGTAGTTTCTTTCAATTTGTGTGGTTTGAGCTGAGTTACAAGGTTTTCAGAAATTTGAAGAGCAAAACAATGATTCCATGCCCAATGGACAAGTCTAGGCTACTAGTTTGCATGTTTAGCAATCAAACATCCATCTAAGGTCGCCAGAAATGTTACCCAATTTTCACTCGGGGGCTCAATAGGCAGGGCAACCTATGTTTCAGGTGTTTATGAAGGCCAGATGGAGGAACATTTGTGTTAAGGGTTAAATCATACATCTGATTAGATTTGGCATAAAACTCCTAAGGAAGAAAGTCATTGAGAAAAGTTGAATGTCTTGCTGACTAGCAATGTGTTATACCCATTTGAAATCCTCATAGTCACCAAGACATCTCGGTCGCTATGAAATTTTATATCTCTCTTCACTTGGGATGTCTCGCTGATAGTTGTTCACAAGGGTGGCGTCAGGGGGAATGATTTTCTTTGGGATGATTTCTCTCTGATTGCATAAAGTCTCGCTGAAGGGGATTTCCTTCGGGATAAGGTCTTGTCAAAAGATGGAGGTCTCCGCGAAGGGAGGTGTCATCGATGTGATGTCTTGCCGACCCGGGGAAGTATCGCCGAAATGGAATGCCTTCAATGTAATGATGGGGCTTCAGGGTAATGTCTCACCGACTCTGAAGGGTCTCAGTGAAAGGTTTGAGCTCGCCGTAAGGTCTGGCCGACCGGTAGATGTCTCGCCGAAGGTTTGTGGCCTCACTGTAATGTCTTGCTGACCTGATGAAGTCTTGCCAAAATTTTTGAGCTTGGGGAGAAGGTTTGCACTCGAAGAGAGGTCCTGTCGACTGATGAAGGGTCTCGACGAAAGGTTTGAGTTTGTCGTAATGTCTAGCCGAATGGAGGAAGTCCCACCGAAGGATGGTGACTTCGGTAAAATATTTTGAGTTCGTCGTGATGTCTTGCTGACAAGTGATGGTCTCAGAGAAAGAAGGATGTGGCTTCGAGCTAACGTCCTACCGACTGCTGATGGTCTTGCCAAAGCAGAATGAGTTTGATGAGGGGTCTTCCCGACTAGAGGGGAGTCTTTCCAAAATGAAAGGTTTGATCTCGGGGAGAAAGATGGAGGGCTCGTTGTAACGTCTTGCCGACCCAATGAAGTCTTGTTGATAGTCTGGGTGATGACAAAGGTGATATCATTATAACTCTTGCAACTCGCTAAGAGGTTTCGCCGATAGTGGTAAGTTATGCTGATAACTGTTGTGGAGCATTGTGGCATCGGGGAGACACGGCTAGTGTCTCATCGACCTGGGAAGTCTAATCGCATCAGGGAGACATGGCTAGTGTCTCACCGACATGCGATTCAGTTTGAGTGACCTTTCACCATCTAGGAATCTACGTGACACGAGTTCAACCAATTAGAAGGAGCTAAAGACGGACCATGGGCAGTTTGACTATTGTGACTATTCTTGTGGGGAAGATCAATGAAATGTGAGTAGTATGGATCTACTCTATGGTCAAGGATGATGAATCAGTTCAAAGGAAGTAGTGTTGTCTCTAGGAAGGCCTGACAATAGAGAACATTTGATGATGTCTCTCAAGGGGATCAACTTGAAGAAAGATCTGAAGCAGGGGGAAGAAGCCATGAGTCTTAAAGACAGCTGGGATGTTTGCTGGAAAAGGTAGAGCGACATTTATGATAATGCTTTAGGGCATTCAAGGCATCTTTGATGGAAGTTCGAAGGTGGACACGGGGGCCAGAAGTTAATGCGATGGTTGCAAAAGATCTAAAGGGCCATCCCTGGAGTGATCTTTCACCGACATGGACATGGGGATGTACATTGAATGCATTAACTTTATTTTCAAAAGATCTGAGGGTCGACCCTTCTAAAAATTGATTTTTTGTAAACCCTAAAACAAAGGGGCGACACTTTTTTAGTTTTTGTATAAATGGCATTTTTTCCTCATTTTTAAGGATAGTTCTTACTTGCATATTTTCTACTTTGTGACTTCTATGAGTCCTTAGAGGAGAATACTGAGTTTTGTAACTCATTTACAGACATTGTATGGTAGAGTTTCACCTTTGGAGATCAATAAAGAAAGCAATTTCTTCCTTCTCAGTTATCTGTTTCATTGAGATTGTTGGATGATTGATAAATTTACATGTGAGTTTTCTTATTCCTTGTTAATACGTCTCATTAATAGCACTTTTAAGCAGAGGAGATATGTATATTGCAGGTTATAGGTTATGCTGGTGATGCAAACAGATTTTAGTTGTGAGGAGAATTTATCATCCTTCTAGGACTGTATGTATCGTAGCTTCCTTATGAAACTTTTATGCAGTATCATATAATTATTGAGTTGTGCATATCAGCTTTTATTAGTTGATTGAAAACTGTGTGTTAAGCAATTGTACATGTTTTGAGAAAATTTGGTGTATCACCATAGGATTTCATTTTCATTTTCATGCACTCCTTCTCCCTTTTCCTTACGAAGATTAGTAGTTAAGTGATATTACCAGTTAGGAGCTGGCCTTATCCGGAGGGTCATTTCAACTTTAGGTGACCCACAGCCTTGAAATGATCCCATGTTTCTCTAGAAAGCTCAGTTTTTCATAACTTTGCATAGGGTGCATTTCTAGGAGATAACAATTAATATTACTTTTCAATATGGTATTTGTTCTAGAAATGAAAAAAAATATCCAAATCCTTTGATGCTAAAATTTTAATGGTTGTTCTATCAAAAGTAGTTACATTTTTCTTTTGTTTCTTTTATTTTTATTTTATTTTTTTAAACTTTTATATCTATCAAAGATAATTTTGATAAAATATTGAAGAATTCATAGTTTTTATAGAGTTATGCCATTACCATATAAGAGTATCTTTAGGAAATTTTTAAGCAATGAAGCTTCTTGTTTCAATATGATATTTATTTTAGAAAAAAATATCATAGCTTCTTAAATTTAGTAGTGATGTTTTTAATCAACACTACTACCTTTTAAATTTAACAATGATCTATATTATGAATACAAAACCTTTTAAATATAAAAATAATCACTATGATTGATGCTAAAAATTTACTCTATTAAATAATCCCTAAGAAAATTCCTAACATCCTCTTTATATGGAAATATCAATGGACTTTTATATGCTACAATTTGTGTTTTACTCCTCATATATATGCATTGAAACTATAGGTCTCACACCTCTACCCATATGACATGGATGGATTTGAAGTGGTCCTTATATTAATTATAAAATGATCCAATTTAAATTTTCTAGTTTTAAGATGATATCAAGACATATCAAATCGATTTGAAACAAGTATATTGTTTGGTTCTTGTTACTCATATTCTAATCCTACAAAATATCAATAATGGTTCTATTCTATAGCACCAAACTAGATTATTAAAGAAATTTTCTAAAATAGATTATGAAGCATAGAAAATATTGTGTCTCACACCTAACCCCCAATTAAATCCTTTACAATAACCAATGCATGAAAATTACAATCCTAATAAATTATTTTAAATGCACTAATGCACTTATGCATGTATAATTTACTATATAATATCCTAAAATAGAAAAAAAAATCCAAATTATTTATAAAAACATAAAATACATTAAAAAATAAAGAAAATTATGATTCTCAGACTCTTATGAAATTATTTTTCAACATAATCTATATTTTTATAAATAAATAAAATCAGCACAAACTAGCAAGCTACTCATTGCTACAATTATACAAAATTATCCAAAAAAAATTTGCAACTTATATTTTTGATATAAATATGATTCTTACTTAAAATATTACTTTTGTAATAGTCAAAATTGTATTAGGACCAAAAAAATATGAACTGAAACACAAACTACAATCTTTTACATAAATCAAGTGCATAAAACAATGATTATTTCAATTTATTTAATACATTGCTAGATTTTCAACCAAAAAGCAACAAATGAAACTAAAATACTTAGAAATAATCCATGATTTTCACCCAACAGCTACAAAAATGCTATAACAATAGCACTTAAAAATATTTCAAAAGGAAAGCATACAAACTAGATACTTCACCTACAACATTACCAATCAATTCCCAACTAGAAATATAATTTCTTCATTACTTGAGTATGATAAATTGCATGAAATATCAGAAGAGCCTCTCCACAAAAAAATAGAAACACCTAAAGCACTTGAGAATCTAAACAACACTCCAAAAACCTGTAAACAACACACACACCCAACCACCACTAGCTAAATTGTGATAACATATGAAGCTCATTTATAATCTTTGGATGCGAACTCCATTTTGAATCAAATATTTGTTTTCCTATGACTCGTACAACTCATGGGGTTTCATACACAAGCCATAATCCCTCTATGGGTTTTTGTCCATAGAAGAATATTAACTAAAATTAGACAATAACCTTCCATATGCATATTGTCATAAAAACTACGACAAATAATTTATTGCCACATAAACCTCGAGTCACAAGCCTCCTCATAATAAATCTCACCCCATTTTGGGTTTCTATTACCATAAAATAATAAATATATTTAATATTTAATATGGCTCCAATTAATATTCTTTGAAAGTATAAAATTCCATGGGTTCGAGAAGTATAAACTTCCATGGGTCCCAGAAGTAATATTAAATATATTATTGTATAAAGTCCTATTTTAGTCTATGGAAATATTAGAATGAGCATATTTTTCAAAAAAATTAATTAATTAAAAAATGACATAATAAGTCTACCCTTCCCAAAATTACTTGTCCTCAAACAATATATGATTGAATTTATCTACTTCTTCTCAATTCTCAAACTAATCAATATCATCCTATAAATCTTTTGTAAAATCTTCAAATATTTATTTATCCATCTTCCTCCATAACATTCTAGTAAATATAGGAGTTGGAGTACTCATGGTTAATATGATGGGACATGTAAAATCTATCATCTTTATCTATGTACATCAAACCAATAAAAATTAGTGTACCATAAACATACAATGCCTTGTATCATTGTATAAAATATATTCAAGATGCAACCATCTAGCCCATGTAAGAAACATAATATAATACCCATTTCATCTAAATCACAGTACTATCAAATAGAAAATCCTCTACCAACAATAATCATGGATTCTACCATGGTCGTCACCCCCCATCTCTATGTTCTTCATTTCCAATGGGTCTCATAATGTTATTGTGGATTGGTCTATTTAAAGCATGACATAAATTAACTTGCATGTAAGTTAAAAAAAAAATTATAATAGTCACAAACCTCCCTGAATCTCCTCTGAAATAATTGTTTTGATAGATTGAGTAATTATCTTTAAAAATGAAGACCTTTAAGATATCTTATCTATGAAAAAATATTTTAAAGTAGCATATAACCTTCATCGCTAATCTTTATCCAATTGTATAGATTCAAAATTCTTCAACTTCAATTATATGGGTGGTATGGTAAATGAGGAATGCCCTTGTATTTAGAAGGAAGAAAATAATAATTGTTAATACTTCATTACTGATATGTTTAAGAGGCATATATGATTTTATCTAAAAATGCTAGGGAAAAGATTCCATATGAAAGAAAATGCTCAACGTTAGGAATTTTTTCAAAACACATAAGCCATGATAAACAAACAAAGATCAAAGTACACCATATAGTATAGTGGAAATTTACTCTACACTTAATGGATTCAACATTATTCCACACAATGTACAATTTCATGGTCTATCAATATAGCACAAGTGGTGTGTTCAAACATTCAAAAGTTCAATTTTCATTATATTTTTTGAAGGAAATGAAACGAACTAAAACATTTGTGAAAGTGCAAGTATATACTAAGTTGTCTGGTTAAGCTTTGTTAATGATTAATCTTCAAATTTTCTATTTGAAATAGATTTTTGACATAGAAATTAGATGAGTTGAGTTGATCTCCTTGAAATTGAAGTAGTATTATCTCATCTCATATTATACATGAAGGGATATTGTACTCATGAACTTTTATTTCATAATTTCACAATACTATACCTAATTTAGAAAGAACATAGAATAACTATCATAACAAACAACTGTCATTCTGATGTACAATTACTATAGAACATTTCCTAAGTTAATTAAGCATACTAAACAGTTATCAAAGACATTATTACAAGTATCAAAGGCACAAACAAAGGAAATACAAATACACACAACTAAATTTACAGTCCATCTACCATCAATATTGTTAGGAAATATTGCATTCAAACCCACAATCTTAATCTATTTCCTACATAACCCATGAGAGATAAGCATGCATACAAGTTGCCAAATTGCATAGATCAAATAGAAAAGCCACAAGATAACACAAATACACCCTGGGAAAACCCTCAAGAGGAAAAAAACCTAGCCTCCAAAAGCATCCATACTCCATCATATTATTCAGCAATAAAGCAATACAAGAGTTACAATGAATACCTTTGAAGCATCAAGCCCTCCAATGCATTCCCATGTGTCCAAGCATGAATCCACACATCCCATGTCATGTTTCACAAATTCACTCCTCAAGAAGACTCAATAATGACATCCAACCCACTTAACCAACCTAAACTACTACACATGTGTTTTCTTTTATATACACAAGCTCACACAAAATACAGCTAGTGGTAAGGTAAAACCATGTACCACAAAACCATATGAATACAAAACCACTAACCCTTTATTTAATAACGGGTACCAAGACATCACCTTATTTAATATTTCCCCAATATTAAATTATTATCACATGTCTCCCACACATTAAATAATAATACAATGTTACAATACAACATCAAGTGGACCCCCAAATAATTACCTAGTGTGATTAACAACACCACCAAGGTCTATCACAACTAAATAATTATTTAATTACAATAATATAATAAATCAATTTATGCAATGGTGTACAACCACTTATGGAAGAAAAGGAACATGCCAAGGTGAAGATGCACCAATCCATAAGTACAAGCATCAAATCCAAGTGATATCAAAGGCTCTAACCAAGTTTTTATCAACTGAAAAAACCACACGATCGAAAATAAAATCCACAACACATGCTAATACATCCAACCATCCATACCTCCAAGGTATCAATACATCAGTAAACTCATGCCAAGAACATATGCAACTTGTACTGCAATCACAAGCTCCTTATATAAAACTTTTCAATGAAGAACATACATATCCAAGAACTCCCACTGCATAGGTAGTGTCAAAGTATATCAAGTCTACCAACAAACACTATACATCAATGTGTGATAAATAAATGAAAGCATGAAATACCAAGAGCAATAACAATGATCCACACATGCAACCCAAATAGTTGCATAATATCTCACAACATATTGCCACCATCCTCCCAAAACATGAACATTCAGGAAGGAACCATGAAGAGAGAAACTTGTAAACCATAATATCTTCCTACCAACACATCAAAAGTGTAATGTTCTGTAAATTAGATCTCCTAAACAACCCTAAATGAAAAGACTCAACAACATCCATAACACTCAATCTCATAGACCAAGTACAACATATGAATCAATGTAACAATGCCAACATGGATGTAAGCCTCTCTATTCAAGAAGACCAAACTCATAGGTAACCATCCCCATAACTAGAAATCAGCCCATAAACCATCTCCTAACAATCATCATCAAAGAATTATATCACAAACTCAAATGCACAAGGAGATAATCATGCCATAACATCCCTCAAATGAATCCTCCAAAACTAACTATCCATAGCTCAAGATCCATATCTATGAAAGATAATGCATTTAAACTCATGCTAACCAATCCTAAAATGAGTATCCATAATCAACCACCATGAATCAACTCAATCCCATGAGAAATAAAAGCACGAAACATAACACATCTAAAAGTTATAATGGGTAAATACCTCTCAAATCATAAACTACCGAGTAGACCAAGAGTGGGAATGATAGTGCTCCTCCAAGATAACCAAGCCTTCAAGAATGACTCCAAGAACAATCTCCTCTATCAGTCTATCATGAACTCATGTTCATATCCAGGTGAAAGTTCCTCGGTCTTCCTATTGAAACCTTCAAAGAGTAACTATCTCAAGCAAATGTCTCTAATCACAAGAGAACTCCAACCATCACCTACATCTCTAAGTATCCACGAGCACCTATAACCAATCAATCCATGCCAAACTCCAAATGCATCATAGCACCACCATGTAGTAATGAAGCAAATTATCAATGTACTCAAAACAAAGAGAATTATACACAATCAATGTCAAATCTCCAACTGTAGAATCAGGAACCTATTATGACAACATGATCTAACCATCTCCTCCTAGATCACATGCACCATAACATACATCCTAGTCTCAAAAGAACATGTAATATGCCAAAATCTAATCTAGAATCAAGAGTGTACCATGACATCATAAAAAACACTCTAAACCAAGAAAACATATCCACAATCACATGAAGATAACCATACCAATGATGCATCCACATCACTGCCAACAACTCCCACTAAACCGTGATACGAGCTACACATGGCATCATGATTACCATCTCCTCCATGAATATTATTTAGGTCTACACACACTCAACTGCAATGTCAATAACATACCAATAAACCAAGATCTACAAGCTAAGAAGATGCATACAACCACCAACAAGCCATCACAAACCAATCCAACACTACCAAGTCATCACTATCAAAATCTCCCACTGAGTGTATAACCAATGAATGTAGCATGCTCTCATGACATCATGATCAAACTACATGCTACAAGTCCCATGAACCAACTAATCAAGTACTCAAGTCATCAATCCTCTCAATCCTGAAACAACATACCAATGCACAAATGACCATAGACAAGGCCAACTAATGAAATCTACAACATCAATAAATCAAACCTGGTGGATATATACATTCCACATCTGATCCATCCCACTACAATCAATAGGTTGCACATACCTACCAACCACATAACTCGTAGATCCAACCACTGAAACATGCAAACTCATTATCACATTAGTAACCACAAACTAGGATATCAAAGAAGATAATGCTGCAGTCATCAAGACTCAAACACCAAATCAACCACTGATCTAATTTTCCAACCATGTCCACAAAAGAGTAATCATATTCAAGGAACCAAATAAGCATCAAGAAGATAAAACCAATCTCCTAACATCAAACCATATCACCACCAAACACCACATACATGATCATGTCATGCCAATGCATCAAATGTACCTGCATATCCATGACACCATAGCCATATCCATCATTTTACCTACACTCAACTATCACCCATACAAGACTCCAAGTCTCAAACCATGTCATACCATGTCCTTAAAATTGAAGAAAACTTGTGTACCTATCACCATCAAAGTCTCAACTATGACAATCACTTGTAAACCTGTACCTAGAAGCACCAATATAATAATTAGTTGTATCATCATGAATAACATATAAAAACATGTACTCCCTGAAGGTTTCACCTCTTGACTCATCTGGATGCTCACACAATCACACTCTGAATCTCAAGCACCTACAGATGATCAAACAAGTAACAAATATTCTCTACATCACAAATTGATAAACAATATAAACCAATATGTATTACATTGCAAATTCTCTCCAACACCTCTTTGAAATCAAAAATTTTATTGTGTATGCAAAAGTTATGATCAAAACTGTGCAAACGAGAACATCTGACTTCCATGCTCCAAAAACATGTCAAAATGGAAAAATCATGGAACCACACTTATACCACTGTGTAGTGCTCAGAACCAGCTTTCCAACAACTATAAGAAGTCAAAAATCTGACATACTGGACAAAAATTACATGCATTTGAAAAAAAACTACTATAAAATGCACAGCTAAACCTATTGGGTGGCACTCTGGTGGCTCCATCAGCGGCCCACTAGCGGCAATGGCCAGTCGGTGGCAGATTTGAAAGTTTTAAATTTGGTTTAATTTTTTCAAAAATAAAAAATTGAATTCCTCCTTACTGCCAGACCCAACCATACATATTAATCTTGGCAAATAAAAATTTGCATTTGGGGGGGTGGAGGGGTGAAGATTTCATTTGGCGAATTTAACAATTTTGTAAAAACAATTTTTATTTGTTTGTTCGGTGGTTATTACCACTGCCGGTCAATATACCGGTTGTTGGTGGCCGAAAGGCCATTGGCTGCAGCGACTGGGGGCATACTAGTCATCTAGCCCTGCAATCAGTATACTGCCAACTATGAGCTACAGGGGTACGAGGGGGTTTCGGCCCCCCAAAAAAAAATTATTTTATATATTTATTTTATTTTATTTTTAAAAAAATTTCAATGTGCCTTTTTCTATTTTTTTTCTTTTGTGTTTTTGTAGGATTTTTAATAATATTTTCAACAAGCTGACAAAATAAATTTTCTACAAATTTTTAAAAGGATGATCTTATATATTTTTAAATTTTAATTTTCTACACAAGGGCAAATTGACATTTTACTAAAAAAAATATTTATTTTTTCAACTTCTCCAAAATAGGTCAAATTTTATGTCAAAATTCATCTCTCAGCCAACCTGAATCCAACCATGTGGTCCATTTTGTCTCAAGAGGTCATCTATGAAATTTCCCCTACAAAACCTTCATATTCAAACTCAAACCAAGAAACCCTTTTTCACCCAAATTTGGAAAACTTCAAATCTGCAATAAACCTAACAAATCTTGACAACCCAAAAGCCCAAATCTGCATACAAACACCTGCAACATGTGTTCCATATCTTGTAATGCCTCAAAACCTACATGCATTTCCATGGCTTCAACTTTGCAAAAACTCTCAAACTAGGGTTATAACAAAAATTCTTCAACCATGAAAGCTCTTATACCACTTGTTAGGAAATATTGCAGTCAAACCCACAATATTAATCCATTTCCTACATCCCATGAGAGATAAACATGCATACAAGTTTCCAAAATGCATAGATCAAATAGACAAGCCACAAGATAACACAAGATATACCCTGGGAAAACCCTCAAGAGGAAAAAACCCAAACTCCAAAATCATCCATACTCCATCATATTTTTCAGCAATAAAGCAATACAAGAGTTACAATGAATACCTCTAAAGCATCAAGCCCTCCAATGCATTCACATGTGTTCAAGCATGAATCCACACATCCCATGTCATCCTTCACAAATGTACTCCTCAAGAAGACTCAATAATGACAACCAACCCACTTAGCCAACCTAAACCACTACACATATGTTTTCTTTTATAGACACAAGCTCACACAAAATACAACTAGTGGTAAGGTAGAACCATGTACCACAAAACCATGTGAATACAAAACCACTAACCCGTTATTTAATATTAGGTACTAAGACATCACTTTATTTAATATTTCCCCAATATTAAATTATTATCACATGTCTCTTACACATTAAATAATAATACAATGTTACAATACAACATCAAGTGGACCCCCAAATAATTACCTAGTATGATTAACAACACCACCAAGGTCTATCACAACTAAATAATTATTTAATTACAATAATATAATAAATCAATTTATGCAATGGTGTACAACACCATATCTCAACAAATATTAGAGTATCATTGTTATGATTAGGAATAAGATGATTTCCGAGTTGCCCTCAATAAGTTCTACATGGGTGCTTTCCTAAGATCGTATGTTCTTATTTGTTCTACATTTTGTTGTTATCTATTCTTATGCAGTTTGTATCTCTAATCTGTAATCTTCTTCACTTTAATCCAATTCAAAAAAGTTCTTCATGGTCCATAAGAATAATGCCTTGATATATAATTTGTGCATTACTAAGAATTTTTCTAGTTCCTCATGGATATAATACTTAAACATCATGTTTTAGCTTTATAGTTCTTGTTAGATTATGTTATTGTGTTGCTTTTCCCAGTTCGGGACATTGAGTCATGACCTAAAAGATGAGAAAATGCTCCTTTGTAGGATATTTTAAACATCGTGAATCTTATTAAAGTAATTATTGATCAATGTGAACTTTTATGTCAACAATTCTAATCTCTTCCCATTTCATTTGATAACGAAGCCAAACTGGCACCTCAATTAAATAAATTGGAGTAATAGTTTGGTAATTATATTCAATAATTTTTAGAGCATGTTGGTGAGCATGATCGTGTTTGTTTCTTATAGAGATGCTAAATTAATTTTAATAATGATAAACATAAAGTAATAACTTAATTTTATATCTTTATGGATTCCTCTCTAAAGAAATATTTGGTTTTTAAATAACTAAAATATAATCTATATTCATTTTAGTATTAGGGAAGCCTAGATAATTTAATTAATGTGATAGAGGTGGGTATTAGAGGTTGAGTGTTGGTGTCAACCACCTCCTAGGAGCACAACTTGAAAATAAATCTTCACAGACGAGCGAAGAACAATGATATTTCACCAAAGATGAAAATATATTCATATGAGATGATAAATTACATAGTATACAAGCCTTCAACCTAGTATCAGAGCCTTCAACGTGCACCCTCTTCCACCATTGAGAGTTTTCATCCAAGTTGTTTTGAGATCATTATTCATGGAATACATTCAAAAGAATGTTCATCTTTATTAATTTTGTTTTTCCCTGTTCAATTTGCAAGAGGCTTGTGATTGTTGGCTGTGATTTGTATTTGGAAGGCTGATTTGGCCAACTATCATGACTGTAGAAGGAGTGGACGCTTGATTTTCTCATATAGAGGTGGAAACCTATTTTTTTCTAGTGACCACTGTTTAATTTTTTTGGTTGCAGTAACTTTAAATGATCTGCGCATGAAGATATGATTGTTTCTAGCTGCATATTTTACAATTAAAGGCTACACTTCTCAATCTGGAGACCCGTGAAGGCTCAGGTCGTGTGTGAAGCCTACAAGAGGAGTGATTTGAATTCGTGACAACACTTTTCATATCCTGTGAATTTAATTTGTGGGCAGTGATTCTCCAACTATTGAAGGGGCACGATTTTTCCCACCACAAGCCCGATTTTCTATTGAGGAGGCATTTTTGGTTTTTTTGTTCATTGTAGGTGGCTGAGGAGAGGTGTGTTTTGGTGAAGAGACTAGGCCATGAACCATAAATCCTTGAAGCCCGTGATTTTTTTGCTAGTCTGATCCTATTGCAACAATTGGAAGGCATCAATTTTTTGTAGTCACGATTCTGGAGGCACTGCAATTTGTAAGTGCTCCTTGTAAGTGGCACAATACCTTAATAGTTTCATTTTTTTCTAAGGTTCATATTTTTTTTGTTAGGTGAAGATCCTATTTAGGGTTTTCTTCTTTTGATAGGTGTGAAAAAGTTTATTTTTTTACCTTTGTTGTGAAGCATTGTCCCACATTCATGAGAAATTGGTGAAAATTAGTCCTTTTATTGTCCCACGCCTCCATTGTTGTACGAGCTAAGGCTCATGTGGTGTCTTTGGCAATCTTTCATTGGAAGTTACTTGTGTGGATGTTGTTGTGACTGTGCTCTCTAGGCTTGATAGAGTTTTCTTGGTATGGAGATTAGGCAATGGGCCCCACCAATTTTTGCACCAAATCAGGTTTTTTAATCTTATAATTCTTTTTTGGAAGCTTTTATACTTGTGAAAGCACTATCTATGAGATTTTTGAAAAATTTAGTTATAATGGTTTCTTTGGAGAAAGGGAACTTTAGGCAATGGGGTGATTTTATTATCACTCATCTTAGTGAGTAGAATCTATTTCCATATTTGTATAATGAAGTTCATATTCTAGGCACACGTAGTAGGTATATGATTTGGATAGGATATAGGGCTCAAGTTTTTAGAATTATTTATGAGCATATAAATGATGAATACCTTTTGGATTCACTTGTTCATTTTGAGTTCCCTTATGCTCTTTGGACTTACATTTGAGAATCATATGGAGATCTTGATACTCTGCCATCTCTTGATGATCCTCGTTCCAATACCAATGTGCCTTGTTATTCTTTAGAGAAGATAAAACATACTTGTGATCCTTTGGAGGTTTTTGAGACTTCACATGAGGTTGAAATTGCTTCAGAGGTTCTCAATTCTTTTTCAAAGATAGTTGATCCACGTACTTCTATCATTCTTGAGCAAAAGGATTATCATTGTCTTCTTGATCAAGGGATTCATATTTTTTGACATTGGTTCATTGTTCATGGAATCTCAAATTTCAGACTTGGAAGAAGAATTTGAAGGATTAATTTCCTTATTTGATGATATTTGTGGTACAACTATTGTCACTCCATCTATGTCTTTGAAGAATGTTCAAAATCAGTTTCAAGTGGTATCTTGTTTGTCACCTTTTATTGTGATTGGTCATGTTCCTTATTGGTTCGTGGTATCATCTTCCAAGGTCTTGGCGACACATGAGCAGATTTCAGAGACATTATCATCCTACATTTGGATTTCACTTGCTAATTCCTATTTGGAATGGAAAGAATTCCTAAATTTGTACTTGGTTTTTTTTCTTCCAAAAGGGATTCAAGTTGTTTGTTGATATTGGATCATGTTTTGTCTTCAGGCACTTACCATTTTTGCAGGCGATTACACATTGTGGGGGGCTACATAGTCTCTCTATTTTCCCCTTATGGGGGGCTATTGATTGTTGTATATACATGATGTATGTATTCTTTGGGGGGTGTTATTGAGTCCTCCATCCATGCATCTTGTTTTTCTTTTCTCTCTTTTGGAGAGGGGCTTTTTCCCATAGGTTTTTTCTCCTTTTCTCCATTTGTGAGAGATTGCATTTCATTTTTCATAATAATTCTCCCTAAGTTTTCACTTAAGGGGGGGTGTTAGTGTAGTATTTATTAACTTAGGAAAATTATCTAGATGGTTTTTTCCCGTATCGAGTAGTTGTTCACCCATCACATTTTTCATGCCTTTAAAAGGATTGTATACTATGTTATTTATCATCTCATCTAAATATATTTTCATCTTTGGGGAAATAGCATTGTGCTTCTCTCATCTATGAAGATGTATTTGTAGGTTGTGCTCCTAGGAGATGGTTGACACCAACATTGAGAAGTATGTATGAAGGATTCGAGGTGTTTGTATGAGCTCTTTCAAATCCTCTAAAAATCACTTTACATAGGTCAATAAGAAATACCATTCATTATGCTCATCTTGCAAGCATCGTGAAGTTATCTTTTTTTTACATCGCAACATCTTGTATTGTCCTAGAAGCTCATAATCCTATGGGTGTTGGCTTTATCCTAATTCTAATATAATTAATAAATGAAATAGTGGTCACACTAAGGTTATGTAGGTTTAGTATAGTCCTATCCATGTTTCTTAAAGAAAGTTATTGGACACCTTTTGGTAATGTGACAAACCTACCTAGAAGAATCATTTGGTATATTTCAAGATCAAAATATCTTTTGCAATGTATTTTAAACATCATGAATCTTATCAAAGTATCTATTGATAAATTTGATCATGTCAACAATTCTAATCTCTTTCCATTTCATTTAATAGCCAATTCAAAACAACATCAAAATTAAATAGAATAGAGTAATAGTTTGAGAAATATTTTTCTTGTATCTTATAAGGATGCTAAATTCCTTGTGACGTTGATAAACAACAAGAAATTCCTTAATCCTATTCTAAATATTAAGGAGATTCACCTCTAAATTACTATCTTATTGGGTATTTTTAAATAAATAAATACAACACACTATATCAATTTAGTACTAGGGAAAAGGAAAATTTAATTAATGCATGATACAAGTAGGTATTGAGGATTAAGAAGAATCTATAAAATAAAGCAGGGTTTCAATAGGTGCTAATATAAATCCTCTAAAAATAAATTTAAATAGGCCAATAAGAGAACAGGTCATTCATTGAGCCCATCTTGTTAGGATCATGAAGTTCATTTTCTTTATACATCACAATCTTCTATTGTGCTAGAAGCTTATAATCCCATGGGTTCTTGATTTATCCCAACTATAATTAGTTAAGAAATGAAACAATGGTAACACCAAGGTTGTCTAGGTTTAGTACAATCCCACTCAAGTTTCTTAAAAAAATTATTGGATGCCTTTTGGTAATGCCACAAACCTACTCATAAGAATCATCAGGTGTGTTTAAAGCCTATCAAGTATAATAAGATCAATATGTATACTATAATTAATAGATTTATTATTACGGGTATTAATTGCTAGCATTAGCATGGTAAAATTTAAGGGGTTGATATGTATAAGTTGTATTAAATCAATTTATTTTATAAGATGGTATATTTATCAACAAATTATCTATGTTTTTTGTGTAGAGGCTATATTTTATGGGATAACACTCATAAATAGTTTTGAGATGGATGAAGGTGCATGGAAATTTCAATTCCCTCAGTTGATAAGATAAAAGTTATAAAAGGATAAAAAATTATAACCATAAAAAAGGTACATAAGATAGTGAAAATAGGGAGGCATTTAAATTATACTAGTGTATGTAAAGGGCATGTCAAAAACATAGTTTATATTTTTTGTTTCGTTTCATACTACATATGTCAACATATACAAGTTGGAATCAATAATATATTTTCCTTGCTAGGGTTTGATATGTTGGGTCCTAAAACTACTACTACACAATCCTAGATTTTTTTTCTTACTTTTAGGGATAGGGATTTGTCTTCAAGAAGCTAGGAGAGGGGTTTTTCAATAGAATGAGGAGGGTAAAAGGCCAATTGAATAGAGTGGGTTGTCTCTCTTGCACCTTGGGCTTAGATAAAATCATGATGCAAGTCAGGAAGTTCTTCTTCTAATCTCTAGAGTCTAAACCAAGATACAGAACTCAGTACGCCATTCATTAACAATTCTCAACCTATTTATTGTCAATTAGTGATAGAATACTCATACAAAACCCTTATGCCTTTATGCGACAAGAACTATAGAATTTCATAACTAATAGATCATAAAATGTTCATTATCTTAACCATGAGGAACCAAACAAACAAATCAGAGAAATAACTAAATGGTCATTTTGTTTATGCAAGAATAGATTGTATACAAAACTCATACGTTTAGCCTCTCATATTAGACCTGTTGACACTAACATACTTTGTCGCTCCTCTTTGTAGCTCCTGGTCTTCCTCTACATTCTAATTCTTTTCCCATTTTTCATGGCTCATTCCTTCTTTACAAACTAGAATGCTTTCTCAGGTTCTTCCTCTCCCAATTTCCCTCAATGGCTTACTCTTTTCTAATCGGCCTTATTCTTGTTCCTTTCAACCACTTCCTATCAGCATTATCTTCGGCCTTTCTTATTGTTCAACTTGTAACTACTTGGCCTATGCTCATCCTTCTAATCGCTACTTCTTTATTTCCTCTATCAATTTTTTTCTCTACTCTATCAATCAGCCTCTTCTTCTAATTACTCTAACCGCTCTCCTCTCATTTGTTCATAGGCCTCTTGCCTCCATTCTACTATTTTTGGCTCTTCTCTATTCTTTCTAGACATTTCTTGTATGTTTGGATGATGCCTCTTTTATCCTCCTTCTCTCACCATTCAACTTCCATCATTTCCAACCGTTCACCTTCCAAAACTACTCATCTTCAATGGCCCAGCTATCAACCTCATCATTAACGATTTGACTCTAAGTCATCACCTCTCAACTATTTGGTTCTTATTAATTAACATCTTCCTATCATTGTTCTTGTCACTGTGGTGATAGGAACTTCAATCCTTCTACATCCTTCCACTTAACCATAAATTTGGAAATCAGGTCAATGCTCCTACATCAAACTCCCTAGGAAACAAAAATTGCATGTGCTCCTATACATGATATTGAAAATAAATAATCATCACTTCTTTTATTTTTCCTTTTCCAAAATCTTTTTGGCATAGCTGCCAGGTTCCTCCAATACCATGGTTCACTTCTTAGATTTCCATTCATGAATTCATAACCTCCCTTCCACATCCATTCATCAAGAGGGAAATTAAAGATGTCCATGTTTTCAAATTCATTTACTCCATCCATCTGCATATCAATATCTATTACAGTAATATATACCATCTCATTTCCACCTTCCATAACTTCAATTAACAACTCTTTCATCCATACTTCCTCCATGGCCAATGGCTGCAACCATAATTCATTATCAGCTTCATGTTGCATACCACATCTTACCATGTCTTTTCCAAAATCTGCCTCAATTTTTGCAACAATTTCTTTACCTTTCACTACAACCTCCATCTACACATTTGGTGTTGCCCATTATGTCTATATTCCTTCAAGTTTATTAGTTCAATCCTCTTTGATTGTTGCAAATTGTTCCCATAAATCTTCCTCTTTGTAGTCAGTTGTTGCTCCTTTTTCCATGTTCATCTCTGCAATGTCTCCTTCATACTCTTGTTTGACTTCTCCCTTTCTGACCACTACTACTCCAATATAATCAGCCTTACTTCCTATTGTATTCTTATTCACTTCCATATTTATGCCTTCTTCTTCATGAATTTCTTTGTCTTCTACCATTGTCCCAATACCTCTTTCCAATTCTTCATCTACATTATCTTCTTGTTTCCTCATGTCTGTTGCACATTCTTGAATTTTGTTTTTCTCCTCCTTATTCGCATCATTCTTGCTTTTGTTCCTTTTATCCTTTTTAATTTTCCTGTGTTTACTTTCTTTTCTCTTTTGGTGTTTACTTCTTCTCCTCTCTTTCTCATTGACCATCTTCCACACATCTATCTCATATCCATAAATTTCATTCAAATCCTCAAAAGCTTCATCATCAAAACTAGTTTGCTTACCTTTTTCCTTGCATTGCCCATGTTTCTTTTCCTCAAACATTGTTGCATGCTCTTGGTCTTTATCCTCTGTCCCATCCTTTACCATGACTCCTTGTTCATGGGGCTAGTTCTCTTCTTCATGCCTCCAACTCTTGATCATTTTCTTCTCATCAACACAATTGTTTGTTGTTGCTTTACCACCCACACTTTATTATTGGATTGTTGTCCCTTTATTGTTGCACTTGTGTTTCTCATTCCTTGCTCTATTTTCAGCCTCAAATCATCTTCCCTAGGCCTCCTTGCTGGCCAATTCTTCCTAAATTCTAGGTTATACCTATTCTCCAGCATATACTCCATACATTGCACCTTCTTGCTTGTACAAATATTATCAAGAGCATCTTCTTCTTTGCACCTTAACTGTTTCCCTTCAATAACTAGTTTCCTTTGCCAACTTGGAATTATATACCCATGATTAATCAAATTCATTCCATCTTTCTTATCCACATCCTTTCTTCTACTTGAACGATCAAAACTAACATTATTAATTCCACTGATATAATAAAATTGATTTTACAACTTTCTTTTACCTGTTGTCCTGAATTGCTTCCACCATTGGCTTCTCTATTTTCAACTTCTCCTCTTCATAGGCTTCATGCCCTGCTTCAAAAACATCTTCCAAGGTATCTTGAAACTCTAGGGTTTCTTCCTTATATCCTTCATCAAATTGAAAAACTTTAGCATCATCCTTTTCTTCATTCTCAGGTACCTTGTCATGTACCACTGCTGCAATCTTTTCTTGACATTCTGCTGCAACTAATCTCCTCTCATTCTCAAATTTTACTCTTTCATCGGGTGCTTCTCTTGCCCCTTCTCTTGTCTTCAGCAAGATCTTCTCATTCTTGACCTTCCTCACAACTGCATTCACATTCTTAAACATATCATTAGTAAATAAATCATGAGACCAAGTTATCTCCTCAAGTGCCTCCTTTCTGGACACTTTTCTCTCCTCATCACTTTTTGCTTCAAGTGCTCTTTGTTGCACTTCCTCTTTTCTCCTTTCCTTCAATTCCTCCACTATGATAAATTCTTTATCCTCTTCTGGTCCATGTTGCTTAATAGGCAACTCTCTATTGTCCTAAACTCTCTAGTATCCTCTCATACTCTTACCCTCTCTTCTTTAGGCATTCATCCTTTTCCTTCTTCTCTTCTCAACAATCATCTTCATAGGCCACTTTACTTTCTTTTCCATTGGCCAAATCCAAACATAATCTTGGCTTCATTCTTCTAGCCATTTCTTGTATGCCTCTAAATCTCTTCGTAATTCTACCATTTCTCTCTCAACTTCTGCATCTTGCTTTTTTGTGATTTCTTTTCTCTTGTCTCGCTTCATGAGACTCTCTTTTCCTGCATGCTTCTACATATTTCCTTCTTCTTTCATCTTTCTAATACCTCAACTAAGGCTTCTTTCTTTTTCACTCTAGTCGGTCTTTTGATGCCTCACCTTCTCCAATTACCTTATCAAATGGAAACACACATATCCTTCCAAGCATTTCTGAGTAACAAAACTGCAATATACTCAATGTTCATTGCCTAGATCTTTTGGGATCTAGGTTCTTCACAACCTATCAATCTACAACACACACTTCCAAACATTTATGAATACCCAAACAATAATACCCATCAAAAATTAAGAACACACTTAGTGTCCCCTGCCCAAATCTTTTGGGCTCGTATACCAATATGATGAAAGTTGGGAAGGTCCTTATAATCTCTAGAGTCTAAGCCAAGACACGAAACTCAATACGCCATTCATTACTAGTCAATTCTTAACCTACTTACTATCAAACAATGACAAAATACTCATACAAAACCCTTCTTCCTTTATGTGATAGGAACTATAGATAAAAGTTCATAACTAATAGATCAGACAATGTTCATTGTCTTAACTATGAGGAACCAAACAAACAAATCAAAGAAATAACTAAATAATCACTTTATTTATACAAGAACAAATTGTATACAAAACTCATAATTTCGGCCAGTCTCATATCAAACCTATTAACACTAACATACTCTATCACTCCTCTTCATAGCTCGTGGTCTTCCTCTACATTCTAATTCTTTTTTGGTTTTGTATGGCCCATTCCTTCTCTACGAACCTGTATGTTTTCTCGGTTTCTTCCTCTCCCAATTTCCCTTGACATCTTACTCTTTTCCAATCGGTCTTCTTCTTCTTCTTATTCCTTTCAACCGCTTCCTATCAGTATTCTCTTCGGCCTTTCTTACTATTCGGCCTGCAATTGCTCAACCTATGCTCGAGACCTTCTAATTGTTACTTCTTTCTTTCCTCTATTGATTTTTTTCTCTACTCTATCAATCGGCCTCTTCTTCTAATTACTCTAGTTGCTCCCCTCCCATTCATTCATCGGCCTCTTGCCTCCATTCTACCATTCTCAGCTCTTCTCTATTCTTTCTAGTTGATGCCTGTATGTTTGGGTGATGCCTCTTTTATCTGCCTTCTCTCACCATTTGGCTTCCATCCTTTCCAATCGTCTCCAACCATTCACCTTCCAGAACTACTCGTCTTCAATGGCCCTAACTATTGACCTCAATAACAATTTGACTCGAAGTCATCACCTCTCAACTGTTCAATTCTTATTAACTAACATCTTCCTATCATTGTTCTCATCACTATGGCAGCAGGAACTTCTATCCTCCTACATCCTGCCACTTAACCATAAATTTGGAAATCAGGTTGATGCTCCTACATCAAATCAAGAGGGTATTACCAAAGGTTTCTTTAACATGATTTTAAATGAATTAAAAAGTAGCATGACTACAACAGTTAGCAACTATACCCGATGTATACTTGATCCCCATTATTTATCACTAGGTCAAGATAAATGAATTATATGAAACCTCTAATAGAGCTAATAAATCACCTTGCATATGCACTTATGGATACATTTTTTAATGATCCCCAAAGATGTTTTCTTTGATTATTTTATTCATAGTAGTAAAGTGCAAACATGTAAGACATGATTTTGTAATGATTTAGCTATTTACATTGCTTTTGATGGTTGCTTAGTTTGTAATATTGAATCATGGATAATATGTATATTGTAATCTACTGCTAATATAATCCTATTTATAACTTTTGTCATGAGGATTGCACCCTTGTTAAGTGTAAAAATTAGCTATCATGTGAAACATGGGATCATCTTCAATCTATGGATCTCCTATGGTGAAGATTAACCTCTATAGAGGGTCAGTTCCCTTGATGGACCTCCTATTTACTACCGCCTTGACCAAGAAAAGTGATAGAAGAGAGCTAAAATTGAAAATACTAATCCTAGGAGGTGATACACCAATGATTGTAACTTGTACTATAGTTTTAACACACAAACTCTCTCAAAATCTCAAGTTTTTATACAACTCAATTCTCTGCATTCTTACACATCAATATTTCATAAGAAGGTAAATGCCATAACTTTAGAAGAAAAAATAAGAATATTCTAACAACCAAAATCTTAGCATTCATGACACAACTTATGACTTGCATAAAACATAGATCTTTTGCTTAAAGGTTGTTAGAGTAATCATGCATTAGCTAATAATTAATTACTCTTTAATTTATTATTAGTCTAATTTATTCACATGCACTTAAGCTAAACTTAGGAGTGTTTTATGCTTTTATAAGTTGAGCTAATATTAGATCGTTATGTTTCATCTCGTGTGATTTTGAAACTTGTCATGATCTAATCCATTTCTAATTTAGGGTTTTACTCTTATAAGCACTCAACCCTCATTGTAATTATAACTTGAGCTTTCATATCTTCTTGAGAGTCTCTTGCTTCTATAGCTTTTTCTTGTTGAGGAATATTGCATATATTGTTTGCAGATCTCTTGTGTGGAAGGTGTATTTGTTTTTTGTTTGATCCTATGGCTCGTGCTTTTTTTCTTATTTCACAATTCTAATATGGTATCAAAGCATGGATTCAGCCAATCCCTTCTCGATTTATGAGGTTTTTTCTTCAACAAGGGTTGTAGGATTCAAATCTAATTCCCTTTTGCTTTTTTTGCAAATTTTTGGAGGTGGAAAAAATTTTAGAACACTTTGGCACAAAACGGACCTCGCCATTGTGTCCAGAGTGGCCAAAAACCTAAAGATCGACTGTTGTTTCATGAAAATTTGAGAAAATAAATTAGAGGCAATTTTTTTTGTCTATATTTTACAAGGTAAAAAAACCATACAACGGTATGAAATCTGTATAGAGTACGGATCCATATGCCATACTGTAGTACCATTTATTGTAGGCTGAAAAAATTCAAGTGGGTTTTCTTCAAAAAAAAAATTGCAGGTTTCAATTTTTTTGCAAAAGCTTTGGAGGTTTGATTTTTAAAACAAAAAAAAATCAAATATCTCCAGCACTTTTATATGATATGACAGCAAGAGAATATTTCTAGTATATTCCTGATGATTTCAGAATGATGACATAATGATGTCATTGGTATGGATGGATTGTATGGCCCATTCAAGACCCCTTTGTGCCCTAAAGGGGGTCTTTTTTACTTTTGGCCATAACTTGGGTGTACGATATTGGATTTTTGCAAATGAGATATCGTCAGAAAGGTGGTTTTTCCAAATTTCCATTGGTGTGGGTCCCATCACCAAAAAAAAATTCTAGTACATTCTACATCGTGTTGAAGTCAAAGGTATTGTTTTCAGTCCTAAGCTCATAACTTTTGACAAATTTCTCTATTTTTCATGATTCCAACGGTGTTGGAACCTTCTCTTAGAGCTCTTCAATTTCATCCATGCAATTTTTCTAGATTGTTCTCTAGGTACATTTTATTCATATTTTTGTGTGTACGCACTGTGGTGAATTACTTGGATGTTTTAGCTTCTACAAACTTGTTTGTGTGGGATGACTTGTTTTTGGTTGTTCTATATGTATTTCCAATATTTTATCCTATTTGAGCATTGTAGACATTCTTTTCATGCACTTTCTATTTGTAGATGCACTGAGATAAAGTGCCATTCTGGTGTATATATTTTTGGGGATTTTGCACATCCTATTGTGTCTTTTGTATTTTCACTATAAAGTGCCATGGAGGGTTGATGTTTTCCTTTGTTTTTCCATCACACATTTTTCAAGTGAGTGTCCCTTCCATGACAACAGTGAATGCCAGTGATTCTTGACTCATGCATGTGTGCCTTAGTTTGCACACCCTTTTCTTTGTAGTTATTTCTCCTACATTCACTTCTTGGTTTCACATAGTTTCAATGTTCCTATCATGGCTCTCCCTTTTTAGCATTATGGGGGGTTTCTATTCTTGGTGCTAATGCTTCTTTGGTCTTTGTCGACTGAGGATTAGTATGTGGGCTGATTATGCTTGATTCATGATGAATCGAAGCATAATGTAGCCACTAATACTCAATCTTAAACAAGATCATTCAAATGAAAGATAAACTAAAAATTTATTGAAAGTTGAAGCATTCTAAACTACAGAAATAGTTAAATGTCTAATTTAATCCATTTGAAACTTATCCTGGCATTTTGGAATTGGTGTTGTGCTAATGTGAAACAACATCTCTTTCCCAATCCCATGATCAATGAGCTTGTTTCAATCGATTCTATTGAAGAGAATCGATGAAACTGTTGTGATATGTGGATGAAAACATGATTTATGCTAAATTAAACATGATGCAAATTAGATTAACATGATTCTATGCTAAAAATGATCTAAGTACGCAAAATCTAAGCTAATCTAAGTGGATTATAAGCTAAAAGATTCAAACCCTAATTTATAAACAAGCTAAGATGGATGCATGGAAGCCATTAATGAAAGCTTAAAACTAAGATGCAACTAAAAATGAACTAAAATATGCTAAATGTGAGTAAAGTATGAGTGTGAGTATGAGTGAATTCAAGAGCATAAGTTTGCAATTGAAAGATGGATGAGATTCAATAGCATAAGTGTGCTATTAAAAATAATGGATCCATTTGTCTCCAAATAGTGTTCTATTCATAGGAAAGCAAATGAGAAATGGAGGGTTGAGATTGAGAAGATCAATCAACAATCAATGATGAAAGATAAAAGGGGCATGGATTATGGATTCTCATCAACGGGTGAGAATGCAAGATGAGATTTAATCAAGGGTTCACATTCCCTCAAACAAACACACTTTTGACCTGTACAAGAGGTCAAAAGTTAACTTGTACAAGAAGTTACAAGGTAACTTACATATGAAGCTAAGTAATTTTATTGAGAAAAAGGAATATTCCCCTTTTTCAAATGAGTGAGGAGAAAAGAATATTCTTTGGAATATTCATGGGTGGAGGAAGAAAAAAGGATATTTAGTTAATTAAAACTAAACTAAGTTGTGCAAAGGGGGAAAGAATATTCTTTTAGAATATTCCCTTGCAAGTGGGGGAGATTAAATTAGTTAGATAATTGCTAATTAAACAGTGTTAATTAAATAAATTAGGGGATTTAGAAGAATTAGATGGTATTCATTAAATTAAATGATTTAATGAATGGGGGAAAGGTGATATGACCTTTAATTAAATAACTTAGGGTTATTTAATTAAATAAGAGGACTTAGGGAATTAAATTAAATAGTTTGATTTATTTAATTTAATGAGATGAAATGTTAGCGTGAAAGGGGGGAATTAACACATTTAAGTGAATTAGGTTAATAGATGTGAATGAGGCAATTAATTAAATAGCTAGGCTAATTTAATCAATTAAGCGAAAAGAGGATAGGTTTTAGGATGAAATAATGTTAGTATACCTAATTTGAGTGTATGATACCATTCAGGACATTTTTTTTTCTTGCAATTTGAGCTCTAACCCTCTGATGAAATGGTACGACGAGAGCTCCCACGACACATTTATGATCGAGTACGAGAGAACCAATGGATTACAAGCTCAAGACCATTGATATGTAACTCAAAACTTGATTTGAAATTTGACTTTTAAATGCATTTATTGCACTTTGAATTTTAAACTTTGGCGGCGTCGCTATATAGCGACACCCATTTGAGAATCAGTGACAAATGATTTTTAGCAATGTATATTTGTTTGGTTATGCAGTTCATAATTTAGAATTAGGGTTTCTAATGTTAAATTTTGACGCATATGTATATAGCGACACACTTCCCGATTTAAAAATTAGGGTTAGGGTTTCCAAAGTTTAAATCATGACACATATGTTTATGGCGACACGATTTGCGATTTTCAATTTGAATCCCCGCGTCACAATTTGTAATTTGAAATATAGCGATGTTATTGTGATTTGGGAGCTGAAAATTCCAAATTGAATCAAATTTTCTTGAATTTTGACGTCATGTGCTTCGTGGGTATAGGAGGTCATTCCACCATTGATGTCTCACAAGCACCAACCCACAGTTTTGGAGAGACTTGGTGATTTATCTAAGTTGCGCCAAGAGCACCTAAGGGAGATTGGCTTATGGTACATTGCGTACACACCCATTGTCTAAACACATCTAGCTATGATGACCACACTGTGCGAGCAATGGCATAGTAAGACTTCATCATTCCACCTTCCCACCAGCAAGGTGATAGTGACATTAGAGGATGTATGGCAGATTCTACGCTTGTCGATACATGGTGAGCATGTGATTTACTATGTCGATGCTGGATACGATTCCTGTCATGAGGTGATGGAGATGGAGACCATCATTCTAGTCACTTTATAGTAGATTGACCTCAAGTCTAACAAAGGTAATTTTCCCACTTTCTAATTGATTATCACTGCAATCATTTTAGGTTTGGTCACTCTTGATCGATGAAGGAGAGGGTTCAGCCTAGGATGGGGCTTAGCATGGAACAAGATGCTCTATAGGAGGACATTATTTGCATGGGGGCCAGTGATGTTGGCATCCTTGTATCATTATATGCATGACTTTGTCTACTAAGATAGTAGAGCTATTGTTGCAGGGGTTACCCTGCTACATATTTGGTCTTGGGAGCATATTATTATGCTCTGACCAATTGTGTACATGGATGATGTTGAGCTAGATGATCTTGTGATTTAGTGATACAGAGGCACCATCACCTTACCGCACACTGGGCAGATTGGGCTCCCATACTGGTGGCAAGTGTTGGATAATATGATAGTATTTAGATGGTGGCCCTAGCTATAGATGCTAGCATGGTTTGATGATGTTCAGCATTTGTTCTTCGCTAGACAGACCCAATACGCAAGGTCAGGAGAATATAATCATAGAGAGAAATCTGCTAGAAAGAGTGGAACAACAGTTTGGTGAGTAGCAAGATAGGCTCGATGATGCCTATAGAGCTATATTTGTGAGATTATCTCAAGAGGTTCCCACATGGGGACCCACTATCCCAGCTCCAGAGGTAGTTGAGGGTTTCCGACAATTGGTGGCATAGCCATGGGCTTACAACCAGGGTCAAGTGGTTGCACAGATGAAACCTGCATATGATGCATGGTTTACACCCTCACATAGGTTGATAGATCCAGCAGGTGCTCCTCCACAAGGGAGACCTAGAGGGAGAGGAGCAGGCAAAGGCAAGGGTAGAGGTGGGGGACATGATGGACAAGATGTCAAAGATGGGAAGGATGGGTAGATCCCCGGGGCACCACCAATTAGACAATAGCCTCCACAATAGCCTCCTATTCAGCAACATCCAGTTTGACAACAGCAAGTAGTGCAGCCACCACCACCTGATCCCTGAGACATATAGATTTAGCAACTACAATAGCAGGTGTAGGTCATCACAGGTGACCAGGATCAAGCCTACCAGCAAATTTTAGTGATCATTGGTGAGCGGGATTAGGCCAGACAGTAGGTTGTGGTTGTCATAGCAAAGCAGGACTAGAAGCGGCATCTCAAACAAACTGTAGAGATGCAGTTAGCATAGGAGGTCAAGTGTCTTCAATTGCTTGAGACTATGATAGCTACAACTCAGTGGTGAACAATTTCAACTAGGTTATATAGAGAGGTTGTCATTGAAACAGCCTATTATAGGATGCATTACCATAGGGATGGCCCCGCAGTGCTTAGATAGCCTAATTATTCCCAAAGGACTTGGGCATATGGCCAAGTAGAGGATCAGTTAAAGAGACAAGCTATAGAGGGGAGTAGCCATTAGGGCTAGCTTGTTTGTATAGAGACACTTTTTAATTTTTTTCCCAATTCTTTGATACAGATATACATTCATGGGCTCCTTTTTGATAGCCTCATGGATATTGTATTTATGATCGATATACATACACTAATTCAGATATTGTACCATGACATTCATTTTATATATATATATGATATGGATACAGATTCGATGTGATGCAATGTGTTTACTTTATTTCATGCTTATGAATGTATGGATGCATATGATGTGAGATGATATGCTATTCTTATATTTTATTATGTATGGATGCACTTTATTTATGCCAATGTGATATCTAACAATATGAAATGGAATGGATACAATGTTATATTCTTTTTCAATATCTTTTCATAACATGTTATGGGATGGATGATATGCAAATGATATGGATGCATTTCTTTTTGTGTATTTTCTATGCAATTTTATGATGTGATGTATGCATGTGGATGTATGGATGGAATATGCAGATGTTATGCTTATGATATGATATTTGATATATGTTAATGATATGTGATGCAACAATTTAAGATGTTTAGAATAACAAATATATATTATTCATCACAACTCAAATGATAATGATGATGCAAGATGGACGATGCGATATGCTATGTTTATACTGATGATTTGTGGATGCAGGATGGATGCATTGATGATTTTTTGGTTGACTGTCATGATACTAGGTTAGCACAGAGAGAAGATAGAAGAATTGAGAATGATTGACCATTGATTTTGATGATTGCTTCAAAAGATCCAACAAGTCTATGATCCACCGAGACTTTATTTAGAGATCATGATGAGAAATGCATGATGAGGATGAAGAATGCATGATGATGATTGCTTGTTTCTCGAGATTGGGATTTTTTGTTGTTCCTTATTGTTTGATATAACACATAGACATGGAGTATCAAGGTATTAATAACTAGGATGGTGTTGTATCTAGTGTAATGGACTTTGACTCAGAAAACAGATAGGATAATTCTTGTTCACACCTTGACATACGAAAACCTCATTGGAATGTAAGTTAGAAGCCTAGAATATATTGGACCAAAGCATATGCAATAGTCAAAAAAATACTCCAAAAAACCATCCTACACACAACTAAGAAAGTATGCACCAAGATTATTTTACAAGAATACCCACAAGCATAGCAAATGAAAGATAATGATCAATGCCCCATTCCTTTCTCTCTAAATCATTTCAATAGACATCATCGAAAGGTCCTTGGAATGGGTCAATAAGATAAATCATAAGAAAATATCAAAGACAAACAATTAGTGTTATCTATATCTCTTGCCTAGTTTTAAGTTTAGCTAAGGTGATTTATGATACTAATGTCCGTCGCATAAAGGATACATCCTAAGACATGTTGATCAGGGGTTGTTTGATGTTAGGATGATGATGCTATGATGAGTTGTTGATACAAAATTCATCAGTGCATTTACCTATGATCTAGATTTTATATTTTGACACTTAGGTTTCCACTTTATGACTTGTGATACTTTCTTTCTACTTTATTTTCCAAAGGTTGAAGGTGACGATCGATTTATTATGGGTGAAGGTTTATTGTGGGTGAAAGCGAGATGAAATGGGTGGTTTTGGAATTTTTTGGAATATTTCAATATTTTTGGTGTTTTGAAAATGTTTTGAAGTTGTTTTTGATGTTTTTGAATTTTTATGTGAATGTTTTTGTTTTTGGTTATTTGAGGTTGTTTAGGGTTTTCTAAGGTTTTCCAATGCTTTTGGGATTTTCAATTTTCAAATGTTTTTGTGTTTTTCAAGATTTTGAATGTTTAGGGATTTTTAAAGATTTTGAATGTTTTGGGATTTTCAAGATATTTGAATGTTTAGGGATTTTCCAAGAGTTTCAATCAAGAACCTAACCTAAGAGACCTATCCTAGGGGCCTCGAGGGTTGATCAAAGATAATCCTTTCCTATGTTATACATGCAAAGACCACGTAGTTCAACTGACTCAACTTATATAAAAGATGAGAAATGAACAGTTGATAAGATGTCAATTTATTATGACTAAATCCTAAAGGACTGACCTAGGGTGTCTCGGAGGCACATCAATGATGGAATTTCCTACATTCAAGCTCAGAGATGATGTACTTCAACAGGGTTCTATTTTTGGACTTTTGATGTTTGACCTTTTTAGGGTTTTTTATTAGATTTGGATGTTTTGGATATTTCCTTTACAATTTTTTGAATGTTTTTGGATTTTAGCTATATAGGATTTTGCAAATTTTTTTGGATTTTTTGATGAACATTTTATGAAATTTTTTGGTGTTTTATGACAACTTAAAGATACACAAGAACTGATGTGATCCGGAACGAATTTCCCCCAACATGACATTATAGACTACTTTGATATAGGCAAGACAAAATGACCTTTGAAATATGCCAAGTAATACTTAAGGGATTGCGATACTTCACAACATCAAGCTATGATAAGGACACAGATGGGTGATGGAATAAATAGGATAAATGTTGTGATGGATGGAGGGTGTTGCAAAGAATGGTAGGATAAAGAGCCAAAGAATAGATGGAGGTTCTTTATTTATGCAAGGTGCTTGTTTTTCCAGTTTTTCACCAAGGTACTTGCCCAAAGTGCCACTAAAGTGGTTTTAACTAGAGGATGATTTTTTTTTGTACTTTTTTTAATCATTTTTCTCTTTTTTTTGGATTTTGATCATTTTTTTATTTTTTTATTATTTTCAAATTTACACCCTTCAAGACTAGACATAAAACTTTTAAGATGCAAGATATTGGTTGGTTCCTACAAGGGTTTACCTTTAAGTGTTGACAATTGATATGCTCTTAATCTATAGCTCATTGTGATGACAAAGGGACCTAACTAGTTAGGCTAAAACTTTCCTTTGATGTCCTGATCAAGAAGATATTTCTAATTCTACTTTAGGACAAGATCCCCTAGTTGGAAAGACTGACATTTGATTTTCTTGTTATAGCTTTGTTTTAGTCAGTTTTGATACACTTGCAAGTGGTTAAGAGCATCAAGATGACACTCATCCAAGAATTTTAGCTCATTTTGTTGAAATACTCTATATTCTTTATCTGTGACCAGGTTTTGTAGTGACACTTGCAATGATGGGAGCTCAACCTCAATAGGAAAGATGGCTTCTGATCTATAGACCAGGGAGAATAGGGTTGCACCTGTTGGTGTATGGATACTTGTTCAATAATCCTATAGAGCAGATGCCAATCACAACTAGCTTCATTGACTATTTTCTTCAGGATTTTCAAGATGGTTTTGTGTGTAGCCTCAGCTTGACCATTGCCCTTGGGATGATATGGGGTAGAGAATTGATGTTGGATGTTGAATCTTCTACATAGCTCTTTCACATCCTTATTCTTGAAGGGTGTTTTGTTGTCTGAGATAAGGGTTTGTGGAACACCATAACGACAATGTGAAGTGTTTTTTCCTTAGTCATTTTCATTTTTGGCTTGTATAAATATTTTGAGTTTTGAGTACACCCATGCTCAAGTAGAATTATCAGAAAGGTGCGCAATGCACCAAGTGGTGGTTGCACAGCTTTCATATTTTGTCTTCCTTTCAGGAGAGAGTTCAGTACATGTGTTGGCTCGTCGGGCATTTTCTTGGGAGCTATATTCATGAGATTGAAATTTTTTTCCTTGTTGACACGTCACCTCTTCGCTGTGGGCAGATTGCGTCTCCTACGAAGTGATATCTTTTGGGGAGTTTTTTGAAGTTGGTTGGCCTTTTTTTTCTTGATTTTTAGGATGGAAGCTTTGAGTCGTGCCTCTGGGTGATGTGATTGGTCAACTACACCTTTTTCCAGGCTATTGTTTTTAGGATTTGATCATTTACGGGCCTCTATCTTTCCTAAATATTTGAAAAACATCAATGCGGCAGATGAGAATTGATGAATAAAGATCGTTGTGACCTAACCAAAGATCTATGATCAAATTATGTGCCATTAACCATCAACACCTGACAGTATTGACTTTTGTGTCAAGGGAGTGTGTTCTTTTTGTTCTACAACAATATAAGGAGAACGATGACATAGTGAGGGGTTGGATTCCAAGTTTCAATTTCCTTGGCTAAGGAAAATTTTCTTTAGTTTTCTTAGAATATAGAATTATTTTCAAAAGCATAATTACAGAACTACTTGTATCTGGCATGTTATATCTTTAAAGGTTTAAACTATTGTTAGATTGGCATTTGACCTCTATTTTAAAGTTCATTTTATATTTGAAGCACAAATTATTGAGGAGAAATTGTTGAGATTGTGCATGTATGGCCTTTTTTAAGCTTTCTTTCTTTATATCATCATCCTAAATGAAACATTGTGTCTTGCAAGTTGAATCTGAATAGTTTAAGTAGCTAATTTTCATGCTATATGCTTGTATGGTAGAATAGTGACTTGTGAAAATTGGATTATGTCATTGGACTTCTCTATTTTTCTGAAAGGTCATTGTTTTACTATATTATGATGTATTAGGAGAGATATTTTATTGTAATTTCTAAACATTCTTTATGTTACCCCCAAAAATATTTATGTTTGATTAGACCTTAATGAACATTGCCTGCAAAAAGATTTGAAAGTATGCATTGTGCTTGAAGTTAGCCTTTGTTGTTCATTCTCTTTCCAACAATCAAGGGTTGTGGTGTTTTGTGTCTAATTATATCACTCATAGGAATGATTTGGGTTTGAAATGTTGTAAAAGCTTTGGTGCGTTGACTTTTATGTTTTATGTTTACATTTTCTTCTCCCCTTATCTCCAAACCCCAAAGAAGAGCCAGCTTTCTATAAAAATCCACGAGGTATTCTGTGAGACATAATTTGTCCCCCACTCACTTAATTTCCCATAAGACTATCAGAGAGGTGCAAGATTTGATGATCAACAGTTCTTTTTTTGGCATGCTCGGTGGGACAAGAATTTCTCCAAATTCCTAATTAGAAGTCAAAATTTTTTCTTAAATCAAGCTAAGGAAGGAAACTGGAAGTTTCATGCCCAGAGTCTAAACAAGAGCATCATCGAGAGGTCACTTTTAGTAATCTTAGTTACCTACCTCGGCCCCTAGAAAGAGAAGACTTACAGGCTCTGTATCACCTGTAAGGAGCACGAGAGTAAGAAGCAAGAGCCCAATATCTAGAGCTTTATCTACTCCACCTCGAGGCTCAAACTTCCAAATTAAAATACCTATATACCCGATTCACAGGAATCTTTTCTCTATGGCTCATGTACCTCCCCTTGATCCTAGAAACTTCATAATGTGGGATAGCAGTAGTCCGCTACAACCACGCACACCTCTAGAAGTATGGCCTACCATACCCGCTAATGCCCTCAAGGCCATTCCAAGATTCTCTAGAGAAGACTTCAAAACCCCTTCCAAACACCTTCAAGATATAGCAGAGGTATCTAGGGTTCATAATATAGTGGAGGAGAATATCACTATGAGGTTGTTAGCCGCCTCTTTCAAAGGAAAGGCCCAAGATTGGTATCAATCTTTGGCCTTGGGTTCTATCATCTCCTAGGAACAACTTGGAGAGCACCTATTCAAATGCTTCTCAAAGAAAGGAAACCTCTCTTTATTGTTGCAACAACTAATTACCATCAAGAGAGCTCTGCATGAGGCTATGAGTGACTTCAACACCAGATTTCATAAGACCTAGCAAAGGATCCCCATGACTACTTGACTTCAAGCCACCATGGCATTCATGTTCTATCTGAAGTCCCTCAACCCAAATATCACAATTATGATAACCTCCATGGGAGGGGATATCTTGTGCAACGCATATGAGGTGGCAGTGCACACGGAGAACAATATAATTGATGTCAAAAAGCTTTTTCCTCAAACCCAGATGCTAGTATTTGCAGAAACATCTTATGGTCCTTGGGAAGAAGCCACTCCAAGCACTTTTGTTGCACAATTGACATTGGTCACCCCGTAGTCTATGTACGTGCATCCCACTACTCAAGAAAGTGTGTCGTACTTTTCCTCTATGGAGGAAGATATCAGTGACATGAAGAATCTCTTGTGAAATTTTGCTAATGAGTTGGTCATTATCAAATGACAACAAGCAATGCCTCTGAAGCATACTACGCAAGCCTATGGCGGAGGGAAGTCATCTTATCAATAGAGTCCATATCAAGGATCCTCCAAAGGAGGAGGTCAATAGACGTTGTCAGCAAATCAAATAGTTTTGATCACCATGCCATTGTAGACAATCAAGGATAGCCCAAGTAAAGAGATAGTCCTGGGCTAGAACAATTTGGCAGAAGATGAAAAATTTTGGTGCTTCCCATGTAGCGATAGCCATATGCCCTAAAATTTCCCAAGGGGAAATATGCAACAGAGGATAGTGGAACAAAGAAGCAAGGGCATGCTCCTAAATGTAGATGAGTACGAATCTTTCGAAATGGAAAACACTCATTTCAAAGCACAAATGCAAGCTATGTCCCTAGAGCAGGAGCTAGACATTGCACTCGACGAAGCTCTGTTCTCATGGTTAGAAGAGGAAGATGTTGTGTTTGCAAATGAAACTCCAACGACTATTGTTCCACAAGTACAGTCAAATTACAACACAAGATCAAAGAGAAGGCTCATAGGAGAGTACATACAACAAGCTTTTTTGCGTCCACAACCATGTTAACCATTCCCGCAAGAAAAGTAAGATTTATCACCCATTGTCCAACATTTTGTGTAGCCACATAACACACCATTGGTGGAGAAGGAGGTGGATAGGGAACCAAGCCTAGTCACGATGGAATGTTCCCTTCTAAAGCTAAGAGAAATACCATTGTATAATCCTAAGACTCAACCAATTGGGATGCTAAATGTAGTGGAGCAACTGACAAGGGTTCCCGCCAATGTATCATTGTGGGACGTCATATCTATTCCCAAACAAAAAATGTTGCTTCAATAAGCATTAAAGAAAGAAGAGAAAATCCCACAAGCAAATGCAACTCATCCATGCAATCAAAGTGGAGACAAAAGATCCATGCTACCCCCTCAGGCTCCAAAAGCAACAACTTATGCAAATGATGTAGGCAACACGAAAGAGAAAGAGGTAAGCAAAACAAAGCCCACACCTTTCTTTTTAACACTTATAGTGGGAGATAAATTGTTGTATAATAATATGATTGATTCGAGGGCTAGCACAATGGTTATGCCAAAACAAGGGATGGATGCTTTGAAACTTAAATATGAGCCCCTTGAAAAAGGAATCATGCAACTGGATGGGAAGAAGGTTTTGACCGTTGGTTGGATAAAAGATCTGTCTCTGACCCTTTTCTCCTATCCAAGCCAAACAGTCACACAGAAAGTAGTAGTGATATACATTCCTCTAGTCTTTGTAATGTGTCTTTCAAGAGATTTCACTAAAAAGCTTGACAAATACTTAGCACTTTATTGGTCCCACCTGATATTGAGAACCAAGCACGGGGTGAAGATGAAGATCCTATCTAAATCCTTGCATCCTAAACATATTGCAGATAATGAAAATCTATGATTTGAGGTTACACATACCTCTATATCTCCGCAACGGAGATATTGTGTGGAAATGCTAGAAGATGAAGAAGATACAAGCGATCAGACTCCTGAGGAAGAAGTGTTGCTCAATCAGTTCATGGACTCCTACCCATTCAGAAACTACCATGCAACAAAGCTAAGCACCTATGTGATTTTCAACAATGATCAGGTCCTTCCAAAACTAATAAAGGACTGGGATGAGTCTGATGATCTAGATGATAATCATTATGGACCTTATATTTTTATAGTGCCAAGTGCAAAGTTGGCTCTGGAGTGGGTGTTCGATTAGTGTCTCCAACAAGAGCAGAGACCCTAAAGGCCTACCATTTTCAGTTCTCATGCTCCAACAATTATGTTGAATATGAAGCTTTGGTTCACGGGTTGATTCTAGTAGGGAAAATAGGTGCGAGAAGGATACAAGCTTTCGAAGATTCAGAACTAGTGGTGAGCCAGATCTGTGGACAAGAAACAACAAAGAATACAAGGATGAGATCTTACAGGAATCAGGTATGGGAGCTCATCAAGATTTTTGAGGTTTTCAATATACAAGTGATTCCCTGATCACAAAATAGTATTGTTGATCAGATGGCTCTTGTCAGTTCACAATTTGGACCAATTTTCAACCTGATGAAGTAGAGCGCAGTGCAAGTCATCATCTGACCCCAAATTCCTGACAAGGATCAAAATTGGCAAGTTTTTTATGATGACATCCAAATTGCTTCTTTCATATAGAAATCAAGGACAACTTCCAGCTATTCACCACCAGGGATGGATTTTCTCGAAAAGCAAGTCATCCAATTAAAAGGGAACAAGCTTCCTCAAGGATTAATTTTTCTTGAAAATCTCTTTGATTGTGAAGATGCAAGGAATGGCAAGCAAATATTTACTATGGATGCAAGGTAGCAATAAAAAAGAAGCAAAAAGGAGGCAACACACAAAAAATAGTAAAGTTAAGCCTCCAGTCATTGTAGTCAAAGGAAAGGGATCATTATTGGGTTCTTTTTTCTTCTTCTTCTTAAGTGTTTCATCTGATGGGTTACAAAAGGGGGTGGACACATAACACACACGAGCCACACAGTGCATACCTAGGGTCTACACGCTGAAAATTTGCACTAGAAAGTCGAAATGGTTCCTCCAGATGATTCCTAGAATGCGCTCCATGCCATCCTCTCATAGCAAAAAAGTGGCCACTAATTGAGAAGAGCATCAATGCGTCTCAACTTCCATAGTGCAAAATTCAGAGAGGAAGGGAAACCAGGGTACATCTATTCCAAAGTCCATGTGCCTACGAAGATCCCTGGCGCTCAGTATATCAACGCTAGGGATGGCCACTTGTACTATCTTGTCAAACCCTTCCATCAATGAAGTGTTAAACATTTGGTGGCACAACTCAATTATCATAGGCTTAGACATATTCAAGTCTAGTAATGAGGCCACAAAGCAAGAAAGCATGTTACAATTGCTCTGGAGCTAGTTCTCCTTGATAATAAATTCTTCATTGACTACCCACTTGAACGCTACCGTGATGAGGTGGTTGCATTTCTTCACTAGGCACTTAATTCGGTCACTAGTGACCTCTCCCGCAAAGCAATATTGTGGCCTCCATTGAAGGAGCCAAATGTGAGTGCCTAAGCCAGTAGACATTCTGATAAAGCAATGAATTATGGTGGAATGAGAATAAGCAGAGACCTTGCTAAACTTCAGAGACTATATTTTTGAATGAATGTTATAAAAGGTGGCATAGTTAGATATAGAAAGGTGAGCCGCGAAATCAACCGATGGAAAGTATATTTTTGGTCAAAGGGCAATGGGAATGCTTGAAGGAAAAATGAAGAAGGGTAGGTAAATCACACAGAGGATCTGAAAAAATGCCTTGAGAAATAAATTTGGGTGTTGGGAGTAAATGCTCTCATACGTCAATTTTTGATGTGTCCTTTTCCATCATTAGCGCAAACTAGCTTACTAATCAAAAAAGACATGGATTAACGTGCTAAAACTCTAAAAAATTGATGGGTACATCTTTTCAAGAGTACCTTGTATCACCTCAGCATGTTTCATATAACAAAAGGCACACTTTTCGATATAATAAGTTCATTTGTAAAAAGGCGGTGGAAAGAATGTACCAATTCCATGCTCTCGGCATTCCCAAGGGATACGGATCTCATGTTCACATGTATCGCCTCAGTGGCAGCATTTAATGGACTAGCGGTAACAGCGTAGTCTTAACTGCATGTACCAGTAAGAGAATTAATTGTACTCAAAAGTAGATTTCTCTAAAGAAGCAAAAGGCAAGTGGCCATTATCACTTGAGAAGCTCTCTGCAACTTTCTCGTATAGTCATGGCGGAAGCATCAACCTCTGATAGACAAGCTGTAGTTTCAAACAAAAGACCTAGTTACGCCAATATTTTGGGCACTGCTCATTCGCCAATGCCCCAACAATAGAATATTGTACATTTGTGCACTACAGGAAGGTCCAACCTGATAAACACATCCAAAGAGAAGTGGTGCAAGACATCACTGACAATGTTTTTGACCCTTAGTTATCGACCAACCCTAAAAATCTTAGGGAAGGTGCATTCCAGAGGATGCTAGAGCATGAACCATCAGAGGGTTTTGTGTTTCAGCTTTGGAACAGTGGCTTGCCACAATTTATGTTGCTTATTGTGCATCTATGCCCAAATTTGGTTGATGCATGTGCAAAAAGGTTTAACAAAAATGCAGAGGCCATTGAGAGCCATGGGGTAAAGATTACCATTTCTGCCAAAGCTATATGAGATATCTTGTGTATCCCTACGAGTTGGGGTGTCGAGCTTTTTGATGAAGAGTGGATAGATGCCCTAGGAAAAGACATGTTCAGGAAAAAAAAATTCTATGAGGATGAGACAAAGGAAAGGTCACAGAGAGCACAAATTTGTTGGCCTCTTTCGCGCAAGAAATTCAAGGGCACACAATCTGTGTTCTCAATGTTGGACTAGGTTTTCGGCCTCGATGATAATGAAGAGGTCAATCCTTCCCAGTTCAGCCTAGCTATAGCGCTCAAAAGGGAAAGGATCTAGAGATACTATGATTTTGCTAAAGTAATAGTTGGGAACATCAGGGAATAGTTGAAGAATTATAGCATTGAGTCTAAATTCAAGTATTCTTTTGTCCTGGTTCATTTGCTTTTGCATCAAAATTTTGAGTGGTTGGGGAGGAATGTAACGATGTCTAGGCTAGATGAAAGGGGTTGTATCTAGCTAGTTTCTTTATGGACCCCTGTGCTTTTGAGGACATGAGATTATTATTTGTTTGCAAACAATTTTCTGAGGCCGATACTCTAGGATTTTCTACCTCGCCCTATTGACCCTTTCTCTTAAGAGGTTATAGAATGGATAGAGCATCCGCCTATCCCAATGTATTATTTCTTGAGTGATAATTTCATGTTTATCAGATTTCATGGCTTTCACAGGGAGGCTTTCTAACTCCCCAGATTTGTAACAAATTGGGTCTTTGCCTTGGAGGCATGTTGCCAAGTAACCATCGTCGACAAGATTTATGGTGTGGGAAGGAACAAGAAAAAGCTTTACAATCTTCCTCTCGTAATTGTTAAGAGTCAAGTAATACGGACTAAGTGGAAGGTTGAGGACAAGATCACAAATTTACTGGTAGCCTTGGATTTGGTCCTTGTTTGCGACAAGTGGAATTATAATCCGAACAAGCTTTTCAGTTTAAAACATGAGGCTAGGGAGTATTTCTAGAGAAGGAGGAACTTGAGTTGAGAAAGCACAGAGGTATACATTGACCTAGCTCGCATTCTAGAGGAGCCCCCAAAATGTTTAAGTTTCTATAAGTCGTAGGTAGAGTATCAGAGAAATCTCTCGATGGGAAAGTCTCTCAATATGTAGCTGAGGAAAAAAAGTTGGTCAAAAAGAAAGAAGGCAGACTTCTGGAGGTTTCGACAAGAGAAATAATGCCTCAACCTCCCTACTAGACAATTCTCACAAGATGATGAATTCAAGGACTTATATGACAAGGAGGTTGATTCTGACAATAGCAATCTCGAGATGAGCCATGAAATAGATGAGGAGCAAGTTCCACCTTAGGCTTCCAGACCTCAGGAATCCGACAGTTAGAGAGACTCAAGGGTAAGGGATTCATGAGCTTTGTCCTCCTCCAATGCCCAAAGTAAAAGAAAGAGACCCCGATGGTCTCCAAGAGCATCATCTGTTGCGATCGTCGAGGGCCAAGTTTGAAAGGTGTTGGTGGCCAAGAGATCAAAATGTGTTAGTTCTAGTAGTGAAAAGAGAAGGTAGGTCCAAGATCTAGGCCCATCTAACGTGTTGGCCAAAGGAGAAGAAGAAGTGGAGTCCACCCTACAAGATGTCCTGACTACTATGGCTCAGGTAAGTTTCACTCCCTCTCTTCTTCCTATTTTTGTATCTTTGGTTGCCCCCTTTCCTCCTCTCCTCCATCCTCAGAACCCAAACTAGTAATCTTGAATACACCCCTTTCCATTTTCAATGAATCTGCTAAAACCATCCCACACGCCAAAGGAGTGTCATCTTCCACAGTCGCCGATGTGTCACTATTGGCCCTGTCAAAGGCCCCTATTGAAACAACTGAAACCACCACTTTTCCCATCACTCCTAGTCCATCTATTTTAGGGAAGACACCTCTCTATTAGCTTTTTTTTTTTGTTTACCCCTACTAGTTTTTCCTCTACTCAATTTGGTGTTCCACCCTTTTCCATGATCACGTTACTTTTTGCATCCCCCATGCTCACACATCTGAAGTTTCCCCTACTATCACCCTTTTTGGATTGCCTCTTGGTGCTTCCATTGTAGCATAGAGCATCAATGTCCCTCAAACTCTTTAGAGTCATTTTGATGCTACCAAATAGGCCCAAAATCCCAGGAAGCAAAAAACATTGTTGAAAAATGCTGAGAAGCCTGCTACAAAGAAGATTGAAGCCTGCTTCAATGAAGAGTGGAACTCTCTGATTATTACCACCATGAAGCCGCTCATTTCAAAGCTCAAAGGGAAAATGTAGATGGAATATTATGACATTCATGTCATGGGTCTGGACTTGAGTGAAACTCGCCCACATAATAAAGTGGTCCTAACCAAAGCCACATAGAAGGTGGTATATGCTAACTATGAGAGGTTGGACAAGAAATTAAAGAATCATGAGGTGAAGTTGGAAAATGTAAAAGAAATAGTAAGTAGACTGCAAAATAAAATCTGAGCCATAGAAGCTGAAGTGATCCGCATAAGGAAAATTCAAGGTCAACAAGGAGACACATCTAGGTTACTTGCAGATGCTTGGAGTGAACAGATTCAGCTTCGTGCTAAAATTGAAAATTTAAGAAGAGAGTTAAATGATTCCCAATCTTGAACTTCCGATGATCTTTGAAGGATCCAAGTAGAAGCAGAGGATTCAAGGTGAGAAGTCAAAAGATTAAGCTCTGAATTGGAAAATTCCCTTCAGGAGAAAAGTCAAATGAAAGAAAACACAAGGGCAAGAGAGGCTTGATTTAACCAAGAGTTAGTTGTTGCATGAGGATCTGGAGCCCTCCCTATAATGAAGAGGTTGATATCTATGCATTGGGAGTGAATCGCGGCTAGTGTTGTTGTTCTAGCACTTGCCTTACAATTTCTAAGGGATGTTCAAGAATTGAATGCCAAGGTTGGTCTGATGGCTAATCACTTTATGCAAAAATGTTCATCCCGAGTGGCAAATTCCCAAAGTTTCATCTCCAAATTGTGTATCGCCACTAACCAAGTCCTTGAAAGAGCGGCGATTCCCAATCTGTAGATCACCTCCGTCAAAGCCAATGAGATCATCAACTATCATAGGGTTGTGGAAAAAATTAAATATTCTCAGAAAATGTTGAATAAGCAGGTCATCAAGATCAAGAAGTACTTCAACATCTTGGTTAGTTTCAGGTTGCCTCCTCTTCTTTCACCAGATGAAGATGCGTTGAAAATGGAGCAAGTCAATGATGCAATCCAACAAAAGATCCAGACATTTGTAGAACTTCCAAGTTCAAGTGCCACACCTACAGTTGATGATGTTGAGTGTGAGATCTATCCTCTTTCTCCACTCTATTATCACCTAGGTGCAGTTTCTTCCAGATGGGGGTTCATCTCTTTTTAGGAGATTTCCAATCTCGAGCAAGCATACAGGAAAATTTGAACCCTCATCCTACCAACTGATGTGGATTGGGAGGCTCAACATGTCACTTTCATCAAACTCCAAGAAAAAATAGAGGCCTAGGTTCGCGTCTCCGCAAGTGAAGACCCCTATGAGTCGCCAGAACTGTGAAGTATTTTTTCCTTAGTTATTTTCATTTTTGGCTTGTATAAATGTTTTTAGTTTTAGGTGCACCCGCGCTCAAGTAGAATTATCATAAAGGTGTTTAATGCACCACATGGTGGTTGCACAACTTTCATCTTTCATCTTCCTTTCAAGACAGAGTTTGGCACACTTGTTGGCTTGTCGAGCATTTTCCTGGGAGCTATATTCATGAGCCCAAAAAATTTTGCCTTGTTGAAACATCACCTCTTCGTTGTGGGAGGATTGTGTCTCCTATAGAGTGATATCTTTTGGGGTTTTTATTAGAGTTGGTTGGATTTTTTCTTTTCTTGATTTTGGGGATGGAAGCTTTGATTCAATGCCTCTGGGTGATGTGATTGGTCAACTAGACCTTTTTCCAAGCTATTTTTTTTAGGATTTGATTGTTTACGGGCCTCTATCTTTGCTAAATATCTGAAAAACATCAATGGGACAGCTAAGAATTGATGAGAAAATATCATTGTGACCTAGCCAAAGATCTACAATCAGATCATGTGCCATTAACCATCAACACCTAGCAATATTGACTTTTGTGTCGAGGAAGTGTGTTATTTTTGTTCTACAGCTATATAAGGAGAATGATGACATAGTGAGGGGTTGGATTCCAAGTTTCAGTTTCCTTGGCTAAGGAAAAGTTTCTTTAGTTTTCTTAGGATATAGAATTATTTTCAAAAGCATAATTACAAAACTACTTGTCTCAGGCATGTTATATCTTTAAAGGTTTAAACTATTCTCAGATTGGCATCTGACCTCTATTTTAAAATTCATTTTATATTTGAAGCATGAATTATTGAGGAGAAATTGTTGAGACTGTGCATGTATGTCCTTTTTCAAGCTTTCTTTATTTATATTATCATCCTGAATGAAACACTGTGTCTTGCAAGTTGAATCTGAATAGTTTAAGTAGTTGATTTCCATGTTGTATGCTCATATGGTAGAATAGTGACTTGTGAAAATTGGATTATGTCATTGGACTTCTATATTTTTCTGAAAGGTCATTGTTTTACTATATTATGTTGTATTAGGAGAGAGAATTTATTGAAATTTATGAACGTTATTTCTATTACCACCAAAAATATTTATGTTTGATCAAACCTTAATGAACATTTCCTATGGAAAGATTTGAATATCTGCACTATGCTTGAAGTTAGCCTTTGTTGTTCGTTCTCTTTCCAACAATGAAGAGTTGTCATGTTTTGTGTCTAATTATATCACTCGTAGGAATGATTCGGGTTTGAAATGTTGTAAAATATTTGGAACATCACATTTTATGTTTTATGTTTACATTTCCTTCTCACCTTATCTCTAAACCCCAAAGAAGAGTCGGCTTTCTATAAAAATCTCAGAGGTATTCAATGAGATGTAATTTTTCCCCCACTCATTGAATTTCCCATAAGACTGTCAGAGAGCTGCAAGCTTTGATGATCAATAGATAGATTAGGTAATTCAAGATAAACTTAGAAATTTTCTTCCCCATTATGTAGGTCATAGGAATAGCTTCGACCCACTTGGTAAAGTACTCAATGGATGTTATAATAAACTTATGGCCATTGGATGAGGTTGGAGTGATTTTTCCTATGAGGTCAAGTCCCCACTAAGAGAAAAGCTAAGGGGTGATCATTGGTTACAATTCCTGAGCTAGAACATGAATAAGATATCCATCTTGTTGACACTGGACACACTTTTGCACATATGAATGGGCTTCTCTTTCCATGTTTGGCCAGTAGTATCCGGTCCTCAACAGTTTCTTAGCTAAAGTCATACCATTAGAATGGGAACCACATATTCCATCGTGTGCTTTTGTTAAAGTAGTCAACGCTTCCTCTTGGTTAAGACATTGTAGTAATGTCTCTTTGATGCTTCGCTGGTATAAGGTATCACCTAGGATCATGAATTAGGATACTTTTTTGACAAAGTTCTTCTTAAGGTTTGAGGTGATATCGGATGGGAGGGTTCCTCTACTTAGGTAGATAAATATGTCATGATACCATGGGGATCCAGGACCAATCATGATACACACGAATTCAAATTCCATAATTTTGAAGGTCAATACAAGAAGTGTTTCTACCAATAATTTGCATTAAAGGACATTGTTCAGCAATGTCTAACAATGATCTTATTGTTTCCATAGCATCTTCTACTCTATTGTTCATGTGAGGAATTTTCTCAAAAGTTATATCTATGAAAAGGTCCTTGAGACTTTCCACCATCTTCTTGTAAGGAGTAAGCTTGTCATCTTTAGTTTGGTTGTCATCATTGACTTGGTTGATAACTAGTTGTGAGTCTCCATAGACTTTCATCTCTTGTATCTACCATTGAATTGTTATCCTTAAACCTGTGATTAGGGATTCGTACTCAACAATGTTGTTAGTACAAGGGAACAATAGCTAGTATGAATTTGGAATGTAATCACCTTGAGGGGTGATAAAAATAATACCTACTCCTAATCCATGTTGGGTGAATGATCCATCAAAGTACATATTCCACTGACTTGTGAGATTGATAAGGAACATTGATTCATCAAGGAACTCATATATCAATGGGTTCTCTACATAGATAGGTGCCTCTTCTAGTTGATCTAAAATCACTTGCCCTTTGATTGCTTTGTGCTCCACATACTCTTTGTCAAATTTTGTTAAGATCGTTACCCATTTGGCCATTATCTTTATGAGAATTTCTTTATACAACAGGTATTTCAATGGATCAACCTTAGCAATAAGTTTGATTTGATGAGACAGCATGTAGTGTCTGAATTTTTGTGAAGCAAAAACTAAAGCTAAGCAGGCTTTCTCAATAGATGAATAGTTCATTTCATATCCAACTAAGGTCCTATTGATGTAGTATATGGATCTCTCCTTTTCGTGTTCATCATGTTGTGCCAGAAGAGCACCTAAGGTTGTTGTTGTTGTTGGGATATACAAGATCAGTGGTTTGTTCGGTATTGGTGGCATGAGCACTGGTGGTGTCAATAGGTAGTCCTTGATCTATTGGAAGGCTTTGTCACACTTCTCATTCCACTTGTAAGTTATTCCTTTATGGAGAAGATGCAAAAAATGGTGGATTTTATCTGATAGTTGCGCTATGAACCTTCTGATGGATTGCAATATTCCTTGTAACTCTCTCATATAATTCAGTGTTTGTGATGGTTCCATGTCTAGGATGGATTTTACCTTTGTTGGATCAATTTCTATCCCTCTTTTTGAGATGATATAGCCAAGAATTTTCCCTGATATAACCCCAAAGACACATATTTTTGGATTTAGTCATACCTTATAGTCTTCAAGTCTATCAAATATGGGTCCCAAGACTTGTATGTGTTCACTCCTTTTCTTTTCTTTTACCAAAATATCATCCACATAATCTTCAATTATTTTGTGGATCATGTCATGAAATATGAGAGTCATTGCTCTTTGATAGGTTGCTCTTGCATTCTTTACCCTGAATGGCATCACATTCTAGCAACATGTTCCCCATCGACAAGTGAATATAGTCTTGTGTTGATCCTCCTTGGCGATCATGATTTGATTGTATCCTAAAAAACCATTCATGAGTGATAGCATTTCATGCCCAGTTGTTAAGTCCACAATGATGTCGATGTTAGGAAGGGGAAAATCATCCTTCAGACATGCTTTGTTTAAGTCTCTAAAATTTGTGAATATTCTGATGCACCCAGTGGGTTTTGAGATTGGTACCAGGTTTAAAACCCACTCAAGATAATCTATCAGTCCGATAAATCCAACATCAAGAAGCTTTGGTAACTCCAGTTTGACCAAGAGTGTTATCTTAGGGTGCATCTTAATTTTTGCTTCATAGGTTTGGCTTTAGGATGAACTATTAAATGATGCACAACCACTTATGGATCAAGCCCTGGCATATCTGTGTATGACCATGCAAAGTCATCTCTTGACTCCTTCAGGAATGTTGTTAGGTTCTTTTTTTCTTCGTCCAACAAGGATTTGGCATAGAAAGTGATCTTTGGTGCCTCTTTTGTTCCCACATTGACTGGGATGCCTTTTCTGCTAGCACTACTAACTTCTCTGAATGCATTGCACTAAGGGGGGGATTGAATCCCTCATATTGGGGCACCTCATAGAGGTTTTCACCCTTAGATACATCCTTTCTTTTTACTATTTTGGGATCAGAGAGTGTCATAATGTGGTTTTCACTCAAAGATCTGCATGTTAGTTGCATTTCATCAATTTTACAACTAAAGGATTCAATCATCTCCCCATATTATTCCCTTGTGTCTAGTTCTATTTCAAAACCTACTTTGTGATGTGTCGATGGTAAATTGTCACAAAGTCCCATGAATTTTGAGATTGTTTCATCATTTTTGAATAAATCAAGAATCGGTGGTCCTTGTTGGTCCATGTCAATTAGTTATGGGTATACTAGGTGTATTGCATTTGGTTGATTTCTCAAAGAAAAGGATATTATGGATATCATAAAGAGGGATTTTTTCTCAAATAGATCACCCATATCAAGTGGGAAGTCATCTAAGGTGGTATCACATGATGGAGGTAACCAAGAGGAAGCCTCAACTCGTTTAATAGGAATACCTTTGCTAATAATTGAAACCTTGCTAGTAGTACAACCTAGAAAAAGATTATTTAAGTGTTTCTCAAGGATGATAGGTTCTATCAAACCATTTTCATTTTGTCCTAGTTTCTCATTCTTGGTATAGCCCATTCCCTTCATTAGTTGTAAGCCTATGTTATCATCCTCCAGGGGAAGAACAAGGACTGGTCTTTCATCTTGATATAGCAAATTAGAGACATCCTCCTCATCAACATCTTCTTTCCTCAAATCTCCCCACTTGGTAAAGGTGATAGAATCAAGTGTTAACATTTCTGCCATTTGGTTAATAGGTGTGGGTTTTCCATGAGATTGAGGAGAAAGAGGTAGCTCTCCTAAGACAAAAGTATCCTTCATCAGTTTATAGTCTCCACAACCAACATCCTAGATCACTGCTTTGATATCAAGAATGTTCTACACAATAGGTTTTTTTTTTTCTAAGGTAGATGCAAGGGATGATGGGTCAACAATGAGGTAGATGGTGTAGGCCCTTTGTCATTCTTGGGTACTTGGAGTATCTTATTTAACTTGGCCTCAATATTTTTGCAATAGAGAAAGGGCTCAGGATATCCATGGATGGTAATTGCTTGACCCTCGAAAGGAAACTTTATACATTGATGATAGGTTGAAGCTATGGCTTTCAAGGCATGGATCCATGGTCGACCAAGTAGGATATTATAGGGAAGATCAAGGTCTAACAACTAGCATGTAGTTTCTGCAATGATAGGTCCCACTTGGATGGGAAGTGAAATGATGCCTTGTGATACCCACTCTTGGTTGTCATATGCTTTGATGGTGGTGCTCTTTGCTTTCTTAATAGTATCCTCTAAATAGCCCAAGTGCTTGATTAACTAAAGGGTACAAATGTTCAAACCAGCACCTCCATCTACTAGGACTCTTTTGACCTTTTTCTTATGAATGACAACTTCAAGGTGTAAAGCACGGTTATGAGATGGTTGCAATGGTAGGTCTTGTTCTAAGAAGGTGAGAAGGTGATTAGAGATATGCCCTACCATAGCTTGAAACTAATCTATATCAATATCCTTGGGGATGGATGAATCCAACAAAGCTTTCTCTAAGGTTTCCCTATGTGTGGTTGATAGCTTTAATAGTTCCAAGATTGATATATGTGTTGGGGCTTCTTAAGTTGATCTAGGAGATTGTATTTGCTAGGATTTGATGTTGGAAAAGTAGGATGTGCCCTAGATTGAGATGGGACTCCTTGGATGGTGATTTTTCCACGTCGTGTGGTGACTCCACACTCCGTACTAGGCCCTTTGATGGTGATGACGGTGATAACGCTATCATAGGAATCAACTACATTAGAAAAGGTATGCTACACATTTGTGTAATCCTTAGCTTTTTCGTTATTGTTCCCTTTTCTATGATCCAGCATAGCGATCTTGTATATCTTAACATCTTGATTATTGGCTAGTACTTCAATAGATATGGTGTCGTTCTCTATGAGATCTTGGATAATGTTCTTGATCCTCATGCATTTTTCCATTTTATGCCCTTTGATTTTGCGAAAGTCATAGAGATCGTTCTCGTTGTACTAGGATGGTTTCTCTTGTGGTTCTTGGTAGTTTTCAAATTTGGGAAGTGTTATCAAATTTGACTCTACCAACTTCTTCATGATGTTTTCGATAGTTTCAAATAATTGTGTTTACTTGTGTTTAGGATAGTTTTTCTTATTATTGGTACACCTTTGTTGTGATTCAATGTTGTTGATTTTATTTTTCTAATGAGGTGTTGTTTGTTGCATATTTGGTTGAATGTTAGCAACTTGATTGTTGTTTGGTCTAGGAGCACTTAGGACTACCTTAGCATCTACCACACCATCATTTTTTACGTTCCTGTTCTTAGCCCAGACACGATGCTTGTCATTTGAACTGACCTTGATGGGTGATTGTCTTTGTAAACTTGAGTGTTTCCTTGTGAGATTAGAGCTCTCTTGATGTTAAGGGCTCTAGGGAAAAGCTCATCATAAGATGTGATGCACTCCATTTTCAAGTGGAAGGATAGATCTAGATCTAGATTTGCTATGATGATTCCACTTGTGTTCATCAGGAAGAGGCCACTTGATTTTACTATCTCTTTGTCTCCATTGTTGTAAGAAGTTAGAAAAAATTTCTCCTTTGTTTTGTCTAAGAGTGTACAATTCTTCTAGACTTATGTCCATTTCAAGATTAAAGAAGAAGTGATCGATGAATTTATCAGTAATTTCCTAGAAATTTTTTATGTTGGGAGGTAGATGAGAAAACCAATCCATGGCAGGACCTGTTAAAATTTGAGGGAAGAGGCGCATTAAATATGAAACATTATAGGCCACCTCCATACACATGACATTTGATTCTTTGACATGGTCCACAAGACCTCCTCTCCCTTTGTACTTGTCGAATTTTGGGATTTCAAAACTATGAGGGAATGGTAACATTGCTATATTTTAGTCAAATGGATAAGGACATAGGTTCTGTGTCTGGGTCTTTGGCTTGTTGTTGGACCTGATGTTGTTGTTGTGCTACTAGGGTTTCTTCTTGTTGTTGTTGTTCTGCTATGGTTACTTCTTCTTGTTGTTGTTGTGGGATGACTTGTTGTTGTTGCTATTGTTATTTTTGTACTACTAAGGTTGATTTATGTGCTTGATTTTTTTGTTGTGCTAAGGCTGCTTACTATTGTTGTTGTTGGATTGCTTGCTGATAAGCTTGTTGAGCTTATTGTAAAGCTAATGCATGTGCTTGTAATGTAGGATCAGTTGGTTTTTGGGACATCTATGATGGATTTAGAGTGATGATGTGTTGCGCGAGTGGTGAGTTCCCTTGGTTTAACATTCCTTGTGTGATGGTGGATTGAGATGATAGAATGTATGTCTGAGGTCCCATTTGATTTTGCATGGTAAAGGGGATTGTGGGGAAAGATGAGGATGATGCCATTATATTTTGTGATGTTAAGGGAATAATAGGACCTTGAGTCCATTTATTGAAAAGGTTTCCTTGTCCTATGTTTTAAGGATTTCCTTGTGATAGGGATGTGGACAAAGTATTTCCTTGATTGATTGGGTTAGTGACCAAGGGATTTTTTTGATTTGGATTGATGATGGATGGGATGGATGTGTTTAGGGAGACTAGTAGGTTTGATGTATTAATGGGAGGATTGGATGAAGATATTCCACGTTGTGTTAAAGGCTTATTTTTCATGAAGGTACTTCCTTTCCCTTTTGATTCTACTTGTGATAGTTGGTCCATACTACTTTGCATGATGTTGGGCACACTTGTGGTATTCATGGATATGGATGAAGAGGGGTGTCCTCGATATGTTGAGGTTGTTGTGGAATATTGAAGTTCAAGAGGTTTATATGGTTGTTTGGGATCTTCAGGAACAGGAGGAGCACCAAGGTTAGGTGTCCAAGTGGTCATTTGGGATGGAGGATTGGTTTCAAGAGCCCCCTTAAGTGTGTTGTCTTCAAATGGAAGAGTTAGACCAAAGTCCTTAGCAAGGCTAGTTGCAATATGGGCGTAGATGTTTGATTTAGCCCTAGGGATGGAGTTGTGAAGCTTTGTGTCAAATTATGTGCAACAAATAATGGGGAAATTGGAGCTATGTTTTCAAAGGCTTGATGTTTCATGATTTCCTCTTTAGTAAGTTCAAATGGATTATTCATGATGTCTTATGGTCCTGATGGAGATTATGGTTGCTGTGATGGGGTAACCTAGCTTCTTGGATAAAATTCTAGAGGATTTGGATCACTTGAGGTAAATGTGACTTTGGTTTTCTCCATGATTATCTTATGTTGTGATCTTTTCTTTACCATAAATTTTGTGTCACCTTTGGGAGAGTTATACTGAGATTTGTAATGTTTGAACTCTCTAGTTGACTCAAATCTAGGTAAGAGGAATGCTCTAACTCTTTTTGGAGCAATGGTGATAATGGAAGATGAAAATATGAGTGATATGGGTAGTGATTTTGCAATCATTTTGGGACAACACTTTTGACTTAAGTTTGAAGTTTGATGTTGGATAAAGGATGTTGATGAACTCAAAAAAATTTAGGGTAGACTCGTGACCTTCAAGATGAACTAGTTCGAAGATGATAACTAACTTAACTATATGCATGGAAAAGGATTCATTTCAAATAAAAAGTGGCTAAGTTAGGGGTTGTTTTGATAGATGTTTTAAGTCCAAAGTGTTGGTGTATTCAAAATTTTTGCAAAATTTGTTGAAATGAAAGATGAAATTTTGATGAAGAGGTGGATGAAATGTTTGACCCAATGTTGACTTGGAGTGAACCTTTGTTTGACAAGACCAAGGTGGTGAGAAACATGCTAGCCCTCTAAATTTTTCAAATCCTAAAGACCCAATTTTTTAGAGAAGTTCCAAATTATGAAAAAGACCAGGGTTCTGACTCCAAAAGAATGTATACAATTTTGGACTATGCCTTGAAGCCTATCTATAAAATTTCACCACCAACCTATTTCTATTTTGGTGAAGTGCTAAAAGGTGTTTCTTCAGAGCTTTTGCACTAAGATTCCTAATTTTAAAATGATGATGTGTAGACCTTATTTTAGGGATTCTGATTTTGTGTGAGATCATTTGGATAATTCTAAGATCATGTAAGTGGAGAAAGATATTTATTGCCACATGGGTGGTGGTAATAGGGGTTGTCCAGCCTCAATATTGATTTTTTCTTCTTCTTCATCTAATATTGTTGTGATGTTTCTCCACTAAATTATGGGTTTTTATTTTGTTTCAAAGATAAAGCTTCTCAAGCTACTAATTATATATGTTTGTTCTCCTTCAATGAATTCAAATTTTGGTTGAATGATAGCACTAGTAAGATCAGGTTGTTCAGCAAGAGTGATTGGTCTCCAAATGGTCATGTGGGGTTCAATTGTGTCAATTTATCTTGCTTAAGTGAATTTATTTTACCACAAACACTTTTCTTGATTAACTTTCCAAGCTAAATATTTATGTCCAAAACATCATAACTTTCACAATGTCCATTTTGCAAGAATCATGAGGTTGAAGCCATAATTGCCTATGTTGTCTTTGGAAAATATGGATTGAGATAAAGTTAAGATATTTAGAAATATCTAAGGATAGAAACCCTTAGGACAAGCAGTAATATAAAGGCTAGTTCAAAAAGGTATCCATATTTAAGCCAAATTGTTTGAAATTTTGAGGAAGATAGTGAATGTTTGTTTGTAACGTTTTGGAACCAAACAATATATTAAACTAACTCACAATCATTTACAACCTAGGATGAAATGGCTATACTTGTTGAGTCCCCACTCAGATTTCTCCAAACACTAATACATTGTGAACAGTTTGAGATTTGGTGACACTAGCTTCCCTCCATAGCACACACTTCTCGAGACCACCAAATCTCAAAATCTTGAAGATCCTAAGGATTTTTCTATTTCAACAATGAATAGTACAAATGTGGGGTGGCTTTAGAACGGCCATTCTTTCACCAACAGGTATTAAGGATTTTGGATTCTAAACAATGGTTCATAATAAGGGCTTCCAGTTCAGGGGATACTATGATAAACTCCCTCAAGAGGTCTCCCAACCCTTAGAACAAGGGATTTTTGCATCATAAAGATACTAGGGGAGAGCTATCATGTACCACTTCTCGTTGATCACAATTTTCATCACAACCACACATTTATATAGTGGTTCAGAAGATCTTGGCTTTAGCTCATTACCGCTTAGATCGCTCCCTCCTTTCGAAGCGGGGAGCCAAACCCTTATGAAGATAAACAATAGCAAGGAAGTACATTTGTAGTTCAATCATCCAAGTTTTCATGAAACAAGGAGAGAACACACACCATGCCTTTTCCCTACACTCACAAGGGGTTCACTTTTAATTCAAAATGAAAGATGTAGGTGATTTTGCAAAGTGTTAAGGAATGTTTCTATTTCTCAAGATCACCGAGTGGAACGAGAGAATTGCATATGCATTCAATAACAATGTTGTAAATCAAAACATAGAAAACACTCATAAATGTTAATCCCTTAAAGCAATGATGAGTTCATTTTAAGCACCAAATGAAATTTTAAGTTGCCTTGTTCAATTTTAAACCCAAAAGATAATGATGAGATGAGGGTTCAATTTTAGTCCCAATTGAGCGTTCATTTTAAAACCCATTTGAAATTTAGTGAGGTCCTAGAACATAAAGTAAAAAGCATACAAATTAGGTTATAATTGCCTCAAAGTGTCAAATGCTTGTTATAATCATTAAATCTTAAGATGAGAATACTTCTTCACTTTAACTTCATGTCATCTAACCTACAAAACCTTGTTATTCTAACAACCAAAACAACATTAGACTCGTGTTAGTATTCTGATAAATCAAAAAAATTAAAGCACATACTGAAAAATGATCGTTAAAATTCTTACCCAAGTTGGGCATCGCTATATACGATAGCGTCGCTCTAGTGAACAAGGGTGTCACTTTGTAGACAAAATAGAGAGCACGATAGCATCACAGTTTGATCGGGCATCATCATTTGTAAATCCTTGATACCTCAATATAGTATTAGTGTCGTTGTTTGTTTAATTAGCATTGGTGCATTTAATCATTGTCGCTAATTGAAATGGTGATAGCATCACTATATGGTGATGCCCTGCAAAGGTGTCACAAAAATTGAGTTTGGCGTCCCTATTTTTTGCAAAAGTTAAAATGAACGGAATTCGAGATAGAAATTGATTAAATTGATGGTTTCCTCTCCTTCTAGCACTAGAATGTCGGCCGAGGATTAGTAGTGTGGGAAGATTACACTTTATTCATGATGAATCAAAGCATAACATATCCACTAATACTCAATCTTAAACAAGATCATTCAAATGAAAGATAAACTAAACTGTAATTAGAGAAAAAAAATTAGATTTATAGCAAGTAGTATAATAACTTCATCCCCAATCAAAAATAGAGAAAAATAGAAAGCAAGAAGAAAAATAACATGAAACAACATCACCTAGTCTTCAAGCTTCCATTGGTTGACCTCCATTGGCCTTCTCCATCTTGCTGAAAATGGTATACTTGCCCTCAAAATTGAAGTGCAACTATAACCCATGCCAAACCCAAGAAAACTATTGAAGTAATGTGATTGCTCAAGTACTCAAAATCTCTCAAGCATGTTATGTGTAACTTTTGGGTGTGTGTCCAAAATGACTTGAAAGAGGGCCTTTTAAAGAATTCCAAATTGAGAATGGATGGCTAGGATTAAAAGTTGGTGAAGCCCTAATATCAAAGGCCAAGAATCAATGTCATAAGGAGGATTAGGGTTAGGGAAACATTAGGTCAAAGTTAGGGAAAGCCTCGAAATGAAGGGTTGGGATTTAATTGGAGATAATCAAATCAATGGTAGAGAATAATTTAGGTAGTTGGAATAATAGAAATTATTTAATTTATGGAGGAATATTGACTTATGAATTAAATAATGGTTTAATTCATAAATGGGAATGAGACAAAAGACAATATTTATAATTATTTTAATTATTTATTTGGTGGGATGGAAAGTGGGCTAAATAAATAAGTTTATTTGATTTAAGGATAAACGATAATGTTATGGAGGAAATAAGGATTGATCAGTGACGTATTTAAATAAATAAACATAATTTATTTATTTAAATTATCATGGATGAATGGACATGATTAAATAATTGAATTATGTGAGGGAGAAGTGTGGTCATCATAGAAAAATATGGTTTGCAAGTTGAGGCCATTTTTATGTGTCTACATTTTTCCCCTCTTTGGCATAATGCATTTTATTGTGTTGTGTCAAAGAAAACAAGTCAAAAAATAAAAAATAAAAACTTCTCTACCGTGAAGGTGAGGAGAGGAAGGATGATGAGAAGGTAGTGGTATGCCCCCTTGAGAGGATAGGTGGGTTCAAATAACATGAGTGTGCTCTCGAAATGGATGAGATGACTAGAGGATGAAGGAATAGAAGAAATATTAGCATGGATGACATGAATGTTATGACGAGAAAGGAATACTTCAATATTTTTCCAAATAACATCATAGGCATTGCATAATCATCATTGGGCAGTAAAATGTGACAAATGGATGACAAACACCTTGGTATGACATAGACCAAGGTGTGCAAGGTCATCCACTTGCAAAAAATAGACAGTCACAGACACAGAATGTCCTAACTCATACTAAGGGTCAAGTTGCCCCAGTCTTTTTGTCAAGACACACCAAAGACAACAATCAAGGAAAAACAGGTCATGAAATGTCATTGCACCTCTAAATCCTTCATGGGACATCCTTGAGGTAGCTAGTAACATTACCAAGAGACCAAATAATAAAAAGATAAGACAAAATAGACCGGAAAAATCAACAACCATTCAATATGTTTGCCAAGATTTGTGTGTTGAAGGTTGATTGTGTGATAGTTTGACAATTTGACAATTTGATAGTCTAATAGTATTGATCATTTGACGATTCCTGTCGTCAGGAAGGACACATCCTAAAAAGGCCAATGACCATGTGATGAAGCTTGTCGCTAGGAAAGACACATCCTAAAAAGGAAAATGATGTTTTGACGAGGTCCAATCCCAAGGACACATCTTGAAGGGGGCCATAAAGTGACTAGGTTGACATTGTGTTGGCAATTTGATGGATGTTTGGCTTGATGACTAACTAGGCTATGTTGTCTGTTGGTTCGCGATTTGAATGTTGACGTTCAAATGGCTATCTTGTTTCTAAGTTTGACTACGTCTGACTTATTTGACCGACATGATAAACCCCTAAAGGACTGAACCTAGGGGGCCCTGAGGGCTCATCAATAGATGGCCTTGCCTATGTAGCAAATGCGCAAAGACCTCATAGTTCAACAAGGAAGGATGAACATATTGAAGATGAATTGACATGTTTTGACTTGACCTAACAAACCCTAAGGGACTGAACCTAGGGGGCCTCGGGGGAACATCAACTGATGGCCTTTCCTATGTCATGCACTCAGAGACCTCATAGTTTGACAGGTGAAAAAGACTAACACGACTGATATGACTAACTTTGACTCTATTTTTGGGATTTGTGATGTTATTTGGACTTTTTGTGCTTTCTCCAAGATGTTTTTCAATTTTTAGGTCTTTTTCCAGGACTTTTTAGGATTTTTAGGATTTTTTCAGGACTTTTAATGATTTTTAGGATTTTTTCAGGACTTTTTCGATTGTCAAGACCATGTGCGATACCCACTGCAGTCTCATGATAAAATATTTCCCCTATTCAAGTTGATGAAAAGTAAATGACTAGTATGGACGATAGGTGGTGCGCAAGACTTTGATGTCAACCACTGTTAGCCATGGAAAGAAATGTCATGATGTCAGGGTGAAATGTTGTGACGAATGTCAAAAAAAAGGATTTTTTTTATGGACTAAGGTAGATAGAGTGATACAAGATGTCAAAGCAATGACCGACTACACATGGCACCTATTTCCCAGGTTTTCACCATGGTACTTATCCAAAGCACCTATTTACCAAGTTTTCACTATTGGATGAATTATTTCTCTTTATTTTTGTTATTTTATTTTTATTTTTTATTTTGGTGTCACCAGGATGCCTGTTTGCCAGGTTTTCATCCAAGTGATGATATTTTTGTATTTTTTTCAATTTTTTTTGTATTTTAATGGTTGTTGTCCAGACTTTCCGATGCTATGTATAGAACTTGCATAAATGTTGATTGTTGATTGGCTTTGTCAATTGTTCACCATCTGGAGTAGCCAACTGATATGCATCAGAACCAATGACGTGGTGATGATGTATGGAGCTAGCCAATTGGGCTCAAACTTGCCTGGTTTTTCTTTGTTGGACTGATTCTTAGGATTTTGCATGAGAACCACATCACCAGTGTCAAATTTCTGAGTCATCACTCTTTTATTGTAGCTTCTGCAAAGACCATTTTGATATGCCTATAAGTGGTTCAAGGAATTATGTTTGTGTTCATCTAGCATTTCCAATTCATGCAATCGTGACTGTCGATATTCTTCATCAGTGATTAGACCTTTCATTGAGACTCGTAGGGATGGAATTTTGACCTCTATGGGAAAGATGGCTTCAGCTCCAAAGATGAGGGTGAATGGAGTGGCTCTAGTGGGAGTACGGATGCTAGTGTGATATGCCCATAAAGCAAGATTGAGTTGTATGTGCCAGTCACGACCAACATCATTGACGGTCTTCTTAAGATGTTTGATGATCATTTTATTAGATGCCTCAGCTTGACCATTTCCTTGTGGGTAGTAAGGCATGGAGAAGTGGTGTCGGATATGGAAGCATTCACAAAGTTCACGGACATCCTAATTTTTGAAGGGATGACTGTCATCTGTGATGATGGATTGTGGAATACCATATTAACAGATGATATAGTTGAGGATAAACTTGGAAATTTGTTTGTCAGTAATGTAAATGAGTGGGATGGCTTTGATCCACTTAGTAAAGTACTCAGTGGCGGTAATGATGAATTTGTGGCCATTAGACGAGGTAGGATGGATTTTGCCGACGAGGTCGAGTCCCCATTGTGCGAAGGGCCAAGGAGAAGTAATCGGCTAAAGTTCCTGCGCTGGTGCATGAATCAAGTCACTTTGTATCTAACATTAGCAACAGATTTTGACATATTCAAGTGCATCTTTCTCAATGGTCAGCTAGTAATACCCAAGTCTCATTATCTTTTTGGCTAACGTAGGACCACTCAAATGGGATCTGCATATACCCTCATGTACCTCTTGCAAGTTCATTTGTGCTTCATCAGTGTCAAGACATCGAAGAAGGGGGTTACCAAAGCTATGATGGTAAAGGGTGTCACTAAGGATGGTGTATCTGGTGTCTTTTCAGATAAAGGACCTTCGTTGGTTATTGGACAGGTTGGGGGGAAGGGTTTGGGACTTGAGGTAGTCATAAATGTCTTGATACCATGGAGAATTGGGACCAACAAGCTCACAAACCATCTCTGATTATGGTATGTCATATGCAGGAACCAAAATTTGTTCTACCAAAAATTCAAATTGAGGCACATTACTAGGAATGTCCAAGAGAGAGCCAATTGTGGCCATTGTGTCTGTTGCCTTATTTAATGTTCTCAGAACTTGCTCAAAATTCACCATGTGAAAATATTTTTGAAAGTTGTCAACCATTCAATTGTAAGGCATTAATTTCTCATCCTTAGTGTCATAGTCATCGTTGACTTGGTTAATGACCAACTGAGAATCTCCATAGACATGAAGTCTTCTAATTTTCCATTTGATGGCCATTCTGAGTCTTGTGACAAGTGCCTCATATTCTACCACATTATTTTTACATGGAAAAGCAATACAGAAGGACTTAGGGATGGAGTCTCCTTGAGGGGTGATAAACAATATTCATGCCCCCGAGCCATGATTAGTATGAGATCCATCAAAATATAGCCTCCAAGGTGACTTAGGTTCTGTATGAAATATTGACTCATCTGGAAAGTCTACTACTAGTGGATGATCACACTGTATAGGTGCATCTGCCAGTTGGTCTGCTATCACTTGTCCCTTTATCGCCTTTCTTTCAACATACTGAATATCATACTCACTCAAGATCATTACCCATTTTGCTAGGCAACCTGTCAATGTTGTGCAACTTAAGAGATATTTCAGGGGATCAATCTTCTCCACTAAGTGTGTCTAGTGATTTAGCATGTAGTGTCTTAATTTCTGAGTAGCAAAGACAACTGCTAGGCAAGCATGTTTGATGGTTGTGTAATTTAGCTCATATCTGACTAGTGTCCTACTGATGTAGTGTATGGCCCTTTCCTTTTCTTCATGGTCGTTCTATGCCAATAATGCCCCCAGTGTTGAAGTTGTTGCAGAAATGAATAGAATCAAAGGTTTCCCTTTGATTGGTGGCATTAAAACAGGTGGTGACAGTAGATAATATTTTATTTGTTGGAAGGCCTCATAATATTTATCTATCCACACAAAAGGGATACTTTTGCATAGAAGATACTAAAATGGATGACACTTGTCTGCCAATTGTGCTATGAAGCGTCAGATGGATTGTAACCTGCCTTGCAATGTCCTTAGTTCACTTATCCCTTTTGGAGGAGGCATGTCTAATATGGCTTTCACCTTGGTAGGATCAAATTCAATGCCTCTACGAGAAACAATGTACCCCAAAAGTTTTCTTGATGTTACGCCAAAGACACATTTCTTTGGATTCAAGTAGACCTTGTATTCTTCCAGTCTCTTGAAAATTTTATCTAACACCTTCAAGTGGTCTTTTCGTGTCAAATATTTTTCCAAAATGTCATCTACATAATCTTCCATTATCTTGTGCATCATGTCATGGAATATGGTTGTCATGGTTCTCTGATACGTGGCACCTGCATTCTTAAGACCAAAAGGAATGACGTTCCAACAGTATGTGCCCCAAGGACATGTGAATGTTGTTTTGTGCTGATCTTCAGGGGCAATATGAATCTGATTATAACTAGAAAAACCATCCATGAGGGACAACATCTCATATCCTGTCATAAGGTCCACTATGATATCGATGTTTGGCAAGGGAAAGTCATCCTTTGGACATGCTTTATTCAAGTCCTAAAAATCTATGCAGATGTGGATTTGACCATTTGGCTTTGTGACTGGTACAATATTTGATATCCATTCAACATAGTCTATAGACCGTATGAATCCTACATCTAACAATTTCTTAAGTTCTACTTTGACTAACAAGGCGATCTGTGGGTGCATCTTTTGTAGCTTCTGTTTCATTGGCGTGGTGTCTGGAAATAATGGAAAATGGTGCAAGAAAATTTTTGGATCCAACCCAGGCATATCAGCATAAGACCATGCAAATTTGACCTTACACTCTGAAAAGAATTTATGGAACTCAGGTTTCTCTTCCTCTACCAAAGATGTCGCAAAGAGGACCATCTTAGGATCTTTTTTTGTAGATATGTTTACTTCCATAGTGTCCTCTATGAGCATGGCTAATTTTTCTTGAGTTACGAGAAGAAATTCCAGTTCTCCATCCCTAGGCGCCTCAAAGAGGTCTTTACCTTTGGATACATCCTTTATTTTTACTTTTTTATCATCGGAAGGTGCCTTGCATTTTTCACCTAAAGACATGTCATTTTTTGCTTTATTTTTATTTTTCATTTTGCAACTAGAGGATGGAGCAGTCTCCCCAGAGTAAGCGGCACAATCTAGGTCAATGGAAAATCCAGCCTTGTGGTCTCCACTTGGTAAACCCTCACGCAGTCCCATGAATTATGTAATGGCCTCATCATTTTGAAATATGTCCATAACTGGCGGGCCTTGTTGATCCCAATTGATTAGTTGTGGGTAGACTAAGGAAATACCATCATCAGTATTGGTGAACAATGGGTAGGATGCGGAAAGCATGCCGACAGATTCAGAGAGGTTAAAGATAAAATTGTCATCGTCAGGCTCTATATCAGATTGTATCCAGTTCTCTGCCTCACTTGATTCACACTCATCAGCAAAGTAAGGAACAAATGGAGTGGAGTCAGGGTTAGTAGTTCCATGTGGCAATTCAAATGAATTTGAATGATGGTCATTAGGTTCAATAGGGTAGATGAGTATGTCGGGATTATGGTCAATGGGAGTAGAAGAAGATCCAGACTTGGGGTTGTTTGGTGTCGTGTCAGTTTTGAACATTTTCTAGAATCTCTCTTCAAATTTAAGCTCTCCTAGTTCGCAGAACATGTCCTCAAGGAAACAGTCACTCAGGGATTGCTGGGAGCCAAATTCCCATTCATGGGAGTCAGTTTCAGAAAGGGGATCTTCAATTGTCTCGACATAGTCTGAAGCCTTTACTCTCTCGCTAGAAAGTGCATTGGTACTATGATCACCAGATTCCCGTGGTCCTAACCCTAACCCAAGATGTTTAGGTCTTCCTTTAGGTGCTAGAGGTTCTCACCTTCCTGTCTTGTGCTTGTCGAGGCCACTAATTCCATCGTATCCTTTTTCCTTTATCATGTCATATCCCTTACCATATATTGTTATTGGCAAGGGAGTTGGATCCTCTGGTTCTCTATAAATCCAAGATAGCACGTTATCAGTGTCCTCTTGACTCATTTCACCCCACTTTATGAATACTATTTTTGGAGGGACTCTGAAAATTTCTTTTGACTCTAACATGAAGCAAGGCTTTCTATAGACCTGGGGAGACTTGGGCATCCTCGTTATGCAATAGGTTGTATTCAGCTTATACTCTCCACACCCTTGGTCCTGGATCTTAATACTTGTGTCGATGCTTGGGGTGATGGATGAAGTGGTAGATGTCATGGAGGTGGTCATGGTTGCCGAAGAAGTAGAAGTGGATGTTGTGGCAGTGGATGTGGATGTGGGAGGCTTTGTAAGTTTTGATGGGTCAAGGAATTTAGAGGATGAAGATGTCAAAGCTTCATGGTTGATAGGCACTTGGCACTCTGAGATACCTCTCAAATTGGTACAATATTGAAATGGTTTAGGGTCTCCATATATGGTAATCTCAGTGCCATCAAAGGGAAACTTCAAACACTAGTGATACATGAAATGGATAGCTTTTAGGGTGTGGATCCAAGGTCAACCAAGTAGAATATTGTATGGAAGTTCTAGATCCAGGACTTGACAATTGGTGTCCATAATGAGTGGTTTGATACGAATTGGAAGTATAATTATGCCCCAAGAGGAACGTTCTTCATCATCATATGCCTTGATAACAATGCTCTTTGTAACGTCTGAACAAGCATCAGAAAAGCTTAGGGCCTTAACCAATTTTAAGGAGCATATGTCCAGTCCTGCTCTGCCATCTACTAACATTCGTCTGACCTTATGCTTATGGATAAAGACTTCAATGTGAAGGGCATCATTATGATTGGATTTGGAAAATGAGTGGTCTTGGTCTAAATAAGCTATATAGTAGGGAGCAGTAAGATATCCCACCATGGCCTCAAATTGATTGACATCAATGTCTTGGGGAACAGAAGACTCTTGTAATGTTTTATCGAGTCTAGCCTTATGTGCTGGGGAAACGCGTAGCAACTCAAGTATATAAATTGTGCAGGTGTCTTCCCAAGTTGGTCAATGAGGTTAAAATGTCCTTTAGGCTACGACTGTTTGGTTAATGGATTGGAATGTGATTGTTGGGTGGACGGGCCAGCTTTTGTTATCTTTGGTTGTTAGGGTGGAGAAGGGCCAGCTATGGTTACTTTTCCCCCATAGGTAGTGACATTGCATTCAGGGGCCTTTCTGACAGTAACTTTATTGACATGTTCAGCAGTTATTCGAATATGATTTATTATAGGTCCACCAGAATAGTCATATGCAATACAGGCATGGTTGGCTCGATTATTATTATTGGCTTTTGACGTCGAAGGGTTACTAGAACCATGGTCTTGTAGTGGGTTCTTATGTATGGTATGGTCCAAATTAGATGCAAATTGTGGTCCACCTATCTCAATGGTACGATTCTCAATAAGGTCTTGTACCATATTTTTCAGCTATCGACAGGAGGAGGTTTTATTTCCTTTTTCTCAATGATAATCACAAAATGTGTTTTCATCCCACCAAAATGGTTTAAACTACCCTAGGTCATATGGTTTTGGGTCCTCAAGTGTGATAACACCATTTTAAAGGATTTTCTTGAGGACTTCTTCAATGGGATCACCCAAGGGGGTGTATGTGTGACTCTTGGGGAATTTTCTGGGTTGTCAGGGTTGCCTTTGATTTTGGTTATTCTGATTACCTTGGTTATTTTGATTTGTCTGTACAGCATTTCCAGCATGGGTCTAGGTGGTCATCTATGTATTTTTCGGTTGAGCCCCTTTAAGGGTAAGCACAGGACCCATTGCATTGACAACCTTAGCATCTACAACACCATCATTGGTGACATGTTTATTCTTAACCCAATATTTGTTCTTGTCGATGGGTGGACTTGCATTTGTGTTTTTAGGACCATATTTTAATCTTCCCTCGGCAATAAGGGCTTTCTCAAGTTGGACGCCTCGTTCAACTAGGTTCGTAAAGGTTGTACAACAATGAACTCGCAAGCCATTTCTCAATGGGCCTAGGAGTGTTTGTACAAACATGTTAACCTTCTCTTTTTCAGGTATGTCTATGTGGCAATGACTTGCTAGGCCTCTCCATCGTTGGAAAAATGGGATAAAATTTTCACCAGTGTCTTCTTGTGTAAGTGTGCATAAGCTAGTGATGGAGGTGTCTATGTCAATGTTATAGGCATAATTTTTCACAAATTTGTCTACAAGTTCATTCCATGTTTTTATCCCCTTTAAAGTGGAGAACCATTAAAGTGTGGGTCTTGTTAGACTCTTGGAGAAGAGTCTCATCAAGTAAGTGCGTTCATATGCAATGTCCATATAGTCGGTCATGAATTCTCGAACGTGTTCAATAGGATTTGTCTTGCCCTTGTATTTGGTGAAGTTTGGGGCCACATATCCAGGAGGAAATGGTGGCATGTATAAAGTTGTGTCAAAAGGATATGGACATAGGTCATATGACATTGGTGGCATTTTGTTGGATGTTTGCATTTTTTCCATCTATTTTTGGAGGTCTGCCACTCTGGCTGTCAAGGCATCTATTATGGGATTATTGGTCGCATCACACATGGGAGTGATGGGTATCCCTTGAGTCCCCATTGATTGTGATAGCATGTTCAAGTTTGAATGTGACATGTGTTGTTGTGAAATGTATGATATGTTTTGGTTTGGCGATTGGGGAATTTCCATTTTGATGTGGAATGTGTTGTTGTGTGTGGATCTGTGATGAATATGTGGGGATGTGCAATCCAACCATATTTGTTGATGTTTGGGGGATTTGGTAACCTTGAATATTTTGGTGCCCAAAGGTATTCATTTGTTGTGTAATTTGAGTGCCTTGTCCATATTGGAAGAATTGTCCATGTGGGATGTTGGTATTTTTTCCTTGGAATTGTCCATGCAGGATGTTGGTATTTTGTCCTTGTGAGGCATTGATGTTTAGTTGTGACGATGTGTTAACGTTTGGTTGGGGACCTCTAATAAGAATACATCGTTTAGTTCCTCCAAAGGGATTGAAGGAGGTTCCAACATAAGGATTTGATGATGATGTCCCTATGGTCATAGATGAAGTCCCAAAAATGGGGTTTGAGGAACTTTCCCCCATTCATGTAGCTCCAAGGGTAGTTCCAACTATTTGTGAAGATGTGATTGACATTGCGGGCATGAATTGTGATATTTCTTGTGGGATGGTGGGTGTTCCTCCAATAGATGTTTCATTGATTGAGTTGGAGGTGTTTTGACTTATAGTGCCACTAGATGTAACATTGATGGTGCTTGTAGCAATTTGTGTGGTGATAACAGTGTTATTGTTGGAGGCATTGTTTGTGTTTTGTGTTGTGTTGTCTGGAGAAGAAGGTCATGGTATTGATGTCAAAGCCTCTTGGTAGTTTTTCCCCTTGGTCTAAAAGCATAGCAAGGTATCTGTCAACATAATTCAAGACCAAGTCCTCTACAAATGAAGCTACGTCAGGATTTTGGGTTGCAACCTTTAAATCCTTAGCTAATACTTGTCCATTGTGGTCTCTCTATATGAATGGTTCAAATGGATTTCAAGAGGATGTTGGTAGGTTCATGGAAGATTTTATGTTCATGTTGGTAAATGGATCATTAAAAGTCATGTCTTGGTTCATGTCATAAGTGTGGGTGTGGATGTTGGTGTTGAAGTCTTGTCCAAAGTTTTCCATTTGTCTTTTCTTTCTTTGTAGCCTAGTTTTGACCATAAAAGAGAATGCTCAAATGAGGATAATGATTATGACAACTAGTCTATGTTTTTGGTGTTTTTGTGATAAAGGATGACAATGCAAGGTGGTTATGACATTTTCCTAAGGAAATGATTGATGCAAGATGACAAGATTGCCAAAGAAAGATGTCAAAGGTTAAGGCGACAATGATGACTAAGATGACAATGTTGATTAATGCAAGGTGATAAAATTGACTAGGTAAAAAATGAGGACTAGGATGATAATGTTGACTAAAAAGGTGACTAATGCAATGTCTAGGTGCAAAATGAGGACTAGGGTGAACAATATTTTTTGGATTTTTTGGATTTTTAGGCATAAAATATGCAAAGTATGGACTAAGATGAATGCAATTTGGAGAAAGGTTTGCCTAACCACTCTAAGCTTAATCTATGTATTAATTTTGGTTATCAAAGGACTTGTTAAAGGGACTAAGTGACAAGGTCAAAATGACTAGTGAGTTTTCCTAACTAGACTATTGAGTTGGAAATTCTCATAAAAAGGACAATGATTGAAAATGAGATTGTTGACTAAGTCCCAAGATTACCTACTCTTGAAGGAAATGATTTTGCAAAGTGTGGTGAGGTGGCCTAATCCAAAGTTTGCAAAGATGAAAACCTAGGGACAAGTCTATGTAGGAAAGGATGATTATGAATCCTAGGGAATGCAACTAAAATTAACAAGGTTGAACCTAAGGTAAAAATACAAGCTAATGGTTGAATGATGAAAATTTTGAGCAATTTCAATCCTAGTTTCTGACAAAGATTTCTAGAAAATATGTTTGAGAGTAGGAAAAATTGTTGGATTCGAATTCAGTTTTGTGATGTTTTGATGAAAAGTCTGAATTGTCTGAAGTTGATTGTTTGATTTCCAGATTTGTGATTGTTGTGTATACTATTTGAGAATCCAGAAAACACTTGGAAAACATGATGTTTTGAATTTGTAATCAATCACAAAGAAGACAAGCACAATCCTATGGTTAGGCCAGGACAATATCTACTAGATTCCACATGGGTTTCCCTAGCCACATATCCTTAGCGTGTGAATCTAGAAGCTTGGCTGCATAGGCTCCCCCTTACAGTGCACTCTCTTCTCAGGCCAACCAAGCTTCCAACGCCCATAAAAATCTCATGGCACGCTGATCACCTTTACTAAAGACTGTGAAGATGTGGATGCCTTCACAATGACCATTGTTGCGCTAGCGGATAGAAGGTTTTTGGCTACTACACAAGAGTATTTAGTTCGGGACCCTCGTTCGAGTGTCCATACATGGGGAAAGAGATTAATCACTGATTAGGTGGCATTCCATCCTGAAGAGGTTACGCTCAACAAGGTTTATGGGAGTACTACTCTGTCCGTATGACTCATCTGCACTCGTAATCCTAGGCTTTCCATTAGAATTCACATTTATATACCGGTCGGGGTAGCTCAGCCAAAGAGCTTCGTTGCCAGTTTGAGTCACCTTAGGGTGAGTACTTTTTCTCGCCAAAGAAGGCCCAAGTCCTAGAGTCAATAACAGTTTCTCTTGCACCCAGAATCACACAAGTGTGCAATAGGAGAGGATACTCCTATTATTGAATCAAAGATTACACAAGTTGAAAGCATTTGTTCATTTTAATAGCCAAATTGAAGTGTGAGGCAAACACATCAAACACTTTGTTTATTTTAATCCAAGCTTATGATGTCAACTCAAGCACACAAGTTCTTTTTAGGCCCAATAAATCTTCTATGTGAAAAAGACACTCAAGATAAAGCAAAATTGAAGCATCAGCCCTACTTGCTGTCATCTCCATTACTCTCTGTCAAGGCACTAAGGCACATCCTTTACTTGTTGTCATCCTTTACTTGCTGTCATCTCCATTACACTCAAGATAAAGCAAAATTGAAGACACATCCTTTACTTGCTTCCATCTCCATTACTCTCTATCAAGGCACCAACGCATGTTGTAGACAAGAGGAAATAAAAGCAATTTCATGTGGTTTACGGCAATTTTGGACTTGCTAATATGGGATTTCATTTTCAAATGGCCAGCGAATGAGATGACAATGACAGATTTCTCAGTCCACTCATTTTTTGTGAGACCACAAAGGAAAACTCAAAGGGCTACAACCTAGAAGACATAATTCCTTAGACAGTTTGGGAATAGTAAACACCAAATTTAGTACGAGTTTTATTTGTTTTGTTTTCGCTTGCAGCATATAAATTGTTTTCTAAAGCATAATTTGGATAGATATTACATGTTTTTTTTTCCTGCAACATATAAATTGTTTGTTAAAGCATATAACTCATTTGATATTCTATGTCAAAATATTTACATTTATGACAAAAAAATTTCACTAATGTAATCATCTATGATGGATATGACACTGATTTCACATATGTATATGGTGTATTAGTGAAAATAAAAACACTAAAAAATCATGTCTACAAGTGATTAAATAAATTTGGCAATCATTTTAGATTTAAGGAAATTGTTTCATAATCTATATCTAAGATGATATGATATGGAAAAATCATCAACAAATGGTGATTTGAAAAGACTGACGGAATTTAATAGCTAGATGAATAATATTCACTCACAACAGCCATCTCTCCTTCTAAACTTCATAGACAATTTTAGAGTCAAAGGAGAACATAGGATTTCACAGACAATGTAAATATGGGATAGTAAAGGATATTACCCAATGATTGCCTGAATGTAACAAAGAAATATTATGAAAATGAAAAAGAAGTATGAATGACTGCACTCAAATTCATGTCGGGTTTACCAAATGTAATCAGGAAAATATTTTCAAGTTAGATTGCAAGCAACATAAAACTAAATCCACAGTCAACAATAGAGCACAACGAAAACAAGAAGAAAAATAACATGAAACAACATCACCAAGTCTTCAAGCTTCCATTGGTTGACCTCCATTGGCCTTCTCCATCTTGCTGAAAACTTGTATATTTTCCCTCAAAATTGAAGTGCAACTATAGCCTATGCCAAAGACAAGCAAAATATTGAAGTAATGTGCATGCTCAAGTACTCAAGAGCTCTCAAACATGTTATGTGTAACTTGTGTGTGTCCCAAAATGACTTGAAAGAGGGCCTTTTAAAGAATTCCAAATTGAGAATGGATGGTCATGATTAAAAATTGGTGAAGCCCTAAGATCAAAGACCAAGAATCAATTTCATAAGGAGGATTAGGGTTAGGGAAACATTAGGTCTAAGTTAGGGAAATCTTTGAAATGAAGGGTTGCGATTTAGTTGGAGACAATCAAATCAATGGTGGAGAAAAATAGGTAGTTGGAATAATATAAATTATTTAATTTATGGAGGAATGTTGACTTATAAATTAAATAATGGTTTAATTCATAAATGGGAATGAGACAAAAGACAATATTTATAATTATTTTAATTATTTAATTGGTGGGATGGAATGTGGGATAAATAAATGAATTTATTTGATAAATGATAATGTTATGGAGGAAATAAGGATTGATCAGTGATGCATTTAAATAAATAAACGTAATTTATTTATTTAAATAATCATGAAGGAATGGGCATGATTAGATAATTGAATTATGTGAGGGAGAAGCTCGGTCATCATAGAAAAATATGGTTTGCAAGTTGAGGTCATTTTTATGTGTCTACACACTCAACAGTTTATTCAAATTTCAAAACCAAATTGCTACATTTATTCAATTCAAAATTTCATGAAAATTTCAATTTTAAATCTCTTGTAACTTCATTTACTCCCTTAGTTTTGTTTAAATCTTTACCTCCCATACACACAAGTCTAGCCTCTCACCTGCAAAAATAATTTAAGCACATTTTGCCATGTCATATGGCTTGAATTAGCTCCTTAAGTTTTCTTTGGTCACGCATGACCTCTCTAAACATATTTTATTCTCCTTTTATACTATGCCCCGACTCTTCTTCCTCTCTATATGTGATGTTTATACCTCTCCATTCTTTTGACTTGATTTCCTCTAATCTTCACAAACTTCAATCTCCATTCAACTAACCCTTCTCATTGGCTTGCCCTTTTTAAAGAACACACCCCTGTTTTTTTCCTTAATCACATATTTTCATGATCTACCCAAGTCTCATTCTACAGTCATCCACTCCCTACATGACTTGGTATTTATTTTGTTCTCTTTCTAAATCTTTGTCCACCTTGTGCAGCTTCTTGTTAGCCGATAGGCTATATTATGTATGAGCTTCTGGCCTGATACAAGTCTCACACCATAAAACAACTGTGGTTTTCCGTCAATCTCCTGTCGGAATTGCTGGAATACTGCGAATGGTATGGTACGATCAGTTGCAAGTTGTTTGCTGGAAACAAGTCTCACACTGTCAAACTGCTTTGGTTTTCTGTCAAACTTCTTGGTGGAATGCTGGTAAACTTCATCCTCGATGAGATATTGTGGAACCCACTTGCCAACTCTTGAAATGGCAATAGATTGAGTGAAATGCTTGCGACACCGGGAAGGCTGTCAGAGCCCAGTTGAAGCATTGGAGTGTCTTCCAGTAGTTTTTGGTACTTGCGCTGTCTTTGAATTAAATGCAAAACTATTGATTCCCCATCTACTTGAGGACGGTTTAATTGCAGCTACCTTAATGCGATGTAGAACGCACCCACTAAAATTGAAATCCCGTCTAGTCTAAAAATATCAACCGCCAGCTGGTAAGAAGCCTACACAATATCAAATGCCATCAAATCTCTACCCTCTTCATTTACTGATGTTGGAAAATATCTGTTAAATCACCGTTGCTTTTTCCTACAAGAAGAATGAATGCTGACTTTGATTGAGACCAGTACTCGAAGCAACTATATTTCTCGCACCAAATTGCACGCGGAGTCTATGCAGAAGACAGAGGACACATCAGAACAAAGAATCTACGCAGAGTGCAGACCACATAGTGCACGATAATATCGAGCTTCCAACTTTCATTGTAGTTTGGAAGTTGTTAATATCCACCTTTCAACTTTGACCTTTGTTAGGAATCGACACCTCTCCTTACTGCACGCCTCCAACCCTTCCTTGCTACAGTACACCTCCAACTCTTCCTCTCCATGGTGAGGTCTCCTTTAGATTTTCCACTTTAACACACCCCTCTCTGTCACCAGCTGCACATAACATTCGTTTACAAATATGCTCTGTTTAGTTTTTCTTCAAATCTTTTTGCTAGGCAATTGTTTACACTATTGTACAAAAAATTTGCTTTATTATCTAATCTTTGGATTGTCTTAATCATTCATTTTGGTGGGTAAACTAAACATGCTTAAGAGTACGAAACTAAAGAATTGTGTATACTTTTGCATATTTTATGGTTGAAGAATTGTATTGATCATTTGCAGTTGCTATTCTTCGATACATAAAAATAAATAACTTTATTATATTAACAATATTTCCTCCTTCACTTTTTTACCTATATTTTGTGTGCTGCACTAACCGGGTAGCTAAGCTGCTGCCATCGATACCATATTTTATCCACTTTCACAGGCTTATTCTTTCACCACTATTGGTTTCCAGATTTACACAGGCTCTTCTCCTTGTCAGTAATTCCCTCCAGATTATGTGAGGACTGAAAACATCAAACTCATAACACCCTTACACCCTGTAGTAAATTCTTTGGCTCCAGGTTACCTTCCAAGCAGCCCCTGTTCCATATATTGTGCGCCCCTGTCACTTGCCAGTCTCCTTCTCATGTTGCTTGCTTCTTTATCAGTTGCCGTTTTTTGTTTTGATTTACAACTCGATAACGTGTGTAGCCCGTCTACTGGCAACTTTCCTCTACCACGCTCTTGAATTCTGCCTTTTATTTATATCAATTATAAACTTTAAAAGGCCCTAATATTATTTTCCCTCACAATCTAAAAAAGATTTACATTTTATTAATGACAGATCTAAAAATTTAGAAGAAGATACCAATATCACTATTGTCAAATTGTTTCATTAAAAATAACGAACTAGATATACACACCTTCACATATCTTTTTAATTAAAGCTGTTTCTTAACTTAATTTCACTGCACAATTTGAATGAAGATTTTTTTTGCTTTGAATGCCATTACCATGCCCATTTGGAGCACTTTTCTCCCTGTTAGCTACAGATAGAATATATTTGTAGCTTTTAAAGGAGTCTCTATGAAATTTTTTGGTTGCATTTATGTAATTGGGGTTGAAAATATGGCTCTACATTTTGGCTCGGATTTATTTCATTTTACTTCACTTAAGTTAAACGTGTATGGATATTTAGTCTCCTTGTCTTTTGGCTTGTATTTATTTTCATTGCCTGGTTGAGTTATTAAGATTTCTCAAGCTTGAAGATTAGGGTAAAATTTATTTTACTTTATTTTATCCTTGAATCGTTCGCTGCCATTAGAATGTTATTAACTAAGCTGTCTTTATACTATTTTCTTCAGGTTAAAATATACTACTCTTACTATAGATATACAATATTTACTATCAAATTCATAAAAAAAAAAGATAAAATGATATGTTGTAAAAATAAAATACAAATAGGAAAAAATATTTAATTACATTTTACTTATTATATTTAAATAATTTCCTCCCCATATCGAAAAGTTACAGTATCATCAATATTTTTATTTGCATGCTCTTTTTCCTTTTTAATTAACAGAAGATTTCCACAAGTCTAGCCCCAATTAGCCAAATCTCATCCAATATCCAAAAATACACAATCACATTACTAACAGTTTTTTTTATTATTAAATATCGGATAAAGCTGGCTATTCGAATTCCTAACTTCCCCTTCACTATTTCACCTACAGTTATCGTTTTTATTTCTTTCAGTACCAATTGACCTTCCAAAAAAAAAAGCATATAAACACTTCAACACCCCAAAACGGTAGACCCTAATTAATTTTTAATTTGTTAAATAAAAAAATTATATATATATATATTTGCTTTGTAATTATATAATATATATCTTAAATTTATTATTATATATTATTAAATAAAATTAATTATAATAAGTATATTTTTTACATATACTATTATTTTAATTAATTTATAGGAAATTTAACATTTTAAATGATTTCTTAGAGAAAAATGTATTATATAATCTATTAAAATTTAAATTCATTTTTGGAATAATTTTTTTATTTAAATTAGATATATTTATTTATTATTATATATGATATTTGAATTCAAATAACATTATATTTAAAAAAAAAAAAACTTTATCAACTTTAATATAATTTGTTTCTAAGTTTTACTTTTTATTAAAATGTGATATATCCATCTCTCCATTCACCTTATATATTGCACAAATGTATGCAAAAATATACCAATTTGTTTCCTAATTGACCTTCTACACCTGCCTTAATAAATAAATAAAGAAAAGTCAACATTAATAAATACATTTAAAATAACATATATAATAATAAATAAATATATTTAATTTAAATAACAAATTTACCTTCAAAATTATAATTAAAATTGTCTCACCATCTCTCTCTCTTTCATTTTCCTCTTCTCTCTTGCTTTCTCTAACAAGGATAATTAAACTATTAGTTTTCTTGCAATAGTGTACATTTTAATTTCTTCTTCTTTGAAGAACTTTCATCATCAATGGTGGCTAGGTTCTCTTTCTTTGGGTGGATTTTCTTACAAACATACAAGGAAATAAGAGTTTTTGACTTCACACCTATGTCTTTTCTTCTCAACTCCTCCTGCAGTAATATAGTTAATTTTCTATAGAACAAAAAATATATATTTCTAACTAAAACTATAAATCTATTAACTAGTTATGTGGAGTGCGAATTCATTTATAAAAATATAGTTAATTTTTTTTGTGATATTTATTAGTATTGGCCAATTAAAGTTTAATTTTGCAGCCAAACAAAATTGCAAATTTCCTTAATTGGATTTCATCAATAATGTTTATTATACGGAAGTTGTTAAAATTGTAACTGTTTATTATAGAAGTGCAATTTAAATTGTAAAATATTGTGTTTTAGATTTAATGAAATAAAATAGGTGCTAGTATATTTTTTTTGTGATATTTATTAGTATTGGCCAATTAAATTTATCAACAATCAATTGATATTGAACAATTACAATTAAGTTACTTTTTTTATTATTTAATGTGGTATTCTTTAGTATGGAAAAGTTATAGTTAATGATTTATTTACAATATAATATCCATTAGTATCAAATAGTTATCAATTGGATATTTAGTTGTTTGTATAGTTATTGCTTGATATTAAATATAATTGTCTTTTTAAAAATAATATTAGCAATAATTATTATTCATAAGTAGAATTGTAAAAAATGATAAATTACCACTTAAAAAACACATATATTATTGGAGCATAGGGTTAAACACTGACACAAAACATATATTATTGCAGCATAGGTTGTAAGATACAACTCAACATCGTCAATTAAATAGCAATGGATATTATTGACATCTCCAGTAGTTCCAGTGGGCCAATGTTGTCAGCCAATTCGACACCGTCAATCAATGCAAATCAAAACTCTACAAGTTAGATACAAGATTTTGCAAATGACATTACAGTTAGTTGCCTGGACTTGCTACAACAAGCGAAGGCCACTGTTCAAAACATGCAAAGTGTCCAAGATTTGGACATTCAGTCAATGGAAGTAACAGTACATGAGTTCCATTCAACTTGTGAGAAGTTGAGTTCATTTTGTACTTTCCTTCGTGAAATGAAAGCGGATGAGTTCTACGGACAAGGTGGCTCTATCTACATTAAAGAAGCGTTCCAAAATTACTTGAACCACCCCTAAGATACATTATCACTATAAATGTGGATATAGTAGTTGATATAATGATATAACTTCAGCTTTTACCAACTTATGGATAGTTGGATATTTTGTAACTCCCTTAAACAAATGTAAGCTCCAATATACTATGAACAAGGCACTTCTCCTCACAATAAAAAGATCCAATATGTCACCTACTACAATACCATGTAACACATTTTTTGCTTCAAAAATATGTATACATTGTTCTCTCGCTATCATTTTGCATCTTGGTTCTTGACTTTTGCTTTTGTTTTGTATATCTTTACTTGACCCATATGTCAAAATTTCAAGAAACAAATTCCATGTTCAATTGCATATAATTAAGAATAGTAGTTTGCATATAATGTGTTTAAAACCTTTCCTCATTTGACTTCAACTACGCATAGTCTAACCATTGTGTTCACTCCAACAAATATATATCGCCAACAAATGCTATATCTCTCCTTCAATAATTGTCTCATTTTTTCACCTACATTCCTTAAAATTTGATCAATTAGTAGAATGATAATATTGTACTCACTTCCATTCTTTTAACATATTTCACATTTCTAGTATACTATATTAACATACATGATAGATGTATCCTCAACTAGAACACAATCAACATAAAATTAGTGCTCTCCAATAATAGGTTAAAACATTTATGAACCAAGTAACTCTCTTTAATCTTATTGTATTCTCATTCGTTGTTTATCCCTTGCTATTAATGCACTAATTTTATACTCATTTGTTAGAAAGCATGTTTCCTCTTATTCCTTTAGCATAGAATGTAGATCTAAACATTTAGAGTGCATCCAATTTAGTTAGATTACTTAATAGCGTGAACTAACTTTTTTACTCACTAGACTCTCTCTTTTTGTTTTCCTTACAAGTGCAGCAAGCTAACTTCTAAAGGCCACTATTTTGACATACATACCTATTCAAAATCACATTTACAGGTATTATTCTAAATTTACTTTAACTCTATGTAACTTCTATACACACTTTTATTTAAACTACTACTTGTATGGTCGCATTCAAGAACATTGTTGCTTTCTAAAATATTATCGAATTAGTTAAGTATATTTTGTTGGGTATACAACATATTAATTTCACACTTCACAAAGTATGCTTTTTATACATCATTGAAAGTAAGTAATAGTTGCCAACTACAATTTACTTTTGCAAGGACTAGTTCGCTCTCTTGCCACAATGTTTTCTTTGACTGTGAACGCAATTAAGATGATCCATGATGGAAACGTAGACCTACAACCCCATCTACAAGCAATAGATATTTCAATGTTTGGACATGGGCCTGAACCAACCAATCGCTATATACTACAACTCTCTGATGGGGTGCATAATCAGAAGGCTACACTTCCAAAACAGTACAACCACCACATAGATTCTGAAGAACTACAAAAGGGCTCTATAGTTAAACTCATTAAATATAGCTGCCCTGTTCTTTGCAATTCAAGGTGAGCCATCATATTTTAGTAATTTGCTACAATATGCAAAATCAAAACTTTTAGATTATCTTTCATGAACTCCATTATTTTACATATCATCCTATTGATAATACTTCTTTATTTTACACTCATAGGTGGATCGTCATATCAGAATTAGAAATCATATGTGGGCCGCAAGATATCATTGGCAAGCCCACCAACCTCTTTGAACAGCAAACCCAACAAGTACAAGCCACGCCTATAAGCCTTGATAACAATGTTATAGTACCGCAACCACCTCTCCTAACAAAATATTCCTTGACTAAGGATGCAATCAAGCTGATGAATAATGGTAACCTAAACTTGCAACCCCATCTACAAGCATTAGAAATTGCACCATTTGGCCATGTGCTCAAATTGGTTGATCGATATAGAGTGGATCTCTCCGATGGGGTACATAAGCAGAAGGCAACACTTCCAACAAAGTACAACCAATGCATAGCTTCTAAAGAACTCTAGAAAGGATCTATACTCAAATTGATAGGATACAGTTGCCCTGTTCTTTGCAATTCAAGGTGAGCCACGCTATTTGCATGCATATCTACAAAATTCACAACTACCAATATGTAGCCTAGCATTTTTATCAGCTATACCACATTTAATTGTACTCAAAATACTGACTCATTTAATATTTATAGGTGGATAGTCATCTCCTAATTAGAAATCACATGTTTGCAACATGACATCATTGGTCAACCTGCCTACCTGTTTGAAGAGCAAGTCCAGAAAGTAACTTCTACAAACTCAACTACTCCATCTACAAGCATGAGTAACATTCCTATGGTGACAAAGCCACCTACTCAAAGGGCACTGTTTGGGTTAGCCTCTTCCCTACAAAAGAAAGACTCCCCATCCAATATTACGCCCATTAGAAATTTGAATCCATTTCAGACAAGGTGGCTTATAAAGGGTCGTGTTACCATGAAAAAATAGATGCACCACTTCAACACACAAAAGGGACAAGGGCAGGTCTTCTCTTTTGATATTGTTGATTGTGAGTGCACTGAAATATGAATAACATGCTTTAATGAAGTTGCAAACCTTCATTACATGAATGTACATTTTGGAGAAGTATATACAATATCTGGTGGGACTATTAAGTCAGCTAATAGGTTGTACAACAAACTGAATAGCCAGCTTGAAATTCTTTTAGTCGAGGAATCCAAAATTTCTCACTCAGAAGATGACCTTGCAATTCCCAAACATAAGTTCTCCTTCACACCCTTTAAGGACATTTTAGAATTGAACAATAATATCCTTGTCGATGTTATTGGAATAGTCATATGTGTGGACCCAAGCTCAACCATAAGGAGGAGGGATGGGACTGAAGTTCTTCGAAGGAGCATCAAATTGATAGATACCTCTTCATCTACCATTAATATTACTTTATGGGGTCCAACAACTGAAAAGGAAGGCAAGCAACTGCATGAGAGCTATCACTTAAAACATGTGCCCGTACTTGCAATAAAAAATGGTCGTGTCACTGAGTACAATGGCAAGGTCATAAGCACATTGGCAAGCACCCACCTATTTGTAAACCCAAGAATAGAGGAGGCCGAACAACTCAAATCATGGTTTGAACAGAATGGGGCTAATGTCACTCCATTGAATACACAACCATTGGATGCACCTCTCGTGCTTATGAGGAAATCAATTGCTGATATTGAAGAGCAAACTACCAGTGTGAAAAAAACTTTCCAATGCACTCTAAAAGCATCAGTGCAATACATAAAAAAAAATTCATTATGCTATCCATCTTGCCCCCTTGACTTAGATGGAAGACAATGTAAAAAGAAAGTTGTCCAGAATGATGATCAGACATGGTATTGTTCCAAGTGCAAAGCTACTACTCCTAAATGTACCTATAGATACATACTCTAGCTAAAGCTCACAGATCATACAAGAATATTATGGGTTGTTGCTTTTGAAGAACCAGCTACCAAACTCCTTGGAATCTCTGCAGATAATTTATACATGCTACAATTCAATTCTGGAACAGAAATTGAAGCTGAAACCATAGTGAAAGGAGTGTTATTCAAGCAATTTATCTTCACAATCACAAATTCCTATGATTCAAGTGTTGCTCAAGGACGAGTCAAATCAACAATCACAAAGGTCGACAAGCTAGATTTTGTTGTAGAGAATTTGCTCATGTTGAGTGAAATCACTACTATGTCTCATATTGCTAGTGTTTAGATGTACCTCAAACACTCATATAATGTATATGAAATTTTGTAACACCTTATATAGTATACTTTCTAGAATTTTCATTCCATACATGGAATTTCAAAATCACATGTATATTGAATATATTGATGTTATAAAAAATATGAAAATACTGTGATATGTTTCTTCTACCAAATTACTCATGTATAAAGCATACCAATTGTATCTCAATGACTTTTCACAGAATATAGTGATCAAAGAACTCATCAAAATTAATGTTTACCTTCTTCAATTTTGTATGTATTTGTAATTGTTCATTTGATAATTATAGTTCATATTTCCTTTACAGATGGTGACCTCTACCCCTAAAAGCATACAATCATGTAAACAAACTCATAACTACTACATGCAACATAAAGAAGAAATCTACATTTGCCGTCATTTCAAATGCATAGGAAAATAAGCAATAGAAGCCAATACACCACCTTCCTTTCAATCAAACCAACACAACATTGACCCAGACGAATGTGTATCCCAAAATGAACACACTTTCAACATAGGTTTGTCAGCATGCACACATGAAACAATCCACACACAGAAAAATCAATCCACAAGCTTACCGTATTCTGAACAAAACTATATAGACGCTTCAAAAATATTTCGTTCAAGACTAGATAAACTATCCAACTTACCAACTTGCACAATTTGCCATGAATGCTACTCAGGAATCTGTACCACCACAACACAAACCAGTCCAGTTTGTTTTATATGCTTCTGTGAGGCAGGTAGACATTGTTTCTCGGCAACTAATTTTATGGACCCAGGAGTACAGCCGTACGAGCTACAAACACTAACACAAGTAAAAGAAATGTTAATAGCACGAGTCAATCCAATAATACAAGTAACACATGCTCGTGGAGGCCAATGCAAATATAGTGGCCACATAATTTGTTTCCCACAGGACATCAACACCATAGCAAAATACTTGCCACATAAAATAGAAAACTTGGATGTGTTGGTGGTTCGAAGAACCAATACAAGAGGTGACCATTATGACTGCTATGTAAGTAGGCATCGTGTGTGGGCTGCACTAAAATATAAAATCACAAATGACCCATATTACAAAGATGTCAAGGTGGATTTTGCATCCCTTTAGGAGCTCCCTGATACAAATACAAACATTTCCACTATGCTTCATAACATTAATGCTAACGATCACAATATTGTTGCTCCAATTAGTGCTTCCAAATTTAACGCAGACTCACCTGATACTGAATTCACTAGCTCCTCATCCTTCATGGCTAGGCTACCAAATAAACATCGTGAACTAGAAATCATAAAAGAAACATTGCAAGTTAGAGATCACAATCACACCATTATAGATTGGCCAACACTTGAGTCATCACCAGTTAATGAATACAATACTAAAGGACTTCTAGACATGGCTTTTCCTTCTTTGTTTCCCAATGGAAATGCATTACATTTACAACCTCGCTATAGACAAATTGAAATGCATGAATATGTATTGCACCTAATGAGGTTCCATGATAATAGATTTGGAAGGCACCCAAGGTTTAGATATTTTGTCTTGAATATATTGATGCGTCACCGAAGCCAAGGTGTTGCCTCCATTTTTATCAAGAAAAATGCTGAGGACTGCATACCAACTACCATAGAAAGCCTTCGCCTCCATATACAAACATTGCCTGACACTAAACTAGCTGAACAACTAATGCATTACGGATCATCCCTTAGAGGGACACGAGCATATTGGAATAAGTCTCGTGGTGAATTGTCAAACATGATCAACCAACTAGGCTCCCCAACACTATTCTTCACCTTAAGTGCTGCAGACACCAAATGGCCTGATTTACATCAACTATTTACAAAGGGGGCAACCCAAACATCACTAAACAATAAAGATTGCATAGATAACATTGTCATGAACCCACATACCACATCCTTATACTTGCATCAAAGATTCACAACGTTTCATGAAGAAGTCTTAGAGAAACTATATTGCGCAACAAACTACTGGTATAGATATGAGTGGCAACATCGAGGGTCTGCACATGTACATGGCTTCCTTTGGATTGAGGGTGCACCAAACATGGACACTCTTAACTGGAGCAATCATACAGATGTAGACATAGCAAAATCATGCTTTGATAGATATGTCAGTGCTTGGAATCCTCAAAATCTGGGAGATAGAAGCAACACATTCCATCGATCTTCGCAAGACGATCCATGCTTACTAACAACACCTGAAATATTTGATACAAACACACTTACTGACTATGAAGAGTTACTAAATCATGTCCAAAGGCATACCAAGTGTTCTGAATCAACCTGCCTTCGCAAGAAAGGGAACAACATGGAATGTCGCTATAGTGCACCCTGGCTTGAATGTACCAACTCTTCATTGTGCAATGACGAAGCTGGGAAAAAAACCTATTGCCCTGCACGTAATGATGATAGATTGAATATACATAGTCCAGCAATGCTTTCCATATGGAGGGCCAATATGGATTGTCAGCCCGTGCTTTCGAAAACACTAGTTCTAAAGTACATTGCAAAATATGCCGCGAAGGCAGAAAGAAAATCTGAGAGCTTCCTTGATATGTTGACACACATATGTCAAAAGCAAGCACCCCAAGACAAGGCACTTGCAGCATACAGAAAATTCATGTCTGAAATTATTGCTGATCGTGATATAGGTGCACAAGAAACATGCCATATGTTACAAAAGTTGCCCCTTGTTGTTTGTAATTGTGATTTTATGGTGCTTAATGTTGGTAGAAAAGTTTTCAACTGAATCCAAACAAACCAAAATGAAAATGCATTGGAGCTGACCTACATCCATAAATATACACAACGTCCTCTTGAAATGGATAAAGTAACACTACTTGAATCTGCACGAACATTCTCATTCTCATCAAGTCGCAAAGAGTACAAGTGGAAAGAAAGGAAACATAAGGAAATTATCAGTGTCTTCCCTCGATTTACAGCTATTCCAAAGGAGGATTCAGAACATTTCGAAACATTTTGTTGGAGTGAACTACTTCTTTACAAGCACTTTCGCAACATTGAAGCAGCCATTGGTATCGAGAAAGAGAAAATTGTTGCAAATTGGAAGGAGATGAATTTACACAAATACTGTGTGTGGCATGTTGACTGTATAGTTGATGAACAAGTAAGTCAAGAAGAGGAAGAGGAGCCAGAAGATCAAAACAATATAGGCAATACAATTCAATTGAATGAATGGGAGTTCTTATCGCAATTGGGTCTTGGTACTAGCAGGAATTTTGATTCCCTCGATATGCTTGGAAGACGTGACTTTGACACTTGCCACAACTGGAACGCCTGTACAATACCTCAACCGTTACATGAAACTACAAAGCATTTCATATGCACAAAGAAGGTGGACCAACATGATAGCCCAACACCCTTTGAGTTTAGCAACCTCCCATATCCACTCTCTCCCAAACAACAACTCGCTTTGACACTTGTTATGGACCACTACAAATCTTATGAAATAGAAAAACCATTGTACATGATCATACAAGGCACAACAAGAATAGGAAAATCCTATCTTATTAATTGCATTAAACACTCCCTTTCCAATTTAGTGCCACAACAACATAGCCCTCTCCTTGTTGTTGCTCCTACAGGAATCGCAGCATTCAACATACATGCTTCAACTATACATTTTTCCTTGAAGATTCCAATCAAAGAAATGCATCCATTGAAGGGTCAATCGCTTGCAATGTTCCAACATAGCATGAGACACATAAAATACCTCCTAGTTGATGAGCCAAGCTTTCTAGGCCCAAAATTATTCTTAAAAATCGATACTAGGCTACGCGAGGCTTTCCCTGACCAACAACACTTATGCTTTGGTGGAAGATCTATCATTCTTGTAGGTGACTTTGCACAGCTACCTCCTGTAATGGACAAACCTATATATGTCTCCCACACATATGCGAAAGCCCTTTGGGAACAATTCACTATTGTTATCACACTAGAAAAAATATTTCGACAACATGGAGACACACAAGCTCAAATTGACTTTCGAAGAACTCTACAAAACATCCGTAATGCAGAACCGACTGAACAAGATTGGGAGCTACTAATGCATCGCACAAACAAAGAGTTACCACACAAAGAAAAAAAGTCTTTCGACCTAGCAATGCACCTATTCCCGACCAATGACTTGGTTGGAACACACAACAAAAAAATGATACAACTATTAAATCTTCCTATTGCACTTAGTATTGCAATAAAAACAACCCTACCATCAAAGATCGACAATGATGCTGACAAGCTTCCCCATGAACTCCTACTCTGTAAAGGCCAACGCATCATGCTAACTACAAACCTATGGACTCAAGCAGGCCTTGTAAATGGTTCTCTTGGACAAGTTGTAGATATTGTATACACGAAAAGCTCCAAACCACTAGATTTACCATTATATGTGGTAGTAAAATTTGATACTTACAATGGCCCACCTTGGAGCATCCATGCCCCCAAAACTATTCCTATATCACCCATATCACTAGGTGCTCAGAGGCAATTACCACTTTGCAGTGCATGGGCAATTACAATACATAAATCCCAAGGAATGACAATCAAAAGAGCAACAATTGATATAGGCAAAAAAGAAAGACAAGGATTAACTTTTACAGCTATATCTAGAGTTAAATCAATACACGGACTTAGGATCGACCCACCATTTACCTTTGATCGATACTCACGAATGAAGAATAATCCATTCACAATTATCAGGAAAAAATAAGAGCTCCGACTACGTCTTCTCTCTTTATGATGAGTACAGGTACACATACATTAACACCCTAGTCCCTCAAGAAAGCTATATTTGTTTTTCTTTTATCTTCACCTTACCATATTGATATACATAGAAACTATTATTTCTATACTTACCAAGCATTTGCAATCACATGCAGGTGGATGTTCTAGCTTCGTATACTCCTACAAATGGTTGCTCCAAGCTAGCGCATTTGCAATCAGATGCAAGTGGATGTTCTAGCTTTGTATACTCCTACAACTAGTTGCTCCAAGCTGGCGAATCCTCCTAAAGTATTGGTCATTTTTAAGACATACAAAGACTGTATCACATTCAATACAATATTGAGCCACTTCCCATCCCTCCATGAAAATACAACAAACCCCTTTGCATACAATCCATATTACCAAATTGATCCATATCAAGAACATGAACCAAAGCATATTTCAAGCAATACCACGCAAAATCAACATCAAGAATCCAAACATCCAATAAACCATATACATATACCACCTACTATTCCATCCACCTATGAGATGCTCACTCCTAAATGTACATGTAGCTATTCCACAAAAAAAAAAAGAGTCAACATTTGGGAGACTGTAGAGTCCTTATGATAAAGCTGCTATCAATGCTACCACACTTCATACCTTCAACCATGATTCACACATCATCCCATCCACCAAAAAAAATAAAGGGACAAATAAATTCAAAAAAAATTGACAAATAATATGTAGATGGATACCATAAAATACAACACAAAAACATCCCTACCAATCTCCATCAGTAAAAGAAACTATGGGGAAAAAATCAAGAAGGGAAGCTCTTCCATCAAATAAAGTCCAATAGTGCACAAGAAAGCTTTAGTAAAAGAAACTATGGTGAAAAAATCAAGAATGGAAGCACTTCCATCAAATAAAGTCCAATGGTGCACAAAAAAAAGCTTCAATAGCAACCAAAAAAGACATATGCACACATTTTGGCCCAAACAAATCACCAAATCCACCTACCATTGCTTGCCTCCCAAGTTTGGAAAAAGAAAATACAAACCATCAACTGTTAATGTACACCATCATAAGTTGGCACATCCATGATATCCAAATCTCAGAATAACCATGCGTTGATAACAACACTTTATCATAAGGACTCTTATGGCTCCCTAATCGAGATGTCTACATCTCAATGAAATTGCAAAAAAAAACAACAACTAAATATGGCAAAAGAGGTACATGCATCTTACTCCATCCATAATACATCCAACACTCCGTCCACCTTATCCAAATTAAATCAATTCATCCATGTACCACCTACCAAATCCATGTTTACCCATCACCCCCCACATTCTGAATCCTCCTAATCTTGATTGACATTCGATCTACAGCTTACACCTACTTATGGTAAATTTCTTGATATGGATCATAATCATTCACTGCACCACCATTATACAAGTATTCTCCAGATACCCACACGCACTCCAAATAACACCCCCAGCCATCCTTTCCATACCTTGCATTTCCATTGACCAATCCGTTTATTCCATGCATCCAACACTACATTCCATGTACACTCCTACAACAACAACACTATTGAAGCAAACATAATGCAATATATCCATCTATTCAAAAAAAAATTGTAATGATTCGTGTTCTCAATCTATTACTGAGATTCAAACATTGTATAATCACATTGTATGTTTACCTACTACTATCTTCTAATGTCAAACATTGTTACCTTTGCTAATGATAATTTGCATGTCTCTCCCCTTCTTACTTCTCTATATTTTTCTATCAGCGTAACCCTTGCACCCCCTCCGGTGCAAGTGCTAGTCCTTTACCCTACTTAAGTCTACTCTTTATGAGATTCTCCCTCACTCTTACATACTTCAACATGCATAGCCCAATATGTGACTCTTGCTATGTAACTTTTCTCTTTCTCATTTACTACCCTTTCCATGTGGGCTCTTCTTCCTTTGATCACAGGTTTACAATCAACAACTCAAATTTCATGTACTCTCCTCCATTCATTTGCTATTCATGCAGATTTTTATCTTCTTTCACTTTAATGTAGCCACCACGCCCTCACTTTTCCGTCCCTTCACAAACCAATCTCCATCAATTTTTAACCTTCCATTAAGGAGTTGGGCAAATTTTTTTGATCTTCTATTTCTCCTAGGCATGCCTTGCTATCTTGCCTACATGGGATTCAATAGTCCTCAAGAACCTACATGTGGGTCTTTGTTTAGGTGCCTCTTCATTTCCTCCATCAGCCTTTTAATCTTCCCATACCCATTCACATTAAATCATAAATTTTAATTTTCTCCTTCATTTTATATTCATGTCCTTCCATCTTCTCACATCCATTATTTTATTTCATACCTTTTGTTTTTAAATAAACCATTAATATTAATAATGTGACGGTGAAGCAAATGTGATAGTATGAGACAAAGTTTAGATCACTTCACATTAGATAAAGTTGAAGGAAGAGAACCTTAAGAACATTGCTAGTGCCAACTTCATTCAGAAACTAATGAAATGAATGTACGAAACAAAATTCAAATAGAGTTGCTCACAGAGAAAGGAAAGCAAAAGCAAAAAAATTAGAAACCAAACTATAATTTTTTTTTGTTGTTGACGTTGATCACATGTGGACCCGAATTCTACTACATCAATCAATATTCTTTTAGATGGATGGTGAGGATTAAAATAATGATTATTTTAGATTTTTCGTGTAGGGGAAGTGATTTAATTGGTTTTTTAATTTGGGATAGATTAGAGGGAGGAAATTAGCTTAATTAATTAAACAAACATAGTTTAGTTAATCAATTAATTAAAGGGGAGGTTAGACTATTGAGAATAAATAAATTTAATTAATTGAATAAGTCTATTTTAATCAACCAGTGAAAGGGGTTATTGGATTAATTAATTAATTTAATTAACTCATGACAAGTTGGTGTAGGGGAATCCATAGTGTTGGATTTAGAGTGTTTAGAAGTGTACGTATTTGAATCACCAAGATTCATAATTTGTTAAGAATTGTAAATCTTCAACAAAATATTTTACTAGAATTCACTAGAACAAAGGATTTTCTAGAAACAATCCACTAGAATCATCTAGAGCTATACTTCTAGGAAATTTATTTATTAGTCTGTGCTAAAAATAACTCATCACCATTTTTGAAAACAAGATCATATTCTAAGTTTACAATTTTTTATTAGAGCTTACATTATTTATAGATTCGCATTATTTTTTAGCATCTTATATTTGTATCTTGGAGCTGGTTATTGTTAGGTCATATATCTAGTCATGTGAAAAAGATGAGCATTAAAAGATACATTATAATAATTTTAATAATAAATTGAACTAGCAATCACATTAGAATTAGTTTACGAGATAATTTGTAATAAATATTGTATTAATACAATCAAACTATTTATGATAGAATTAGAAGTTTAATTCCTCATTATTATCATGTAATTTTCTTGTAGACAACATAAATGTCATCTCACACTAGAAAATGGTAATTTTTGTGTGGACATAATGATGAAATTTATATCCATTGATTATTTAATGTTATTATGATTCTTTTATTTTATTAATGAAATTTATTATGTGCATCTTTCTTATAAATTTTTATTCGAGATGTTTCATTATGTTTGCTAAAGGTTAAATTGCTTTGAAAAATCTACACAATTTATATTGTAGGTGAGCTTGAAGGTGTAACTCACGACTTTGTATCAAGTCACACATTTAATTTAACTATATTTTTCATGTTTATGTGCTAGCTTATTCTAATCTTTACATTCTTATCTCACTAAAAATATCTTAATTGAACATCATAAGCATGTAGTCATAGGGTTTGTTTTAAGTAAAAATAAAAAAAATTCCTAGTGTTGAAAGATCATATTATCCTTTTACCTTGGGAAAAAGAAAAAATACACGCATTTACATTTTATTTAGCATGAATATGACCACCCATGAATTATTATAAATATTATAAATCACAAGCACATATTGTTAAGTTTTAAGTTAATTTTTAATTTCTACGGAGCTTCCCTTTTAATTCAAAGAGTAGTGTTATTGCACATTTGCTCCATTTTGAGTTCCACAAAAGGAAAAAATTAAAATACTAATAGGTATATAGAAAATTTATCATTATCATTTAATTTTTAGTTGTAGGTTAGGTACTATATAGTCAATTTCTCTCTTTTGGTCCTTTGAGGATATTGAAGAAAGCTAAAAACACATTACTAGGGGAGAGGGGCCAATAATTTGTTGGATGTTGTGTTGTGCTGCTGATATGTGGTTGTCATTAATGTCAAAACTATTAGCATTGTTGCATTAGAAGTTGTATATGTTGAGGATATTGAGAAAATTGTAATAAGAAGTGCTATAGGTAGTCAATGGTAACGTGAAGTTCTTTATATCGGTGTGATCAGTACGTTGCTATTTAGAGGTTGTGGACTAAAGGTTTTCTTGCTGAGTATATCTAGTTTATCCACATCAATTTTTAGAGATCCATGTGAAGATTTGATCGAGTTATGAAGATTTGTATTCTGGCAGTTTTTTTGTTACTTCAATTTGTGTTTCTGAATGAAGATCATGTGATTCCAGTAAGTTTAGTTGTTGCAGATGATTCTCTGATGTTTCATGATGCTTTTGGATGTTCGCATTGATCATTGTGCTCATGATCCGAGATTTTCTCTTGTGTGTTCATGTTTTTCATGTTCTTGGCCGACAAGGTGTTGAAGCGTGTTGTGGATCTTCAAGGAGTAATTAATTGAAGTGGTTCATGTTTGAGGATGTCATTTTCGGTCTTCACTATGTTGTGGCCGACCTTGGTTGATTCACATGGATAATCTTTATTGATTTGGGATGACTATTTATATTCGTTTTATTATTTCTTTGGAGCCAACTTATAGCAATGTAATTTCTTGTTGCGGATATATAAAAGCAATTGTTTTATCATTTGAAGGTGTGTGTGTGTGAAGTGTAAGAGTCTTGTGTGTAAATAAAGTTTAGATCATTCGAAGGTAGAGCAAAGAGAGAAGAAGAGTGAAGAAGTGTTCATGTGCTTAACCGGAACTATAACCAAGCATTAGCAGATGCTACTTTTCTTAGTTCAAAGTTTGATGGATTTAATCAGAACCTTTTTGTAAGACAATGTGTCTTCCTTTGGGTAGTAAGCCTATTTTGTATTTGAGCAGTGAGCTCTAGGTAGTGTTCCTGAATGCATGTGCATTCCCCATTCATAATTACTTATACTTTTAACAGGGTATAATCTTGTGGACTGACCTCCACCATGGTTTTTCCCCTAATAGGGTTTCCACATAAAAATCTTGGTGTTATGTGTGATTTTGATGTGTTGTTAATTTATTCTTTCATGATTAATGATCAGATATGAGAATAAGGTTAATAAGTTGAATAATTTTGAAATTTAGTGACAACTGATTCATCCCCCCTCTTAGTTGTTTTCCCTTGAGTTGCCAACAATTAGTATTAGAGCTTGTGGTTCCTTGGAAGAAGTTCAATGGCTTGAGCTGATTCGGGATGACAACTTATAAGAAGGATAGTCCTAGATTTGATGGAACAAATTATTCTTTATGGAAGAATCGAATGGAGTGCCATTTGAGATACATTGGTGAACCCTACTGGAGCATTACAAAAAATATATATGTTATTCCATAGAATGGTCCTACTACTTTTGTTAATATCAAGGATGTTGAGTATAATATCAGGGCTAAGGAGGTGTTGTTGAGTGCTTTGATTGATACTAAGATGAAAAATGTGATGGATCTGAAGACTACTTATGAGATATGGAAAATGTTGGAAACCTTGTATGAAGGTGATGCTAATGTTAAGATTGCTAAGCTACAAAGTCTGAAAGGGAAATATGAAAACTTGAAAATGGGTGATGATGAAAATGTTACTACTTTCATGCAAAGAGTGAATGAACTCATGTGTGGTATCAGATGTGTTGGTGGACAGATAGATGAATCAAAAATTGTTACTAAAGTGCTTAGATCCTTTCCTGATTCTTACAAAGTTAAGGCTAGTGCTATTGAAGAGCTTCAAACTATAACAAATGTTACCAGAGATATGTTGATTGGTAAGTTTATTGCTTTTGAGTTGAGTGAATTTGGTGATACAATTCCTAAGGTTGAATTTGCATTCAAGGCCACTACTTCTGGAAGAGATAGACAAAGAAATGATCCAGGTGAAAGTTCATCTAGAAAGGAATTCAAGTATGAGGGTGAAATGAGACAACTCGATGAAGAAGAAAGAGAGCTTGAAGAACTTGAAGCATTGATTGTGAAAAGAGAAGCCAAAGAACAAGGTAAGTATAAAGGAAATTTTCCTATTAAATTTTTCTCTTGCAATAAGATAGGTCATTTTGCATCAAGGTGTCCTGAGAGAGTTGCCAATCCAAGATTTAACAAGTCTAAATTCCAAAAGAAGTGTTACTATGTTGCTGATGAAGGTGTGATAGATGATGAATCTGAAAAAGGAAATGCAAGTGAAGATGAATTTCTTTTTATTGCTATCAATGAAAATAATCGTGTGTCTACTGAATCTGCTAGTTGTACAAATGTGGAGAAAGCCCTAGCTCCTCAAGTTGAAGAGAAAAATGAATGGGTAATTGACAGTGGTTGTTCTCATCATATGATAGGAGATAAAAGTAAGTTTGTGAATTTGGAAAAGTATGATGGTGGTGTTGTGAGATTTGGTGATAATACAACTGGTGTGATCTGTGGAAGAGGATGCATTTCTCTTGATGGTAAGCATAATATTGATGATGTCTTGTATGTTGAAGGTTTGAAGCATAATCTTTTAAGTGTTGGAAAGATGGTTGATAAGGGATATGTAATCTTCAATTCATGGATGTTAAGTGAAAAATATTGGGAAATTCTAGAAATGTGATTGCATTAGGTACAAAAAAAAAAGGTAATATTTTCCACCTAAGTGTTGCTAGTAAAAGTTGTTTGATTGCTCAAATTGATGAAAGTTGGTTGTGGCATAGGAGAATGTGTCATGTTAACTTTTATAATATTTCCAAGATAAATTCCACTAAGATTGTGAGAGATCTTCCTAAGCTGATGAAACCTACTAATGCCATATGCAAAGAATGTTAGTTAGGAAAGAAAACAAGAATTTCATTTCAAATTAAACAACAAAATTCAAATGGATTGTTGGATCTTGTGCATATTGATTTGTGTGGTCCTACTAGAACTAGAGTTTACAAGGATACAAGTACTTCATGTTTCTTATTGATGACTATTCAAGGATGATGTGGTCTACTTTTTTAAGGGATAAATTTGAAGCTCTGGAAAAGTTCAAGATCTTTAAGGCTATGGTTGAGACAGAGACAGATTGAAAGATTAAATGTCTGAGTTCAGATAGAGGTGGTGAATTCACTTCCAGTGAGTTTAAATCTTTTTGTGAAGAGCATGGAATAAAGAGATAGTTATTTTCACCATAGACCCCTCAACAAAATGGAGTTGTGGAAAGGAAGAATAGAACAGTTCTAGATGCTGCTAGAACCATGATGTTGGAAGAAAATGTACCTCATATCTACTGGAGAGAAGTTGAGTACTGTTGTGTACACACTTAACCGGGTACAAATCAAAGGTGATATTGGTAAGACTCCTTTTGAGCTATGCACTGGTCAAAAACCTACTATTAGATATTTCAAGATCTTTGGAAGCAAGTATTATATCAAAAGAGATGAAGATATAGGAAAGTTTGATGCTAGGAGTGATGAAGGAATCTTTATGGGTTATGCTATTAAAAGTAAGGCCTACTGGTGTTACAATAAGAGATTGAATAAAATGGTTGAAAGTGAAAATGTTAAGGTTGATGAAGACTTTGGTACACTATCCAAAACCTGTGGATATGATTTTGATGATTAGAATGACAGTACAAACAAAGGTCAGACTTCAAGTCAAGTCTAAATCATTCTGGTGAATCAAGAAGATCAAGAGGAAGGAGAAACTGGTGGAAGAACAAAAGAGATATCATAAGAGCTTGAAGTTGAAGAAAATTCTAAGAAGACTCTAAGGTATGTAAGGTTGAATCATTCAGAAGATTAGATTATTGGTGATAATAACAAAGGTGTCTAGACGAGGAGAAATATTGCAGAAGAATATTGTTTGATTTCAAATACTGAGCCTAACAATGTGAATGAAGCATGCAAAGATGAACATTGGGTTGAAGCAATGAAAGAGAAACTACAATAAATTGAAAAGAATAATACATTGATTCTTGTTCCCAGACCTAAGGATAAGAATGTAATTGGAACTAAATGGGTCTTTAGAAACAAACTTAATGAACAAGGTGAAGTGGTTAGAAACAAAGCAAGACTAGTATGTAATGGATATTCACAGATGGAAGGAATTGATTTTGAAGAAACCCTTGCCCCTATTGCTAGAATTGAGTCCTGATATTGTTTCTTGCTTATGCTACTTACAAATACTACAAATTTTATCAAATGGATGTCAAGTCTTCTTTTCTAAATGGCGAATTGGAAGAAGTTTATGTTGAACAACCTGATGGATTCTAGTTCACTGATTAGGGAGATATGGTTTTCCGATTGAAGAAAGCATTGTATGGACTCAAACAAGCCCCTAGAGAATGGTATGCTAGATTGGATAAGTGCTTGGTGAAGCTTGGACTTAACAAAGGTACTATTGATAGTAATTTATATTTCAAGAATGATGATAAAGACTTGATTGTGAAATTTTTTGTTGATGATATCATACTTGGAGGAGATGATAGCTTGTGTATGAAGTTTTCTAATGAGATGCAGAATGAGTTTGAGATGTAAATGATTGGAGAGATGAAATTATTCTTGGGATTGCAAATTACTCAGTTAGATAAAGGGATCTTTATATCTCAATCCAAGTATGTGAAAGAATTTATGAATAAATTTGGTATGGAAGATTCAAAGCCAGTTGGTACACCTATGGTGACCAGATGCAAGTTCACAACTGATGATGAGAAGGAAAATTAGACTAGATATAGATCAATGATTGATGGATTGCTTTATTTGACTCAAACTAGGCTTGATATCATGAATGCTATATGTATTGTTGCTAGATTTCAAGTTGATCCTAAAGAATCTCATGTGACTACCATAGAGAGGATTTTCAGATACTTGAAGGGGACAATTGATTTTGGTTTATGGTATCCTAAAGATGATCTTAATTTGAGTGCCTTTACTGATGTTGATTGGGCAGGAGATGTGAATGATAGACAAATTACTAGTGGTGGAGCATTTTTCTTGGGAAAGAAACTAATTTCATGGTTAAGCAGAAAACAAAATGCTATTTCTTCATCTACTATAGAGGAAAAATACATTGTTGCTGCTAATAATTGTACTCAAGTACTGTGGATAAAATAGATGTTGAAGGATATTAGAGTTGTGTATGATGATCCTATTGCTATATTCTATGATAACTCAAGTACTATTAACATTTCTAAGAATCCAGTGTTGCATTCCAATACCAAGCATATATCTATCAAGTTTCACTTTTTGAGAGAGAAAGTAAGTGAAAAGGAAGTTAGATTGGAGTATGTTCCTACTAAGGAGTAGATTGCAGAAATATTTACCAAGTTGTTGCCTAAGGATACTTTTGAGTATCTTAGAGTGAAGTTAGGGGTGATTACCCCTCCTAATCAAAACTAAGGATTCATTGATTTGCATCAATCTGTGCATTTCATGATCATATTTTGACCCAGATTGATGTTGTGGTGCCTACTACTTAGGGGGAGTAGTCATATGTTCAAAATTTTAGGCCTTTAGATATGTTGTTCAGAGCTTTTATAGAATAAATCTTTGCCATTGATGTTAAAGGGGGATAAGTGCAATGTGAAAAATATTTGTGGGGAGAAGAGTTGAGGAAAGAAGAGTTAGAACCTAAGGGGGAGTAAGCATAGTTGTGTTGATGGTTTTTTTCACATCATGTGTTGCCATCAATGGAAAAGGGGGAGATTGTTGGATGTTGTGTTGTGTTGCTGATATGTGGTTGTCATTGATGTCAACACTATTAGCATTGTTGCATTAGAACCTATGTATGTCGAGGATATTGAGAAAATTGTAATAAGAAGTGCTATAGGTTGTCAGTGGTCAAGTGAGGTTCTTTCTATTGGTGTGATAAGTACATTGCTATTCAAAGGTTGTGGAATTAAGGGTTTCTTGTTGAGTATATCTAGTTTATCCACATCAAGTTTCAGAGATCCATGTGAAGATTTGATCAAGTTATGAAGATTTGTATTATGATAGTTTTTATGTTACTTCAGTTTGTGTTTCTGAATGAAGATCATGTGATTCTATTAAGTTCAGTTCCTATGGATGCTTCTAGTTTATTCTCTATTTGTGTTGCACACCCACATTGATCGTTGTGCTCGTGATCCAATATTTTCTCTTGCGTGTTCATTTTCTCATGTTCTTGGCCAACAAGGTGTTGAAATGTGTTGTGGATCTTCTAGGAGTAATTAATTGAAGTGGTTCATGTTTGAGGATGTTATTTTTGGTCTTCACTATGTTGTGGCTGACCTTGGTTGATTCACATGGATAATCTTTATTGATTTGGGCTGACTATTTATATTCATTTTATTATTTCTTTGGAGCCAACTTATAGTGATGCAATTTCTTGTTGCGGATTTATAAGAGCGATTTTTTTATCATTTGAAGTTGTGTGTGTGCGAAGTGTAAGAGTCCTATGTGTGAATAAAGTTTAGATCATTCGAAGGAAAAGCAGAGAGAGAAGAAGAGTGAAGAAGTGTTCATGTGCTTAACCAGAACTATAACCAAGCATTAGCAGATGCTACTTTTCTGAATTCAAAGTCTGATGGATTTAATGAAAACCTTTCTGTAAGACAGAGTGTCTTCGTTTGGGCAGTAAGCCTATTTTGTATTTGAGCAGTGTGCCTAAATGCATGTGCATTCCCCATTCATAATTCCTTATACTTATAACAGGGTATAATCTTGTGGACTAACCTCCACTGTGGTTTTTCCCCTAACAGGGTTGAACCATGTAAAGATCTTGGTGTTATGTGTGATTTTGATGTGTTGTTCATTTATGATCTCATGATTAATGATAAAATTTGAGAATAAGATTAATAAGTTGAATAAGTTTGAAATTCGGTGACAACTGATTCACCCCCCCTCTTAGTTGTCTACCCTTGAGTTTCCAACATTATTAAGTGGGGTTCTACTGTTGGTATAATATTTTTGGTTATGAAATTTTATCTTGCAAGATATTTATACTATATAGATAGTAATTATTCCACATCTAAATTAAAAATGATTAATTGTTTTTTAAGATGGAACCATACATGAACACATGAGAACTTATCCATGCCATGTGAAAAAAATCATAAATACATTAATTAACAAGTGCAATAAATATGTTTTTTCTTTATATAAAATATCATAACTACTGTAGTGTCGTAAAATTGCACCCTATGGAAATTTCACACTTACACATTTAGGCCTGCCCTATTTATGGTTATTTTTACTAATTTTGACCCTTTTCTCCTAATTATTAAATAATACCTTATTATTTAATTTTCATCAAATATTATATTCTACTATTAATTAAGTGACTTAATGTTATTTAATTAATTCATTCTAATTCACCCTTTTTGACTAATTTAATAAATCCTATTTATTGGAGAAAGGTTGTGTGCAATGGCTCCCTCTGCTAGTTTTCTTCCACCTTCTCTAATCCACATGTTCTTGTGCCCATTGCTCAAAACTCTTTTGATTACAGTTCCAGTTAAGCAAATGAACACTTCTTCACTCTTCTTCACTTATCTTCACACTCTGCTCTTCCTTCAAATGATTTGAACAATATTCAAACACACACATAGAAGCACACCCTTTCACATTTCAATTTGAATAAACAATTGCATAGTGTTGCTAAGTATATCTAGTTTATCCACATTGAGTTTCAGAGATCTGCATGAAGTTTTGATTGAGTTATGAAGATTCTCATTCTGATAGTTTTTCTATTTCTTCAGTTGGTGTTCCTGATTGAAGATGATGCTATTTCAGTTAGTTCAGTTGCTACAGATGCTTCTCTTGTGATTCATGATTCTTGTGGATGTTTCTAGATCATGCTCTATCTTGGTTGCACATCCGCATTGATCAGTGTGCTTGTGGTTTGCGATTTTCTCTTGCGTGCTCATGTTCTTCTTGTTCTTGGCTAACATGGTGTTTGTAGCGTGTTGTGGATTTTTGAGGAGAAATTAATTGAAGTTTCTTTGTGTTGGAGATGTTGTTTTAGGTCGTCACTAAGTTGTGGCTGACCTTGGTTGATTTGCATTGTTGGCAACACAAGGGCAGGAAATTGAGAGAGGGGGTGAATTAGTTGTCTCAAAAATTCAAAACTTATTCAACTTATTAAACTTATCCTTAGATTTGATAATTAACCATGAAAACATAAATCACCAACACATTAGAAACACACATAACACCAATATTTTTTTATGTAGAAACCCTGTTAGGGGAAAAACCATGGTGGAGGTCAGTCCACAAGATTATACCATGTTAAAAGTATAATGAAAATGAAATATGGGGAATGAAAATGCATTTAGGCACACTGCCTAGAGCTCACCACTCAATTACAAAGGAAGACACACTGTCTTACAAAGAGATTCAGATTACAACCATCTAGATTTTGAACTGAGAAAATAACATCTGCTAATGCCTGATTAAAGTTCCAGTTAAGCACATGAACACTTCTTCACTCTTCTTCACTTATCTTCACACTCTACTCTACCTTCAAATGATTTGAACAATATTCACACACACACATAGAAGCACACCCTTGCACACTTCAATTCAAATAAACAATCGCTCTTGTATATCCGCAACAAGAAATTTCATCGCTACAAGTTAGCCTCAACAAGAATAATAAAATGAATATAAATTGTTAGCCCAAAACATTAAATATTATCAATGCAAATCAATGAAGGTCAAACACAACTTAGTGAGGACCTAAAACAGCATCTCCAACATGAAGACACTTCAATTAATTTCTTCTCAAAGATCCACAACACACTACAAACACCATGTCAGCCAAGAACAAGAAAAACATGAACACGCAAGAGAAAATCGCCAACCACAAGCACAACGATCAAGTCAGATGTGCAACAAAGATAGAGCATGATCTAGAAACATCCACAAGAATCATGAATCACAAGAGAATCATTTGCAACAACTAAACTAACTGAAATAGCATCATCTTCAATCAGGAACACCAACTAAAGAAACAAAAAAATTGTCAGAATGAGAATATTCATAACTCAATCAAACTTCATGCAGATCTCTACAACTTGACGTGGATAAACTAGATACACTTAGAAAAAAACCCTTTAGTCCACAACCTCTGATCATCAATGTACAAAACTTATTGATATACTGAACTTCACTTCACTACTGACAACCTGCAACTCATTCCTTTACAATTTTCTCAATATCCTCGACATATACAGCTTCAAATGAATTAATGCTAATAGTGTTGACATCAATGACAACCACAACATCCAAAAATCTCCCCCTTTGGCATTGATGGAAACACATGATGTGAAAAAAACCATCAATGTAACTAACTCTTGACACTTACTCCCCCTTAGGATTTGATTCAACTTCTCCTCAACACTTTCACATAATATTTTCCCTACAAGGCTCTTCTGCCCAGATAATCACCAGTTTTTCACATGACTTTTCTCCCCCTTTGACATCAATGAAAAATATCTCTAAGCTCTAAACCACATATCTAAATTTCTAAACATCTAACTACTCCGCCTGAGTAGCAGCCACCACAACATCAATCCAAAATAAGGTATGACTATGAAATGCAAAGATTGATGCAATGCAATGCATCCTTAGTTCTGATTAGGAGGGGTAATCACCCCTAAATTCCTTTTGAGATACTCAAAAGTATCCTTAGGCAATGTCTTGGTAAACATGTCTACAATCTGCTCCTAAGTAGGCACATACTCTAGTCTAACTTCTTTTTCACTTACTTTCTCCCTCAAAAAGTGAAACTTGATAGATATATGCTTTGTTTTTTAATGCAACACTGGATTCTTGGAAATGTTAATAGCACTTGAATTATCATAGAATATAGCATAAGGTTCATCATATACAACTTTGATATCCTTCAGCATCTACTTCATCTATAATACTTGAGTACAATTGTTAGCAACAACAATGTATTTGGATTTTGTAGTAGAAGAGGAAATGGCATTCTTCTTCTTGCTTAACCATGAAATTAGCTTCTTACCCAAGAAAAATACTCCACTACTAGTAATTTTTCTGTCATTCACATCTCCCACCCAATTAGCATCAGTAAAGGCACTCAAGGGAAGATCATCATCTTTAGGATACCATAGGCCAAGATCAACAGTTCCCTTCAAGTATCTAAAAATTCTCTTCATAGAAGTCACATGAGATTCCTTCGGATCAACTTGAAATCTTGCAACAATACATACAAAATTCATGATATCAAGCCTAGTTTGAGTTAAGTACAACAATCCACCAATCATTGATCTGTATCTTGTCTAATTTTCTTTTGGAGAATATTCTTCTGTTGTCAACTTGCAGCCGGTCACCATGGGTGTACCAATTGGCTTTGAATCTTCCATACCAAACTTCTTCAACAATTCCTTCACATACTTGGACTGAGATATAAAAATCCCTTTATCTAACTGAGTAATTTGCAATCCCATAAAGAATTTCATCTCACCAATCATAGACATCTCAAATTCATTTTTCATCTCATTAGCAAACTTCATGCACAAACCATCATCTCCTCCAAAAATGATATCATCAACAAAGACTTCAAAAATAAAATATTTATCATGATCAATCTTGAAATACAAATTACTATCAGTAGTACCTTTTTTAAATCCAAGCTTCAGCAAATACTTGTCCAATCTTGTATACCATGCTCTAGGGGCTTTCTTAAGTCCATACAATGCTTTCTTCAATTGACACACCATATCTTCCTTATTAGTCAACTAGAATCCATCAGGTTTCTCAACATACACTTCTTCCAATTTTCCATTTAGAAAAGCTGATTTGACATGCATCTAATAAACTTTGTAGTTCTTGTGAGCAACATAGGCAAGAAATAATCTTACAGCTTCAATTCTAGCAATAGGGGCAAAGGTCTCTTCAAAATCAATTCCTTCCATCTGTGAATATCCTTTACATACCAGTCTTTCTTTGTTTCTAACCACCTCACCTTTCTCATTTAGTTTGTTTCTAAAGAACCATTTAGTTCCAATGACATTCTTATCCCTAGGTCTGGGAAGAAGAATCCATGTATCATTTTTTTCAATTTTTTTTAACTCTTCTTTCATTGCTTCAACCCAATGCTCACCTTTACATGCTTCATTCACACTAGTAGGCTTAGTTTTTGAGATCAAGAAATACTCTTTTGCAATCTTTCTCCTAGTTTGGACACCTTTGTTCTTATCACCTATAATCTGATCTTTTGAATGATTCAGTCTTACATACCTCAGAGTCTTCTTAGGATGTTCTTCAACTTCAGGTTTTTCTGATCTCACTTCTTCTCTTTCACCAGTTTCTCCTTCTTCATTCTCCTAATTTACTGGATTGATTTGCACTTGATTTGTAGTTTGAACTTGCTTTCCTTGGTTTTTACTATCATCCTGATCGTTAGAGTCATATCCACAGGTTCTAGATGGTGTACCTAAGTCTTCATCAACCTTAACATTTGCAATTTCAACCATTTTCTTCAATATTTTATTGTAACACTGGTAGGCCTTGATTTTAGTAGAATAACCCATAAAGATACCTTCATCACCCCTAGCATCAAACTTTCCTATGTCTTCATCTCTCTTAATATAACATCTACTTCCAAATATCTTGAAGTATTTAACAGTATGCTTTTGAGCAGTCCATAGCTCAAAAGGGGTCTTACTAGTATCACCTTTGATTTGTACCTAGTTGAGTGTGTACACAATAGTAAGCACAACTTATGTCCAATAGATATGAGGGACATTTCCTTCCAGTATCATTTTTCTAGCAGCATCTTCAATTGTTTTTTTCTTCCTTTCCACAACTCCATTTTGTTGAGGGGTCTGTGGTGCAGAGAATTGTTTCTTTATTTCATGTTCTTCACAAAAATAAATAAATTCATCGGAAGTGAATTCACCACCTCTATCTGATCTCAGACATTTAATCTTCAAACTTGTCTCTATCTCAACCATAGCTTTAAAGATCTTGAACTTTTCCAGTGCTTCAGATTTCTCCCTTAAGAAAGTAACCCACAACATTCTAGAATAATCATTAATGAGTAACATGAAATACCTATAACCTTGTAAACTTCTAAACTTAGAGGGACCACACAAATCAATATGCACAAGCTCTAACAATTCATTTGAGCAATGCTTTTTACTCCAAAATGAAATCCTAGTTTGGTTTCCCAACTGACATTCCTTGCATATTGCATTAGTAGGTTTCACCAACATAGGTATATCTCTCACAGCCTTAGTGGAACTTATCTTGACAATATTATCAAAGTTAACATGACACAATATCCTATGCCATAACCAACTTTCATCAACTTGAGCAATCAAACAACTTTTACTAGCAACACTTAAATGAAAGATATTACCTTTTGTTTTTGTACCTGATGCAATTTCATTTCTGAAACTCAATATTCTACACTTTCCATCCTTGAACTGAATATTGTAACCTTTATCAACCATCTGACCAACACTCAAAATATTATGCTTCAAGCCTCCCACATACAAAATATCATCAGTATTATGCTTACCATCAACAGAAATGCATCCTCTTCCATGGATCACACTAGCTATATTATCACCAAATCTCACAACACCACCATCATAATTTTCCAAGCTTACAAACTTACTTTTGTATCCTATCATATGATGTGAACACCCACTGTCAATCACCCATTCATCCTTCTCTTCAACTCGAGCAGCTAGGGCTTTATCCACATTTGTACAACTAGCAGATTCAATAGATACATGATTATTTTCCTTGATAGCAATAAATACCCATTTTTCATCACTTATATTTCCTTTATCAAATTCATCATCTATCACGCCTTCATCACCAACATAGTAACACTTCTTCTAAAATCTAGGCTTATTATATCTTTGTTTAGGAGCTCTTTCTAGACACCTTGATGCAAAATGACCTATCTTATTGCAAGAAAAACATTTAAGAGGAAATTTTCCTTCATACTTACCTCTTCCTCTTAGTACTCTTTTGACAATAAGTGTTTCCATCTCTTTCATCTCTCTTTCTTCTTCTTCAACCTATCTAATTTTATCCTCATACTTGAATGTATTTCTAGATAAACTCTCACCCGAATCATATCTTTGTCTATCTCTTATGGAAGTGGTAGCCTTAAATGTAGATTCAACCTTAGGAAGGGCATCATGAAATCACTCAACTCAAAAGTAGTCATCTTACCAACCAATGTATATCTAGTTATGTTTGTTATAGTTTGGAGCTCTTCAATAGCACTAGCTTTGACTTTGTAAGAATCAAGAAAGGATCTAAGCAATCTAGCAACAACCTTAGATTCGTCTAGCTTTCCACCAGCACATCTAATACCACACACAAGTTCATTCACTCTTTGCATGAAAGTATTAATGTTCTCATCATCACCCTTTCTCAACCTTTCATATTTCCCTTTCAAACTTTGCAACTTAGCAATCTTCACATTAGCATCACCTTCATACAAGGTTTCCAACTTTTTCTAGATCTCATGAGTAGTCTTTAGATCCATAACATTTTTCATCTCAAAATCAGTCAAAGCACTCAACAAAGCTTCCTTAGCCTGGATATTATACTTAGCATAAGTACTATTCAGTGGAATAATATACCTATTACTTGTAATGCTCCAATAGGGTTCACCAATGCATCTCAGATGACACTCCATTCAAGTCTTCCACAAAGAATAATTTGTTCCATAAAAAATTGGACTATCCTTCTTGTAATTTTCCATCCTGAATCACCTTAAGTTGTTAAACTTCTTCCAAGGAACCTACTTTGATACCAATTGTTATCAACACAAGTGCATACAACTAAGAGGGGGGGTGAATCAGTTGTCTTAGAAATTCAAAACTTATTCAACTTATTAACCTTATCCTTAGATATGATAATTAACCATGAAAACATAAATCATCAACACATTAGAAACACGTGTAACACCAAGATATTTTATGTGGAAACACTGTTAGGGGAAAAACCGCGGTGGAGGTTAGTCCACAAGATTATACCCTGTTAAAAGTATAATGGAAATGAAATATGGGGAATGCACATGCATTTAGGAACATTGCCTAGAGCTCACTACTCAATTACAAAGGAAGACACACTATCTTACAAAGAGATTCAGATTAAAACCATCCAGATTTTGAACTGAGAAAATAGCATCTACTAATGTCTAATTATAGTTCCAGTTAAGCACATGAATACTTCTTCACTCTTCTTCACTTATCTTCACACTTTTCTCTACCTTCAAATGATTTGAACAATATTCACACACAAATAGAAGCACACCCTTGCACACTTCAATTTGAATAAACAATCACTCTTATATATCCATAGCAAGAAATTTCATCGCTACAAGTTAGCCTCAACAAGAATAATAAAATGAATATAAATTGTCAACCTAGAACAATAAATACCATCAATGTGAATCAACCAAGGTCGACCACAACTTAGTGAGGACCTAAAATAACATCTCCAATGTGAAGAAAATTCAATTAATTTCTCCTCAAAGATCCACAACACACTACACACACCATGTCGACCAAGAACAAGAAAAACATGAACACACAAGAGAAAATTGCCAACCATGAGCACAATGATCAATGTGGATGTGCAACAAAGATAGAGCATGATCTAGAAAAATCAACAAGCATCATGAATCACAAGCTTGAGAAGCATCCAAAATAACTAAACTAATTGAAATAACATCATCTTCAATTAGGAACACCAACTGAAGAAACAAAAAAATTGTCAAAATGAGAATCTTCATAACTCAATCAAAACTTCATGTGGACCTCTAAAAATTGACATGGATAAAATAGACACACTCAAAACAAACCATTTAGTCCACAACCTCTGATCATCAATGTAAAAAACTTACTGATATACTGAACTTCACTTCACTACTGAAAACCTGCAATTCATTCCTTTACAATTTTCTCAATATCCTTGACATATACAACTTCAAATGAATAAATGGTAATAATGTTGACATCAATGAGAACCACATATCAACAACACAACCACAACATCCAATAGTTCTATTGTTGGTATAATATTTTTGGTTATGGAATTTTATCTTGCAAGATATTTATACTATATAGATAGTAATTATTCCACATGTAAATTAAAAATGATTAAATGTTTTTCAAGATCGACCCATACATGAACACATGAGAACTTATCCATGCCATGTTAAAAAATCATAAATACATTAATTAACAAGTGCAATAAATATGTTTTTTCTTTATATATGTATAAGAGAAAATTTGCACCCCATGTGCAAATCCATTTTCTTTCCCTTATCCACTTTAGAAAACCAAGTTCGAAGGATTAATTCCACTTAAACCTATTGTTGGAAATCCACTTGGTGCATTTTTTGAGTGTCGGTGGAGGCATTTCTATCGGGGATTCCCACACAACATGCAAACTTTCACTCAATGCACTTATGTCCCTAGTAGATTCCTGCAACTGAACTTGCAGAGGCGTTACACTTCTCATTGGCAATGAAGTTGTAATGCCCCCTTCGGGTGACCGACCCGAAGATGGTTGTTTTCTTCCTTCCTTCTTCATATTCACTCCTTCAACTTGCATTCCAATTCTTGAATAGATCAATCCTTCATTCTTGTAGACTTCAAGTTTCCATACTCACACTTTTGCATCCATTCTCACTCACTCTAATCATCCAAGCATTCCAATTGCAGCAAGAGTTTCACTTTGTCACTTCAGTAGAGTATGTTTGGGACCATTCCATTGTACCAGAGGCTTGAGTTCCTCTCATTTCTCCCCCAACCAGCCTTGAGTGCTCTTGGTGGAGGTGTTAAGCTTCCGTCTCCTCTCCTCTATCACTTGGTTGAGTAGCATAGTACTACTTTGTTGTGTTTTTTTTTCTTTATTACGCTATTTCTTTATCTCACTTCCTTGTCTGTCCGTGGAGGTGGAAAGACCTAAATGGGGGTTTGAGTGAGGCATGCCCCTATTTAGCCACCCAACATTTTCCTTCTTATTGTGTGTAGGTGTGCGTGTTGCAAGGAAGATCAGTTGGTGAGTGAATTCCTTGGTGAGATCCTTCTTACCCTTCTTACACTTGCTTTTCTACTTTATAACATTAGAGAATACTTCATTTATTTACTTGTTTCATTCTAGCCTTTTAGTTGAGTAGCTAGGTCATTAGTCATTTTGGTGAGTTCAAACTTGTCTCTATTATTGTCTAGCCATACGGACTACAATGCACTTTAGAGACACCAGCGTGACGCATTGTCATCCATTGACCATGTTGACATCCTCATGCAGAGAGCTCCCTAAGACATAGAGTTGAACCTAGAAACTGACTTGCCTAGCCCCACCTTAGAACTCAGGATTGTAGAGTGATTGTAGGGCTTCATAATCCTCATCATTCTCATCCTCATACCTTACATGTACTTAGTTGAGGTAAGTTAGGGAATCCTCTCACATCTCGACCCTCCGTGACCTAGGGTCTTGCACGTGGTGGTCCCCCTCTCTTACATTTTTTGGTGAACCTAACGTGAACCAACGTTTGTTCATTTGACGGTGGTGGGACTTCCCTCAGATATTTCACAGTTGTTGTGTTCTTGAGTGTTGTGAAATTTTATGTGCATCAAAACCCAATCCACAACTTCTAGGCATATCATGAGGAGTGTATGACACCTCTCAATGGATAGGACGAAGGTCTCGCTTGGTCTCTCTACAAGCCTTTTCTCTAGTCATGTCATTAATTTGGCTATGTAGGAGTAGTTATTGAGGAATGAGATGGGATTCATTGATGAAACCAATCACATTCCCACTCCTACATCTCCCATGCCATCATTGGTGGATGAGCATGAAGCCATTCAAATCCTTGTTGAATATGCATCTGACCTTGCTAAAGGGTTGGGTGACCTAGAAAACCATTTGGAAAGGAACTTAAAGATGGCTAGGGCCACTCAGGTTGTTAGTGAATTAAAGCATATGATGGCTAAAGATTTAATAGGCATATAGCTTCTAAGTAGTCTCCTCGGTCTTGCCGAAGCGTGCGCTCCTTCGAGCAACCCTAGCTTTGTACAAGGGGTCACCTTCGAAGAGAATGAGGGACAATTAAGGGTAGCAATTCCTCCCACTTTTGTTTACATGGCCAATGTGGCCCCTTCCATCATAAATTTTTTGATCCCTAAGCCTGTTAAGGAACCTTACCCTAATTGGTATGATGGGAGCACTTATTGTTAGTACCATCATGTTAATGGACATGATACTAAATGATGTATGCGTCTGAGTCATGAGATACAAGACCACGTCGAGGATGGTACCATCCATCTTGATGGGGATAAACAGAGCACTAACAAATCAGTGGCAAAGGAAAATAGTGAATTACAGATATACACGGACCCATTTTTGTCACACTCTAGTAATATGATTGTTGATCCTACTAATTATGTTACCCAAACTAATGCCTATGTTAATATGGTCATGGTAACTTCCACCATTCCACCTGCACCCAGTTCACCGGATATTACATTTACATCACAAGATTTTCCCTTAAACAACAAACTTCACCTCTCTACATTCCTACTCGTGTCAATGGTAACATTGTGACAAGAGTCTTGATTGATCTCACGAGCCGTGTGAATGTTATTACTGAAGAAACATTAGTATTAAATTCACTGTAAAAGGAGAAATATGAAGAAATGATATCTACCATCTGTACACACAATGGTATGAGTCTTAAACCCTATGGCTCGATTACTTTTTCTATCTTGGTTGGAACTAGGAATATTGACATAGTCTTTGATGTCATCTTGGAGTCAGATCTGTTCAGAGTGAAGCTGGGAATTCCTTCGTTAGCTTTCATGAATGAGATTTCCTTAATTATTCACAAGTGTTTAAAATTTTCCCACAAGGGTTTTGTGCATGTAGTACATGACATTGGATATCAACCCTTGGTATATCATGGTGGATATTCATTTGATCACTTCTGGCCCTCCCCAGTCAATCTGCTTCCTCTGAGAATAGACCTAATCTACAAATATTATGTGAAGTGTAAAACTAGGGGCAAAGGGGAGCTAGAGTTGACCCTTCTTATGATAGAAAAATTGGTTGCCTCCTCTTCCAGAGAAGAGAAGAAGAAGCCACACCAACTATTATTCCTTCTCCAAAAGAGGAGAGGTCCATGCCAACTCCCTCTCCTTCCTGCAAAGGTAAAGAGAATGTTATATCGGCCGCTCCCTCTTCCCCAAAGAAAGAGGAGAAGCCCATACCAGCTCCCTCTCCTCACAAAGGTAAAGAAAATACGACCTTTTCCTAGAATTCTCCATCCTCTCCCCTTTCCTGGGAAGAGTATTGGATGAGTAGACCTAGTGGCTACCCACTGAGTCCATTGATCCCTCCTTGGCGCAGGCCCAAGATAAGGATCGCGAACCTCCCTAATGAATTTCCTAGACCGTGGTATTATTTATATGGTAGAAAGAAAGGTTCTTGTGGAGAATTCAACCCATGGCCTCCTACTGCTCCTACTTCTAAGGAAGTAAGTAGAAAGAGGCATGCTACCGAGGCTCTCGAATCAACTCCTCCTGTCACTCCTCAGCCTATTCCTCTTGCTCCCACACAGGAACTTGTTCCTCCACTTGAAAGGGCCATAGTGGATGTTCCTATGGTTGAGCAGGAACCTTTGGTCCCTTCACAAACTCCGGTCTCTAACTCCAAGAGCCGTAGAAACCACCTTGCATGTGAATGCAAGTGCCAATGAAAGGCTCTCATGGCTGAGTAGGATGCTTCACAATAGAAGGAGGAAGAAACGATCGCTCCTGCTTTAGGACCTCCTACAATGTCTTTTTCCTCCCTTCCTTCTGTTTCTCTCCAGTCTAGTATTCTCCTAGCTTATGTTGCGAGCATGAATGTACCTAACTCTAAACAGATGTAGGTGTTCATCGCTCCTTCGATAGAGCCCCCTTTGCTGATGTCCATTTTAGATATTTATCCCTTTCCAAAGCCTGCGGATATGGTCAATACCTCAGTTGTATCCACTGCGATTCTTTCTTCCTCTTCCTCTGCACCCCTAGCTTCATCTATGGGGAGTTCATCTCCTCCAACAAAGAAAGAGGTGGAGGCTGGTCCTTCTAGTAATGAAGGGCATAAGAGGAGTCCACCTTCCTCACAAGGTGGTCTTGTGCTGACTTGTTTTATCCTTGTAATAGAACCAGTCCTGGCTTCTCCTGAGTTCGTCACCACTCTCGAGTCATTCAGTGATCTTAGCAGTGAATCTTAGGCACAACCCATCCCATCCACTGATGTAAGACATGGTGCTCCTATGGGGTGCATGTTTAACTCTATGGATGAGGTTCAGGACCTGTCGGCGATCTTCACGAAATCGTTGACTTTGACTCCACAAGAGCTCAGTGGAGAGGACCTTGAGGGGCCCTCTTCCTTGTACCTTCCTTAGCCCTTGTTGCAAGAGGGGTGGATGCTCCTCCTCTTAACATCCCACCATTGTAGGTTCATCCTCCTCCCCCTTATGAGGATTTAGATTGGGAAGTGGATGACCTCTTGGCCAATCAATGTTAGGAGGCCCTTTCTTGATCTTTTGTGTGTGTGTGTTTTGTGATGTGTTCCCCCATACCCATGCTATGTCTACCTAGATGACCCTCATCACCTTTGTTGGTGCATGAATACAGGTGTGGTTTTTGTGTCATAAACCTTCTTCTATTTGTATCATCATTCTTCCATGTTTGTGCTTGATTTTTGATAAATTGGGGACGATGCAAAGTGTTGGGGAATTTAGGCTTCCCTTCCATGTTGACCCAATTTTTTATTTTTACTTTGTTTTTCATGCATTCTTCTTGATCTGGTTGGGGATTGATGATCTTTTACCTTGCATTGCAGTTACCTATTATTATATGAGCTCGAACAGATCTGACCCTGCTAAACCAGATCCCCCTATACCCTTTTTTTGCATTTGTCTTTTCTCTTTTGCTTTCTCTTTCTCTCTTCTTTGCTTGATTTTTTCCCTTCTATGTGTGACAACACTCTTCTTCAACACTTTAACTTTAAAAAAATTAATTTGTTTCCAAAAAATATTTTCTCAAAAGTCTTCACAAATTTTTCCTTAGAATCACATTCTCAACTTGGAACCCTAACAGAATGTGTTTCCTTCATCACAGGCTCTTAAAGAAAGGATTTGAGGACCTTCCTCCGAAGTGGGAATAGCTTTTATTTCCCCTCACACGGGGGCATATCCTTCCTTTCAAATTCCTTGATGAAGTGAACATCTTTTGAAAGGATTCCTTGATGATGAATCACTCTGAGATGAACGACTAATTTGAATTGTGCATCCCTTGAGTGGACCCCCCTTCTTCTTCATGGCGGGTCCCCAAGGGACCCTTCTTTCAAAGCCTCTATTCAGAATGGAATCCTTTCATGTCTAGCCTAGGGAAAGCCTGACTAGGCTCATTCCATTCATCCTTTCGCATCTAGCTTGGGGGCAGCCTGACTAGACCTTACCTTTCAAACAACGCATCCCTTGAGTGGACCCCTCTCCTTTTGAAGGGTTCTTGAGGGATCCCTTTGAAATTTTTACTTATTGACGGTCTGCATGACCAACTACTTTTGACATGTTCTATCTATGGGTAGGCATGTTGTCACTTCCTGACTCTGTGGAGTCTGCTTTCTTAGGTTCCTCCATGCGAGAGATCTTGGGGGATACTTCCCTGCAAGACTGAGAACTTGTAGGGTGCTTTCCTTTGAGCTTCCTCCATGTGAGAGATCTTGGGGGTGGCTCCCTTGCAAGATCAAGAACCTGTAGGGTGCTTCTTCGATGTTCTTCATGCTTGAGTTCATGGAGAATACCTTCCCTATAGGAATGAGAGCCTATAGGGTGCTTCCTTCAGTATTCTTCATGCTTGAGTTCATGGAGAATGCCTTCCTTGTAGGACCAAGAACCTGTAGGGCAGTTCCTTCGATATTCTTCATGCTTGAGTTCATGGAGAATACCTTCCTTGAAGGATTGAGAACCTGTAGGGTGCTTCCTTGGGGCTTCCTTCATGTGAGAGATCTTAGGGCTTGCCTCCTTGCAGGTCTGTGGGCCTGTAAGACGCTTTGTTTTTCTAAGTCCATAGTTTTGAGCAACTATGGAGTCCTTTTATTTTCCTGCACCTTTGGGTACGCCAAACTGAGTACTGCTTCCTCGATGGTTTAGGTATACTTTTCTAATTCCACTCTCTCCTTGATCTACTTTACCGAGCACTCATCAATATTCATGCTCGCTAAAGTGGGGGAAAAATGTATAAGAGTGAATTTTCACCCCATGTGCAAATCCCTTTTCTTTCCCTTACCTACTTTAGAAAACCAAGTTTAGAGGCTTAATTCCACTTAAGCCTGCTGTTGGTGGTCTACTTGGCACCTGTTTTGAGTGTCGGTGGAGGTGTTTCTATTGGGGACACCCACGCGACATGCAAATGTCTGTGTGGCATGCTTACATCCCTAGCAGATTCCTATGGTTGAACCTACATAAGCATTACACTTCTCATTGGCAATGAAGTTGTAACGCCCCCTTCAATTGACCGACTCAAAGATGGCTGTTTTCTTCCTTCCTTCTTCATATTCACTCCTTCAACTTGCATTCCAACTCTTAAACAAATCAAGCCTTCATTCTTACAAACTTCAAGTTTCCATACTCACACTTTTGCATCCATTCTCACTCACTATAAGCATCCAAGCATTCCATTGCAACAAGAGCTTCACTCCATCACTTCGGTAGAGCATTTTTGGGACCATGCCTTTGCAACAGAGGCTTGAGTTCCTCTCATTTCTCCCTCGAGCAGCCTTGAGTGCTCTTGGTGGAGGTGGTAAGCTTCCCTCTCCTCTCCTCTATCACTTGGTTGAGTAGCATAGTACTGCTTTATTGTGTTTGTGTTTTCTTTATTATGCTATTTCCTTATCTCATTTCCTTGGCTATCTATGGAGGTGGAAACACCTAAACGAGGGTCTGACTGAGGAAGGCCCCTATTCAACCACCCAAAATTTTCCCTCTTGTTCTGTGTAGGTGTGTGTGTTGCAAGGAAGATCAGCTGGTGTGTGAATTCCTTGGTGAGATCCTTCTTACCCTTCTTGTACTTTCTTTTCTACTTTATAACATTAGAGAATACTTCATTTATTTACTCATTCCATTCTGGCCTTTTAGTTGAGTAGCTAGGCCGTTAGTCATTTTGGTGAGTTCAACCTTGTCTATGCTGTTGTCTGGCTGTACAAACTACAACAAACTTTAGAGACGCCAGCACGTTGCGCTATCGTCCAGAGGTCACGTTGACATGCTCAGGTAGAGAGCTCCCTAAGATGTAGAGTTGAACCTAGAAACTAACTTGCCTAGCTCCACCTTAGAAATTAGGATTGTAGAGTGATTGTAGGGTCTCATAATCCTCATCATTCTCATCCTCATACCTTATGTGTTGTACTTAGTTGAGGTAAGTTGGGAAAGCCTCTCACATCTCAACCCTCTATGACCTGAGGTCTTACACGCGGTGGTCCCCCTCTCTTACAATATAAAATATCATAACTACTATAGTGTCATAAAATTGCACCCTATGGAAATTTCACACTTACACATTTAGGTCTGCCCTATTTATGGTTGTAGATACCAAAATTGTCCTAGTTTTTGAGTAACATCTTTTTACTAATTTCGACCCTTTTCTCCTAATTGGGTATGTGTAGCATCATGATGGGCCAAAAAGTGGCGATATGATGGGTATGTGTAGGGTATGTGGTTGACGACTTTGTTATTACCCAAAATTGATGAAATGAAAAGGGTTTTTAAAGGAGATTCTAGCTTTCCACCAATATAAATTATTCTTTACTTTGAATTTAATAAATAATTATTATTCATTTTCTATTTGAATTACAACTAAAGTCCTAATTGATAGGCTGGTTAAAAAAAATTTATAGCTTGCAAACGGTATCACATTTTTTAAATCTGAAACATGTATCATATTCCATGCTTCGCATACTATAGGATTAAAAGAAAGAAGTTTGAATTTCATGAAGTTTTGACCAAGTTAAGGTGGTCAGACATACAATTTTTTATATTTTTTAAAATTTATAATAAAAAAATCATAATTAATTATTTACTTGGAAAAAATTACAAAAAAATATACATCACATCGGGACATGAGTCCTCTACTTATATCCAAAATATTATAAAAAAATATTATCATTTTATTGTGGTTAGGGTGGTTAGACAGACACCTACTTCTTATTTTTCCTTGAAATTTAAGTACTACTGCATTGAAATTTTAAATTTTCACCAAATAGATTTTTTAAAATAAACCTAGTAGTTTAAAAACTACATTCAATTTTCTACAAATTCTATTCTTACATATTTTTTGAAATAATATAGATAACTTATTCAAATTTTTACGTCAAGTTACCTAACTCTGATTTTTCTAAATTTTTTGCCACTTAAGGCTCTGTTTTTTCCATGATGATCCTAGACATACCCAATTATTAAATAATACCTTATTATTTAATTATCATCAAATAGTATATTCTACTATTAATTAAGTGACTTAATATTATTTAATTAATTCATTCTAATTCACCCTTTTTGACTAATTTAATAAATCCTATTTATTGGAAAAAGGTTGTGTGCAATGGCTCCCTCTACTAGTTTTCTTCCATTTTCTCTGATCTGCATGTTCTTGCACTCATTGCTCAAAAATATTCTATGAACTCAAAGGCGAATTCAAATGGTGACCAAGCCCTTAGTGGCACGAGGAAGGCTGATTTTCATCCATTTCATGCCTTAAGGCTATGACAAGGGCATCCCAATTTATGCAGGGCTTTGCATAGGGTGTGGAGACCGATTCTCCTTGCAAATCTAATCCATTTAAAATAGATTTAGGTTTGGATATCCCAGATGCAATGTGAGGATGGAAACAATCTATTTCAAATCAGATGTCAAGGTCCTTAGACCCTTCTCCTTCAATTCCCACCTTGACATTACATTGACACCCCCATTTTCATCTGAAATGCAAATACAACCCCTAAAATATGTTTGGACAACATTGTATATACCAAAGAGGAGTATTTGAAAGAACAAACCCTAATTTTCAAATTCATGAGAGTATGGCCAAAACTGTGTGACCACCATGCCTAGATAAGCAAAAATTAGAAAGTGTATATGGAGGATGAAATAAGCATTTATCATTTTGCAAAGGGATTTTTTATTTTGGAATTTGAATATTTAAAAGATAAGGAATTGATCCTCAATACAAGTCCTTGGTTCTACCAGGGAGAATTTTTATGCATTAAGCCTTGGTTCCCCTCTTTTGATCCTTGAATTGAGACATTCTCCTCAACATTCCTTTGGGTATGATTTCCCTACCTTCCTCTACAATTTTGGGAAATTGGGTGCCTGATTGCAATTACTAATGGACTAGGTAAGTACCACATCATTTCGAAAGAAATTATCAATTATGAAAACTCTACATGTGCTCATTTATGTGTTGAATTTGATTTATCCAAAGGCTTACCGGTCAAAATCTCAATGAAAGTCAAAAACCAATGTTGGAGAAAATTGATAGATTTTGAAAAGATTACTTTTAGATGTAGAAAATGTTTCTCAACAACCCATGGTACCCCACATTACAATTTAAGAATCAAGTTAATGTACAAGGTGAATCCCCTTATCAACCTTCTTGGTGGAATGGGGTTGATTCCAGTCATTATGTAATTTCTCCCATGGCGAAGGATGCTTCGTCTTCTCCAAAATATTTGCAAGAAATGTCTCCTTTTCAGTTCCAAACTTTAGATCAAAGGTGCATGCCAAATTGTGATTCTAGGGTAGTTGGTGCCTCTATCAAGCCTCTTGTACCAAATTCATTAGAGATATCTAACATGCAGTCTCCAAAGTCTTCAATGATCATATTTGAAGTAGAGATAAAGTAGTAAAATGACATCAAGTAGAACATCTCCAACAATTCGGATCAAGAATGGACTGAAGTAAAAAGGAAGAAATCTCTGCCCTCAAGGGCCAAAAACTCAATGATATTAAGATCAACAAAATTTGGGGTGAAAAATTAAGTATTGATTATAAAATCATGTTTTTAAAATAATAGAAAGAGTGACATCCTCTCTAATAGCAGTTTGCAAAGAAAAATAAAAAAAAATCCCATTTATTTAATTATGTCCTAATGACCATTAATCTTCCTGATTAATTAAATAACCTTATTTATTTAATTACATCGTTAATTACACTTATTCTTCTATTTTAATTAAATTTTTATCATTAATTATTTAATTAACATTCAAACACCCTTCTTAATTAAATAATTGTTATTAATTATTTAATTTCCCTATTTCATCTCAACACTATCCATTAATAAATAAACATTTTTTTATTAATTAATCCTCTCTTGCATGTTCCTCCAATAATTAAATAATTATTTAATTAATTATCATCTCATGCATCATTCCCTCAAACATAACTCTCTCTTCTAGTCGATTGAATAATCAATTCTAGTCGATTGAATAATCAATTCTAGTTCATTGATTAATCAATTCACTTTACTCCTACTCACTTTGAGTCTTCAAATCAATAAATTTAGTTAACTAATTGTCAATATTAGTTGACTCTTCAATCAATTATTCATGCAACCAATTAACAAGGATCCTGCAGCTAGTTATAGTTAGTTAACTGGACAATCAATTCCTCTCAACAATCCTCAACCATTAATCTTGATCTTGAACCTCTTAATCTAGATCATTCATTCAAATCATCAATTTCTATAAAAGCAACCATCACCTCATGTTGATGGCTAACCACGAAACTTTGGCGTTTGCATTATTGCTATCATTCTAAACACTTCAATCTTATTGCAGATTGTGCATACTAAAATTTTGAGAGAAAAGAAAGCAAAGGAAAATGGAAATAATTCATGACAACATGGTGAAGGTAAAAGTATTAATTTTTTGAATATGATTTCATCCATGTTGCATGTTTTCTATTGAATATTTTGGATTTGTATTTGAGTATAGGATTACAGATTTGTGGTTGTTTTCTTTAATTGCTTATCTCCATTATGATTGACGTCTAATTTTCCAAGTTACATTTTGGTGAACCTGATGTGAACTCATGTAAATAATAGTTTTTGTATGAAATTTAGAATTTTTGAAGCTACAGGAAGTGCAACACATTCATCGATACCTACAAAACATTCATTGGGTCTTACACTGCAGTCAACATCCCGTTCAATGCATTTGGTCAACTGTGTGACAAATAAGAATTTTTCCAAGTTGTATCTATCACTTTTATTTCTCTATGTTTTTGCAGGTTTGAACCACTACACCACAATCGTCGAACCGTGCATCACATTCACTATTTTCTACACCACAGTTGACATTTTGTGCATTGCATTTGGTCCTTTCTACATTTCACTTGAATTTTTGTGCACTACACTCATTGGATCTAGCACCACAGTCGACATCTCATGCATCACAACTAACTAGTAAACCAAAAAAAAATAGGTATAAGCTTTGATGTCTATTTTTTTCTTCTTGATTTCATTTAGGGTGATATTTTTCTGTTACTAAACTTTTGTTTCCAACTTGTGGTGGTCACTTGGGAGATATATAACATTTCATTTTAGTGCTTAAAAATGAACCTTGTCTCAAACATTTCATTTTAGTACTCTAAAAATAATCTTGTCTCAAACATTTCATTTGGTGTTTAAAATATACCCACAACTTTCATCTTCGTTTGGGTTTAAAATGAACAAATATGGCTGAACATGCAACACTTTGTTTTGGTGCTATAAAACTAACATACAATTGTAGACACCTAAAAATGTTATGAGCATATCACACACTTGATTTCACTTATTAATACCATTTCTCGCATAATTCACATAATTCCTCTATTTGATTAAATAATGTTCAATTATTTAGTTAAATTCATTTCATTCTCCTATTAATTAAGTAACTAAGGTTATTTGATTAATTCAACCTAATTCATCATTTTCTCCCTTTTTTATTAAATAATGCAATGTTATTTAATTAAATATCATTAATCCCACTTGATTAAATAATTCCTAATTATTAAATTAAAATTCTTAATTCTTCCAACTTGCACAATTAAATTATTTTCATGAATTGTTTAACTGACTAATTTTCTTCCAACCCTCCACCTTGCATAAAGAATATTCCACACAAAATATTCCCTTTTCAAATTCAAATTCTTCCCTCCAACTCAAAATATCTCCAACATAATTCCTAAAATTATAGGATATTATTGAGCATCTCATGGATTATTAACCTTTTATCTAATCTTCAATCCATGCCTCAGATTATCAATCACTTGATCAATTCTTGATCCATGTATTCATTTCTCATTCAATTTCATCCATTGATTAGCATTTCAAATGATGACCGTTGATCCATATCATAGAAAATCTATAAATACCAAGGCATTTCATATCAAATAGGAGACACATCATATCCAAATTTACTCTCTTAAATTGATCACTCATTCTTGAGAAATTTGAGAGCCTTTCTGTGTGAATCAACCTCATCAATCATCATCAAGCTTTTACAAATCAACATGGATTAAAAAAATTTGAGCAATTCATATCCATATCACTCAAATTGCACTCAATACACAATGGGATTGGAGGTTTGTTGGTTATTTGATTCAATTGTTTAAAATTTAGACTTCTTTGACATTATTTGAATAATTTTGACTATGTTTATTAAATTTCAGTGGAGTGTTTCTTTTAGTTGATTAATTACTTGTTTGAATGCTTCATTTTAGTGTTATTTGATTAATTGAAATCATATGCTTACATATTGGCATGCTTGGTGGGACCCACGTTCCTATCTAACCAATTTTGTTTCAATTTTGTTGGACATTGCAAGTTCTAGAAACAAATTGACACATTTATAGTGACAAGGTGATCCTTTTGAAAAGCTCTACATCTTTGCAACTCAAAGGGCGATGCCTTTTTTTATATCAATGCCTTTTTTTTCTAATCTCTTCTATGTTTTTGTAGATGAAAGAGCAACACATTTGCAAATACCAATGCATATGCAATATTTTGATGCCTTTGCAAAAGTATAGATCGATGCCTTTGTTTGACACAATGATGCCTTTGCACATGTAGCATGATACCTTTGCAGGTATAGTAGTAAGCTCAATTTTTAGGGTTTCATCTAATTTCAAACTATTTTTCATCTAACCCTAATAATCTAACATTTATTGTTATTTATTTCTTGAGGCTAATATTTGCAGGAAACTTGGATTGAAGGAGTTGGAACATAATTAGTTATTTTGATCACTAGAGCTTTAATCTAGGGTACATTTTTCAATTTAGTTTACTAAATTGAATTCATCTTTACTTTGGTGTAGTAAAATGAACACAACTTACATATTTTCTTTGGGTTTAAAATGAAGTCATCTTTCCTTTGGGTTTAAAAAGAAATATACAACTTGCATGCCTTGGTTTTGTGCTTAAAATAAACCAAACATTTGATCTTTGGTGCACACTTAAAATGAACATGAATTATTTGTATTATGTGATTGGTAGGTTTTAGATGCGTATCCTCCCCCCCCCCGCACCTTGTGCAAACTTGGGTGATGAGAAACATCTTTAACTTGCATATATTTTTCATTTTACCATAGGAAATGTCTATCTATCCTCTTCCCTTGTACTATGTGTGATCTTGGGTGATGAAAACATAGCAACATGAATCATTCACTTTGTTGGTAGGAGTTCTGCCTTGGGACACATATTTATTGAGAACCCAAGGGTCCAACCTCAAGTGACATTTTTTAGTGTGCTATATAAATTGGATGAGAGCGAAAGTTGTAGTTTGATCCATGCATGTAGTGTACTAGAATTTTTCTAGTGTTTCAGGGTAATTATGGATCACTAGGAGATGTCTATGTAGTCGATGGTGTTCACAGATTTCCACCCACTAAGAACCAATTTATTTTAGAAGCCTATAAGACCTATCAAATATCCTCTATAGTGGTACATCATGGCACTATCGACATGAGAAGTTACTCACTGGTCCCCAGTTGAGGTGATAAGGTGTCTTGTTATAACTTAGTTATTTCAAGGCAAGGGGTGTTAAGGTGGTACATGACCTTAGCATACCCTATTTACCTATTCCTTAGATACATATTAACACACAAATTTGGTGAGCCTACTATAGTTGGACAATCCTTGTAATACCACTAAATAAGTTGTACTTCATGACATGTTTTCTTGTGGAGACCTTGTGAAACTCTTTAGTGTGGTCTTGTGGAAGGACATGCAAAGAGAATCTAATTCCCTAATTGAGTCAGTTTAAATGTTGTTGAAAGGTGGAAAATTGTTTGCTTTCCATCGAGGGTTTAAGACCTAGAATGAAAATCTTCACTAACTTTCACTCAAGAACAAAACCTTGAGGTCTCAATGCAAAGGAGAAAAATATATTGAAAGAGGGCTGCTCTAAGGGCTGAATGCAAAATAATAAGGGGTTCAACACCAAGTTTAGATTTGGAAAGATAAATGAAATGCAAGATGCAACACTAAACCCTAATTCGATGTAATGACCTATAAAATGACCTAGAAAAGTAAATAAAACAACACAGAAAGCTACAGAAAGGAATGTGTGCACCTGGGAATATGGAAATGACTAGGACTCATTTTCCAAGCTGGGCGAATTAGTCCAAAATTTGGGTTTTTGTGCGGGAATAGGAATTTTCCAAATGGGTATCCAAATCTACAAAAAAATGAATTTTGACTGAAATTGGGACTCATTTGCTAGAAGTGGAGAATTAATCTAGTTAGGGTTTTCTTAAGAATTAAAGTCTAATCCTAGTCTTCTCTATCTTCTCTATCCTTCCTGATTGATTTTTGGATCCAAAACCCTGATTTGCAACTTATAGGTGATCTCTAATGTTCTCCAAGACTTGATAACAATTTTGACAACTTTGAATGATTTGAAAACTTTTCTCCAATATTTATCCAAGGTTAAAAAATATGCCACATAGACCTACAAATCACACACAAAGGAGAGGGAAAAATTTTGTTGGGTTAGTGAATAGGGGTTTTCCTTGGTCAAACCCCGTTTTGATAATAAAACCTTGAAATAGAATGAAATATGAATGGAGAATGATGACTGAAAAAATATGATGTTGCAACTAACCAAACCCTAGCAATAAGATGTTGCAAACATGTATGCAATGACTCCAATGGATGTATACCTTGAATCTTACTTGAAGGTGATAGATCTTGAATGAAATGATAGCTTGAATCACAAAAGCATACATCACAATGGTTAGCTCAAAAATAAACATGATGCATGAAATCCTTGACATGATGATTGATACTTGAATGCTACTCTAAAATGCTTGATAATCTTCCCTTGAATGCTATTGAATGCTATTATAAACACTTGTGAACTCAAATTTACTATAAGGATGAATACTTGAATTCTTGGGGTGAAAATGAGAGAAAGAACCTTGTATTTATACTCAATTATGCAATAATTCATAAAATTACAACACTACAAGCCGACATTAGATCTAGGAGGATAAAATCCTGCCAAAAATTTGAATTAATTTTGATTTTGGGCCAAATGGGACTCATTCGTGCCCAAGGTGGTGAATGAGTCCCATTAGGCATAATATATGGGACCAAATTTAAAAATTCTTAGAAATGTGTGAAACAAGGTTTGGGACCCAAAAATCTAGGTGGGACTCATTCGCCCAAGGTGGCGAATGAGTCCTAGATCACTAAATCTAGGCCATTCAAGCCTAAAACACCTAAATTAGAATTTTTTAATGATTTGTGTTAGGATTATCCTTGAAAAGATAACATAAATGAGGCTTGTGGATGCAAAATAGGATTGGAATTAAATCATAAAGAAGCATAATTATTAATGAAAACCCTAGAAAAGTGTGAAAGTGTGTTACAACACTTTACAACACTTTAAGATAAGATAGGATTATGGTTAAAAATAGGTTACTTAGGTGTAACTAATTAATAAGAACTTAGAAAAGTGTGAAAGTGAGTTACAACACTTCACAACACTTTATCAAGGTACCATTTAAATTCATTAGTTCACAAGGGCCCAAGACCTAATGTGATTGTGTCAATGACATTACAACACTAAATCAAGGCAACATTAGACTCAATTGAGCAAGGAGGGCCCAAACAAGTGTTAAAATGTCCCCAACAACATTTTTCGACACTACAGTTGTATACCATTTTTTTACAAAATCAAAACATCAAACAACTAGGTCAAATCACATTTTAAAGATCCTTTAACGGATTGATGCATTTGTCCCGAAAGTGCAGCACTTTTGTGCAAACTGATGCTTCCATTTTTATGAAAGCATTGCTTTTATTTGTACGTTGACGCTTTTGCACATCATAGTGCTTTTGTTAGAGTAAACAAAAATTTGCATAGTGACACCTTTGTTTGGAAGGTTCAATGCTTCTATCAAACATCAGTGCCTTTGTAAATACTAATTCCTTTGTCAAAATTGGAAAACAAAAACCTTCAAAACACCTCGATGATTTTGTATTTTGGTTCAAAAATATTAAATGGTCTAAAATTCATGAAAATAAAACTTGACTATTTGAATTACTCAAAATTTCAATGAAATTGTGTCTTTTAGCTTCATTTTAGATACATCAAAACATTACTAGTCCTTGTTTTGGATCAACCTTTTTGAAACAATATCAAAAAATCACATCTAATTCATCCAACAACTTGATATTAGACATTGTCTATTTGAAAACTAGGTCTTCACACCTCACTTCTTAATTTTTCATATTGCTTGGAAAATAATCTATTTTTCAAGTATTAGGTCAAATTATTATCAAATCATGGTGAGCTAGGATACTTTAGAGTCACAAGTCTACTCTTAAAGTTACAAATTAATTATCATCAAAATAAATAAAAAATCTTAGGTCTAGTTCAAAACATTATCTACATTGAAAGTTTCATATCAATTCATCCAACCAAATTACATTCAAAATAATTGGTCCAATGTTGGTTAAGGTGTCACTTTTACCCCAATCTAAAGAAAAAATAAAAAAAAAATAATTTGAGTAAAATATCATCATCAACTTCTCCCAAGGTTATCACAACTTGTATGGTAGCAACTAGGTCACAATGCAAAAAGAACATGGAGTCTAATACAACTGGTTTAAATGTTCCTATTTCTACAAATGGTTCAGATGTTTCAATTTCTACAAATGGTTCAAATGTTCTCATTTCTATAAATGGTTCAAATTTTCCCATTTCTACTGGAATGCTCCTACCGACATAGGTGTTAGTGATAAACCTTTTGGAATACCACCAACAACTTCTCAAGATGATGAACTTCATCAAAAAATATCAAAATGTCAAAATCAACCATCTCAAGTTGAAACAATCATCATAGAGGATATCACTAGAAAAACTCATGACTTCACTCTTGAAAAAATCTTAGAAATGTAACAAGACTAAGAGTTTATCAAAGCAGTAGAAACGGTGATAAGTCAAACCCCCAATCAATACATGTTGATACTTGCACAACAAGGTGCTAAACTTCCCCCCAATTTTGACATAAATCAACTTAGAGAACAACCAACAACATAAAATGTTGGAACAACTTATCAACAAGGAAATGACCCTTTAGTGCACCACATTATTGAAAAAATACCTAACCCTTCTTCAAATGTGTTAGGTCAATCCATGAGCACTTCTCTAGGGATAGATCAACCCAATTTCACAAATCAATACATCAATCCCTTGTATAATACTCAAAGTATAGGGAACACTAACACCAACCTAGGGTTTCAAAACAACAATGTTCCACCAAGGTCAACATTTAAAAATCAAAGTCTAGGAAATAGTACACCAACCTAGGGTTTTGAAACAACAATTTCCCACCAACCTACAATGCTCAAGGTGTAAGCATGGAAAGTTATGGGGTAAATGTACCTCCACAAAGCTTCAACTTGAATTGTCTTAACACTCAACCACATCAACAATCTCAAAATCAACCACCACCACAATATCAACAAAATTCCCATCAACAATACACCACATTACAATATTTGTAACAGAAAAACAACAACAATAACAATGTGCTAAAAAAAATTGGTGTCGTGCAATAGAATTTTCAGCAATCATCACACATCAATTATCAACAACCAAATTCATTGCAACAAAACATGATTACTCAAAATCAATATGGATCTCACCATACATCTCCCCAATATCAAGAAAATTTTCAAAATGGTCCCATGCCTCAAGGAAATCCTCAACATCAAATGGTCCCATGCATCAAGGAAATCCTCAACATCAAAATGGTCTTTGCCTCAAGGAAACCCTCAACATCAAAATGGTCTTTTACATCAAGGGAATTCACATTATCAAACTAGTCCTTTACCTCAAGGAAACCCTCAATATCAAAATGGTCTTTTTCCTCAAGTTAATCATCAATCTCAAATAGGTTTTCATGGTATGAATGTTCCTCCTTACCACGATCCAATTTTGTACACAAATTTTAATTTCTCACCAAATGTTCCTCCAACAAATATATCCTCACAAATTCAAATGTTGACATAACAAATTTGTATGGAAGCTAAGGTAGCGAAACAACTTCCTACACTAATCTTGAGAGGAGAATAATGCAGAATTTTTTATAGATCTTTAACAATTACAAAAACTTAAACAAAATAGAAAAAAATATCATGCATACCATAACACAAAGATTTACACGGGGAAAACCCTTTTGGGAGAAAAACCCCACACTCCAAAAGCTGCCTAATAAATTATTCAGAAATCACAAAGATTACAATATACTTGTAGAGCAAGCTTCTCACAGGAGTATCACCACTTAGAGATCAAGAGGCAACATGACCGCTATCAGAATCTCATAATACATCACAATACATAGCCATAATACAATTCCCTCATAAAATAGGGTTGCCTTCTAGGGAAAGTTAAGCTAATAAAATACCGACCATTAGATATGAGACATAATGATGAATGGTCCAAATTTACAACAATAAAATATAAATACAATTTTCCTTTTGGTGGCATTGCCTCTAAGTCCTTGCTAGGGCGCGCTACCCCTGGACCCAAACTAGGGGGATGATCCCCCTAGACCAGTCGTGGGGGGAATCCCACCCACGCCCCCCTCCCTTCATCGTTGTCAGAAGAATAGTATGGGTATGTGCAGGATCATCATAGAAAAAATAGGCCCTTAAGTGGCAAAAAATTTAAAAAAATTAGAGTTAGGCAGCTTGATGTAAAATTTTGAATAAGTTATCTATATTATTTAAAAAATAGGTAAGAATAGAATTTGTAGAAAATTGAATGTAGTTTCTAAACTACTAGGTTTTTTAAAAAACAAAAATCTATTTGGTGAAAATTTGAAATTTCAATGCAGTAATACTTAAATTTCGGGGAAAAAATAAGAAGTAGGTGTTGTTTGACCACCCTAATCACAATAAAATGATAATATTTTTTATAATATTTTAGATATAAGTAGATGACTCATGTCCCGATGTGATGCATATTTTTTTTGTAATTTTTTCCAAGTAAATAATTAATTATGAATTTTTTATTACAACTTTTCAAAAATATAAAACTCGTGATGTCGACCACCTTAACTTGGTCAAAACTTCATGAAATTCAATTTTTTTAATCCTATATTATGCGAAGCATAAAATGTGACACATGTTTTGGATTCAAAAAATGTGATATTGTTTGAAAGCTATAGATGTTTTTCAATCAGCCTATCAATTAGGACTTTAGTCGTAATTCAAATAAAAAATGAATAATAATAATTTATTAAATTCAAAGTAAAGCATAATTTATATTGGTGGAAAACTAAGAATATCCTTTAAAAACCCCTTTCGTTACATCAATTTTGGGTAAAAAGAAAGTCATTAGCCACATACCCTGCAAATACCCATCATATCGCCACTTTTTGGCCCATCATGATCCTGCACATACCCGTACCTTATGTATCAACACTACCTTATGTAATTGCAAGGTTGAAACACATTTTCTAAACAAAATTCAGGATATTCAAATGGGAAAAACAAAAAAATCATACATGGTTCAAGACTTGTGTCCATATCTATTCGAGAGAAGTATAACCATGTTACCTTTCCCCCCACACTTCAAAATACTCAAATTTGAAAAATACAAAGGACATGGAAATCCTAAGGAACATATTAGAGAATTATATGTAGCTTGCATGGAAGTGTCATACAACGATTCATACCTTATATGAGGTGATCCCACAATACTGGTTTATAATTTTTGGCCAAATTGGACACTCAACTGATTTTTTCTAACTAAATCTTCACTTTTGGGAACCTATAGTAGCTAAACTGTGAGGAATTTGAAGATGATGCAAACTAGTGATTTGTGACTTTTTTTTTGTAGATTCTAAATATTTTTTTTTCAAAGTTTTTGGAATCAGATTGCACTTCTCTTTCCATATCCTTCAAAAACTAGTTTTTTTCAGTAAACACTATTTTTGAGTGATGCTCACCGTATACAACATAACTTTTTTTCCATGAAGGATAAAATTCTATTTTTTTTGAATTTAGATTTGTAACTATGATATCTAGCGCTTTCATTTGGTTTCATGGTGTTTTATTGAATATTTTTTCCTTTATCAAGTTTTGAAGTCAAACCAATTACAATTTATACATAGGCAGACTGTATACAACATAACTTTTTTTGTATGTATCAAAATTCAATTTTTTTTTGTTGGACCAAGGACTTCAATATCTAGTGCACTGATATTTTTCAAATTTATTTTGATAATATGCTATTTTTCCACATGTGTAGAACAAAGAGCTTGATTTTCGGTGAAAAACCTACATTCATAAGAAATAAAAAATAAATATAATAATAAAAATTAAATTTATTTAAAATTATACTATTTGTGAAGCTTATAATAAGGACTACATACTTACAAAAAATAAATTTTAAATGAATTCATTTGATCCCCCAAAAGGTAAATCAAATGTGGTATTTTATCAGCATTTTGATAGGTGTAAAGGAGACTCCATTATATGTATGGTTTAAAACTAGCGGGGTTCCATCCAAGGGGGTTTGATCTAAGGTGGTTCAATCAAACCCTCTTTAATTGGAATCCTTTAAATGGAACTTTTCAAGGCTTAAATCATTATATTTTCTAAAAATATGTGATTTCAGCAAAAATCAGGATCTCCCAGAAATTGTAAACCAGTATTGTGGGATCACCTAGTGACTCTTCCCAATAAGTTTGGGTGGACAAGCAATACAATGGTTCTCTCATCTACCTCCAAGGATTAGAACATTCCAAGAAATAATTGTTCAATTTGTAGCACACTTTTCCTACAAAATTGATGTAGAAATAACCTTGGAGGAATTATATACCTTGAAACAAAACAAGGGAGAAGCCTTTTCTTTTTTCTAACAAAGATGGAGACATAAAGTAAGCAAATGCAAATGGTCAATACCTGAGGAATGACAAGTTGAGATTGTGGCTAGGAACATAGACACAAATCTTGCATTCCAACTAAGAATGCAATGTGTATCAAATTTTGAGGAACTCATATCAAAAGGTCTAAACATTGAACGAGCATTAATTTCCAAGGGATCCATACAAGCCTTTAACCAACCATCTAGTTCTAGTGACAAACCTCAATTTTTGGCTAAAAACAAGAACATTACTAATGACGGTGTCGTGGATGCAAAGGTTGTTATCAAGACACCATCAAACTCACATACACAACATAAAACACAACATAATGTTCAAAATGAAAATCCTTCACAAGGACCCCCACCAAGACAAAATAATACTCCTCAACGACAATTCACTCCCTTAGGGGAATCTATTGAAATGGTGTTGAAGAAGTCAATTCAATCAAAACACATTGAACTTCCTGATCATTGTAATTATCTTGAACCTGAAATAAAACCATTCTAGTACCTTGACAATAATTTTTGCCAATACCATCACACAAAAGGTCATAAAACACAAAATTGTATTAAACTCAAACATCTCATCCAAGACCTTTTTGATCAAAGAGAAGTCAATGTCGATCAAAATTCAGGGAATGAAGATTTAGGAATCTATAAAGATCCTATGCCTAATCATGGGAAGGCAAAGGACTCTGGAAAGGCACCAAGCTATAACAATGTAATTCATACCTATGATAATGTAGTAGGAGATATCCGTACTATTCATTCATCACAAGATGAGGAATTGGACATGTATCACTTGGACACTTTCCTAGTACATAGTCAAGATCAATCAATAACATGTCTAGCAATGTTTCATATCGAGATGACATTAAATATGTCTTAGATTGCAGCATAACTCCCTCATATGACTTCATGATTGGACATATCGAAGAGGTTCCAAAGCGATAAGAATCTTCCATCACCTTGTCTAAACCCATCAAGGCTAGCGAAGAGTCTTGCATCCATGCTACAACATCTACCCAAGAGTCATGTCAAGAAGACAATCTTAAGTATAACGAAGGTGGCTCCGAATCAAGTCAAGATCAAGATCTCCTATCTTCACAACATTATCATGATCTACATAGTATTTTCCAATCCATAAGTGACAGTTGCTCTAACATAAGTCAAGATGTCGAGCTCACTTCCCCAAAATATTTGTCACATCCCGTCTTCTTGAACAAACTTAAACATTAAATAATTATATAAATAATTTTAATATTTAAATTGCATGAATTTTATTATCAAATAAAATCTAATTTTTTTTTATATATGTTAATAATTTCATAAATACTATTGAAAAAAGAAACATAGAAGAATCCATTGTTTTATATATATATATATATATATATATATAATTTGATTTAATTAAAAGAAACTAAATTAAGTTATATAAAAACTAATTATAAAGTAATTAAAAAATTAAGAGAGACTCAAATTTGCATGCATTAAAATGCATTTTACATGCAAAAAGGGCTCATTAAAAAGGAAAACATAGTGGAGGAGAGGGGCGTGCGGAAGGGTGAATGCATTCACATCGTGTATATGGTGGAAGATCTTGGATGTTACGAAGGTGTGCAGAGGAGGTCACAGGTTTTGGTTTGCAAAACAAAGGTGTTAATGAATGGCAAGTAAGCATGGAAAAAGGATCCATGGCAAATGGATCTTGCAATATCGAGTGTTGATTCTTAAAACAGTTGGAGGCCCTCCTCGACATGGCCATTATGTGTGTGGCCTGCAATGATTTCATTCCATGAAATAACATAATTCTCAAGCATTGTATTGAACACTAACCGAGAATCCTCCATGCTCCCACACTTAGCATACATAGTTATAAGGGAGTTTGCCAAAGGGCTATCCATAAACGTGCTTGTCTTCATTTTATAATGATAGATCTGCTTACTCTCTCCCAGAGCTGCTAGGACGACACATGGACTTGGTATGCTTCTAAAGCTAGAGCAATTAATTGGCTTAAATTTTGACTCTCATTCGAGAGAAAAGATTATAGGTTTCTTCATAAAATCCATCCTATTCGGTTCTAGGAAAATTCACTGTCAGCAATTTACTGTGGAAGTCAGCAATTCACCACAAGGAAAATTCACTACAGTAATTCATTGCTGTTTAATATTTTTAACATATATACTTTAAACTTTTTTTGCAAAAGAATAATTTTCACGGTAATAATAGCAAAAATACAAACCTCCATTATTCTTTTGCAAAATTATTTTTAAAGTTTTAATATATATTAAAAATGTTAATGCGATGAATTTTCCATGGTGGTGAATTGTTGGTGGTGAATTTTCCTTACAGTGATGTCATGGCGGTGAATTTTCTTGCGATGAATTGTTTGCAGTGAATTTTCCGACGATGAATTGCTGGTGGTGAATTTTCCTGATGCCATTCTAATTATAGCCTGAAATCAATGCATTCCAGAAAATCACATTTCGTTCTTGCATTTCGTCAAGCAAATAATGTGCTTCCTCTACCCAATTCCATGAAACGTCATCCTTTTGGGGCATCTCATCAAACAACCACCGAGCGTCATCAATTTTCCCAACTTGAACATACACAATAACATGCATATTCATATATAAGTGTGTTATACTATTAGAGAAAGCAGTGTTGTAATAGATGTTGACTGCCATAAAATATAGAGGATTTATATCGCTCATTCTCACCTAAAATAAAAGGGTATTTATATTGCTCATCTTCCTATATTTGAAATAAAATTTACCTTTTAATACCATGGATCTTATTCCACCAAGAGTGAGTTTCATCAGGTTATTAGGGTACATATTGTATAAATAGGCTATGTTGGCCCATGTAGAGTTATTGTCCATACAAAGCTTTTTCTTATTATGAGCAATTTCTTTGTTGTTTTGTTATAAGCATTGAGCATTTGTTACTAACACCTCCATTTATGGTTGAGACTTGAGTGTATCCAATCTAAGTGGGGGTATTTATTGATAATTATTTGCATAAGAATGTATACTCATAAATAAGTATAAACACACACACACACACACACACACACACACACACACACACACACATATACATACATGAGCTATACCTTCTTAATTTAATACTTGCATACTCTTATATTGAAACCATTACATTTCCATTTAAAAATCCCATGATTATTGAATATATTCGCTTTTGAAAAGATTGATTTATGAATATTCTAATTCCATCTATTGATAGTCTTGCATGCATATAGACAAAATAATCGTGTTAGTTTTACCTTTATTTGCAAAGATTGTGCCTCATTTCTTATAAGAAAATATGAATGAACCAAATAATGTTAAAGATAGTTTGTTATGTTGTTTATGTGACTAATTTATAGATAAATGCACAAGCTTCAATGCATGTTGGTATTCTAGTGTCTTCCTTGTTTTGTTTTGAAAATCTTCTCCTAGGGAGACCATGGATTCATACTAAGAAAGGATTCCCATCTACTCTCCACCATACAATGAAATTTGAATACATCAACAAGATATACATGATTGAAGCAGATGAACAAAGCTATGAATCACATGATCACAAAACTTCCAACTCCCCTAATACTTTCATTCCAAGATCAAAAGTTAAATCTATACAAGTTGATGTTGATCCTTCACCTACAGAAAAACTCTTTAGTGATAATTAGGGGTCAATAGATTTTATGCCTCATTTCAATAAAGAATCCAAAATATCACCCTCAAAGTACAAAGTGTCATATACAAATGATTCCTTTTCAAATACAAGTTCTACTGACGATTGGGGTTTTACACCTTCCTTTATGGGAGAGTGCAAAATATCACAATCTAAACAACCTTGTGTGTCATTTTCTCAACTTGGTTCTATGTCAACAACATTACCCCATGGTGGTGATGGGGGCTATATAACTCCCATCCCTCATGAGGGGACGAGGCATAACTTTAAAAAGGATTTATTTTCTCATGAAGAAGCCAATCCTTCTTAGAAACATAAACCCCCTTCATATGACTTGGAAGATTGTTATGGTATTGGATACAATCTCCCTCCTAAACATGGATACAATGAAAACACGAAGAAAACCCATATACCATACTCTTTCAAGAAAGATTTAGGTGTACCACCTTTATCTCCATTTTCATATAAGGCCTTATCATTTAGTATGTGTATGTCATCTTGTGCAAATAACGAAATAACATATTCTACTATTAATCAAGAAAGTATCTTGTCCAGACTCTTGCAAGATCATTTGATACCTCCCCCTTCAAGAACACAAAATAAATTTTACTACAAGAGTTCATTTTGTGCATATCATAGAGTTCATGGTCATTCTACTAACGAATGTAAGACAACTTTGAGTAACAAAATTCAACATCTTAAGGAGTGTGGTGCTCTTCCTTGTGTTGAAGCACCTAATTCCTCTAACTGATACTTAATCTTACCCTATTCGGATCACCCTTGTCTTACACTAAGTGGGTGCAAGGGGTTGGATAGCCTTGTCCTCATATGTCACTTGTTGTTGTCTCTTTTGGCTAGTTTACCACATTTCATGTATATATATAAGAGAAAGCTTGGGATGTGGACGACATGCCTTAAGTTGGCTTGCATGTGACATACCACCTTTTCGAGGCAACCCCTTTTCATGACATAACTTATTGGAAACATATGACTTGGCATAGGGCTTTTCGAATAATCTCTCATATCTTCTTCTACTTTAAAGAAATTGGTCACAATAATGGTGTTAGCAACCGCTTTAAAGTGGGGGCATACATCGAAACTCATGTTTTAATGTATGATTTTCTTTCTTCTTGTGATGTGTCCTTTTCTTGGTGGTTTCATGGGGCTTGATTTCCTCTGAGAGCATGATATTTCTTTGACTTGTCCTCTCTTGGAGACATTAGGCACAATGTTCCCTAAGAAGAGACCATGCACAAATTAAGTAAAATCCCTTTGAACATTCATTACACTATGCTGCATTTACAACATTGGTTATATATCCACCTTGCATAACACAACTTTCATGCTTGTGGAGCCATCTTGTTTGTTCATGAGCTCCAAACATATGAAGTTTTGCTTGTCTCATGAAGCTCAAAGGTCATTTTTGCATGGTGCCTTATCAAAGTTATCAAGAGGTATAACTTTTCATAAGGTTTGAACGGGAAGCCCAACTAAGGCATGACTTTCCCCATAGCCACTCATGTGTGAGTGTGAGTGCATATCGACCATGTGTGTATGTGTCTCACCTCTTTGGATCTCTCACCCAACGGACAACCTAAAGTTCCATTGCCTCAGAGTGAGTGTGCATTTCTCAGACAAAAAACCTAGATTTGATCCACATCATGTTGGAAAAACAGTCAAAGCTTGATCCTTCCCCCCTTTTATTTTTCTTTCTCTTTGTCTTTGGCATTGTATGTTGTGTGTCTTTTTTTATTGCAAATCATACACCTTGGTGTGTCCTTTTGTGCTTATTTTGGTTTGACATAGGATCTTGGATCCTAGGGGCTTGTGTGACCTCCTTTGATCTTTGTCATCCTTTTTCGTCCATGTTGGTATGCTTGGAACCCTCCTGAATGTCTACTTTAGTGTGAGTTTGAAGCAAGTTCATCCTCTCACTAAAGTGGGGGCTAAATGTAGTGCCAAAAAATGTCTTCGGTGACATTTTCACATAGGTTTAGCTCCTTGTTAAATTAAGCTTAAAAGTTTCCTTGATTTAGTGTTGCAAGGTGTTTTACACATACCCACATTAGGTCTTGGGCCCTTTTTAAGATAAATTAACTTAACTCTTTCACATCAACGTTTCGAATAATACTACATGATCCATCATCAGGATGAAAGAGAGCTGGAGGAAAAGAAATGGATTGTTGCAGACCAAAGCAAGCTAAAAAGAGAGAGAGGGGATACAAGGAAGGAGGCACACGGTTTGAGGTTAAGGGTAGATTTAAAAATAGAAAAGAAAAGGAGTAAAGGAGAAAATAAATTAGGAAAATGAACCCTAGATAGCACCTTGAAGAGGGAATGAAGAATGAAAGGAATTAAAACAAAGAAAGTTATAAAGGAAGCAAGAAAAAGAAATAAAGAGTAAAAGAAAACTAGAATTTGAATAATCAGAAAGATTCAGATTAAGATGAAACAACAAGAACAAGGAAACAACAACAATGAAGAGAACCCAAAAATAAATCGAGGAAAGAACCAATTTAAGATGAATAAAAAGAGCCCAAAAAATTAAAAATTAAAAGAAAAAGAGAGGAAAATAATATATAATGACTAAAAGAGAATTATATAAAGAAATTTATTATAATAAAAATAAAAATTAATATTATAAATATTATATAATGTTTATTAATTAATATATAGTTTCTATTAAAATATAATAATAATAATAAAATAAATAAATAAGTAAATAGGAATAAAAATAAAATTAGAAAGTTAAAATTATAATTTAATGAAAAACAAAATAAAACAAAAATAGAAATTAAAAAAAGAAGAAGAAGAAATAAAGAAATAAATAAATAAATAAAAATGAGATAATAAAAAGATATAGGTATAAATCAAGGAAAATAACAATAAAGAAAGAAATAAAATTAAAATTTAAGAGATAAACAAACCAAAATAAGATAAAAAGAAAAATTAAAAATAAAATAAAAATGAGATAATAAAAAGATATAGGTATAAATCAAGGAAAATAACAAAATAAAATAAAGAAAGAAATAAAATTAAAATTTAAGAGATAAACAAACTAAAATAAGATAAAAAGAAAAATTAAAAATTATAATTTAAATTTATAACTTTCTTTGTTTTAATTCCTTTCATTCTTCATTCCCTATTCAAGGTGGTATCTAGGGTTCATTTTCCTTATTTATTTTCTCCTTTACTCCTTTTCTTTTATATTTTTTAATCTACCCTTAACCTCGAACCATGTGCCTCCTTCCTTGTATCCCCTCTCTTTTTAGCTTTCTTTGGTCTGCAACAATCCATGTCTTTTCCTCCAGCTCTCTTTCATCCTGATGATGGATCATGTAGTATGATTCAAAACGTTGATGTGAAAAACTAAAACACAATCAAATCCAATTTTTTTTACTGCACTACTTGATGGATTGTGGAAACTTGATATCTTTAACTTAACTCTGCCCTAATTTATTGTTGTAAAATATATTTATTTACATCTTCACATTAAATTTAGGGGGCTTGGACCTAATATAGACTTAATCTAGTGTTGTAATGTGTTTTACATATTCACATTGGATCTTGTGCCCTTTTAGGCTAAATAGACCCAATTTTGCCTTAATTTAGTGTTATGAATTGTATTTATTTACACTTTCACATTGGATTTTAGGCCCTCTTGCATTTATGACCTTAATATCACTATTAATAGGCCCCTATGACCTCATATTATGCATATCAAGGCATATTTTAATAAAAAACCTAAAAATATAAAAAATATAAGCTTAATTTCTTGACTCTTCGACATTCTCTCTCTTCAAATCCTTATTTCATCCAAGTAACATAAGCCTACATGTTATCAAGACAAGCACTCAAGACTTAAGCATTCCAAGACTTTGCACTTGGTCATCAAGAGAGCATTCAAGATCATTTCTTAGGCATTCAAGGAAGATTTCTTCATCAATTGTTGCAACAATTCAAGATCCATCATCATGTCAAGCATGTCAAGAATCAAGCATGTTATTGAGCTAGTGTTGTGATGTAGCATTGACTATCCAAGATCAAGCATTGTTCTACATCTATTGTCAAGATCAAGATCTACATCCTTCACGACCATTTCATGTTGAGTTGCAGATTTACAAAGAATCATTTATAAGGCATTATTCAAGGTATCATTGTTCATGTTTCATGTTTCATGTCCTTGTTTCATTGTTTCATCATTTGGTTTAATTACCTAAAAGGGGTTTGACCAAGGCAAATCCCCATTCACTAACAATCAACAAGTTTTTAAAATCTTTACATGTGTGAATGCAGATCTAGGTGTCTTGGAGCTTCAAGGATCATTGAAGATTAGGTTTCAAGATTGAAGGAAGTTGTTTGATTTGTCTCCTCAATTGCAAGGTTGTCATCTTCATAAAAAGTCACCTACAAGTCCAAAAATGGCAATTTAAGATCCAAAAATAAAGAGGAACATGAAGAGTAGACATTAAAGACCAGGTTCATATTTTGAAATTATAGAAAACCCTAATTGGACTCATTCACCACAAGTGGTGAATGAGTCCCACTAAAGGTGTTTTTTGGAATTGTTTGCAAATTCAGATACCCTTTTCCTCTAAATAGGTTCCTAAGTAGAAATCTAAATTTGGGGTTGATTTGCATAGAATGGCGAATGAGTCCTAGTAGGCCAAAATTTTAGGATTTATAGCATTTCCAGTCTTCATTCAAGCCTTTGCAAGATTCTAGGTGCACACTTTTGATTTTATAGCTTTTTGTTATGATTTGTATGCATTTCTAGGTCATTTATTCAAGTTTCATGCATCAATAAGTTCAATAATTAGATCTTGCATTTAATTTTTTTTCCAAGCTCTAGCTTGGTTGTGAACCCCTCTTATAATCTGAAATCATACCCTAAGATACCCTTCTAGCAGATCTCTTGCCTCTTTTCCACTCCTGGGGTGAGATCTCTAGGGCATCCTTGAATGTTAGCTGGAGAAAAGTGATGTTCTATGTCTTAAACCATGAAGCATCCATTTTTCAACTAATCAGTAATCACATGTACCTGAAGAAAAAATTTCAATCTTGGTGCATCACCATTTTTTCCAATTTTCAATACTCTCTTCTTCCTTTTCCTTCTACAGTCTGATAGATTAAGATTAGTACAGAGTTATCCAGTGTTGGGTTGGATTAGTATTATTGCATCTAGTTTTGAAAGGAAGTTTTCCTTCTCTAGATATTTGACCTCATTTGCAAGGTCCCACACCTTGAGGTTAGTTCCATTTTGTCATTGGAATGTTGAACCCCATGTCCAACAGGGTGCAATTTCATTTGACAACAACTATTGTTTATAATTTAGTTGGTCTTGTGATATAGAGGCTATTCAAAATTGATGTAGTGTCACCTCTTTGATAACACATAGCCATGATTGAGAAAATTAATGGAGGTGGAGGGTTTTATTGTTGTTGTCATCATGAGAATGAGTATAAGAGATCACATAGTTTAGTGAAAGATAACTTAGATATTAAAACCAACTTTAAAGGAATAAAATTTTCTCTAGGGGTGAATAAAAATAGATTTTTGAAGGATCAAATTACGACATATATCAAACAATAATAGGATGCCAACATTTTAAGTGAGAGAGAAAAAAAAGATTACATTCTCTATCTAAGAAAGAGTTACACATGCCACTTGGTAGTCCTAAAATATTGGCTAGCCCACATCCTTTCGTGCCACCAATATTTTTCCAAGAATATGAAACTCCTTTATTTCCTTTAAAATAGTCACATTGGGAAAGCCATTATGGAATGAGCTAAGAGAGGTTACAAATTAGTGTATTGTTTGTTACATTCATGTTAGATCACCATAAATTATTGGAAATTTTTTATGGCGAATTCTAATGGGAAGATAAGGTATGGAATCAATATTCAAACAAAATCAAGGAAATGATAAGTTTTGTAATGAAGAAGCTAGCCACGAAGCATATTATATCTAATGTTGTTGAAGCCCATTACATGATATGGGACAAAAGTGTAGAATGGAAGCTACAAGTCACAAAGCAGGGATTACAGAAAATTCAAGAAACATTAATTGAATGCAACTCTATTCTAGAGAAGGTTCACAAGAAACTTGTCACCCTCATATTGCACCTTGATAGGATAGGAGATGAAGCTAATGATAATGTTAAAACCTTGCAGGCTGATTTCCAGAAAATAGTAGATGGGACTTTCAATTCTCAATATTTCAATGTGGATCATCTAAGGAAGTTCAATGAATTAGATCTCATCCCATCCCAAGCATCATGACTCATGAGGACTTATGACCAAAGAATTGAAGTTGTCTGTAATAGCTAGTTGGTATGGAGATTGTGAATGGGAAACATAACTATCCCCCAACACACGAAGTTGCCACCTGTTGTAAAGGCTTTCCAAGCTTTGCAGAAAAGACTCACTACGTTTGCGGAATTTGGAAGTGAAGTGCTACCATCCTAACCTTTCAGTTGCTTTATTGTTTTTTTGTCATATTTCAAGAAATTTTCAGTTAGTTATGGGCAAGAAGCGGTTACTCACCACTTATTTATATGTGTTTATTTTGAAACGAAACCTCTCTAGACATTATTTTTTAAAGACCTGATATGATATTGTTCTTAATATAATTTCAAGACTCCGGTTAATGGAAATCATTAGTTGTCTGTGTGCATCTAGTTTATGAGGATACTTGATATTCTTAAATCTTTTTGTTTGATTATATCTTGATGTTTATGCTTATTCTTGTGTGAGTATATGCAACTATCTTCATAATATATTTCATTTTCTACATAATATGAAGTTTACATTTTAGTCACTGTTACATTTTACACGAATTGGTCTTTGTGCTAGTGTTCTTATTATCTTTCCATTGCAACTGATTTTGAAAATCTTTCTCATATCGGGTTTTTCCTTTCCTTCTTTCTAGTTAAAGGCATACATGTGTTATTTAGTTTTAGTTAAATTCATTGAATATTTTACAAGGGAGCTATACCTTTCAATTCAAAGGATAATCACCTTCCCAAAGAAGGTTATTAGTTAGAGCAGTTTGGAACTGAGACAATTTTTTGGGCAAAGAGTCAACTTTATTTCAAGGTTCCCAATCTGTTAGCCAACACTTCATTATATTTTTACAAAATTTATTTAAGTTATTCTATAAAACCATTAATATTAGTATATACAAATTTATCCTTCATTAGAGGTTTGATAATTAGAATATATGTTATGTTGATTATATAATTGTTTAGGATATAAAGATAAGAAAACTTATTATTTTTATAATACATGTTTAAAAATTATAGTTAATAATGTCATCCATAACTCATAGACATTTTTCACTTCAATATTTTTTGAAAAAAACACCCAAATCATAATTATAATTCTAAATGTGTAGCCCATTCTTGTTCCCACATCTAACAATATATTCTCCTTAAACACTTCTTTATTTTCTTCATCATGATTGGGAGAAGCAAGATGCATTCCTAAGTATGAAAATTTTATTTGTAGACCACATAGACCTAAATTGTGGGGGAATGATGAGAAATTAAATTTCATCATTTTTCCTCTTTGTTATATTACCCAAAATGAGAAATATGAAATACAACAACAATGATTAAAATTTAGAGAGAAGTAAAATTTGTAAAGATTGGGCATAAAAATGGGATATATTATATGTATTTTAATATATATAACATATTTTTTTATATACAATGATTTATATTGAATTGATTTAATATTAGTATTAGATAAATTACATCAAAATTAATAAATTAAAAAGAAGTTACCAAAATAATTTTAAAAATATTTATTAATTATATATTCAAATTAAATAGTAATCACCTTAAAATTAATCCTTTATTATATAGCGCTTACATTATATAGAAATAACAATGATATTTTTATAAATATTAAAATATAATATGAGCTTTTATAAAAATCAAGATATAATTGAAATTATTTGAGTCAAAAAATGGAATAGATCTTGTAGAAATAGGATTTTTTTGAAATGGTGTGACATCATTCTATCCCTAGAAATGGTTATTAAAAATGAAAAGATGCTTTGTCATTTTTAATGGGAAACATTAGCCTCCCATGGTGTTTTTGGTAACAAAGACTCCTTGTGGTACCACTCATGATAGGTTATTATGAGGCACATAAAGTAAATCAAAGATGTGAAATTTTTTAGCTTAGTAGGAAATATGTTGGACAATTCAATTTTTGAAAGATACCATCTTTCCCAAGGATTTTGCAATCTAATTGCTAAATTGATTTTAAGAAATATTGATAAGAATCAATATTTCTTAAACTGAGACTAAATCACCCAACCTGGCATATGAGTCCCAGTGTGCATCAAAAGTCATAATTTTGGGATTGCAGACCTTGTTTCAAGCATCTCTAGTTTTCCAGGTTCCCCTCTATTCATTCTCAGTTTCATTTCTTGAGTTACATAGCTAGATTTGCATATCACTAGCATTTCCTTCTTTCTAAGCCTTTCCTTAGTGGTGAACCCCCTTTGTTTATTCACCCAAGAAAACCTTGTAGCCATCTCTTTTCCTAATTCAATCGTTAGGTTGAGATCTCCAGGGTTTCCTTGAATGAACTAAGACAAATTAGGAAGAGGATCCCCCCTCCTTGTGTGCGTTCCATCTCCTAAAAGGTGGAGCACCCCATTTCCATTATGTTCAATATTCATGAAAAAAATAATTGGATTGAAATCTTGTAAAGGTTTCACATCCTAGTACTAAAATCTAATAAATTTGTTGGCAAAATTCTCTCAAAATGATCACACTTACAAAATCTTCAGATCTTTGATATCTCAAGGAAAAACTTTTCAAGCACTATTCCAAGTGTATTTATGAATTTGAGTGACAGTGTAAATGAGACAAAAATAGAAACTCTTGATCATTAAACTAATTTCATAAGTCACTATTGAATTTTGATGCACACTAGGACTCATATGCTAGGTTGGGTGATTTAGTCCCAGTTTAGGGTTTCAGGCTAAATTTGGAATCTACAACTGCTAAACCATGATCTACATAAAATGATTGAAAAGTGGTATACTGGGACTCATACGCCCAAGGTGGCGATTTAGTCCCAATATTAGGGTTTGGCTAAAACTTTGGTATTCTCTAATGATCTTCTGTAGCTTCTCTCTCTTTTGCTCTCTAAGTCTGAAACTTGGAATTCTAGCCTATAGGTGAATTTATGTGAATATGATAACTTTCTTCAATATTGCAACTTAGTATTCAAAGGTTCTTCAAGCTCAAAAAACCTAGATCTACAATCACACATGTAGAGAGAGAGAGAAATGTTGATTTTGTTAGTGGATAGGGGTTTGCCTTGGTCAAACCCCATTTTGGTAATCAAACCTTGAAATGAAATGAAATATAATGAAATAGAATGAAATAATGATGAATGAACAATATGCAATATTACAACTCACCAAACCCTTGATATGAAGGCTGCAAACTTGTATGAAATGGCTAGCATGAATGTAGATCTTGACTCTTTATTGAATGCTATGGATCTTGAATTGAATGCTTGCTTGAATCATGAAAACCTACATCACAAATGTTAGCTCAAAGAACACACATGATGCATGATGACCTTGACATGATGCTTGAACCTTGAATATACCTCCAAAATTCTTGATAATCTAGTCTTGAATGCTCTTGAACACTTGAATTGCTAGAATTCTTAGATCACACTTGCTCATGAAAATTGCTAGGAGAAAATATGTGAAATAACCTTGTATTTATACTTGTTTATGCCAAATTTCCCAAAATTATAACACTACAAGCCGACATTATATCTAGGAGAATAAAATCCTACCAAGAGTTGAATTCAAAATAGTTCCAAGCTAAAGCAAGACTCATATGCCAATTGGGGCATATGAGTCCTAGTATCCTAAGATTGGGACACAAATTTCAAGAAATGTTAAGTTCTATGTCAAATTCAAGATCATGCCCCAAAACCTAGGTGGGACCCATACCCCAAGGTGGCGTATGAGTCCCAGATCACTAGATCTAGAACACACAACCTAAAATCATGAATTATGATTGGTCATTAATTATGTTTCGAGATTATCCTTGGAAAGATGCATTAAATAAGGCTTGTGGATATAAAATAGGACCAAATAAGGCATAAAGAATCCCAATTTTAGCAGGGAGAAAGTGTGAAAATGTAGAGGGATACATTTTTCTACACTACAAATATTATTCCTCAAATCTAGGGTTTAAAGAGAGTTTTGATTTACAAGGGATGATGTTCTCTTTGAGCCCATCATTTACCAAAGTATATTTGTATTCTACCCTCTAGGGTAGATTTTTTCTAGATTTAAAATGGGAATCATAGAGCATTGGTTTACCTAATTATATTAGTTGACAAGTCTACAATTTAAAAATTATTTGATTCAAAAATAAATTGTGGAATGATACCACTAAGATTGTTTTGGGCTAGTGATAGAAATATGAAAGCTTGTTCATATTTTCCAATTATTGTTGGAATAGGCCCTTCAAATAGGTTCTCTTAAAGATCTAAGAACACCACATTTTTTATAGGAATGTGAATATTTACTTGTAGCTTATTTTTGCACAAAAAATGATTGTGTCATAGGATTTAACTAAATTGTGTTCAAAAATAGAAAAATTGTTGGGAAAATTACCTATAAATTAGTTAGATGAGAGGTTTAGATAAGAAAGCTTTGTATAATCCCATAGTCAATCTAGGATATTTCCAATAAGATCATTTTAAGAAAAAAATATTGAATGTGAGGAACATTGAATTGAAATGAAAATTGCAAAATAAATGACATTGAATTCTATAGTCAAGGTTTCCTATTGAAATTTGAGAATATAAGTGCAATTGAATTCTATAGTCAACATTTTCCTTAAGAGATCCAACCTTTGAATCTTTGGGAACTTATTCAAAAGAGAATACATATCTATTAGTTGGTTGTTGCTAAGATAAATATATGTGAATTTGGATATCTTAGCAAAAGATATTGGAATGGTGCCACTCAAAAAAGGTGTTAAAACTCACATCCAGATTCGTAAGCTTTCATATCTTACCTAAACATGTTGGGATGGTACCATTAAAAAATTTATAACTCAAGTTAAGATATGTAAATCTTGACAAGTTACCAATCTATATTGGAATAAATGACCAACAAAATTAGATTAGAATAAGATAAAATATCTCAATCTGTTGATATTATGAAATTGTGAAGGGATGACAAGAGGAGGGAAGACAAAATTCTAGTTGAATTCCAAGTTCTCCAAATGATGTAGTTGGAATAGATCCCCAAAAATTTACCTCCATGACATGATTGTGATTGTGAAATTTTCATAAAGTGATTGAGGACAAGATCTAAGGAAAGGACATGGGTAGTGATTGGGTGCAATTATCTCCTTCCTATGTACAAAAATAAAATCTCCTCCATAATTGTAGTGTGTAATTAGGGGAAGTGAAGTTAAGGCCCTCTTTGAAATCTAGTAGTAAATTTCTTTCATTTACATAACATGTGGAGGAGAAAGGCATCTATGCTAACACCACCACCAAAAATTTCCCACATCATCACCATCTTAATTGGATATTGCAATAATTTTATATTCCTTCATACAAACATCTTAGATTTCAAAACCTTCATAGAAATTGGTTTTCCCGTGGAAATAAAAAATCAAAGATCATTTATAATTTTCACTTAGTCCTTTGAAATTTGTGATCTAAATTGGTTAAAACCAATATTTACAACATTGTATCTCACGAAAGTTGCGGAGAATCCCCCCTTAATTTTATACAAAATTTAGATAAAAAGAGATTCTAATAAATGTAGATAACATGCCCATATATTTGAATAAATTATTGAAAAAATTAATACAATATATATCCCTTCCACATGAACACTAATAAATTTGAGTATTTAATATCTAGACATCACGTAGCTAGGTAAGAGATGAGAAAACAATGATGGAGGCTGACGATTGAATGGATATGGCTTCTAATAGTAACCAAATAACAAATTACAAAATAAGATACAAGTAGTTTTTTATTCTCAAGATCACACTATGATGCAAGAGAAGAGCATACTAATGCTTGTAGATTCACAAACTCTATTTGATCAATGCCAAATTACTTTAGGAGTGGCTTATTGACAACCTTGTAATGATTGGAGGATCCAATAAGAAATAATCACAACTATACTACCATGCAAGCTACATTATTAAATAAAATAGAGAATATTATGCCAAAATGAATGACACAGTTAGTCCTTTTCTTTATTGTACATATACTTTATTAAAGTAGCTGGAAAAAGGGTCCACCATGTATTCACACATACTAATTATAATTTATTACAAATATTCCACCACACTATTATGTTGCTATAGTGTATTCCATTCTAGAATACACCATATTCCAATATCTAAAAGTAAGTGGATGTTAGGTATGTTGAATATGTCATCAAACTATAATACATAATGATAGCTTGTAAGAATGTTGTAATGTCTTGACAACAAATTGGACATTCTTAGGATGGTACTAATCTCCAAGCAACTTTTTAGTATTGTGCTTGATAATCCATTCAATTTGACTATTTGGAAAATTAATTGTAAGATTTAGAATGTAATGGAGGGTATATCATTCAACTAGCGTTGTAAGGAGACATTTGACATAAAAATGTTTTACAAGATGAGCTAAATATTAAAATTAATTCATCTAAACTATGAAATCCATCTGAAAAACTTCTACTAATATCCCTGTATATGATAATTATATGGGCTTCTTTGTACTGAAAAAATAAGGTTTTTAAAACAACCAATTGGCCTCTACTCAAATCAAAAAATAAAATGTGAATTTATTTTGTGCCTGGTACTATTTGAAGATGACCCCAATCATCATACTGTAATATAGGAGTAGAATTATTAAAAAAAAAATTCCAATATTTTTTTGGGCATTCTTCGAGAAGTTCCTTGATCCTATTTATGGTAGAACATTGTGGATCTTCAGGGAGAAGATCTCTCTCTCTCTTTGTACATACATTTTCTATACTATAGCACTTGTCATTCAATAGGTCTTCTAAGATATTTGCAAGATTATCAAGGTTTGCAATGCTATCATGTCACTTGTTATAATATGACTTCTTTCTTCAATTTCAATAATATATTCTTCGTCATATATTATCTCATTATCATATAATGAATATCTATTTATCTGTATATAATATGCATTCACTACAACTACATGAAAAACTTCTTTCAAAGAATTCAGTATTTTTTAAAAGAGCCAAAAGATTCTTCATATTCAATTATTCCATATTGTAGACTTGTAATGAAACTCATATAATGCAAATGAAAATAAATAAAAAAAGTTTTTGAAATATATATTAAAAAATATTAATGCGGTTAATTTTCTACCATAGTGAATTGCTGGTAGTGAATTTTACTTGGTGGTGAATTTTTCATGGCGGTGAATTTTCCGTTGGTGAATTGCTGGCGGTGAATTTTTGGACAGTGAATTTTCCTAAAGCCCTTCTCTTCATATGTTTATTATTTGTTTTGATCTACTGAAATTAAACATAAGTTGGAAGATGCGGATTCCAATTCTTGTTGTTTTATTCATATTTGGTCCATTGTAGTTGGTTGGATTAAAATAAAATAAAACCATTTAGTCAAACTTGTAATTACAATGAAACATACAAAAGTATTCATTTATTTCTAGTATCGATCCTAAACATACAAAGCGTATGAAAAAATGCAGTTTAGTGGGATTAAACTAAAAAGAACAAAACAACTATTTGTAATGGGAGGGAATATCTCTCAGTTATACAGAAATTAAAGTGGTTGACCATGTTTAAATAGTTCTCATAATTCGATTTTATGAACTTTGAACATTAAAATATTAATAAATATTATGTAATATTTGTAAAATAAATATGTAGATGTGAGACTAACCATTTGAATGAAATCACTTTAACTACTACACATTGGAAGGAGTCACTTTCCACCCAATCACTCCCCACATTCGTCCCATGGATCTCAATCTTTAATCACCTAATGACCTATATATTGCTAATTCCACATGGAAATTTATATTGTGGAGGAAAATTCATGGGGAGCTATCCCAATTGAAACATCTAGAGCACTTGGACCTCAATTACAATTCCTTCTTCCTTCCTCTTTTCATATGTTCATAATTTCACAAGCTTAGAATATTGAGCTATTTGAGCTTATTTTACTCCCATTTTATTGGCTAGATTTTAAGAGAGATTGGTAACATGTCTAGCTTAACATGCATCTTTTCTTGAGGGAGAATAATTTGAATGGAACTATTGGTTTTTTTCAGAAACAAACTTGATCTTACCACTTACCTATGAATCTTCTAAAATCCAATAATTAGCAAGGGTAAGGATTGACCAACAAACAAGTAAAGGGTTTTTAAACCTTTACTTCTACTCTTTGGGCTCTATGAAACCTAGGAGGGTGATCCTGACAATGTTTACATGATATTCATGTGCCATTTTATCACTAACATTGAAGAAAAACATATATACTCCTACTAAATGAAAATAGGTAAAGATCCTTGAGGATTTGGTAGACCCTCTAACAAATTGTACCTACTATGAGGAATAAGAGGTACTTCATACTACTATACTTCATCCACAGGCGTGTCAGAAATTGTTGTAAAGATATGTGTTCTTTGTCAAGTACAAGTGGCTCACTAACTCCAAAGATGACCAAACAAATGATTGGTGCCTTATCAAAGAGCGACAAACTCACATGTGTAATAAATAGTAATACAATAACAAATGGAAACCAATATTTGTAGACTATTGCATTTTACTTTGTAACACACAACTCAATATGTCCAAAATTAGAAACTTTTTAATAATCCTAGTATTTCACTTACGAATCCATGATCTCATTTAAGCACATAGCTCTTTGAACTAAAGAAAAAGATGAAATCACACATTCAATCGAATTGATTGAAGATGAATAAATGGACCTCGATTCCTTTATTCATAATTTGAAAGAAAAATTAAAGAGGAAAGAAACTAATCTAGGAACTTCTGTAATCATTCATATATCTTTGCTATTTTAGAACAATTAAGCCTATTACATATCTGAATACATTCCTAAGACTTAACACTAATCTATCTCTCTATGCTTGAAATTATCTGAATTACTCATATGTGAGCTCAAAATTGCTTAAACCATCAAAAGACTCCTATAATTGGCCTTGAAATCCCATTTATAAAAACATGGGAGCAATAAGCATCGGGCCAAATTACAATCAAATTCACATCTTCATTTGACATACATTTCAATTTTAATTTCAAAATTCCCCAAATAGTTACATTTTCACTTTACAAAGTGGGGGAAAAGCATATAAGACAAAAGCTATTTTCATTCGTTGAAGAAGATACGCCAGCCTTTCGAAAGGAACCTTTTACTTGTTGCAATAAAATTATAATATCTTCTTCATGAACCAAAATGTTAACCATGTGCACACCTAGTCACCAAATATTCCAAAAGCATGAAAAAAAATAAAAAAGAAAGAAGACTGACTCATCCAGGTTAGAATTTGTGCCATCAACCTTTCTGATAGGGAGAGAACAATATTTTGTAGTACTTCAACAAAAGCCTAATCTATACTATTTATAGGCTATGCATTGTTTCTCTCCTGTCTATTATTCACCATGTTCATTATCACCTTCACACATAAAATTTTACTAAGTAAAATATTCCAACCCAGTGTTGTATTCCCCTTCAATGGAACATTTTGCATCCAATAAACTTTGTACCTTTGCGCTATGTTGATTATACCTAGCATCAATTAAGGCTCTAGCCTCTTTTATGAGAATATCCATTCTCGTTTCAATCCCAATCATAATTTCAACATTAGGATTTAGCATGGAATAATAAAATATAGTCAACATCATCTTAGCATGTGGAAGCAACCCTCCCAAATCATCTTTCCATGTATCAAATTCTTTTAACTCACTTTTTTCATTCAATATTGCAAGCACACCTATAAATTATTTAAATTCCTTAGATTGCACAAATGTATTATCTGTAAGGAAATCAATGGAGCGCATGTAATGAAAACTCCAAACAGTAGTGCCTTTGGTAACTTCATTTTGATTAGGTTGCCTCAAAGACACGTACTACTATGTCCTAAAGCGAAAACAGACATAGTTTATTTCCCACATTAATCCTTCTGAGAAAAACACAAGTAAATTCAACAGCAAGCAACAACACAAATGAAAGATACTACGAAAAACATAACACAAAGATTTTACATGGGAAAAACCCTTTCAGGTGAAAAAACCCCACTCTCCAAGTTTGAGCCATTGTATTATTCAGCAACAGAAAGTTACAATACAGTTTCAGGCTCTTAGCCCTTCAGAGATTACATCTTGTTCATTTTGAATACAACTGGTAGCAAACTATCCCTAAGAGATCAACCAAAGCAATTATGATCACGAGAGATTCTAGTAGCTTAACTCTGCCTCTCAATCCTCTGCTTTGACCTCATGGCCTCGGCCTTTCGGCCATCCACTCGGTCCTCTCTCTATCGTTCTCTTTCTGGCTCTCAGCTTCAGCTCCTTGGCTTATCAGCTCTCACTTTCAGAACGTCCAATGCATACGTATATACATTCATTCTCTGTAGGCTCTATGAAATCATTCTTTTCCAACTGTCGGATCAGAACTAACAAATCATCCAGCCCAACATCATTAGATGTTTCCACTTCCTTGTGTTTTAGTTTTCCAACTTCCACACATAAATGGTTCAACAAACGGTTCACATCCTACTTTCTCTGATTAGTCCAAAATGCACCACGTCAGACAGTCTTCACTCGGTCAACAATGATCAACTTGTGTCACATGTCAGTGAGACACTATCCATGTCTCCTTAATGCCACAGAACCCATATCGTCTTTATCGCCAAGAGTCTTCACTATCGGCAAGATGTTACACCGAGTCTAGAAAGTTATTGCTCAGACTTCTCCTTGTCGCCAAGACATCTTACCAAAGTTCCCAAGTCACACCGAAGAAGACCATCAGCCAAACTTACCGTTGTCGCCAAGAGGTCATAGCGAACCCCTTTCATTACCTCGATAAATCCATATGTCTATCGGTGAGACATCCATTAGTCACTAAGAGTTCTTCCCGAGACCCTTGAGTTACCCCGATAGCCATATGCTATCGGTGAGACATTCACACGTCGCCAAGACTTCATGCTGAGACCCTTGAGTTACTTGGACATACGCTAGGCATCCGATAACAAAACCTTCTGTCGCTGAGACATTCCATATCAATATGAGATATCACCGAGTCTCCATGTCATAGTGATAGGTCCATTTGGCAAGACTGAAACAAAGTCTCAGCGACCAGTGCAGACCACATGGTTCCAAAGCTACCAGTCGGCTAAACAAAAGAATGCCACACTGACTTTGCTTTTCCAGGGGTTATAGCCTGTGAGATTGAGGCACATAATTGTAACAATCTCCCACTTGACGAAGATCACACACGCACCTCCAAAGCAACTAGGAACTAAGATCACACTAGCTCCACTAGTTCAAACCCTGCAATACTCAAGACACCCAATCAACATGATTCAACAGATAACAGTCCACCAGACAATCTGCAACAAAGACTAGGCATCCAACTGCAACTCACTGACCAACAAAGCAATTGATCACAACCTTCCAGGAAACCACATAGACCTCAAACATCCTCTCATGCTCCATCAAGAATTTTGTTCCAACATCCAAGATGTCCACCATTCAGGAAACAATCCTATCATCTTCCAACATGCCACTTGTGGAAGGATACAAAGACAAGGTGTATAAGCACCATTCCAACAAACACAAGCAAAAGATCCCAGTGATATCATCAACAAGATATTGCTACCACTTCACTATGCTCAAATGCTATACAAAAGCAATATCAACTTTAAATCTTCAATCAGAACACATCCATGAAGTCTTATCCAGAAACAAGAAAATAAACATCAGCTAGAACAACAATCAGACTGACTGCTTCCATCCAACTGATAACCCACGCGATTGGAACTAGCACCCACAACTCGTGCTATTCCATCCAATCTCACATACCTTGAAGGTATCACCATTAGTAAACTTCTACCAATCCATTAACAACAAATACAAGTTCCAGTGTCATCCAGTCGAAGAAGACAAGACACATACAAGAACTCCCACTGCTTGAGTAATCCAAATCTGAATGATCAAAGGCATCACAAGTCTACCAATACCAGCACATAGAAAATGTAACCCTGTAGTACCAAAGAAAAAAACCACAATGATATACACAAGCTACAACAACCTGCCACAAGAAACATTTCTCTCACCACAAACCTTCACGGCCATAGAGAGAAACTCTGCACATCATCTTCCTATAGAGCATCCTCCTACATACACTTCTAACAGCTAGTTGTGTCAAGGATGATCTTCTTCATACCCCAAAAATAAAAAACCTTAATAACATCCATTCGTTCAAACACCAAGATCAAACCGACTTTTAAAAAACATGGATGTAAGCTTCTTAAAGAAGATCAAACTACTTCATTCCCCATTTCAGGAAATCAGCCCATACAACATCTCCTACCAATTCTCATTAGTAACAAAGAGATAAAAAAAAACTGTACAACTTCCACTATGAATCCTCCAGAACCATTAGACAACAATTCAAGATCCATATCATGAAAGTGAACTTAATAAAACACATCTGAAAAATCTAATGGGCCAAATACCTTTTAGATAAACTGTCGAGTAGACCACGAGTGGGAATGAGAATACTCCTCCAAGATACAAGTCATCATGACTAATCCAAGAGCAATCTCCTCATAGGTCTCTTATTGAACTCACTTCAACCAAGGTGTAGGCTTCTCGGACATTCTGCTGAAAAAATTTAACAAGAGTAACAAGCAACAATACTTATCTCATAAGAGAAAAACAACCTCACCTTATTCTTCATGTATCAATGAGTACTAGAAACCGGTCATCTCATGCTAAACTTCAACTGCATTACTGCACTATCATGAAGTATCAAGCAAATAATCAAGGCACCCAATACACAAAGAATTACCAGACCATTGTCAAAGCTCCAATCATCTGAATCAGGGAAATTATCATGACATCATGATCTACACATCCCCATAGGAGATCCCATGCTTCAAGTGACTTTTCCATTGTCTCAAGTATAATAAACAATGCCAAAACTCCAGTGCATAAGCAAGAGTATACCATGACATAAAGCAAATAGACTTAAAAAATACATCACCTGTGAAGCACCTCCAACACCTTAGCCAAAGACTCCAAGAGTCCTCCATGGATCCAAGATGTTGCACATCTTCAAGTAATTTCCATGCAAATGCGAAAGAACCCTTCTGAAGCAACATGATCTAAGAGCTCTCCCAAGAAACATCTACAACACTAAAGAAGACCATTCACCACCATGTGATGAATCCATAGTCACTGCTAAAGCTCCCACTAAAACGTGACACCCGAGCTCTCCAAGCATCATGACCACCTGCTTCAGGTTCCCATAACTGACTATTCAGGTACTCAAACAATATCCATCCTCTCATCTCAAAGCAATCACACCAATGCACAAGTGACCACAAACAAGGCCAGCTAACAAGTCTGCACCAGCAATGAATCAACCTCGTGGATAAAGATAGTCCACATCCAAGTTATCTCACTGCAGCCAATGGGTAGCTAATCCACCAACCACATAACTCGTAGATCACAAACATCGAACATGCAAACCCGTCATCACATTGGAAACTGCAACACTGAGATCTCAAAGAGAATAACCACGTAGACAACATGACTCAAACACTAGATCAAACCAAATATGATTTGTCAATCATGTCCACAATGAGCACCATAATCAAGGAACCCTCAAGTACCACCACAAGAATGTTGAGTGACAAATCACGTACCAACACTCCCATGCAGAGAAGAAATCATACCTCCTTAATCCATGCACCAAGCATGCATGCAAAACTGCAACTATCCCATCCAGCAACACCCCAAAAGGCCAGTGTCTAGACAATAGCTTAACAACAACTCCACATGATCACAAGTTTTGCTTAACTGTGTAAAACCTGCAAAACCACAAAGCCATGCAAGTACAAAACACAGTAGTTCAGGAGAATCCAGGCCCCTTTTAGGCCAAATCTAAACCACCATGCACATGCATCCAAGAAAGAGAGAAAGGCTATTTTAGAAGCTTGCAAATAATTTGATGATTAACTCCATAGCCTTCAAGCATTTGAGGTTAATAGGAAACAGTGTCTTCCAACACCAGGAACCACCACCTAGCATAAGCACTCTTTTCCATGACTAAGAAACAACCTAGGCTTCTCCATATCACCCAGGAGCCTGACACACAGATGCCCACTATGAAAGCTTTACTGCTACATAGCCACAGAGCAAAGAAATCCACCTCATACTTCAAGGTTAAACCTCTACCAGCCAAGAGACACATATCACAACATGATCAACTCCCTTTTCCATCTTGACCATCCGTCAAGCTGCATGCTGTCACAGAATACCACAAGGCTTCCACTCAACAAAGGATCAAAACATCAGTCTATTCCTCTAGATTTCTTCCATCCTATCAAGCTAAGAAATCTTCATAGGAGAAATATCCAGAACCAACAACCAGAAGAAGGCTCTGATACCACTTGTAAGGAAATCAATGGAGCACATGTAATGAAAACTCCAAACAGTAGTGCCTTTGGTAACATCATTTCGATTAGGTTGCCTCAAAGACACGTACTACTATGTCCTAAAGTGGAAATAGACAGTTTATTTCCCACATTAATCCTTCTGAGAAAAACACAAGTAAATTCAACAACAAGCAACAACACAGATGAAAGATACAACGGAAAATAGAACACAAATATTTTACGTGGGGAAAACCCTTTTGGGTGAAAAACCCCACTCTCCAAGTTTGAGCCATTGTATTATTCAGCAATAGAAAGTTACAATACAGTTTCAGGCTCTTAGCCTTTTAGAGATTACATCTTGTTCATTCTGAATACAACTGGTAGCAAACTATCCCTAAGAGATCAACCAAAGCAATTATGATCACGAGAGATTCTAGTAGCTTAACTCTGCCTCTCAATCCTCTACTTCGACCTCATGGCCTTGGCCTTTCGGCCAGCCACTCGGTCCTCTCTCTATCATTCTCTTTCTGGCTCTTGGCTTCAGCTCCTTGGCTTATCAGCTCTCACTTTCAAAATGTCCAATGCATACGTATATACATTCATTCTCTGCAGGCTCTATGAAATCATTCTTTTCCAACTGTCAGATCAAAACTAACGAATCATCCAGCCCAACATCATTAGATGTTTCCACTTCCTCGTGTTTTAGTTTTCCAACTTCCACACAAAAATGGTTCAGCAAACGGTTCACATCCTGCTTTCTTTGATTGGTCCAAAATGCACCACGTTAGACAGTCTTCATCGGTCAACAACGATCAACTTGTGTCGCATGTCGGTGAGACACTATTCGTGTCTCCCCGATGCCACAGAACCCATATTGTCTTTATCGCCAAGAGTCTTCACTATTGGAAAGACGTTACACCGAGTCTAGAAAGTTATCGCTCAGACTTCTCCTTTTCACCAAGACATCTTACTGAAGTTCCCAAGTTACCTCGACCTTAACATTCTCATCGGCGAGACAATCGCCATTCAATGAGACATCATACCGATGTTCAAAGGTCACTCTGAAATTTCCAATAGTTGGCAAGACATATCGCTTTTTCCAGGAGATTACACCGAGCCCTCAAGTCATACCGAACACCAAGCAGTCACCAAGAGTCATACCGACATCAGGATTCCCATCGGCAAGACAATCAAGTTTTCCAAGACATCATACCGATGCCTTCAAGTCACATCGATCTCAATATTTCCATCGGCAAGACTACCACAGATCGCCAAGACCTCATACCGAAGTCTTCAAGTCATGTCGACATGAGAATTCCATTCGGTGAGACAATCATCTTTCGCCAAGACATCCCACCGAGCACATGTCATCCTGAAGACCTTTTACTATCGGTGAGACTTACCGCTTTCACCAAGACATCATGCTAAGCCTTCATGTGTTACTCCAAGTGCATACTGTCGGTGAGAGAATCAACCTTCGGCAAGACTTCTTACCGAGGCTTCCATGTTACCCTGAACTCATTGTTCGCCAAGAGTCACACCGAAGAAGACCGTCGGCCAGACTTACCGCTGTCGCCAAGAGGTCATAGCGAACCCCTTTCATTACCCCAATGACTCCATATGTCTATTTGCGAGACATCCATTAGTCGCTAAGAGTTCTTCTCGAGACCCTTGAGTTACCCCGATAGCCATATGCTATCAGTGAGACATTCACACATCGCCAAGACTTCATGTCGAGACCCTTGAGTTACTCCGACATACGCTAGGCACTCGATAACAAAACCTTCTGTCGCTGAGACATTCCATATCAGTATGAGATCTCACCGAGTCTCCATGTCATAGCGATAGGTCCATTCGGCAAGACTGAAACAAAGTCTTAGCGACTAGTGCAGACCACAAGGTTCCAAAGCTGCTAGTCGGCTAGACAAAAGAAATGTCACACCAACTTTTCTTTTCCAGGGGTTATAGCCTGTGAGATTGAGGCACATAATTCTAACATTATCCACAAGAAACTCATTACAATCTTTGATCCTAGGGTCATCATTAGTCTTTTCATCATATTTCCATTTGACAATTCTATCCTGGGGAACATCTGAATCAATAGTATCTCAATTATTACGGGGAGGGAATTTCATCACTACTTCCTCATCACCGAGCACATATTATTCCATTTGTTCCTCCCTTATTGTTTAGACATCTTCTCCCTGTACATCTAGAGGTTGCTTTGGAATATCCATAGCCTGAGGTTGTTGCTCCAAAAGAGCCTATGCTTTCTCACCAGCCTCCTTTACCTTTTCCTTAAAATCACCATTTTGGAAATCCTTTAACTTTGTATTGATCATCAAATCTTATGCTTCTCTGATAGTCTTATGGGAAATTTAGTGAGTGGGGGACAAATAACATCTCATTGATTACCTCTAGGTTTCTTATAGAAAGCCAACTCTTCTTTCCGGGTTTTGAGATAAGGGGAGAAAGGAAATGTAAATATAAAACATAAAAGGTGATGGGCCAAAGCTTTTACAACATTTCAAACCCATATTATTCCTATGATTTATATAAATAGACACATAATGCCACAACCCCTCATTGTTGTAAAGAGAACGAACAAAAAAGGTTAACTCCAAGCACAGTGCAAACTTTCAGATCTTTTCGTAGGCAATGTTCATTAAGGTCCGATCAAACATAAAGATTTCTTATGAGTAAAAGAACAATATTTTAGAAATCACAAGAACTCTATCTCCCAATACAACATAGCACAACAAGATAACAACTTTCAAAAAAATAGAAAATTCCAATGAAATAGTCCAATTTTCCTAAGCCACTATTCTACCACACAAGCATAAAGCATAGAAATCTGCTACTTAAACTATCTCGATACAACTTGCAAGACATAGTGTTTCATTTAGAACGACAATATAAAGAAAGAAAACTTGAAAAAGGTAATACATGCACAGTCTCAAAAAATTATCTTCAATAGCTCGTGCTTTAATTATAAAATGAACTTTGAAACAAAGGTTGGATGCCAATCCAACAATAGTTTAAACCTTAATAGATATAACATGCCGGAATAAAGTAGTTTTGTAACTTGTTTCTGAAAATAATTCTAAAAACCTTAAGAAAACTAAAGAAACACCTCTTTTGACAAAGAAAACTGTCACTTGGAATCCAACCCTTCATTATGTCATTGCTCTCCTATTATAGCTGCCAAAAGAAAAAAAACACCACCTCAGTATAGAAGTAATTGCTACTAGATGTTGATACTTGATAGCTCACAATCTAATTGTAAACCCTTGGTTAAGTCGCAAAAGATCTTTGCTCATTAACTCCCAACAACTGCATTAATATCTTTTAGATATTTCAAATATAGAAGCCTATACACAATCAAATCCTAAAAACAACAGCCTGGAAAAATGATTACACTGACTAATCACATCATCTCGAGGCACTGAATCGAAGCTTCCATCCCAAGATCCAAGAAAGGAAAAACCAGGAAGTTCTGACAGTCTCCAAAAGATATTACCTTATAAGAGGCACATTATTGCTTTGATAGAGAGATGACACATCGTGTAGTCAGAAACCTTATGTTTTTTTTAAAAAAATTTGTAGTAAACTTTCACCATTTTGACAAGTGTCTTGGGTTCTCCTCTGAAAAGAAAATGATGAGAGAAAGCCATGCAGCCACCACATGGCACAATTCCCCCATCTTTCTTACCGGTCCTTCATTAACCCGAACACTTCCCCAGTCAAACAAAAGGAGGCTGAAGATTGGAAGACTAAGGAAATAAAAAAAACACTTCACAGTTTTGGTGACTCACAGGGGCCTTCGCTCATGGAGGTATGAATCCAACTCTCTGGAAATTCTTGAAGTTTGAGGTAGGAGGAGTGTTGTGCCTACCATTCTTCTTCAGTTGGTAAAGACATACTACGGATTAGCCTATAGGCTTGATCAAGCTGGAAAACTTCTTTGAAAGACATGACCCCCCACTTTGCAATAACCACTCTAAGGTAATGATAAAGGCAAGAAAGGAAAAAAATCTCACGCTCAACCTCATTAGTTGCATGCGTTGTGCTTGAACTTGGGAGTTCTGCAGAAGTCCGATCCTTCTTTTTGATAGCTTATGTAATTTTCTCTACTGTTTGCACATCTCCAACTGGGGAGAAAAGGGGAGGTAGCCCATAGTTGATCAAAACATTGAAGTCCTTTTTGATCTCTTCAACTCTTCTTGCCAACACCATCTAGTAATCTTTGCACCTTTTGGCAACCTTCTGGGAGTTGAAAATTTAACTGTCCTTGATGTAAGTAGTTCTTCGGTCAGTAATCTTGGCATCTTTCAAAACCTCGTCAAAAGCCGTACAAAGTCTAGAAATGAAACTTTGTGATTCTTCCACTTGTGAATCACATGCCTACAGAACATGATTAGTCGTTGAGCCAATTTTTTCATTTATTTCATGGACATCCTTCAAGAATTGAAAGACGGGCCTAAGAACAAGAACTACAGCTACAATCTTCTCCCAATGTGAAAATACCAATCCTTTTAGCAGTGGGAGAGACCCCAGTCTTTTGAGCAACAGTCAGCTCCTGATTGGGCTGAATCTTTTTGGTCCTTGCATTTTCCTCTATCCAACCCTTTTCCTTGAGTGTCTACCAGCTCAGAGCTTATCCTTCATATCTCTAAATCGTGGGTCTACAATGCAGACACGACCTCTTGTTTTTCTAGCTTCAATTTTTCCATTTCTTCTTGTGCCTTCCTAACGCTGTCGAAAAACTGAGATCAAACATTGCCCAGTTCTTTCTATAAGTTTTTGTGATTAGTTATGTACTCCACATTGGTCTAATGCTGGGTGGTGACTCAGTCAACTTTTAATCTCTTAATTTTGGTGTGTAGCTAAACTTGTTGGCTCTGTGCTTCTTCAAGCAATCTTGATTTTTCCCCTTACTTACCCTGAATCTGTATTATGCAGGCCAACTCAACATCCTTAGCCTTGAGCTCAGTCTACAACTTGTCCACTATTTCCCTTACATTTACCAAGTCTATCTCACGCTTTTTTAACTTTCTACCCAGCCTTTCATAGTCTGAATATACCACTTGCTGGGTGGTCTTAGCCAAGACCACTTTGTTGCACGGATGAGTTTTAGTTAGATCCAAGCCCATCATCCAAATGTCATAATCCTCTAGTTGCATCTACTCTTAAAGCTTAGCCATGAGCAGTGTCATGGTGTTGATCAAGAGAGAATTATGCTCCTCATTGTAACAAGACTCGATTTTCTTAGTGGTTGACAACTCAACATTTTTCATAAGCCGCCTCTGTTTAGCATTTCTTCGGGCTATCTTTGTTGCATTAAAATGATCTTGGAGGTTTTGAGGGGCGTCAACTTTTGCACTGCAATAGGGGCACTGAGAGGGAAACCAAAAAGGGTAACAGAAGGGGAGACCTCAGATGTATGAGCATGGGGAGAGGTGAAAGGGAGTGTTATCATGGAAAAGGGTGGCACTCCTAGCTGAGATTGAACATGGGATTTTCTAGTAGAGGTAAATAGAGACACAGTTGGGCGAAAAGGTGTTTGCTTAGAAGTTGACAGGCTAGGGGTGGGGGTTAGCATGGATTTTTTAGCTCTTTCAAAAGGGGCCCTTGATAGGGCAAACAAAGAGTCAACAATAGTTGATATGGATATTGCTCGCTTAGCATGTGGGGTAATCTCAGGAATTTCATTTCAAACAGGAAGGGATGTATTTAGGACATCAAGTTAAGGCTTGAGGACAGATAATTCCATTCCAAAGGAGGAGGAGAGGGGGTAACCAAAGATGTGGACATAGGAAGAAAAGGAACAAAACTTACCTGAATCATGGTGGTTGGTACATCCTGGAAAGTGAACTCCACTTCTTCACCTCGAGCCGATGTATCAGATACGCCTAGACCTTCGAACCACCTTCTCTTCTCATGACTAGAACTGACATATTCTAATCTCTTGGCAACCAACCCCTCTAAAACTTGGCCCTTGGTGACTGTAGTGGATGATGCTCTTGTGGACTGTCGGGGTCTCTTTCCCTTACTCTGGGCATTGAAGGAGGATGGAGCTCGTGAATCCTTTTGCCTCAAATCCCTCCAACTATCAGATTCTCATGGTTGGGGAGTCCGACGGGGAACTTGTTCCACATCAATTTCATGGCTGGTTTCTAGATTACTATAGTTAGAACTAGCCTCCTTATCATAAATATACTTGAATTCTTCGTCCTATGGGAATTGTCCAACAAGAAGGTTGAGACAATGCAACCCTTGTCAGAACCTCCAAAAATATGCCTCCTTTCTTTCCAACCAGCCTTTTTTCCTTAGATGTGTATTCAAGGATTTATTTATTGGAAGGTTCCTATCATATGACACCTTTGGTGTGTAGAAATTCAACCATTCTAGTCATTTGAAAGTAATATGCTTTAAATCAATGTATACCTCCTCACCTTCTCAAGTCATGTTCTTCCTCCTTTCGAAGTATTCCCACTCTTCATGCTTCACACTATAAATTCACCATGGGTTATAATACCACTTATCACAAATAATAACCAAGCACAAAGCCGCTAATAGATCCTTGAGCCCTTCTTCACAAAATAACTTTGTAAGCGATACCCAACTATTAGCAATATTGAGAGGGAGTTAATACAACTTGATCTTGTTTCTTCCCGTGCCATAGATCTTGCCAACAATGGTCACCTAGCGGCATGCTTCTAGTGTGAAATTTTTTTCTGTTACAAATCTAGGGAGTCAAAAAGATTCATTGGGGAAACCATGAAATCTAATAAATGTGAAATCCACACCTAGGAAATAATCCACTAAGTTTGGCGAGATCCTCATCCATTGTAGAACCTCGGGAGAGAAATGGCCTGTAGGGTGAGGTAACAATTCTTGGAGTACTGGCCTCAACAAGTAATCCGCAAACCCATAATAATCCTCTATTCTAGAAAGCATATGGGTCCACACAGAAACCATTTGAAGATAGCTCCTTTCATCTAGCCTAGACACTGACACATTTTTCCCAAAATATTCAAAATTTTGATGTAAAATCTAATGAGCCAAAAAGGAAGGATTCCTAAATTTAGAATTAGTCTCATAATTTTTTAGCTGGTTCAACATGTTCCCAGCTATAATTTTTTGGATTTTTTCCTTCTTTAGCTCAAAATCCAAGCCAAACTAAAAAGGAAGAACCTGGGTATCATCATCCAGACCAAATACCCAGGCCAACATTGAGAATACCACCTGTGTGTCCTTCTTGAATATATCATATGATAGAGGGAAGGGAACATGACCTCAATCTAGTCGTTCCCTCGTCTCTTCTTCATAAAAGTTTGTTCTTCTAGCCTTTTCTTCCCCAAAAAGATCCATCTTTTCCTCATTAAACAACTTTGAATCCCAGGCCGTAGGGATACACAACATATCCTGTATGGCTTGGGCAAAAATAGTAACCCTAATCCTGCCATTTTTGGATAACCCATGTCACCTCATCGAATCTCCTGGCACATGAATCAACTAATCCTAGGCATGGATGCACCATGGACAACATGACCTATGGAAAACCATAATCCCATAGCTGAAGTGCAAAACCCTCAGTTGTCCCATACTTTTCCTTTCTTTGAAATGCACCTTCTATGAGGCTTTTAGGGTTAACTGACAACTTGGGGTCAAAAACATTGTCGATGATATCTTGTACTACTTCTCTCCTCACAAGCTTATCACTCGACACCTTCTTCCAGCATTCAAAAGATCGCTCCTCCACAGCTAGGGTGTTGGCGAATGAATTCCACCCAAAAACATTGGCATAACTAGGTCATTGACTTGAAGTTGTAGCCTGTCTTCCAGAGGTTGAGGGTTTCTACATGACTATATCAAAAGTTGTAGAGAAATTCTTAGGGATAACGACCACTTTCCCCTTTCTTTCAAAGGAAAACCCCACTTTTGAGTGTAATTAATTGTCTTTCCAGTTCATGCACTTAAGACTACACTATTACTGTTGGGTATTAAATGATGTCATTAGGGTGATACGTGTGGACTAGAGATCCATATCCCTGGGGAATGCCAAAAAAGTCATGAGGATGGAATTATTACATTCCTTCCACTGCCTCTTAATCAAAAGAAAATATTGCCTAGAGAAGCATGCTTTTCATCATACCAAACATGCCAAGGTGGTGCAAAGTACCCTTGAAAAATCTAACCATTAATTTGTCAGAGTTTCAACGCGTTAGCCCTCGTCTTTTCTCATTAATGAGATAGTTGGAAATGATGATGATGAAAGACACATGTCAAAAATCAGCGCACAAGAGCATTTACTCCCAATGCTCAAATTTATTTCTTAAGCCATTCTATGGGGTCCTCCGTATGATTTATCTACCTTGGTTTGTTTTGCATCAAATTTTCTCGTTGTCATCTAGCCAAAAATAGACATTTCGTTGGCTGAGTTTGTCAGTTGGCCTTTTCTATATATAGCCACACCACCTTTTACAATGTTCATTCGAACATAAAGTCCCTTAAGTTAGCTAGTCTTCTACTTATTTCAATTCCATGATAATTCACCGCTTTATCATGATGTTTGCTGGCTTAGGGACCCCTATTCAACTCCTTCCATGGAGGCCGCAATACAGCTTCACGAGAGAGATTACTAGCAACTGAATCAAATGCATGTTTAAGGAATGTGACCCACTTATCATGATAGTGTTCAAATGGGTGAAGGGCATAGAATTCATTACTGATGAGAACCAACTTTAGATCAATTGCAATGTGCTTTCCCACTTCATGGCCTCATTGTTGGATTTGAACGTGTTCAAGCCTATGATAATTGAGTTGTGACATGAGATGTTTGACACCTCATTGATGGAAGGGCTTGGTGAGATAGTGCAAGTGGCCACCCTTGGTGTTGGTATCTTGAGTGCCATGGACCTCCAGAGGCATGTGGAATTTTGCATAGACGTGCACTGGTTACCCTTTCTCTCTGACTTCTGCGCTATGGACATTGCAACACACTGCCATTCTTCACAACTGGCAGCCATTTTTCTACTACGTGAGTATAGTGTGGAGTAGGTTATAGGACTTGCCTAAAGGAAACACTTTGAATTCCTAGTGCAGAGTAGCAATGAGTAGGCCTTGAGCCTATGTTTGTGTTTGTTGTGCTTTCAGCCCTCCTTTTACAACCAGATAAAGAAGAAGAGAAAGAAATAAAAGAAATAAAACCCGATGATGAGCCTTTTTTGCTTCTTGAGTCTACTTCCTGGGTGATGGCCAGAGGCACTTCCTGACTGCTTTTGCATGTTATCCCTTCTTTTTAATCTTTTGCTTTGTATCTCCTTTTGGGTTTGCACAAGAGAGCCTTATGCTTGAATCTGAGCCTCAAGATTGCATGTATGTAGAATTCTCAATAAATATAATGCATGCTACTTGTTTCTAGTGTCCTTAGTTGTCTTATTCTCAAAATTTCAAAATATTTACAAAATTTTACATGGTACATAACTGTTAAAATTTTCAAAGAACTATGCATTTTAATGGAAAATATTTAGATAAATACCATTCACCGGTATACCTAAGCATTCCCTTCCATATCTTCAATTTCGTATGCATTCTTTTCCTTACATGCGATGATTCGGAAAGGTCCCTTCCATAGTGCTTCAAATTTAGCGTGTTTCCCTAGTTTTGCAGTACCTTCATCATATTTTAGCACTAAGCTTCTTCTTTGAATTCTGGACTAGAGGTATTTTTTCCAAACCATCACTTGACTGTCTGTTGTTGGTTGATGATGGCTCCATGGGCCTTCTCTCTATCTTCCTCTAGTTTGAAGAGTTCTACTATTCGTACTTCCATTCCACCATTTTATTTAATTTCCAAGGCTTTCAGTAGTTGTAGAGTAGGAGTTTCTATGGAAATGGGCATCACTACCTCTTTTCTATACACCAACTCATAAGTAGATGTCTTTAGAATCTACTTGGGGGTAATTTGGTCTACCCATAGAGCCAATCATAGATGTTTGTGCTAGTCTCTTTTCCATTCTGACCAAATGCACTGAATTGACCTAATTAGGTTTTTGTTGGTGGAATTTTCTAGCTCGTTCCCTTGTGGGTAGTAATTTGATGAAGTTTTAAGGAAAATCCCATGCCTGATAGAAAAATCTAACATCCTTGACCCAACAAAATCTTGGGAATTGTCAGATATGATGGTTTTTGGCAGCCCAAATATGGTCACTATCTCTTTGAGGAAATTAACAATCTCGCCTTCTATTGCATTTTTAGGGCTACTGACTTCCATCCACCCTGTAAAGTAATCAGTGCCATGGAGGATCCACTTATGTCCAACACTAGAAATAGGGATTTATCGTACTGATAAACATATAGAGCCCACGAGCAAAGGGTTCCTTGGTTATAATTAGACCAAGGGTTGAGTGGCATTATTTCTTTTTCCAACAAAAAATTGGCACTATGTACACTTCTACACTAAATGATGTGCTTCGGAAAACATAGAGGGCCAATAATATCTTGCCCATATTATTTTTAAAGTAGTGGTCTTGGCGGAAAAGTTCCCACCCTTGGGGCTATGGTGAAATTCATTAAGAACTCTTTCTTCCTATAGGTTGTCGAGGCATCAAAGCAACACACCATCATAATTTTTCTTAAACAATACATCTTCAATTAGTACATACCTAGTGCCTTGCAGTCAATAGTACCTCCTTTAATTGAATGAAAGACTAGTTGGGTAATATCCCTTCTACATGTACCATGTCTGATCAACAACCCAAGACTCATTGGATTCAAATTGGTTCGAGTAGACTCGATCGGTCTCATTTTCGGCCACAAGACTTGTTTCTTGTGTGATGTATTCACACAGACCTCTTCCCTAGACCAGCTTAGTTGGTTGGATATCCACATCATATTCTAGGATCTTAGTGATCCAAATTTCTCTTTTTTCAGTGATTTCACCCTCTGTGATGTACTCCCACACATTGGGATGTGCTACGAGGATAGTGATTTTGTTGGCCGACCCCAAGTTTCAGAACTTCTTCAAACTTTTAACTATGGAAAAAGCTTGCTTTTCTGCAAAGTTGTACTTCATCGTGCACCCTTTCAAAGTTCTAGAATGGAATGCAATAGGATGTTCTCCTTCATTTTGATCACCTTTTTGAGTGAGCACTGAAGCTATGCTATCCTGACCACTATATACATAGAGAAAGAAATCTTTGTAAAAATTTGGATTAGCTAAGACCGGAGCAGCAAAAATTGCTATCTTTATTTGTTAAAGGCCTCTTTTCCTTCAGAGGTCCACTTGAATAGTAGATTCTTTTTAAGCATTAGTGTGATAGGCCTTACAATACCGGTGAAGTCCGAAATGAACTTGCTGATGAAATTGATTTTCCCTAGGAATGACTGGAGTCCTTTTTGGTTTACTAGCAAGGGTAGTTCCATTATGGATCTAACCCTTTCAGGATCTATTGATATTCCCTCTTTTGAGACTACAAAAGAAAGTAGCTTACCTTGAGTCACCCCAAAGACACAATTTTTTGGGATTTAGAGAAATCCTGAACTATTGGCATTTCTGGAAAACCTTTTCCAAATGATCAAAGTGATCATCTTTTGATTTTTAAAAGACTATTATATCATCCAAATATATTAAAATGACTAGGTTGATTAAACCTCTAAAGGTGATATCCATTGTTCGTTAAAAGGTTGTGCTAGCATTTGATAGGCCAAATGATATCTTAGCATACATGAATGTTTCCCACTTAGTGGTAAACATCATTTTGTGTTGGTCACTCTCCTTCACATATACTTGGTTATATCCCAAAAAACCATCGAGTAGCGAGAACATTTTGGACCCAACTATTGTCTGTAGAATTTTCTCCATTGACGACAAAGGTTAATGGTTCTTAAGTGATGCCTTGTTTAAATCTGAGAAATCGACACAAAGTCTAATATCACCATTCTTCTGTTGGATAGGTACTAGGTTTGAGACCCAGGTGGAATGTTTGATTGGATATGTTATCTTGGACTCAACCATCTTGGTGATCTCTTGTGCCATTAATGCCTCAATCTTTGAGTTGACAGGCCTTTGCTTCCGTCAGATGGGCATAGACCCTTCCTCCAAGTCGATGGTATGTTGAATTATACAGGGGTCGTAACCTCTAAGGTCATCATAGGTCCAGGCCATAACTTCGTTGTACTCATAACATAGATCCCTTAGTCTTTCTTTGTCTTTAATCAGAACCTCTTTTCTGAATTTCAACTTTCTACCACCTCTAACATCAATCTCTTCATAATCTCTTTCATCTTCTATGAAGTTTCATTTTCCATTTCTTGCATCTTCACAGTTAAAGAGGTTCTTGACGGAAATCAATCCTCTTGAAAGCTTGTTCCCTTTTAACTGGATTACCTGCCCATCGGAAAATTTTATCCCTAGGATTGGAGTGTCAGGAACTGTTCCTCCCTTTTGTATGAAGGTAGCTATCTGATTATCATCATTGAAAACTTGTCAATTTTCATCATTGTCATGAATTGAGGATCGAGCAATGACCTGTACTACATTTCCTAGTTGAGTCGGAAGTTGGTTCGAATTGTGACCCAACTGATGTCATTCGATCAGCTATGTTGTTGTGGGATCAAGGAATAACTTGTATGTTGAAGGCTTCAAAACTCTCAATTAGGTCCCAGAATCGATGTTTTTATGACCTCATCTAGGTATTCTTTGTTGTTGCTTGACCATGGACTTGGCTCACTACTAGCTCTGAATCTCTAAAAACTTGTATTCTCTTTATACCCATTCTTTGTGCAAGCTTTAGGTCGTGAACTAAGCCCTCATATTCGACATCATTATTTGAACATGAGAACATAAAATGGTAAGCTCTAAGAGTTTTGGATCCTATTGGAGAGAGTAATTGGACACCCACATCGGAGCTGGCTTTACACTTGGCATCATTAAAGTATAGGGTCCATAGACGATTATCAGACAAGTCATTGGATTTCTCTTCATCCTTTATTAGTTTCAGAAAAGTTTGATCATCGTCAAAAATTACATTAGTGTCGAGTTCGGTTGCATGGAAGTTTCTGAATGGATAAAAATCAATGAATTGGTTGAACATCACTTCTTCCTTGGGAGTTCGCTCATTTGTATCCTCTTCATCTTCTAGCATTTCAACACAATATTTCTCCTATTGAGATATAGCAGTATGTGCAGCTTCAAAGCATAGAAATTTATTATCTGTACTATGTTCAAGATGCAAAGGTTTGGAAATAATCTTCATCTTTGCTTTGTTCTTGGTTCTTAAAATCAAGTGCTAGGTATCCACCAAGTTTGGCGGTGAAATCCCTTGATAGACACATTCTGAAGACTAGTGGAATGTCTATTACTACCATTTCCTGTATGACTGTTTGGCATGGGTAGGAGAAAAGGGTTAGGAAAAATCCCTTATCCGACCAATGGTCGGGACCTTCTTTTTGTCTAGTTGCATGATTCCCTTCTCAAGGGGTTCATACTTAAGCTTTAAAGCGTGCATCCACCACTTGTTTTGGCATAATGGTTGTGCTAGCCCCCGAATCAATCATATTATTATGCAACAATTTATCTCCAACTATAAGTGTTAAAAAGAAAGGTGTGGGATTTGTTCTACTTACCTCTTTATCCTTTGTGTTTCCAATATCATTTTCATAGGCTATCACTTTTAGGGCCAGGTGGGAGCAAGGATCTGTCGCCTTCGCTTTGATTGATGACTGAGCCGCATCTACTTGTGGGCTTTGTTCTTCCACCTCTAATGCTTCTTGAAGTAGGGTTTTCTACTCGGGAATTGATATGACGTCCCAACATGATACCTTTGCAAGAACCTTCTTCAATTGCTCCACCATGTTAAGCATCCCAACTATTTAGACCTTAGGCTTGAACTTCCCAGATATTCCTCTCGCTTTTGGAAGAAAGAGTTCTGACGTGACTGAGATTGGTGCCTTTCCTATCTCTTTCTCCACCATTGGTGAATTATGTGGCTATGGAAAAGGTCGGACGATGGGAGATGGAGCCTACTTCTCCTACGAAGGTGATTTTCATGGTTGTGGATGTGACAAAACTTTTATGTATTCTCCGGTAAGCCTCCTCTTAGATCTTATGTTGTAATCTGAGCATACTGGTGGAGTGCCCATCGTCAGAGTTTCATTTTCATACACTGCATCTTCTTCCTCCACCCATGAGAACAACGCTTGATCAGGTGCAATGTCTATCTCTTGTTCCAGGAACATCCCTTGCAATTGCACTCTAAAATGAGCATTCTCCATTTTAGATGGTCTATACTTATTTACATTCGAGGGCAGGTCTTTGCTTCTTTGTTCTACCATCCATTTTTTCATATTTTCCCTTGGGAAATTTTGTGGAAGATGACCATCGTTGCATGGGAAACACCATACATCATCCTCTTCCACCAAATTATTTTGGCCTTGGATCATTTCCCTGCTTTGACTACCTTTTACCATTTAAAGTGGCATAGTGACTTGAACTATCTGGTTCACGGATGTCATCTATTGGCCTCCTCCTCGAGGAAACCCTTGGTATGAATTATGTTGATAGGAAGGATTGTTTCCATTGTAGGTATGAGCATTCAGTTTTGGAGGCATTCCCTACTGCCGTTTGAGGATGATCAATTCATTAACAAGAGTCTGCATGAGACTCTTCATGTCGTTAATATCCATTGTGACTGAGTTGGAGCCGAACATGCTACTTTGTGCGGCAGGATACACATACATAGACTGGGGCATATCCGATGTGTTGCTTTGCATAGAGGATGTGCTCAAACAAGCTCCTCCTTGAGATGTTCTAGAGGGTTCTACAAACATAGGCATGGGGGGTTGTGGTGGGAGCTTCCCAACATCAATTAGACTATTTTCTACTTTCACCACCAACTCATAAGCATCAGGAAAGATATCTCCCCCCATGGAAGTTATCATAACTGTGATGTCAAGATTAATAGCTTTTAGATAGAACATTAATATCATCATAACTAGGGGTCAAGTGGTCACGGGGATCCTTTTCCAAGTTTTATCAAACCTAGTGCTAAAGTTGCTCATGGCCTCATATAGAGCTCTCTTGATGGTAATTAGTTGTTACAACAACGAGGAATGGTCTCCCTTTTCTGAGAACCGTTATAACATTCACTATCCAAGCTGGTCCCAAGAAAGGATGGAACTTGAGACTAGAGATCTATACCAATATTGAGCTTTCCCCTTAAAAGAGGTAGCTAACAACCTGAGAGCAATATTTTCTTCCGCTATATTATGTACCCTACATACCTCCACTATATCTTTAAGGTGTTCAAAAGGGGTTTTAAAATCTTCTTCGGAGAATCTTGGAATAGCCTTGAGGGCATTAGCAAGTATGACAGGCCATATATTTGGGGGTGTGGGTGGTTGTAGTGGACTACCACTATCACATGTTACAAAATTTCTAGGAGCATGGGGAGGTACATGAGCCATGGAGAAAATATTCCTATGAATCGAATATACAGGAAATCATATTTGGAATTTTAAGCCTCTAGGTGGAGTAGATAAAGCTCTAGATATTGGGATCTAACTTCTCTCTCTATTACTCCTTATAGGTGATACAAAACCTATAAGTCTTCTCCTTCTAGGGATTGAGGAAAGTAACTAAGAGTACTGGAAGTGGCCTCTCGAGGATGCTCTGATTGATATAAATAGACACAAAATGCCACAACCCCTCATTGTTGGAAAGAGAATGAACAACAAAGGCTAACTCTAAGCACAGTGCAGACTTTTAGATCTTTTCGAAGACAGTGTTCATTAAAGTTTGATCAAACATAAAGATTTCTTAAGAGTAAAAGAACAATATTTTAGAAATCACAAGAACTCTATCTCCCAATACAGCATAACACATCAAGATAACAACTTTCAGAAAAATAGAAAAGTTGAATGACATAGTCCAATTTTCCTAAGCCACTATTCTACCATACAAGTATAAAGCATAGAAATCTGCTACTTAAACTATTTGGATACAGCTTGCAAGACACAATGTTTCATTCAAAACGATAATATAAAGAAAGAAAACTTGAAAAAGGCCATACATGCACAATCTCAACAAATTCTCCTTAATAGCTCGTGCTTTAATTATAAAATGAACTTTGAAACAAAGGTCAGATGCCAGTCCAACAATAGTTTAAACCTTAATAGATATAACATGCCAGAATAAAGTAGTTCTATAACTTGTTTCTGAAAATAATTCTAAAAACCTTAAAAAAACTAAAGAACACCTTTTTTGACAAAGAAAACTATCACTTCAAATCGAACCCTTCATTATGTCATCACTCTCCTCTTATAGCCGTCAAAAGTATAAAAAAAAAACACCGCCTTAGTATAGAAGTAATTGTTTCCAGATATTGATACTTGATAGCTTGCAATTCGATTGTAAACCCTTGGTTAGGTCACAAAATATCTTTGCTCATTAACTCCCATCGACTGCACTAATATATTTTAGATATTTCAAATATAGAAGCCTATACACAATCAAATCCTAAAAAACAATAGCTTGGAAAAAGGATTACGCAAAATAATCACATCATCTCCAAGCACCGACTTGAAGCTTCCATCCCAAGAACCAAGAAAAGAAAAACCAGGAAGTTCTGATAGTCTCTAAAAGATATTACCTTATAAGAGGCACAATCTTCCTTTGATATAGAGATGACATGTTGTGTGGTAAAAAACCTTATGTTTTCCGAAAAATGTTTTGCAATAAACTTCTGTCATTTCGACACGTGTCTTGGGTGCTCCTTTGAAAAGAAAATGATGAGGGAAAGCCGTGCAGCCACCACATGGTGCATTTCCAATATTTCTTACCATCCCTTCATTAACCCAAACACTTCCACAGTCAAAACAAAAGGAGGTCAAAGATTGGAAGACTAAGGCAATAAAAAAAAACACTTCACACTTTGTAAAATCTCTTTCCAAATGATTCTCTATTACATCATAGGGGCAAACATAGAAAGCATTTCTCTTCACAATGCTCTCCTTGATGTCACATATGGTTGTCCATTCCTTTTTTCTAGATATAACAACCCCATTACTAATGAAGTTTCTCAACACATCATCTATGTACAAGAAATGGTGGGATATCCTAGATAAACCCTTACTTCTTATTGCTGCATGCACAAAACCCTTTAGTCAAAAATCCTAACCTCATCAACAAGTAACTTGAGGTTATTCAACATTATTCTAAATTTCTCATACCCTTCCAGGGAAGTAGCTTTAAAGTAAGCAAAAGCACATTGGGGTTGTACCACATGCCTTTCCTAGTTTTTCTAAACAATTCTCAGCCATAAAATCAATCTACCATATCAACTCCATAAATACTAACTGGTCAGAGACATATAATGGCAAGAAATATGGTGCCACCTTGGCCCCAAAAGCCTTGATCAAAGTATACTCTATGTGCAAAAACCAATCTGCCCAATTATGCTATGTAGCTACTCCTGCTGACTCATTTGGGCACATGATGTGTCTTATTAGTTTTGAAAACCTATGAATAGGTCCCACACCCAAAATCTCTAGAATACCAAACCTGATGTCATTCAAAACATGTAGTTGGAGTTGGAACAATCCTAGTCCCAAATATGTGTCCACATTTGGACTAGAAAAATATTATTCTCATTATCCTTTTGTCTCAATCTCAACTTCCTTTTCCATTTCTCCCAACCCTCAAATAGAAGCATATGCATCAATAGAGAATAATGTGGGAAATATAGAGGGAGAACCTCCTTATTTACATTGATGAAATCCTGATGCATTTGTTTTGCAACATAAGAGCATAATCAAAACTAGTGTTCTGATTATGACCTTGCATATCCACTGCCATCACCAGTAGCTCAGTGGCTATCCTAGCCTCAAAATTGTGAACTAGAACCTGATTCAAGCAATAGTATGTGTTCTTGAAGTAGTCAACAAATTCTTTACACTCAAAGGGCTATATATCATTAGGGGAAAATCTTTCCTTGCTCTTTCTATGCCTTACAAGAAATATACTTTTGAAGTAAAATATATTTTTCTCATACTCACCATATAGGTCCATAGGTGTGATGTTAACTCTATAATTTGGATTCAACCCAAATACCTCTACAATTTTGTCCCTAGTTACCTCCAGGACTAGAAATCCATTTTCACTCTTGATCTTCCTGTTTGTGGGATCATAATGTTTAGCTAATTCCATCATCACATCTACCTCCACAGACACATTAGGTACCACTAGCTTCCCAAGGTTAAGGACCCATAGGTAATAACTCGACCTCTTAGAAAACCTTCTATTAAAGGCATACGACAACTGCCATCCACTCTAAGGCTGGGCCAGTTGTCTAGTTTCACCAGCATAATCGATTAATTTGCTTGTCATAGCAACTTGCCCCATATTTCGCTTGCCAATTTTTTACCCACCCTCATTTACATCTCTAGAGGTGCCTTCCATGAACCTTTCTTGAGTTTTCTTTGAACTCCTTGACCTTGTGAACACTATAGGGGTATTTGACGTAGGTTTAGACACTTAAGGTGGCTCCGACTTAACCATGGATGAAACATCCTAGGTCTTAGGCCTCTTAACTCTTTTCTGCTTGGGCTTTCTCTTAGGCCTTATGCTAGACTCACTAGGCTCTAGTTTGCTCATTTTTGCAATGCGAAAAGACTAGGGTTTATCATTTTTTATTACTCAAAGAGACCTACCCATTTTTAAATTCCAATACACAATTTACAAAACAAAACACCCCAAATCTTATGTAATTTTTATCGCCCCAATTAAAAACACTCAATGGGTTAATCACTTGTGGTTCGAGGCACTCGGAAAGCTAACCTCATGATCAGAGAACGTAAACAGGCCTTGTCAATTCTACGAGGGGATACATAACAGGAAATTGCATAAGGTTACAGTGAGCCTTATCCATGGCTATCTCCATGAATATATATTCTCATCACTAGGATCGTTATTGTATTCTTCCCATCCAACAATCTTTATGTCATTGGGCTTTTCCAATTTACTGTACCAACCTATGTGTAGTCTGTGGCCTGGTTGTGCTGCATAAGCATGCCTCTTAGCAGTGTCAGTGTATCCCCAGCGGTTGCTGAAGATGGAGAAGAAGTCATACAAGCCTGTTCTGTCCTTGAAGACGTTGATTTTAACAAAAGTGGCGAAGCCATTAAAAAAACCTGTCATAAAGCTTGTACAATCGAGTTCTATTTAAATCTAACAAAATAATCACAAGACTCGGTAAAGTTGAAAGCTTTACATAATTGTTTGCCTGAAGCAATATAGGAAGAGTACTTATCACCACCCAAAACTTACTATTGAAATCAACATAGTTGAAGGTTGTAGGAACCACAAGATCAGCACCTTTACCGCAAAAGTAACGCTTTGTCAATATCTTTTCATAAGCCTCTGCTTGAGATAACTGCTTGCCGACTGCCGCTGACCCAGATATCCTTAGAAGGTCTTCTACAAAGATTATATTTTCTTTGAAGAGGAGCGTGCATTGTAGCAAGTCACACAGAGGAGCAATATGTGTGAAGTAATAATTGTTATTGTGCTTGACTGTGTAATAGTAAGGGCGATCTGGTTTATCTTCTTCTAGATGCCTAGTTATTTCTTCTAAATTTTTTAATCTGATTGGACCACCCTCAAAATAAGCAAACAAATTTGCAGGAGCCATATAATAATCCCTACTGTCACCCACAACAACAACTGTAGCTGGTTTCTTGCTCCACCATTGGCTCAGCTTAAAAGGAACATAGGATAACACAAAAAGGGGTAGCGGATTGCAGCGGATAATCTGCCAAATCGCATAAGCCCATTGCGCCCACTGCACATCTGGTTTACCAAGCCAGTGAGGCAACTCCTGTTCTATACCAGAGAACCACTTCTCCATACTATGTTTCTAAAACAAAATGAATGTAAAGTCGATGATATTATTGCCTTTAAAATAGGCCAGACAACACTCTTCTAGGAGGGGAGCTTTGAAAGCAATGAAAGTACAATTACCCTTGTACAAGGCGCGTATAGAGGAAGTGACTCCATTTCTTTTGGTTTGAAACTTCTTCTCTTCGTATGTTTATTATTTGTTTTTTTATTTACTGAAATTAAACATGTGTTGCAAGACATGGATTCACGTTCTATTCACGTTCTTGAAAACGGCCTTTGAAAATGTCCATTGCAGTTGGTTGGATTAAAATAAACAAAACCCATTTCATAAGATAGTTTAGTTTTCCTTTATTTTTACTACCGATCCTAAACATGCGGAGCCAAATGAAAATGCAGTTTAGTGGGATTAAACTAAAATAGAACGAAAAAAACTATTTAACGGGAGGGAATATCTCTCAATTATATAAGTAGTTGACCATGTTTAAATACAATCTTACAAGTAGTTTGTCCATACAAAACCAATTTTTTTTGTAAAATCGTCATATATTTTCTATTTAATAGATAATAAATGTTTAAATTGGACACTTCAACTATCAAATATTTAATAGATGTAGTAAATATGTAAATGTGAGCCTAACCATTTGAATGAAATCAAACAATTGATAAAGATCTCTATGAATTAAGTACACACACATTTCATTTCATTCTACATCCCAATGTGGCTAAAGGTGGGGTCTCATGGAGGGGGGCTTCCTAAAAATTTTCATGCGTGCTGCTGAGATTTTTAAGGATTATTTTAAAGTGGGTGGTCCCATGAATTTTGTATCATAGTTTAAGCTCCTATATTTATGGATGTTGGTGGTCTCATGAAGTTTATTATTTTGCATATTCAATTCAGCAGCTTAAATAAATAAAAATAATAAAAAAATAAATTGGTGAGAACTTTAAAACTTCATATGATTGACAAATGGCATAAGCTGGTGGGGCAATTTCCAGCCCCACCCCTTCTCTACCTCTTAAGTTTTTGAGCTAAAAAGTAAGGGTTGCTATTGTTGAGGAAGAGATTCTAATTAATCTTGTATCATTTTTTTTTTAGCTTCATGGGACCCCTTGCTCCTTCAAAATAGATCCTAAGCCCCCCATGAGACCTCAACCTAAGATGGATTCACCACCACTATGAAAAATTCAAAAATTCACCACCAACAATTCAAGAAAATTAATTAATTGCATTAAAAAAATTTAATATATATTTCCATGACTTTGAAATTTTATATAATTGTCATATATAGTTGTCATGTATAATTGATTATAGATGACTTATATTGTTGTATAATTGATTTATTAGAATAAAATAAAATATATTAAAAAATATTTTTTTTTTACTATCACATATCGATTTTTTTAATACAACTAAAATCATGAAATTCTTCCCTTATTCATGTGAACCTCCTCAAAATTATAATTACCTTTGTACAACACGTGTATAGAAAAAGTGAATCAATTTCTTTTGCTTTGAAACTTCTTCTCTTTGTATGTTTATTATTTGTTTTGATCTACTGAAATTTAACATAAATTGGAAGATGTAGATTCCATTCTCGCTAATTTATTCACGTTCTCAAAAACGACCTTTGAAAATTTCCATTGTACTTGGTTGGATTAAAATAAACAAAAACCATTTCATAGGATAGTTTAGTATTTAGTTATTTCTACAACCTATCATAAACATACGGAGCCTATGAAAATGCAGTTTAGTGTGATTAAACTAAAAAGAACAAAAAAAAAAAGAACTATTTCTAACGGGAGGGTATATCTCATCTTTCAATTATAAAAAGATTAAAGTAGTTGACCATTTTTAAATAGTTCTTATAATTTGATTTATGAATTTTGAACTTTAAAATATCAATAAATATGATACAATTAATCCTTTTAAATTTACTTTACATAATAATTTGTGCATTATTCATTAGTCAAATATAAAAAGAATAAATATTTATGATTCATTGCATATTTCATATGACACAAAATACAATAATATTAATAACAAATAACCTTACTTATGAACATATGGCAAATTTATAATAATTATTTATTAGTTCCGCTCAAGGAACTATAGGTACCACTTGTCCTTTAACTAGCAATTAAATGTACCACTTGTCCTTTAACTAGTGATTAAATGTTTTGCTTGCACGAATCAAAATTCAGTATTTTCTTTCTCATACATTATATTTCAAATTTAATACATTATATTTTAATTTTGTTAAAGTTAAATGCACGATTTTTAACTTTTTAAATTCTGAAAATTATTTTTTTTCAATTTTATTGGCTAAAAAATTTGTCAAAATTAAAATTAGAAATTGTTAATTTTTAATAGTTACAAAATTATTCATAAATATATTTCTAAGTATGCCACAATAAAGACAATTTTGTTAAAGTTAATGTTTGAAATATTCCGAGCCAAATTTTTTTACGTTTTCAAATTGCAGATTACAAACCAATGCACCCGTTAAGGTTAGCAGCTAAACCAAAATATGCTGAAGCAACTCTAACCAGAATGTACACCGGGATCCCGATGTGGGCAAGGTGTGAGCATTGGTCAGAGGATCTAAATCAAAATGCTTATGCAAGAACTCTAACCAAGAATGGCACCGATGATGGCGAGCATATGGTCAGAGGATCCCTGAATCTAATGTACTGAAAGCACACTCGACACCAAGTATGTGCTACTCACTCCAATACGGAAATGAGGCGACCATATGGCGGAGATAACAGAAATTACAATGCTTGAAAGAAATAACTATAATGCTGAAAGTACTCGACACCCAGAATGTGCTTTCTAACCCAGAGTGGGTAAGGAGCTACCATAGGGCGGAGATAAAGAAATACAATTGCAATTACAAAATGTAAATATGAGCATTACAAAACATGATTAAGCAAGATGAAAGAACTGCTGTCAGTACTACTGTCAGCTTACAAAATGATAGAGAATTCGCTTGCCAAGAGCATAGGAATTTGAAAGATTAGCATTACATCATATAAGAACTCTCTGTGGCTTGATTAGAGATGCCAGTTCAATAAATCTCTCAATGATCAAATAATAATTCTGTTTTTCCACAAATCTGCACTTTTAAATTAAAAACCAGCAACCTAGGAATTCACTCATATGCTCATATCTCTCTCATTTCTCACCCAAATGATCTCAAATCTAATGCAATAGACCCTCAAAATGATGGCGCCTAACTTAGTAATAAGAAATGGCATCTAAAAATGGTTATTAATTAATGACACGGATCCCGAGGCACTCCAGAAAGTGCGCCCTACAAGGAATGACGGATTTGCTTTATAAAATCATACGCTTCATATTAAAATCTGCAAATATTCATGAAGGGTCGCTTCCAACAGAGAAAACCAATGAGACAATACCCAGAACGACTCTTTGTGTATTTTATGACTTATGATTAAAAACATCAATATGCTACAATGAATGTGCAACTCCAGAAAACCACTAATATGCATAAAACTGATTTACATATCCTCACAAAGACTAAAAATGCAGAAATCTCACAATAAAACATTCAAACTACACTATCTCACCACTAGTCGCTATCTTTCAAGCGAGAAGCAATGCCCAAGCTAGGAGGCCTTCATTCCTCGAAGCAATCCCAAAGCCAATCCGGCAGCATAACATTCCTGTAGATAAAAGATCCAAATGATGATCAAAGTCTTCCTTTTATAATTTCTCGTTGACTTCTCGAAACCCTAAACTCCTCTTCAAGTCAAAAACCCTAATCTCTTGCAAAGATGGCGTCCATTTCCTTCAAGCTCAATATTGACTTTTTTAAATAAAATCAATACTTTAATAAATGCATCCACTTTATAGCTTGATTTGACTTTGGGTAAAATATTAAATATAAAATAATCTTTAATGAAGGCGCCACCCTCAAAAAGACCACTTTTCAAAACAACATAAAGTCAATAGACTAGGCCAAGGTGTCAACGTTAAAATATAACATTAAAATGTGACTTTTAATTAAATAGCTCAACTTATCTCTCCAATTGTGCCCCGAAGCCATAAATGAGCAAGCCAACTGATCAAACTAAAGTAGGAAGTCAACCATGCTGAACCCAACTGTAAAACTGCCAAAAATAGAATTTACTAAAAATAGTAAATTCCAGAAAATGCTCAAAATGCCGAAATGAACATACCACTGCGAAGCTCTCTGAAAACCCAAAAAGAATCCGCCATTGAATCCACCAACTCCGAGCAAAGACATCCTTAAAAATAGGAAACCCTAATTTTACCCTTCGAGTAGCCTACGGGTCTCTGGAATAGGCCAACGGTCACTGGAAAGATCATGCTCGAGAAGGGGACATTACAATCCGCCCTTCCCAAAATTGTTTGTCCTCAAGCAATACCACCACAACTCCAGAATTTTTAAAACTAATCCATACGCAAACAAGTATGATCCCTGGTTCCCAAGTGCGTCTCAGGAAAGACCCACCATGTCGATGTTGCACCACTCTGATCACATCAATGAAAATATCATGCCAGTGCTGCACTGACTCCCCTTGTAACTCCAAAGTGTTACCATCTATGATACTCAAACTGAAAGATCTTAAAGATCTTAAAGGATTGAGATTAATATCAAGTAACGTCTCATGTCCACGATGCCCAAAGTCAACAATATCAACCATACCATTGTCTACCATAATTCTAGGCAAGAAAAAAGATAGGCTACCCAACTCAAAATCAATCTCCTCAGCATACCTCCACATGGTAATAAACGAAACCATGACTGTAAATGTGACATCTTCAACCCTTCTTGCAAAGAGAAAAGCTTTCCTTTGCAAGAACTCAACAAACTCAAACTCATGATTCCACATGAATTCCCTATGCCTCCGCTGATTTATCATGGCACAACTAAGAAGTCTGAAGAAGTTTCTCACAATTCCAACCCCAAGAGTCTCAGCATGTAGAATCAAGCCATTGAACAGGATCTCAGCAGTAGGAGTCTCGAAGTGCCAAGCCAAGTCGAGCAAGGGTCTGCTGCTCCAATTATTTGTACATGAATATGTACCAAGGAAACCATTAGAATGAGTATGGTCTCTTCCCAAATGTTGATTGTGCTCAGCCCACACCACCAATTCTCTCTTGTGAAACCATAAATTGTCCCTCGAAAGAGATTGGAAGGTCTGAAATTGAATGAACCAGCAACCCAACAAGACTAAAATGATCAACTTGAAATCTGATTTTATGAAAATCAACATCCAAGGAGATAGATAGTTGTTGCCAAACTGAAAATCAGCACCCAAAATATCATGTCTGCTTATATCTACAGCCGAAAATAAACCCACTGAAGATCCCATCACAGCCAAGTACCAATCCTTGCTCAACTTTACTTTCCAAAACTCCCATTGATCATTAGGAGTGAACTTCAAATGACCGACAAAGAAGGTAATAACATCCAAAGGACAGTGAATTTGAGGCTCATCACTCCAACATACCTTCTTGACACATGTCAAAAGTGAGTTGATACCAGGGCTCCACATCATAAGTAAAGAAGAGCCAATTTGCAAATGGAGAATTACTTTTACTAGAACGCTTTGGGAAATACGTTCTATTTGAATCATCGCACCCTGAAACTCCAAGAAGTACTCAACAAATCTGAATTCATTGAGAAAGCCAAATTCAAAATCATGAGAGAAGAATTGCTGGAAGGATTCAATGGACCCTTCATCAAACTCCATTATGAAATTAGTTATTCTTAGAGAAGATGGTGTAAGCAGGAAGTCCGATAGGAATTTGACAAGCATCCATATCAGAAAATGAATGAACTCTTCATCGAAGTGCCAATCATCCCTTTGTTGCCCATCAGGATTAATGACCTCATTCCACCATGCTTCTTGATTTTCCACCTCCTGAATGGGGAGACTAGGAGCAGCAGTGAAGTCTTCATTATGCAGCTCATGCATCCTCGTTCCATTCTCAGAAGAAGTGCTAGAACTTCCCTCTTCAACAATGATGTCATAAGAAATTTCCTCAAGGCTTGAAATCCCATCATCTACCTCAAAGGAATGTTTCTCATAAGCTTCCTCATCACTTGGTTCAAAAAGAGGATTGTCATAAGTTGCTTCAGCACCCACTTCAAAGAAAGGGTTGTCAAAGACTTGCAAGTCCCCTTTCCCATCTTGCTGATCCAAATCTGCATACGCAACTTCTGATTTCCTTGTGAAACCTTCAACATCAAACTCCTCTCGAAGACTATCAAGCTCGTCAATTACTTGCTTGATTTCTTCAACTCTTTGCTCATTCTCTTGCCTGCTAAAATGTTTGAAATCAGCAAACTGGTCTTCAACCTCTGTTAGAGAGAAATGAGTTTCTTTTAACTTGTCCTTTGTTGATTTAAGCTCCAGAGTGAGCTCATCAACCAAACTCTCATTTTCTTGGACAACACTGAAGGACTTCTTTGCAAGTTCAATAGCATGATCCCGATCCTCCATCAAGTGTATGCAATCTGATTTCAATGCCTCCAAAGAGTCTCTGATGAGTTGCAAATTGAAAAGAGCAACTTCATCCTTAACTCCTCTTTTTCTCTCTTCAAGCTGAGCCTTCCAGTGGAGATCTTCAATCAAACTGTGAATGCGATCAAATTGGGATAGAATTCGCACTTCCCTCTTAAAGGACTCTTTGTCTTGATCTTCCCACTCAAGATTATGCAAAGATGGCGGATTGCTGGTTGGCTGATTGTCAAAATCAGAACTTTGTTTTGTGTCTTTGCGGCCATCATAGCTGTTCCAGCTTCCGTGTCTTTCACCATCAACTAGAGGAGAATGCTCATTGTCATGAAAGGCATCATACTCCACAAAATCTTTAACCCATTGCTTGCAATCAGCTTCGTTCATTGATAAATCAGATTTGTGTTTAGTAACACCTTCAAACTCTCCATCTTCAATAGCCATATGGTCTTCAAGCTCTTCTTCTTCGTCACTGTCTTCTTGATCAAACATTATAGCAGCACCCAACTTGCTCAATGGATCATAGTCATCCGCTGTTCGGAAAGTTTCCGTAGAAACATTTTCTTCTTTAGCGGCTGCAACCACTTCAAAGACATCATCATGGAGCTTCTTTGAACCCTCTTCTTCTTCGAAGACAACTTCCTCTTCAATGGCCACCTCATAGTTTGCCATGCAATTTGATTTTTGATCTTCATCTGGATCAAAGGGAAATTCATCCCACAAAGGTTCTTTATCATACCTTGGTGTCAACCAACCGGGATCCCAAATGGAAAAAGGCTGATTGTTTTGATCAAGAGAAAAGTACTCTTCATGCTTCTCTTGGAGTGTTGAGTCTTTGAATAGGTCACCCTGTAACTCACTTGAACTGATTTCTTCATAAGTCCCTCTCTCCAAGGGCTTAGTTTGATGACCAAACCCAAGTTGACCCATGTCACAAACGTCATAGTGAAGTTGAGAATCTTCAATGTTAGCTGTTTTGAAAACTTCATCCCTTTTGCCTTCAATGTGACCACCATCTATAGGTATATTTCTAATCTCATCTTTAGTAATCATATGCATACCAAAAAGGTCTCCTTGATCACTTGTCATATCTTCATCTTGTGAAAACTCTTGATGAGTTTGAACAACAACAAGAGGGAAACTATCCATCACCATACCTTCAACAAGAGGTAGTACAAACATGTTGGAATCATTACCAACATTATCACTTTGGAAATGGTCATAGGCTGATTCAAGGGCACCATCAGTATTCCCCTTTACTTTCTCTTCTTTATCAAACTCATCCCATACAAGGGTATGTGCGGTGGATCATCATGCAAAATAGGCCCTAAGTGGGCGTAAAAATTCAGAAAAATCAAGAAAGAAGTAACTTGACGTGAAATATTTGAATAACAAGTCATTCATATTATTTCAAAAATATGTAAGAATATAATTTGTATAAAATTGAATGTAGTTTCTAAAATACTAGGTTTATTTTAAAATAGATAAAATCTATTTTGGCAAAAATTTGAAATTTCAATGCAAAGAGGTAATTTAAAATTTCGTGGAAAAATAAGAAGTAAAATCACCACCTCACCCTAACCATAATAAAATGATACATTTTTGTAAGATTTTATATATAAGTAGAGGACCTATGTCCAGATGTGATGCATATTTTTATAATTTTTTCCAAGTAAATAATTAATTATGAATTTTTTTATTATAACTTTTAGAAAATATAAAACTCGTCTCTGCCTAAATCCAATCTTAATCAACTTCATTAATAAAACTTCATGAAATTTAATTCTTTTCTTTTAATCCTATAGCATGTGAAGCATAGAATGTGACACATGTTTTGATTCAAAAATATGGATACCGCTTTGAAAGTTATAGATGTTTCTTCAATCACCTATCGATCGACTTTAGTCGTGAATTTACTAGAAAAATGAATAAGAATTATTTATTAAATTCAAAAAATTAAATCATAATTTATATTTTGAAAGCTGAGAATCTCCTCTTAAAACCTTTTCTTTTCGCTTCAAGAATTTTGGGGTGAAAAAAAAAATCACACCTACATACTCCTAAGCAAATATTGCCACTTTTACGCATCATGATCCTCAGCATACCCACAACAGCATTTCACTAAAATATTCCGTAGTCATTTCTCTCAAGACCTTCATTGGATGAATCCTCATTGGAACTCAAGACTGTTGTTATGTTCTTTTCACCAAGCTGATCTTCATTACTTCCTATTACATGCAAGTCAAGGGAAGTATTATGGGGTTCTACTCTTAACTCTTCACTTGCCACGGTATCTTCATCAAGCTCACGATCATTCTGATGTGGCATATGCACCTTTCTATCCCGACTTTCAGACTTAGCATAAATCTTTCTGACTCCCCATTTTATGTCAGGATCCTTCATTAGCGTACATAGTTCATGCATTAACTCAAGTAGTGACTTCTCTGTAGTCATCTTTTTCTGTACGTAGTATCTGGTATCTCTGTCACTCATCTGTTAAATGAACTTTGTTGGGCACAGGATGGCAGGATCTTGGCTCTGATACCACTGAAATATTCTGAGCCAAATTTTTTTACTTTTTCAAATTGCAGATTACAAACCAATGCACCCGTTAAGGTTAGCAGCTAAACCAAAACGTGCTGAAGCAACTCTAACCAGAATGTACACCAGGATCCCGATGTGGGCAAGGTGTGAGCATTGGTCAGAGGATCTAAATCAAAATGCTTATGCAAGAACTCTAACCAAGAATGGCGCCGATGATGGCAAGCATATGGTCAGAGGATCCCTAAATCTCATGTACTGAAAGCACACTCGACACCAAGTATGTGCTACTCACTCCAATACGGAAATGAGGTGACCATATGGCGGAGATAACAGAAATTACAATGCTTGAAAGAAATAACTATAATGCTGAAAGTACTCGACACCCAGAATGTGCTTTCTAACCCAGAGTGGGTAAGGAGCTACCATAGGGCGGAGATAAAGAAATACAATTGCAATTACAAAATGTAAATATGAGCATTACAAAACATGATTAAGCAAGATGAAAGAACTGCTGTCAGTACTACTGTCAGCTTACAAAATGATAGAGAATTCGCTTGCCAAGAGCATAGGAATTTGAAAGATTAGCATTACATCATATAAGAACTCTCCGTGGCTTGATTAGAGATGCCGGTTCAATAAATCTCTCAATGATCAAATAATAATTTTGTTTTTCCACAAATCTGCACTTTTAAATTAAAAACCAGCAACCTAGGAATTCACTCATATGCTCATATCTCTCTCATTTCTCACCCAAATGATCTCAAATCTAATGCAATAGACCCTCAAAATGATGGCGCCTAACTTAGTAATCAGAAATGGCATCTAAAAATGGTTATTAATTAATGACACGGATCCCGAGGCACTCCAGAAAGTGCGCCCTACAAGGAATGACGGATTTGCTTTATAAAATCATACGCTTCATATTAAAATCTGCAAATATTCATGAAGTGTCGCTTCCAACAGAGAAAACCAATGAGACAATACCCAGAACGACTCTTTGTGTATTTTATGACTTATGATTAAAAACATCAATCTGCTACAATGAATGTGCAACTCCAGAAAACCACTAATATGCATAAAACTGATTTACCAATCCTCACAAAGACTAAAATGCAGAAATCTCTCAATAAAACATTCAAACTACACTATCTCACCACTAGTCGCTATCTTTCAAGCGAGAAGCAATGCCCAAGCTAGGAGGCCTTCATTCCTCGAAGCAATCCCAAAGCCAATCCGACAGCATAACATTCCTGTAGATAAAAGATCCCAAATGATGATCAAAGTCTTCCTTTTATAATTTCTCGTTGACTTCTCGAAACCCTAAACTCCTCTTCAAGTCAAAAACCCTAATCTCTTGCAAAGATGGCGTCCATTTCCTTCAAGCTCAATATTGACTTTTTTAAATAAAATCAATACTTTAATAAATGCGTCCACTTTATAGCTTGATTTGACTTTGGGTAAAATATAAAATATAAAATAATCTTTAATGAAGGCACCACCCTCAAAAAGACCACTTTTCAAAACAACATAAAGTCAATAGACTAGGCCAAGGGGTCAACGTTAAAATATAACATTAAAACGTGACTTTTAATTAAATAACTCAACTTATCTCTCCAATTGTGCCCCGAAGCCATAAATGAGCAAGCCAACTGATTAAACTGAAGTAGGAAGTCAACCATGCTGAACCCAACTGTAAAACTGCCAAAAATAGAATTTACTAAAAATAGTAAATTCCAGAAAATGCTCAGAATGCCGAAATGAACATACCATTGCGAAGCTCTCTGAAAACCCAGAAAGAATCCGCCATTGAATCCACCAACTCTGAACAAAGACATCCTTAAAAATAGGAAACCCTAATTTTACCCTTCGAGTAGCCTACGGGTCTCCGGAATAGGCCAACGATCACTGGAAAGATCATGCTCGAGAAGGGGACATTACAATGTTAATATTTTTAAATTAATTTAAGTATTTTTATAAATCATTATATATTTAATGTTAATATTTTAAATTTAATTTAAATAATTTATAAATGGTTATATGTTTAAATTTTATATTTTTAAGTATTTATATTTTAATTAAAAAACATTAAATTTTATAATTATTAAAATTATATGTAATAAATATATGTTGCATGTTGATTGGCAAAAATTTTGTAGCTTAAACATTTTTTTTGCATGATTATTTTCTTTAACAAAGTAAATTTACTCTTGCATATAGTAGACTTATTTTTAAATCTTATTTACATTTGTATTCTAATAAGCATTAAAAAATAGTTTTTTAGGTTAAATACATCATATACAATAAAGATATGTTTAACAAAAAATAACTTATAATTACAAAACACTATTTTACACCAAAAATAATTATTAAAAATTTTAGATGTGATTTTTCCACATTCATTGAATTCAATTGAAGATTTTGGTGTACATTAAGGATTAAACTACTTTCATTCGAAGAATAAAAACCACATCTAAAAAATTAAATTCTAAATTCTTGAAAATTTTGTTGGTTAAGTTACTCAAAACTATAGGAGTTGATAATTGAATAATTTTAAGTTGCATTTTAATTTTCTCATATGTTGTTTAATAATTTATTTAGAGGATATTTTATAAGTGGTTCAACTTATGTCATTAAATATTTTATAGAATATATTTATTTTTTATCTTAGAATATATTTATTTTTTTATCTTTAAATATAATTTTTTAAAAATAAGGTAGAAAGATTAATTAAATAGAAAAAATTAAAAACAAATATTTCTCCAAATTATGAAATAAGCTAAAACATATTTAATAAAAAAGTTTATATATCATTTGTTTCAATAATGAAATAGGGAGTATGATTTATATATACTTTTCATTCAAATAACATAAGTGATAAATTGAAGTGGGAAAATTTTAAAAATATTTATTATATTTTGAAGATCAAGATTTATAGCATGAGATTCATCTAATATTTATATAAAAATATAGTAAAAAAATAGACATAATTGAATGGGGAAGTATATGTTGGAATATGTGCCTCAATCCATACTGACATGGAACTCCTGAAAGGCAAAGTCATTGTGACATTATTCATGTTTGGTCCACTAACTGTTCTGAATCCTTTGAAATGTTTCATGTCGCCGAGACAGAGCTGATGTCTTGCCGAATGATGTTATCGCTGTAACTAGAAGTATTCACTATGACCTTT